>OZ018330.1:140606345-141806345 GCA_963969495.1 Ceratothoa steindachneri | reverse complement strand
TTGCTTAAACCTTAGATACATAAGCAGTTAAAGTGAAAACTTTCTTTCTGTACTGAAATTACCCATTTCTAGCTTCAGAGATAAGAACTATAATAATTGAATACAATCAGCCTTACCGCACGGAAAAGATATTTTCTAAGCAAAATTTGGTCCCCAAAAAGGAGGTGTTACGATTTTTTCAGATTCTTTTCGTCTTTCTTTTCAAATTTTGGATGGCTTGCTCGACGAAACCTGAAATGTGCCTTAAAATTGGTTGCGACACTACGCCCTATTCTCCATGTGGACCTGGGCGAATGGCTGATGGAATGTTCGGATCTTCAATGGACTTCTTTTACTTTTTTAACAAGCCCTTTTGTATTGCATGTACCATTTAGAAATAACAATTGTTAGTATGGTCTGTTTGCTCCCGGCACGTCAGTGGAATTCCTTGCCTCTGCCTGTTCAACCATTGGGTGAAGGTGAGTAGCAAACGTGCTGCAGTATATGTAAGGAGCTCAGTTCTTATCGTGGTCACCAAGCTTGCATACAAAATATAGGTGATATGCCTTTCTAACTATAGCATTTATACGGCGCTTAGGTGATAAACATAAAATTTATTCATAAATTTATCATTATAATACAGAGTATGACAGCTTAGCAGAAGTATTTATATAATTCAGTGGGAAAATAAGATTAATATAAAATGCCTCACATGCATATCAATAACTTGCTCAATGAATATTTATTATAAGTTTAAAAAGTGTTTGACTAGGAAAATCACCTACCTTTCACCTGAAAATGTAAACTTGCACAGCACAACCACCCTCTATGACTACTGAAGGGCATTGAGACTGTGAGTGTGGTAAGAAACACACTTCTGAAAGCCTGTCCTAACCTGTTGTGACACGTGGGTGTATCTTGAAAATTAGAGCTAACAAACAATTTTTACGATAATATTCATTACCAGCGACCTAATATTAGTTTGAAATTGCTATTCTGGTCTCGAAAGCATTTATGTTGTTAACCAGTGTTATTCAGGTTCCTCATAATAATGAATGACCCATTTTCCATTCCACTAAATGCAGAACATTACCTTCTGTTTGAGACCACTTCTAGAAGCATTAATGAGTTTTTGGTTTCGAGCAAGCCATTGTCTATTGGACTTAATATTGCAGTCAAGATCCCACTTTTCATCTCTCGAAACAATCTGCCGAGAAGTGGCTCACACTGCCTTTTTTTAGTTCATGTTGCACGCAAACACTATTTTTGTTTCCTATATCTTTAAAGAGTTTGCAAAAAAAATTGAACAATTTAATCAACTCTAAGAGGCATTTTTCCAAGTATTTTAATGAAATTGTTTGTCATTGTAATTTGCTAAGTATATTATTACTTCGGGTGTAAAGTTTTAGTAGGTTTGTAGTCCTTGTAATGAGCTTGTATTCTCTTGTTATTTTTCTATTTTCATCTTCATGAATAATCTAGGGCCGATACTTGTGTTGAAGGGGCTGATAACGAATATGCCTTTCATGACATTTTTTCTGACCAAGACTATGAAATTGATCTCATTTTTGTCTTATTTGATCCCATTCTCACCGATCCTCTGTTTTGTTTCTATCTTGGCCTATCTCGCTTGTCGAAGGCTGGCTTCCTCCATTATACGAGTATTTGGTGTTGGCCTCTCCCGGACGCCAACAGCGCACTTCTACCTTCTTCTCGTTTGTTTGCTTCTTGTTTTTTTTCCGTTTGTATGTTTTGGGTTTGTTTTTGTTTACACTTTGTTATTAATCTAGCCTAACATTAGGCTGCAAAGTGATTGCGGCAAATTGTGTCTTTGGAAGAAGTCTGCAGATGGCCGTTATGAAAAAAAAATCTTTTGAAATAATTTCAAACTCTAAGGGTTTGCTCATATTACAAATTCTACTTATTTTAGTTAATTTGTCTTGTCTTTGTTCCCGGCTCTTTTTGTTGATTGTTTTTTTTAATATAGCCTAATGTATAGGCTGGGATTTGGGGCGCCCCCTTGTGACCATGTAGGCAATCGCCAGGACGGCGCCCTAAAAGAAAAAAGCAAATTATACGTATCGTTTTCCATATTCAGTTCACTAGAATCTTTTTAATTTTCCCCGTTATCGTCAATTTTGTCATTGTTCTCTAATCTTTACATTGAAAATGCTCATTATTATCTTGCAGTGATAGATTTCTGATGTCTGTGTATTCATAAGTGCTGCATGCAAGTGGTCTAATTCTCCATCTGACTCGAAATATTGTAGATGCCAAGATTACATCTAGCGAATAAAATTAAATATTTTTCTCTACTAATTTGAGTAATCTTACGAATATTCCTTTAATTTATTTTATAAATATTGCTGTATAGGTATATAAGAAATCCTAAGCCTTAATTTTGTGTATCATTTCTAGTTTAATAAGATCTTATTTGACCATCTTTTGCTTAAGCCAATTATTTTATATTTTGTTCTATTAATTTATTTTTACATTTCATGTAGTTTCGTGTTCATAAAACTGCCAGAATATTTTAAGGAGCCAAGGTCTTCAGTCTTCGGCAGGCTGGTTCCGATGAAAGCCACGTGAGAAAGCCACGCTTTCATGATTTCTCGACTATCAAGAATGAATTTTGAAGCCCGAAGGATACTTATTACTGCTGGGGGATCTACACTGCTATATGGACCCACTTTTCACCTGTAGCATAAAGAAATTAAAGTCAGGGTCATATTTAAGGCAAGTGATAATGCTACTAACGGAACGGAGGTTTGTGTTGTTGTTTCTATACGCCAGAGAAGGGCAAGAGCGGCGACCGATAAAATTTGTAAAGGCTCGGAGGAAACGTTCCGAGGAGTTATCCTGCACCACTTTAAATTGCGCGAGTAAACTGCACACGTAAAAAGACAAATATACACTTAAATTATTTATCTTTTCATTCTTACGCTCAAGACACCGGTGTAGTCTTTTCAGGTTACGGTGAAAGGAGGGGCTTCCTCTAATCTGCTTTTAGGAAAGGATAGAAGAATTGAGTCAAGATAAGGAGCTCGGTGAGCCAGGCGGGAAATTATACCGTTATAGAGCACAGCCTTAATTAACTTTTTGACGCATACGAGGCATTCACCATCGCTTCAGCAAGTCAATAAGAATGGCTGACACGCCGCAGTGATGGAGCTTAACCTGGGAGTAAAATATAAGCAAATACGCGAAATGATGCTTGGACTGGAGAAGAGCTGGAAAATTAGTCGTCTTTCAAAAAATAGACTCAGCCCTTTCTAACTTAGAGAGCACCTACTAATGGCTTCTTGAAAATACAAAACGTAGCTGATTTACTATTAAAGGTGTGGGATCGGCTTTTAATGATCTCAGGTAGGCATATTCTTCTGGGGAACGAATTTGCTGGACCAAGGTTAGCCAGTATTTTTCACCCGGAGCCTAGCCCGCCTAATAAACTTAAGGCTATTTATTGCATTAAACACTGCTAAAGTAACCCTATACATCTTACTCAGAGTACTTAACCTCTCAATATCTATAATAAGCCCTATAGTTCGCGTATATGTTACTAAGGAGGTTAAGGTCTCTATATGGGGATAGCCAAGGCAGACCATAAATTGGATTTAAAGAATTGCTTAGCATTCAACCCTCGCGTTAATAAATCTGCGACACTGTAATAATAAAAATAAATCGAATGAGGAAACCTTCTTTAATTTCAGACACCCGCTTGTGCATTGAAGGCTCAAGTTTGCAAATGGTAGCTAGCAAAACCAGAGCCATTTGACTGTCTAATCACTTATGAATAGTCAATTTTTATTTCCTCATTATAAGCTTGTAGAATCAAGCTGGCTAAATGTCCAGCTAATCATGTTGGTGTCTATTTTTAATTTGGGGATTATAAGGGTATTTACAGAGGTACCTCTTGCTTTTTCCGTAAAAACATGTCTCGTATATCAACAACGAAATAAACCACGAGACCGTAGGCTTTGAAACTCACATCGCAGAAAACACGCAAATTCACGATCTGGAGATTTCCAATAGAACGAGGAAATTTAGTCTGATTTTTAGCAAGAGAAAAATTGTTCTTGATATTTTTCCAACGCTAGGGCAGCTCATTCGTTAGTGGGTCATTCCAATCTTTCTTAAGAGACCAAAGCTCCTGAAGAAACACCTTGGTAACTATGATCATATGTGACAAATAGCCAATCGGTTAAAAAATGGAAGCGGTCTCACTCAGTGATAACTTGAGGGGAAGTCACTCTAGATTTGGGATAATGAAGCTCATCACTATTAATATCACATTGCACACCAAGGATGTTCTTAATTCCATTGGCGCTTTTACCTCCCTCCTAATTGGCTACCATTATTTCTTGAAAAAGGGTCGTAATTAGACGCCTATCCGTCAAGGTGTAAATTAGCCGAAGATAAATAATTTCTGGCTTTTTCTTAGAACAGAAAAAAATTTGAGGATTAGAAGTGGGTAAAGAAAGTTTATACACATAAATATTACGGGATAACGTTTAACCTACTCCGTAATAAATTTTTTTAATTGGTGTTAGATCGTATCGCTCAGCAAGAACTGGCTACAGGTGGCTCCCCCCCAAAACAAGGGACCATTTTTCTGGTTTGGATCCATTGGCCACAGGAACCGAGTCTCATCCTGATCTTTTGGAGCAATTCAATTATGAAAACACACTCATTCAGATGGAACCAAAGTAAAATTTGAAGCATGGCATGCTTTAGGGATGGAACAGAGTGAGAAAATCGTTTAGACTTGGATTTTCAGCGAAACAATCAATACCACCCGTAAGAGAGTGGTAGAAGAGTCCTCTCGCCATACTGGGATGTGAAGGAAATAATGAACTTTATTTATAAGCTCAGAAGAGGAAGAAGTGACCTCTTCAATAAAGTCATTTTCTAAATAGTCCTTGAATACCTGAGTGTAATTTTCTAGTACTCCCAGATTCTTCTTAAGTTGTTTGATAGTAGTTCTAAGTCCACCCGCCGCCAAGCCGAAATTATTTAAGAGAATGGGGCAATCCCACTTCCATAGTAACTAGGAAGGAAGGAGTAATTTTCATCTTGGTACGTAATTTGCTTCTCGAAAATTACAAAATTCCTCTGAATCATCTTTTTTTATCATGGCGCTTAATGTCCACCGCTTCTAATTCCCATAGATGTGATGCAAATTCTCCCGACCATTTTTCCACCCCACATCGATATACTGCAATGTGGCTAAATTGAGAGGAGTTCGTCATAGGTACAGAAACCATATCTTAAAAATAGATTTTACTAGATAAATATCTTGAAAATACCCAGATGACTTCACAAAAGTTATAATAATCCCCCAATTATCAAGCAAATAGAAATGTGATCTGGCCAACTTGAATTCAGCCTTGAGCTTCTTAATGTATTTAGCTAACCTGGGGGTAGTAACGGAAATAGGTAAATTGTCCACCGCCAAGTAGGCAAATTTGTATTGCTTATTGCGGTGCAGTAACGGAACCATGCACAACTGGATAGTTCGCGGGTGCGAGTCTGTCTCTAAATCCGCTAAGCGAATGAATTTAAACCCTTAAAACTCTTAGCCTTATTCTCACGCAGTGATCATTTGCAATAAAAGATAGCTTAGAATCCTGATCAGACAGAGAGCTCTGATAAATTTTTCCATGGGATCACATAATGGGAGCATAACCTTGGGCAAGGCGTCATTGTAACTTACTGTAGCTACCGTGACTAAAAAAAACCCCTCATCAGAAGTGTGTTCCTCAGCTTTGATTTTTTTCTGCCAGAGGAATATTTCTCAGAGATCTGTCGTGCTTATGATTCTGCTGGTTATTGCTACTTTTTTCCCATTTAGCCACAGTTGGAGCTTGAAAACCAAGCAAAGAGCTATGGGCAACATAGCAGAAAGAGCGAGAGGGCCTATTACAATGACTTGCATCTCCTGAGTGCTTAGATAAGCGGAGAAAACAAAGACCTTTAGACTTCATTATATGGTATAGCCCTTTGAGACTTTTTACCTTTCTACAATCAATATATTTTTGATGCCCTCCACAGAAAACACAAAAGGTCTTGTCACTTCCTACATCAAAATTCCTAATAGTAGGTAGGTCTTTTTCGGCTCTACTGGAGGAAACTGTCTCTCGTGAAATTGCTGTTGAACGGGCGCAACTTCGCTCATAAGATATATTTCTCTTTCGATTGCTGCTTGGGATAACTTTAAATTCCAGGTATTTCTCGAAGCAGCTCGAATAATATTGATATGTAGTTTTTATTGCCATTTTCGTAGAAAAATATCAGGAAACAGAAACACGGCAGCCTTTCCATCAACCCCCAAAGCCTTTAGGGCCAGCAAACATTCATAACTAGCCATAAAGGAGTGAAGATCCTTGGCAATGAGATTAGGTGGCTCAAGGTTAAGCACATAATGGATATGGGAACGTATTATTACGTTACATCTTCCCGTATGGTTGCCGGAGAATATTAGTAGCTTCCTATTAATATATATCGGCAATAGGGAACACTTCCAATAGTTTTTTAGGTTCACCTTTCAATTGTCCCCTCAGGCAGGCAAACTTCTCAGAAAAGGCCAAGTCCTTGTGTTCATGAACCAAGGCCTTAAAAATATCTCAGAATTAGGACCATTATAAGTGATCTTCCTCGAAGAGAGGGCGTGTAATAGTAGGGAGAATAATTCCAGGAAAGTATTATTGGCCATTATAGGTTAAATCCGTGCTAACAGAGTGATTACTGGTGGCATCCTGCTCTATTTTTTGGTTCATTAATTTGTGCGGCCTTTATACTAGTCCTCATTTTATTGTTTCGATTTAAGGATTCTTCCTAATCGGCAACAAAAGCAAATTCGTCCTCTAATAACAAGTGTTTAATATCTTCGTCTAAATTGGTTAATCTAGAAAAAGGATTTCTAAGATTAGAAGATGGTCTTTGAGTTAGTTTAGCATCATCTATTTCATGTCTTCTCAACAGATATTCCTTAGAATTAATCTGTTTTTTAGCAGATACTGGCGTTCTTTGCTCCTTTGCCGAAACTTTCTGAGTTCTTCAGCCATGATGTAACTCAGCGATTAAACAACTAACAATGAGACCAGGAAGTTAATGCCGACGGCAAGTAGTTTAATGAGATCCAACGAATAAGAGAGAACCCTTTAATTTAAAGAGGAATGGCTTAGATTAAAATTTGGAGCTAATATAAAATCTTGCACAAAGTAAATTTGTTTAATGTGAAAAATAAAATATTCACCTTCGGCTTCAGGGTAATAAATTGTCCAATTTTGCTTGTAGTTCCCTCGTAGGTCGTCCTTAGACAAGTTGAAGAACGGTAATATAGCCAGAGCACATCAAAGGAATTCTTCGGAGTTGCGAAGCTCCGATTAAAATTTCGAAAGGAGAGAAGGAAAGCTCCAGAGATTAGGCAATAACTTCCAACAACATAGATAGCCCAAGTAAGTAACGTAGGAAAGGCCTGAGTAGGCCTGGTACCGGCACCAGTAGCAAGCCAACACCTAAATACGAAGGAAACCTTCTTAATGACCAATTGGCAAGGCCCCACCTTGTTGTATTATTAGGAGAAAAAAATCCCCGTAGAGAACCAAAAAATATCCTTTGAGCACCCGTATAGAGGAAGTCGTTCCACCGAGAACTGTTAAACTCGTTTATGGAGAAATGAGAACGACGGATTTGCCCCGAGGAAAGCCATGTGAGTAGGCAACTCTTTCATGATTTCTCGGCTACCAAGAATGAATTCTGAAGCCAGAGCGATACTTATTACCGCAAAGGGATCAATGTTAAATTTTTAGACATTTTCCCACTGCTATATTACCCATTCAATTTAAGAAATATAATGTCGCGTATTAGCTTAAGGTTTATTCCCTAAGCATCTACTAGTTACGTTCAATTGTTTATATTATAATATTCTCCAAAATTCATTGTAAACGTAGCTTTTGCACAGAGTTCCATTGAAGCTGACCTCTTGACTTATTACCTATGCATAATCTTTGATATCGTGCCTTTTGAGACATCAATTTATTCGAAGAACAAAAAATAAGACAAGAAAACTTTGATTTTATTCCCTGCTTCCAAGATAGTAGGAAGCCCAGCCGGGTAAGTTGTTCCCGGAGCCTGACAACAAATATTTTGGTCGACCAAGATATTCTAAGAAAAGGTAGCCTTACTTTGGGAGACGCTCTTAGATAAGCCTCTATCATTTTCAAAAAAACATATGTTACAATTGCCAGTGCTAAACCCCAGTAGTGAAAAAAGGACGGGAGCAGTGAACGAGAATCCAATCTTACTCTAAAACTGCTCGTTTTAAATTTCTCCAACTACACCGCTTTCTTTACGAATCCCTTTCCAAAAACTACTTGAAGAGATGGCCTTGTTGTTTGGCCTCAATTTTCTTTATAATTTAAAAAAAAATAATAATTAAAGAGTACCTCATAAATACAGAAGATAATTAATTACTTTGTTTAAATTAGGAGGAGACAACTATCTATTTACTTTATCACAGATAGCGCCTTCTAATCAACCGTGATCCTTGCTCGAGCTCACGAAAATCAAGTTTCGAGAGGAAGTGTCTTCAGCTGCAATGCTTGGCTTCCAATTAGCATTCGTGGGTTTACTCGTGGGAGAGACACTCGGACCGCTTCTTATCACGCAGCCGCTCGAGAATTACATTAAAGGAATTGTCCGAACTTGAAGAGCCCACGAAACTATGCGTGGAAAGCTCTCGCTAACTAAAGGGTGGATGAGTTTAATTTAGATTGTTCAAGGAAGAGAAAAAATATGTAGAGGAAATAAAAAAAATATTGGGGGATGGGCCTAACTTTAGCATTCCCTGCGTAGCAACTTGTAGCTTGTGAGCCTCTTTTGAGAAAAGATCCGAAATGAACAAAGCTAATTCGTTCTTTTCTGCTTTAAAAATTATAAATTCGCTGTTATATAGGCCATCCTTGGTTTTACGTAAATGTAGGAAGGATATACTAAAATAAAAGTCTTTAATTATAATTATATTGAATAAGAAAGCATGCGCCAAAGACTGATTTTGTGATAGCTAAATTTTGAGTACTTGACTCAACAAATACAAACTGCGATTCACATTAATTCGGAAGTAAGAACATTCATTGCGAAATTGAATGCTTAGATGTTGAAGTGAAGAGAGAAATGATTGATTTCTTAAACACATGGAACAAAGCGCGTGAAATATACATGTATAAACAACAAAAAAACACCTATTCTACAACTGCTCGTGATAAATAAGTTTTGCTTTGGTCCTGTTATTTCAGGATCCCTGGTAGGAGGGCGAGAGCTCTTAACTATTTGGTTTATAGACAATTTTTTTGTAGGATCAATTTATATAGAAATAATTTTCTAATATGGTTACTATGTACATGCACATATATAGACATGTAACAATGACAATGATAATAACATAAATTAGTAGTAGTTAGAATTCTTGATCGTTAAATCACAATTATGATCACTTTTTCAGAACCACGATTAAATATTTTTATAATGGTTAAAGTGAAAATAATGGTGTTGGCCATACTGAGCATTTCTTCACGCCATTCCTCTATCAGTCCTTCATTATTAAAATTAGATTTTATGTAAATTACGATCAAATGGCAACACTAAAGATATTATAAAAAAAAAAACATTAAGTTGTCGTACTATAGCCAGTGTTAAGTAACCTTAGTTAGCCACACAACAAATCTAAATAAAGGATATTAACTTGACCCCAAATCCCAATGATAGCCATTTATTCCTGTCACTGTAAAGTCTCATATCTACCAACTCACTGTCGCAGGTATCGGTAACTAAAACTTATCACCGTCATCGCCACAACCTGTTTTAAATAAAAGTTTGTCAACATCCTCATCACGATTTCTGTAATTGTCAGTTTCTGTGTAATCATGAATGAACGTTCCACAAATCTAAGATTCACCATTGCCGAAAGTTGCCATAATAACGAATTGTCTTCACTCCAAGAGTTTAACAATAATAGTTGTGTTTCCATCCGCGAACACAACTTTTATCATCACCAACACCAACCTTAAGCGTTATTATTCACCCACGTAATGTCATCACACAAACTAGGTAAAGTTACTCAGTTGAAAATAGAAATTGCTGGTTTAAATCACCCTTGAGAATGGCAGTAAAGTGCGGGGGAACGAATTTGCTGGACCAAGGTTAGCCAGTATTTTTCACCCGGAGCCTAGCCCGCCTAATAAACTTAAGGCTATTTATTGCATTAAACACTGCTAAAGTAACCCTATACATCTTACTCAGAGTACTTAACCTCTCAATATCTATAATAAGCCCTATAGTTCGCGTATATGTTACTAAGGAGGTTAAGGTCTCTATATGGGGATAGCCAAGGCAGACCATAAATTGGATTTAAAGAATTGCTTAGCATTCAACCCTCGCGTTAATAAATCTGCGACACTGTAATAATAAAAATAAATCGAATGAGGAAACCTTCTTTAATTTCAGACACCCGCTTGTGCATTGAAGGCTCAAGTTTGCAAATGGTAGCTAGCAAAACCAGAGCCATTTGACTGTCTAATCACTTATGAATAGTCAATTTTTATTTCCTCATTATAAGCTTGTAGAATCAAGCTGGCTAAATGTCCAGCTAATCATGTTGGTGTCTATTTTTAATTTGGGGATTATAAGGGTATTTACAGAGGTACCTCTTGCTTTTTCCGTAAAAACATGTCTCGTATATCAACAACGAAATAAACCACGAGACCGTAGGCTTTGAAACTCACATCGCAGAAAACACGCAAATTCACGATCTGGAGATTTCCAATAGAACGAGGAAATTTAGTCTGATTTTTAGCAAGAGAAAAATTGTTCTTGATATTTTTCCAACGCTAGGGCAGCTCATTCGTTAGTGGGTCATTCCAATCTTTCTTAAGAGACCAAAGCTCCTGAAGAAACACCTTGGTAACTATGATCATATGTGACAAATAGCCAATCGGTTAAAAAATGGAAGCGGTCTCACTCAGTGATAACTTGAGGGGAAGTCACTCTAGATTTGGGATAATGAAGCTCATCACTATTAATATCACATTGCACACCAAGGATGTTCTTAATTCCATTGGCGCTTTTACCTCCCTCCTAATTGGCTACCATTATTTCTTGAAAAAGGGTCGTAATTAGACGCCTATCCGTCAAGGTGTAAATTAGCCGAAGATAAATAATTTCTGGCTTTTTCTTAGAACAGAAAAAAATTTGAGGATTAGAAGTGGGTAAAGAAAGTTTATACACATAAATATTACGGGATAACGTTTAACCTACTCCGTAATAAATTTTTTTAATTGGTGTTAGATCGTATCGCTCAGCAAGAACTGGCTACAGGTGGCTCCCCCCCAAAACAAGGGACCATTTTTCTGGTTTGGATCCATTGGCCACAGGAACCGAGTCTCATCCTGATCTTTTGGAGCAATTCAATTATGAAAACACACTCATTCAGATGGAACCAAAGTAAAATTTGAAGCATGGCATGCTTTAGGGATGGAACAGAGTGAGAAAATCGTTTAGACTTGGATTTTCAGCGAAACAATCAATACCACCCGTAAGAGAGTGGTAGAAGAGTCCTCTCGCCATACTGGGATGTGAAGGAAATAATGAACTTTATTTATAAGCTCAGAAGAGGAAGAAGTGACCTCTTCAATAAAGTCATTTTCTAAATAGTCCTTGAATACCTGAGTGTAATTTTCTAGTACTCCCAGATTCTTCTTAAGTTGTTTGATAGTAGTTCTAAGTCCACCCGCCGCCAAGCCGAAATTATTTAAGAGAATGGGGCAATCCCACTTCCATAGTAACTAGGAAGGAAGGAGTAATTTTCATCTTGGTACGTAATTTGCTTCTCGAAAATTACAAAATGCCTCTGAATCATCTTTTTTTATCATGGCGCTTAATGTCCACCGCTTCTAATTCCCATAGGTGTGATGCAAATTCTCCCGACCATTTTTCCACCCCACATCGATATACTGCAATGTGGCTAAATTGAGAGGAGTTCGTCATAGGTACAGAAACCATATCTTAAAAATAGATTTTACTAGATAAATATCTTGAAAATACCCAGATGACTTCACAAAAGTTATAATAATCCCCCAATTATCAAGCAAATAGAAATGTGATCTGGCCAACTTGAATTCAGCCTTGAGCTTCTTAATGTATTTAGCTAACCTGGGGGTAGTAACGGAAATAGGTAAATTGTCCACCGCCAAGTAGGCAAATTTGTATTGCTTATTGCGGTGCAGTAACGGAACCATGCACAACTGGATAGTTCGCGGGTGCGAGTCTGTCTCTAAATCCGCTAAGCGAATGAATTTAAACCCTTAAAACTCTCAGCCTTATTCTCACGCAGTGATCATTTGCAATAAAAGATAGCTTAGAATCCTGATCAGACAGAGAGCTCTGATAAACTTTTCCATGGGATCACATAATGGGAGCATAACCTTGGGCAAGGCGTCATTGTAACTTACTGTAGCTACCGTGACTAAAAAAAACCCCTCATCAGAAGTGTGTTCCTCAGCTTTGATTTTTTTCTGCCAGAGGAATATTTCTCAGAGATCTGTCGTGCTTATGATTCTGCTGGTTATTGCTACTTTTTTCCCATTTAGCCACAGTTGGAGCTTGAAAACCAAGCAAAGAGCTATGGGCAACATAGCAGAAAGAGCGAGAGGGCCTATTACAATGACTTGCATCTCCTGAGTGCTTAGATAAGCGGAGAAAACAAAGACCTTTAAACTTCATTATATGGTATAGCCCTTTGAGACTTTTTACCTTTCTACAATCAATATATTTTTGATGCCCTCCACAGAAAACACAAAAGGTCTTGTCACTTCCTACATCAAAATTCCTAATAGTAGGTAGGTCTTTTTCGGCTCTACTGGAGGAAACTGTCTCTCGTGAAATTGCTGTTGAACGGGCGCAACTTCGCTCATAAGATATATTTCTCTTTCGATTGCTGCTTGGGATAACTTTAAATTCCAGGTATTTCTCGAAGCAGCTCGAATAATATTGATATGTAGTTTTTATTGCCATTTTCGTAGAAAAATATCAGGAAACAGAAACACGGCAGCCTTTCCATCAACCCCCAAAGCCTTTAGGGCCAGCAAACATTCATAACTAGCCATAAAGGAGTGAAGATCCTTGGCAATGAGATTAGGTGGCTCAAGGTTAAGCACATAATGGATATGGGAACGTATTATTACGTTACATCTTCCCGTATGGTTGCCGGAGAATATTAGTAGCTTCCTATTAATATATATCGGCAATAGGGAACACTTCCAATAGTTTTTTAGGTTCACCTTTCAATTGTCCCCTCAGGCAGGCAAACTTCTCAGAAAAGGCCAAGTCCTTGTGTTCATGAACCAAGGCCTTAAAAATATCTCAGAATTAGGACCATTATAAGTGATCTTCCTCGAAGAGAGGGCGTGTAATAGTAGGGAGAATAATTCCAGGAAAGTATTATTGGCCATTATAGGTTAAATCCGTGCTAACAGAGTGATTACTGGTGGCATCCTGCTCTATTTTTTGGTTCATTAATTTGTGCGGCCTTTATACTAGTCCTCATTTTATTGTTTCGATTTAAGGATTCTTCCTAATCGGCAACAAAAGCAAATTCGTCCTCTAATAACAAGTGTTTAATATCTTCGTCTAAATTGGTTAATCTAGAAAAAGGATTTCTAAGATTAGAAGATGGTCTTTGAGTTAGTTTAGCATCATCTATTTCATGTCTTCTCAACAGATATTCCTTAGAATTAATCTGTTTTTTAGCAGATACTGGCGTTCTTTGCTCCTTTGCCGAAACTTTCTGAGTTCTTCAGCCATGATGTAACTCAGCGATTAAACAACTAACAATGAGACCAGGAAGTTAATGCCGACGGCAAGTAGTTTAATGAGATCCAACGAATAAGAGAGAACCCTTTAATTTAAAGAGGAATGGCTTAGATTAAAATTTGGAGCTAATATAAAATCTTGCACAAAGTAAATTTGTTTAATGTGAAAAATAAAATATTCACCTTCGGCTTCAGGGTAATAAATTGTCCAATTTTGCTTGTAGTTCCCTCGTAGGTCGTCCTTAGACAAGTTGAAGAACGGTAATATAGCCAGAGCACATCAAAGGAATTCTTCGGAGTTGCGAAGCTCCGATTAAAATTTCGAAAGGAGAGAAGGAAAGCTCCAGAGATTAGGCAATAACTTCCAACAACATAGATAGCCCAAGTAAGTAACGTAGGAAAGGCCTGAGTAGGCCTGGTACCGGCACCAGTAGCAAGCCAACACCTAAATACGAAGGAAACCTTCTTAATGACCAATTGGCAAGGCCCCACCTTGTTGTATTATTAGGAGAAAAAAATCCCCGTAGAGAACCAAAAAATATCCTTTGAGCACCCGTATAGAGGAAGTCGTTCCACCGAGAACTGTTAAACTCGTTTATGGAGAAATGAGAACGACGGATTTGCCCCGAGGAAAGCCATGTGAGTAGGCAACTCTTTCATGATTTCTCGGCTACCAAGAATGAATTCTGAAGCCAGAGGGATACTTATTACCGCAAAGGGATCAATGTTAAATTTTTAGACATTTTCCCACTGCTATATTACCCATTCAATTTAAGAAATATAATGTCGCGTATTAGCTTAAGGTTTATTCCCTAAGCATCTACTAGTTACGTTCAATTGTTTATATTATAATATTCTCCAAAATTCATTGTAAACGTAGCTTTTGCACAGAGTTCCATTGAAGCTGACCTCTTGACTTATTACCTATGCATAATCTTCGATATCGTGCCTTTTGAGACATCAATTTATTCGAAGAACAAAAAATAAGACAAGAAAACTTTGATTTTATTCCCTGCTTCCAAGATAGTAGGAAGCCCAGCCGGGTAAGTTGTTCCCGGAGCCTGACAACAAATATTTTGGTCGACCAAGATATTCTAAGAAAAGGTAGCCTTACTTTGGGAGACGCTCTTAGATAAGCCTCTATCATTTTCAAAAAAACATATGTAACAATTGCCAGTGCTAAACCCCAGTAGTGAAAAAAGGACGGGAGCAGTGAACGAGAATCCAATCTTACTCTAAAACTGCTCGTTTTAAATTTCTCCAACTACACCGCTTTCTTTACGAATCCCTTTCCAAAAACTACTTGAAGAGATGGCCTTGTTGTTTGGCCTCAATTTTCTTTATAATTTAAAAAAAAATAATAATTAAAGAGTACCTCATAAATACAGAAGATAATTAATTACTTTGTTTAAATTAGGAGGAGACAACTATCTATTTACTTTATCACAGATAGCGCCTTCTAATCAACCGTGATCCTTGCTCGAGCTCACGAAAATCAAGTTTCGAGAGGAATTGTCTTCAGCTGCAATGCTTGGCTTCCAATTAGCATTCGTGGGTTTACTCGTGGGAGAGACACTCGGACCGCTTCTTATCACGCAGCCGCTCGAGAATTACATTAAAGGAATTGTCCGAACTTGAAGAGCCCACGAAACTATGCGTGGAAAGCTCTCGCTAACTAAAGGGTGGATGAGTTTAATTTAGATTGTTCAAGGAAGAGAAAAAATATGTAGAGGAAATAAAAAAAATATTGGGGGATGGGCCTAACTTTAGCATTCCCTGCGTAGCAACTTGTAGCTTGTGAGCCTCTTTTGAGAAAAGATCCGAAATGAACAAAGCTAATTCGTTCTTTTCTGCTTTAAAAATTATAAATTCGCTGTTATATAGGCCATCCTTGGTTTTACGTAAATGTAGGAAGGATATACTAAAATAAAAGTCTTTAATTATAATTATATTGAATAAGAAAGCATGCGCCAAAGACTGATTTTGTGATAGCTAAATTTTGAGTACTTGACTCAACAAATACAAACTGCGATTCACATTAATTCGGAAGTAAGAACATTCATTGCGAAATTGAATGCTTAGATGTTGAAGTGAAGAGAGAAATGATTGATTTCTTAAACACATGGAACAAAGCGCGTGAAATATACATGTATAAACAACAAAAAAACACCTATTCTACAACTGCTCGTGATAAATAAGTTTTGCTTTGGTCCTGTTATTTCAGGATCCCTGGTAGGAGGGCGAGAGCTCTTAACTATTTGGTTTATAGACAATTTTTTTGTAGGATCAATTTATATAGAAATAATTTTCTAATATGGTTACTATGTACATGCACATATATAGACATGTAACAATGACAATGATAATAACATAAATTAGTAGTAGTTAGAATTCTTGATCGTTAAATCACAATTATGATCACTTTTTCAGAACCACGATTAAATATTTTTATAATGGTTAAAGTGAAAATAATGGTGTTGGCCATACTGAGCATTTCTTCACGCCATTCCTCTATCAGTCCTTCATTATTAAAATTAGATTTTATGTAAATTACGATCAAATGGCAACACTAAAGATATTATAAAAAAAAAAACATTAAGTTGTCGTACTATAGCCAGTGTTAAGTAACCTTAGTTAGCCACACAACAAATCTAAATAAAGGATATTAACTTGACCCCAAATCCCAATGATAGCCATTTATTCCTGTCACTGTAAAGTCTCATATCTACCAACTCACTGTCGCAGGTATCGGTAACTAAAACTTATCACCGTCATCGCCACAACCTGTTTTAAATAAAAGTTTGTCAACATCCTCATCACGATTTCTGTAATTGTCAGTTTCTGTGTAATCATGAATGAACGTTCCACAAATCTAAGATTCACCATTGCCGAAAGTTGCCATAATAACGAATTGTCTTCACTCCAAGAGTTTAACAATAATAGTTGTGTTTCCATCCGCGAACACAACTTTTATCATCACCAACACCAACCTTAAGCGTTATTATTCACCCACGTAATGTCATCACACAAACTAGGTAAAGTTACTCAGTTGAAAATAGAAATTGCTGGTTTAAATCACCCTTGAGAATGGCAGTAAAGTGCGGGGGAACGAATTTGCTGGACCAAGGTTAGCCAGTATTTTTCACCCGGAGCCTAGCCCGCCTAATAAACTTAAGGCTATTTATTGCATTAAACACTGCTAAAGTAACCCTATACATCTTACTCAGAGTACTTAACCTCTCAATATCTATAATAAGCCCTATAGTTCGCGTATATGTTACTAAGGAGGTTAAGGTCTCTATATGGGGATAGCCAAGGCAGACCATAAATTGGATTTAAAGAATTGCTTAGCATTCAACCCTCGCGTTAATAAAACTGCGACACTGTAATAATAAAAATAAATCGAATGAGGAAACCTTCTTTAATTTCACACACCCGCTTGTGCATTGAAGGCTCAAGTTTGCAAATGGTAGCTAGCAAAACCAGAGCCATTTGACTGTCTAATCACTTATGAATAGTCAATTTTTATTTCCTCATTATAAGCTTGTAGAATCAAGCTGGCTAAATGTCCAGCTAATCATGTTGGTGTCTATTTTTAATTTGGGGATTATAAGGGTATTTACAGAGGTACCTCTTGCTTTTTCCGTAAAAACATGTCTCGTATATCAACAACGAAATAAACCACGAGACCGTAGGCTTTGAAACTCACATCGCAGAAAACACGCAAATTCACGATCTGGAGATTTCCAATAGAACGAGGAAATTTAGTCTGATTTTTAGCAAGAGAAAAATTGTTCTTGATATTTTTCCAACGCTAGGGCAGCTCATTCGTTAGTGGGTCATTCCAATCTTTCTTAAGAGACCAAAGCTCCTGAAGAAACACCTTGGTAACTATGATCATATGTGACAAATAGCCAATCGGTTAAAAAATGGAAGCGGTCTCACTCAGTGATAACTTGAGGGGAAGTCACTCTAGATTTGGGATAATGAAGCTCATCACTATTAATATCACATTGCACACCAAGGATGTTCTTAATTCCATTGGCGCTTTTACCTCCCTCCTAATTGGCTACCATTATTTCTTGAAAAAGGGTCGTAATTAGACGCCTATCCGTCAAGGTGTAAATTAGCCGAAGATAAATAATTTCTGGCTTTTTCTTAGAACAGAAAAAAATTTGAGGATTAGAAGTGGGTAAAGAAAGTTTATACACATAAATATTACGGGATAACGTTTAACCTACTCCGTAATAAATTTTTTTAATTGGTGTTAGATCGTATCGCTCAGCAAGAACTGGCTACAGGTGGCTCCCCCCCAAAACAAGGGACCATTTTTCTGGTTTGGATCCATTGGCCACAGGAACCGAGTCTCATCCTGATCTTTTGGAGCAATTCAATTATGAAAACACACTCATTCAGATGGAACCAAAGTAAAATTTGAAGCATGGCATGCTTTAGGGATGGAACAGAGTGAGAAAATCGTTTAGACTTGGATTTTCAGCGAAACAATCAATACCACCCGTAAGAGAGTGGTAGAAGAGTCCTCTCGCCATACTGGGATGTGAAGGAAATAATGAACTTTATTTATAAGCTCAGAAGAGGAAGAAGTGACCTCTTCAATAAAGTCATTTTCTAAATAGTCCTTGAATACCTGAGTGTAATTTTCTAGTACTCCCAGATTCTTCTTAAGTTGTTTGATAGTAGTTCTAAGTCCACCCGCCGCCAAGCCGAAATTATTTAAGAGAATGGGGCAATCCCACTTCCATAGTAACTAGGAAGGAAGGAGTAATTTTCATCTTGGTACGTAATTTGCTTCTCGAAAATTACAAAATGCCTCTGAATCATCTTTTTTTATCATGGCGCTTAATGTCCACCGCTTCTAATTCCCATAGGTGTGATGCAAATTCTCCCGACCATTTTTCCACCCCACATCGATATACTGCAATGTGGCTAAATTGAGAGGAGTTCGTCATAGGTACAGAAACCATATCTTAAAAATAGATTTTACTAGATAAATATCTTGAAAATACCCAGATGACTTCACAAAAGTTATAATAATCCCCCAATTATCAAGCAAATAGAAATGTGATCTGGCCAACTTGAATTCAGCCTTGAGCTTCTTAATGTATTTAGCTAACCTGGGGGTAGTAACGGAAATAGGTAAATTGTCCACCGCCAAGTAGGCAAATTTGTATTGCTTATTGCGGTGCAGTAACGGAACCATGCACAACTGGATAGTTCGCGGGTGCGAGTCTGTCTCTAAATCCGCTAAGCGAATGAATTTAAACCCTTAAAACTCTCAGCCTTATTCTCACGCAGTGATCATTTGCAATAAAAGATAGCTTAGAATCCTGATCAGACAGAGAGCTCTGATAAACTTTTCCATGGGATCACATAATGGGAGCATAACCTTGGGCAAGGCGTCATTGTAACTTACTGTAGCTACCGTGACTAAAAAAAACCCCTCATCAGAAGTGTGTTCCTCAGCTTTGATTTTTTTCTGCCAGAGGAATATTTCTCAGAGATCTGTCGTGCTTATGATTCTGCTGGTTATTGCTACTTTTTTCCCATTTAGCCACAGTTGGAGCTTGAAAACCAAGCAAAGAGCTATGGGCAACATAGCAGAAAGAGCGAGAGGGCCTATTACAATGACTTGCATCTCCTGAGTGCTTAGATAAGCGGAGAAAACAAAGACCTTTAGACTTCATTATATGGTATAGCCCTTTGAGACTTTTTACCTTTCTACAATCAATATATTTTTGATGCCCTCCACAGAAAACACAAAAGGTCTTGTCACTTCCTACATCAAAATTCCTAATAGTAGGTAGGTCTTTTTCGGCTCTACTGGAGGAAACTGTCTCTCGTGAAATTGCTGTTGAACGGGCGCAACTTCGCTCATAAGATATATTTCTCTTTCGATTGCTGCTTGGGATAACTTTAAATTCCAGGTATTTCTCGAAGCAGCTCGAATAATATTGATATGTAGTTTTTATTGCCATTTTCGTAGAAAAATATCAGGAAACAGAAACACGGCAGCCTTTCCATCAACCCCCAAAGCCTTTAGGGCCAGCAAACATTCATAACTAGCCATAAAGGAGTGAAGATCCTTGGCAATGAGATTAGGTGGCTCAAGGTTAAGCACATAATGGATATGGGAACGTATTATTACGTTACATCTTCCCGTATGGTTGCCGGAGAATATTAGTAGCTTCCTATTAATATATATCGGCAATAGGGAACACTTCCAATAGTTTTTTAGGTTCACCTTTCAATTGTCCCCTCAGGCAGGCAAACTTCTCAGAAAAGGCCAAGTCCTTGTGTTCATGAACCAAGGCCTTAAAAATATCTCAGAATTAGGACCATTATAAGTGATCTTCCTCGAAGAGAGGGCGTGTAATAGTAGGGAGAATAATTCCAGGAAAGTATTATTGGCCATTATAGGTTAAATCCGTGCTAACAGAGTGATTACTGGTGGCATCCTGCTCTATTTTTTGGTTCATTAATTTGTGCGGCCTTTATACTAGTCCTCATTTTATTGTTTCGATTTAAGGATTCTTCCTAATCGGCAACAAAAGCAAATTCGTCCTCTAATAACAAGTGTTTAATATCTTCGTCTAAATTGGTTAATCTAGAAAAAGGATTTCTAAGATTAGAAGATGGTCTTTGAGTTAGTTTAGCATCATCTATTTCATGTCTTCTCAACAGATATTCCTTAGAATTAATCTGTTTTTTAGCAGATACTGGCGTTCTTTGCTCCTTTGCCGAAACTTTCTGAGTTCTTCAGCCATGATGTAACTCAGCGATTAAACAACTAACAATGAGACCAGGAAGTTAATGCCGACGGCAAGTAGTTTAATGAGATCCAACGAATAAGAGAGAACCCTTTAATTTAAAGAGGAATGGCTTAGATTAAAATTTGGAGCTAATATAAAATCTTGCACAAAGTAAATTTGTTTAATGTGAAAAATAAAATATTCACCTTCGGCTTCAGGGTAATAAATTGTCCAATTTTGCTTGTAGTTCCCTCGTAGGTCGTCCTTAGACAAGTTGAAGAACGGTAATATAGCCAGAGCACATCAAAGGAATTCTTCGGAGTTGCGAAGCTCCGATTAAAATTTCGAAAGGAGAGAAGGAAAGCTCCAGAGATTAGGCAATAACTTCCAACAACATAGATAGCCCAAGTAAGTAACGTAGGAAAGGCCTGAGTAGGCCTGGTACCGGCACCAGTAGCAAGCCAACACCTAAATACGAAGGAAACCTTCTTAATGACCAATTGGCAAGGCCCCACCTTGTTGTATTATTAGGAGAAAAAAATCCCCGTAGAGAACCAAAAAATATCCTTTGAGCACCCGTATAGAGGAAGTCGTTCCACCGAGAACTGTTAAACTCGTTTATGGAGAAATGAGAACGACGGATTTGCCCCGAGGAAAGCCATGTGAGTAGGCAACTCTTTCATGATTTCTCGGCTACCAAGAATGAATTCTGAAGCCAGAGGGATACTTATTACCGCAAAGGGATCAATGTTAAATTTTTAGACATTTTCCCACTGCTATATTACCCATTCAATTTAAGAAATATAATGTCGCGTATTAGCTTAAGGTTTATTCCCTAAGCATCTACTAGTTACGTTCAATTGTTTATATTATAATATTCTCCAAAATTCATTGTAAACGTAGCTTTTGCACAGAGTTCCATTGAAGCTGACCTCTTGACTTATTACCTATGCATAATCTTTGATATCGTGCCTTTTGAGACATCAATTTATTCGAAGAACAAAAAATAAGACAAGAAAACTTTGATTTTATTCCCTGCTTCCAAGATAGTAGGAAGCCCAGCCGGGTAAGTTGTTCCCGGAGCCTGACAACAAATATTTTGGTCGACCAAGATATTCTAAGAAAAGGTAGCCTTACTTTGGGAGACGCTCTTAGATAAGCCTCTATCATTTTCAAAAAAACATATGTAACAATTGCCAGTGCTAAACCCCAGTAGTGAAAAAAGGACGGGAGCAGTGAACGAGAATCCAATCTTACTCTAAAACTGCTCGTTTTAAATTTCTCCAACTACACCGCTTTCTTTACGAATCCCTTTCCAAAAACTACTTGAAGAGATGGCCTTGTTGTTTGGCCTCAATTTTCTTTATAATTTAAAAAAAAATAATAATTAAAGAGTACCTCATAAATACAGAAGATAATTAATTACTTTGTTTAAATTAGGAGGAGACAACTATCTATTTACTTTATCACAGATAGCGCCTTCTAATCAACCGTGATCCTTGCTCGAGCTCACGAAAATCAAGTTTCGAGAGGAATTGTCTTCAGCTGCAATGCTTGGCTTCCAATTAGCATTCGTGGGTTTACTCGTGGGAGAGACACTCGGACCGCTTCTTATCACGCAGCCGCTCGAGAATTACATTAAAGGAATTGTCCGAACTTGAAGAGCCCACGAAACTATGCGTGGAAAGCTCTCGCTAACTAAAGGGTGGATGAGTTTAATTTAGATTGTTCAAGGAAGAGAAAAAATATGTAGAGGAAATAAAAAAAATATTGGGGGATGGGCCTAACTTTAGCATTCCCTGCGTAGCAACTTGTAGCTTGTGAGCCTCTTTTGAGAAAAGATCCGAAATGAACAAAGCTAATTCGTTCTTTTCTGCTTTAAAAATTATAAATTCGCTGTTATATAGGCCATCCTTGGTTTTACGTAAATGTAGGAAGGATATACTAAAATAAAAGTCTTTAATTATAATTATATTGAATAAGAAAGCATGCGCCAAAGACTGATTTTGTGATAGCTAAATTTTGAGTACTTGACTCAACAAATACAAACTGCGATTCACATTAATTCGGAAGTAAGAACATTCATTGCGAAATTGAATGCTTAGATGTTGAAGTGAAGAGAGAAATGATTGATTTCTTAAACACATGGAACAAAGCGCGTGAAATATACATGTACATATAAACAACAAAAAAACACCTATTCTACAACTGCTCGTGATAAATAAGTTTTGCTTTGGTCCTGTTATTTCAGGATCCCTGGTAGGAGGGCGAGAGCTCTTAACTATTTGGTTTATAGACAATTTTTTTGTAGGATCAATTTATATAGAAATAATTTTCTAATATGGTTACTATGTACATGCACATATATAGACATGTAACAATGACAATGATAATAACATAAATTAGTAGTAGTTAGAATTCTTGATCGTTAAATCACAATTATGATCACTTTTTCAGAACCACGATTAAATATTTTTATAATGGTTAAAGTGAAAATAATGGTGTTGGCCATACTGAGCATTTCTTCACGCCATTCCTCTATCAGTCCTTCATTATTAAAATTAGATTTTATGTAAATTACGATCAAATGGCAACACTAAAGATATTATAAAAAAAAAAAACATTAAGTTGTCGTACTATAGCCAGTGTTAAGTAACCTTAGTTAGCCACACAACAAATCTAAATAAAGGATATTAACTTGACCCCAAATCCCAATGATAGCCATTTATTCCTGTCACTGTAAAGTCTCATATCTACCAACTCACTGTCGCAGGTATCGGTAACTAAAACTTATCACCTTCATCGCCACAACCTGTTTTAAATAAAAGTTTGTCAACATCCTCATCACGATTTCTGTAATTGTCAGTTTCTGTGTAATCATGAATGAACGTTCCACAAATCTAAGATTCACCATTGCCGAAAGTTGCCATAATAACGAATTGTCTTCACTCCAAGAGTTTAACAATAATAGTTGTGTTTCCATCCGCGAACACAACTTTTATCATCACCAACACCAACCTTAAGCGTTATTATTCACCCACGTAATGTCATCACACAAACTAGGTAAAGTTACTCAGTTGAAAATAGAAATTGCTGGTTTAAATCACCCTTGAGAATGGCAGTAAAGTGCGGATCGCGTCGTTTCTTGGAGCAAGATAAGAAGGGCGAAGCAGGTGGCCAAAAGATCTGGAGTCCCAGGGCTATTCATGACGCTTGTTCCGTGTTGCATGGCTGCCGGATGCTCGCCTGTTGAAGGAGAGATGAAAATCGGTTATTGGCATAAGCTAAAGGCCGCTTTCATGCCCCTCTCTTCGGGCCCAAAGTGACTTTCTGAATTGGATTTACATCGCAAAAACCCCACAATTAAGCTTAGGTGAATAATTTGATACCAGATTGTCGTTACCACAAAAAACTATCTTTGGTATAGGCTTATTTGTAAAAAAATAATATATATATATATATATATATATATATATATATATATATATATATATATATATATATATTACGTAATCGTATTGACAGTCAAACAAGGCGTTCTCTACCTGACGTAAATATCGGTTATGTGCGAAGAATATTTGTAAGTGTAATGTTCGTATTATGCGAAGTAAAGAGAGACATTCTTAATAATTACCGGATACAATGGGGGCATCTCTCAGAGAAAGTATGGCAACAGAGGCTCATGAAATTGTAAAGTTGGAGTAAGTTAAAGTATAGATATATCCAGTAGCTAGAAGAAAGAACGAATAGGTAACGGTTGGTTAGCCCTGTCGCCTGGACGTTACCCTTTTTTGCCCCTAACTCCCATGCAGGTTGCAGCGCCGGACACGAAGGGGGAGCTTCACATTACACGCTGGTGATTAGATAATCCCATTTAGGTGACGAGAATCATCCACAACAAAGCTCACATTATAACAAGGTAGGAGCAAAATGGCTAACTTCGTTAAATTTTTGCGTTTATATGTTAAAAAAAATGGGTGTAATTAATTTTTGTAATCGTATGCTAATAAAGTAGGTACTCTCGATTTAGTTTTGTACTCTTACATTTAACTTTTCCTTTGTAAAAAAATTATATATATATATATATGTAGGAGAATAGTATAATGCTTCCAAGTTTTGCCCCCCTTCCTTCCGGGCGGGCCGCTTATCAACCCTTCCCCTTCCGGTCCAATATCTGGTGGTCTTCAGCCGAAAGAAACCGTCAGCCATTTCAGCTAACCACCGAGTTTCGTCCCGGACTGTTTATCGATAAATGGGAGACCATCTTCGCTTCCGGTAGTTGCCGGAAGTTTATAAAGGACGAAATGGAGTAGCTTGACATCTAATATACTTCCGGCGCCCTAAGAACCTCTCCCGAGTTTCGAGTATAAAAGACAAATTATTTTAACCCTCAGGAGTAGAGCTTGCACAGCGTCTGGTGGGGCAGGAGTTGCCATCTATCGGTGTAATGGTAATTCGTCGAGGCATCAAGTCTTCAGAGAGGAGATCGGTCCCATTTAGGGAAGCTCCTCACCCCGTTGGTCTGCAAGGCAGTACTCCAAGCTCGTACTCACGTGTAAAAGCGGAAGCTACAAACAGTCTCACTCTGGTTCCCTAAGCGAGAAAACTACATCTCGGCTTTTCTCCGTGACCCTACGCGTCGATTGGTCACTTTGCCCCCTCCCCCGTCTCATAGAGGCAACCAAGATTCCTCGGAGTTCACAAGCGTGGGGCCCTCTGTAACAAGAAGTTCCCGTCACAGCCTTCTTCCAGCAAGAATCGTGACGGAATTGTGGGATTAGGTCGGTCCCTGGAAAACCTACCTCATCGTCTCCACCCCTTACCTCACCACCTTTACTCACCAGCGCCACCCGAACATCAGGTTCCAAGGTAACCCATCCCTTTCACATTCCCGGACTTCACCGCGAACTTACCAGCATTACAAGTGTATAGGGATTTGTATGGTGAATAGTAATTTTCAAGCCAAGTGAGATATCCGAGATTCCCTTATTAATTTATCTCTCAAAGCACATTATTTGTATATATATATATATATATATATATATATATATATATATATATATATATATATATATTCTTTTTTAGTGTTCATTAAAACTTTATTTTCATATCGTTGTGTATCTAACTTCCTTTGGGTCGCTTGCTGGCAAAGTTCATTCCAATCACTCCGTATCCAACCTCTAAGCACTCTGAGTCAATAAACCCATTTAGGACACGGGCCGAACGAAGTATAAGGAGTATATATATATATATATATATATATATATATATATATATATATATATATATATGAATATGTACCACGGAAGGAAACTGAATAAAAGGCCGCTGGAGTTAGTACTTTCGTCTATTCGACATTTTTAAACTCACAATGGTAAGAAAAATAAGACAGTATTTATACTAAGCGCGTTTCCCAATGAGGTCAACATTTTAATGCTATCAGATAAGTTGGAATTTAGGAAAAGTGATAAAATTGGATCTAGCCAAAACAGCCCTGAGCTAATGTTGAGATTACTCTCCTTTGTGTGGGAGATTAAAAATGATTCCAGGATATTTCTCTTTATAAAATCAATACTATGGATTATAGTATCAGTTTTTGACTAGTTAATTCCATGCCCCATCTTGGAATTGTGGACAGCTAAGGCATTATTCAGATATCCCTTAATTACTGCATTTTTGTGTTGTTGGGTCCTTATGGAAACATTTTTGGAAGTTTGGCCTACATAGAATAAATTACAATCTAAAGATGGAATTTGGTAAATTACATTATTCTCATTATTGGGGCTATGCTTTATTAAGAGATTTTTTAATGTATAAATGGTATTTAAAGGCTACCTTAATATTAAGTTGTTTTAGAATGGGCACTACAGACATAAAATTATCATGATAGGGTAAAATTAAAAGGTTTTTACGAGGTTCTATTGTCTCTAATTTACAATTCTAAAATGTTTTTTTGGCTATCTTCATACATTTTTCTAGAAAGTATTTTGGGTAGCATAAATTGGTAGCAATATCTTCAATTTTTGTGTATTCTTTATCTATATTGTCTGGACTATATATATATATATATATATATATATATATATATATATATATATATATATATATATATAATGGAATGGAAGATATCACATCGGCATGATTTACAAATCAAACAACTATATTGAGAGGAAAATTATAGAATCCATCATCATCAAGGAAGTTGATAATTTAATTTTTATGAAGGGCAATACAAATTTAACAAATATATATCGAATAAAGTTGCTAATCGTATTTATAGGCCCCCGGACGCAATGCGTTTCGGGGGATTAGCAACTCTCCAGATTGTTTCCATTCCATTTCATTTTATTTAGCTTGTCATTCACACGAGATTCACTCGAGTTTTTTTCCAGATTGTTTTCTGCTGTTTCACTTTGTTTAGGATGTATCTTACCTTATATACGAGTATATACTATATTACTTGCCTAGTTTCTTCATTATTAGTTGAAAATGGCATCTTGCCGAAAATAGTCCGATAGTTATAAATAAAATCTTGATTCAAATATTGTGGTTTACCATTATCTTTCACATACACACACACACACACACATATATATATATATATATATATATATATATATAAAATATATATATATATATATATATATATATATATATATATATATATATATATATATATATATATATATATATATATATAATGAAAATGGACGCCATGAAGAATACCCACTTCATTTGTTTCATGAATTCCTTCCCTCTCTATGTCTCCTAAGTATAACTCCAGGTGGAGTAATCTCTGAATCCAAAGAGAAAAATAAAAGATGAAAGAATTTGAATATCCGTCAACGGACTCACATGTGCAGTTAATTAAGTTGGGCACTAAAAGATTTTACCTCGCCAAGGAAGCGCTAATCTTCCTAGTCGGGAAACTGCTAGCCGAAAGTTTCCTGACAAATTGTAAAGGTCATTAAGACTTGGGGCAGGTGACAGTCGCTTATACATCTTGCTGCCGGAAGTGGTCAGCCAGTCGCCTGAGTCCGACAAGGAGAAGAAACCCCCAAAATGGCCGTCATACAAATACCCTGGATTTTCGAATATTGGCAGATTGAGTTTGAGAACCCGTCGCTTTCGGTTCAGATCATGTGTCTGTTTCCCCAAGTCCCTGGTATTCGCTTATACCATCAATGTTAGATCCATCTCTTTTCTGAAGGCTTACTCTGTTCAAAGCAAGCCTCGAATTGTTTCATCCCCGAAGGATTGGCCAGGATTCCTCTCGTCTCATCTGGAACTCCCTCCCTTAAGGATCTCCAGTTTCTCGTGTGAGGTTTCGCGCCAAGCCGCGTCAGAGTCTTGATTTTTTGAGGTTGCACTTCTCTGGAGTAGAGGTGCCATCGTCCTTCTTTAAGGAGGATCGTGAACTCATCTTCTGACCCCTCCCCCCACTTCATCCTCGTCACCATCAGGATATTCGGCCGAGAATCACGTACATTTTCCGTCTCCATTTCACTGCGCCGACTCACTAAAGGATTCCCCTGCCTCGATGTGGCCCCATTAAGGTAAAACGACCCACTTTCCGACATATAAATATTCCCTTTGTATAACTGATTTATAGTATCCCATTTAAATCTGATTACAAAGTAATTAACGTCACCGGATTGCAAATTAATCTATATCTTGTCAGAATTGTTCTTATTTACATTACCTATATTTCCCGTATGTATATATATGTTAACTAGAAACTTATTAAAATTATATTTTTAGTTTTCACTCTTTGAATATATCCTTGAAATGCAACTTGGTAAACTCATTAAACGCTATCAGCCCCTGTAGTGAATCGCACTCTTATACCTCGTAATCATCGGATTACTCTTACGAAGTGAACGTATTTGTACGTAGCGAAGGACGCGTACGTACCTTAGA
This sequence comes from Ceratothoa steindachneri, assembly GCA_963969495.1. Taxonomy (NCBI): domain Eukaryota; kingdom Metazoa; phylum Arthropoda; class Malacostraca; order Isopoda; family Cymothoidae; genus Ceratothoa; species Ceratothoa steindachneri. Next base: position 141,777,811 of record OZ018330.1, on the reverse strand, counting down.
TGATATATGTATATATAGACCTATTGTCTGGGCAGGTGACCTATTCCTTGACAATATATATATATATATTTTTTTCCCCTTTATTCATGAGCACTGTCATCGGAGAGGGCGTTGAAGCATGCTCAATTTCCCCTTCCTTCATTGGAGTCATGAATTAACGGCAGTAAAGAGAAAAGAGTGTTGAGATGCAAAGTAGTGCATGGGAATTATAGGGCATTTGCCGTCCTTAAGAGTTGAATTTAAAACCCGACTAATACTGGGATAAGTGTGTGTTTGTGCGTGTTTCGACATGTGTGTTAAATTGATTAAGTCATTACGTTCGTATATCTAATTAGTGTTCCATAGTGAAGAAATTCTAGTTCGCACCTTTGAATCACTATGCTCTTAAATACCCTCCCGTCACTTGAACTTCTTAAGGTAATCTCATTTGAAGCATTTGAGATTATGGCGCTTGAGGAACTTGTCCGTCATCGTCATTCAGTGCCTTTCCTCTTCTCATTCCCTTCATTTGCCTTGTTCTTCACTCTTCCAGGGAGAGAATAGTCTCCCTTTCAAGGAGAATTATTGTATCTAGCGATGAGATCAATTTGTTCCAATGATAATTTAGATTCGATTCCCTAAGGTAAATAACCCCTTTGTTCACAGCCCGATGTTATTTCCCCCCACCCTAACCTGCCCAAATGGATCTCATTTTTATTCATTGTTTCTTCCCTTCAGGGTTAATATGTCAACCTTAATTTATTTTTTCCTCGTTTAACTTTGAGAGCTAATTAATTTTTGTCCCCTCGAAATTGTTGAGATATTTCGCTCATAAATCAAGGCAAAATTTCTAAATATACTGTCCAAAATTCCTTCCCTACAAAATTACGGGAACGAGACTTCAAAACTTCAAAGAATTAAACTTTATGAAATTTTTAATGCACTCTGTATATCACATAACATCGTATATTAAATATTTTTAGAAGAAAAAAATAATAACTAAAATTATAAATGAAAAGCAAAATTCTAAACTAAAAGCTTATTGTATCACGGAAAGTAGTTTCCATATAAAATTACTTAACTATGTCAACTACTAACTGAATACATGTCACATTTTTATATAGGCTGATTAAAGCAACTGCTACAAATAGAAATAGACAGACATACTTAGCCTCACTGGCATAAGGTACACACGTAGGCTACATGGAGCGTTCTTGGTATAACGACCCAAGCAATAATTCAAAATAAATCGCTATTTTCTTTTTACTAAATGCTAAAAAGGCGTTAGGACGTATGATTTAGAAACTATAACTTATATTCTAAATGTAACAAACAATAGGATTATTGAATATATTCTCATAAGGTTATTTATTATTATTTTACCAGAGCTAATAGGCGAAGACCAACGAGGTAATTTACACCAGTTTTCAACGGGAGGTATCTAAGGTAAGTAGTGAAGACGGAGAGAGCAAAAATATTTGGAAGATATACTCATAGTGGCAGATCCAACTGCCGAAGTTGAGATGATACGGCATATAATCCAGCAGATAGCAACTACAGTATGGTTGCTCACGCTAGATAAGACACCCACTCTTGAGATGGTATGCACATAAAAACCATTAAGTTTGCTATTACGAATAAATGTTTTGTATTTGGGCGTAAATCTGAAACGTTCTGCACAAATCAGAAAAGTAACCAATGAAAATTGAACGTTTGACGACACTTAAAATAGTACTCCCCGATAGATAACAGAGATTACAAGAATTGGGAGGTTAGAGGCAACCTGACTTTTATGGTTAGACTTAGTTGGAAAAAAGTAATATTATTGAGTTTGCAACGAAGGTTTATAGAGAGACCGCCCTTAAGAAAACAATACTCTACGAATAGACAACTGGTTTCTCAATTGAAAGAGAGGAACGTGAAGTGACAACTGATGTGGCAGAACTTAAACTTCCATCACGAAAGAGACTTAAATCGCGTGAAAGCACTTAGAAAAAAGAATCCTATATAAAATGTTGGAATTGTAGCATGATAATAAAACTTATCCCTTCTTTTATTTTTCCATCTTGAATGTTTCCCTTGAATTGATCAAAGTTTCTGGACAATGGGTACAAACACTGATTTAAACAAATAGGATTCCAATCCTGCTGGATCTTTGCAAAGGTTACTATTGATTAATCAATTGTACCATTGAGATCCCTAAGATAAGAAAAATATCAAAGCAATGTCTACACAGAAGTTTGAGTGACACCGTCAGAGGCAAGTCAGAAAGGTAGACAGTAAAGTTGATAGCAACAGTTTGAGCGATTAAAGAAGCATATTTTTTATACGCTTCTGGCGCAGCCAACGATCAGTGCAACCCCATGATAGTGATGGCTGGCAACCTCATGCTATTCTCGCCTACTTATACTATCACCCCGGACAGGCAGGATGATTGTCATATACACAACACTCTCGCTGCCACCATCGCTCCACCGCAATTGCCAGCCTTCACAGCAACCTCCAAGTAACTCTCCATCCATGCGAGCTGCGAGTCCTCTAACTTGAAGCAACCAAGAAGAATTCCAACCTGACCTTGTTAATAAATATAATAATGAGAGTGTTTAGTTAACCAACTGCTCCATTGGTGCCCCGCAACTGCTCCGCTTCCATAAAAATCAGAGAACAATTTACGCGATCGAGTACGAAGGTGTTTTTTTCAAAGATGAAGAAGAATAATTATTAATAAACAATACCAAGAAGGATTCAATACAATGCTATAGCTCAATTATCAAGTCTTGTGAGGTTAGAGCTGCGACTATCGATGGGATGGAAATTGCTGTTATGTCAGCCCTACAATCCTCATATTGCTCCACTTTTCTTTATCTTGTTTTTCAATTTGAATAAAAACATCAAAAAGATTTAGTTCTTTATTAATTGAAGAAGAGACAAAATGGTAAAAATCTAGTTAATCCCAGAATGATATATATATATATATATATATATATATATATATATATATATATATATATATATATATATATATATATATAAGGGTTAGAAAGTTAGAGACAAGTTGCAAAATTATTTCATTTCAGTAGACACTGTATGTAGAAAATTAAACTTTCTTCTTAATATATTTTTACTTATGTTATCATTACCATGCCAAATTTCAAACGCCACTCGTATAATGTATTAATTTAACCGAATAGAAAAGTCGAATTTACTTATTTTTCCCTTCCTTGACTAGGAGGCTAAACCACCTTTACTTTCTCGCCTTTAAACTCTTTTTCCTGAGATGAAACTTAAAACACCAAATGATCAATTATTTACCAAATGATCAATTATTTTCGCCTCGAAGGACTGACAAAAATGAAAATTTAATCACTTCTCTCAACGAAAAAATCGGACTCGCACTCTTAATTAAATTTTGTTTGCTTTAATCTTTTATCACTCTTGGGCCATTGTAAGCCCATCGGTCCGCTCAAACAAGTATATCACAAGTAATTAATTTACCTCATTTATGAGGTGGGCTAAAGGGGGCAGCTATAGATGAGCTTAAAACCTTAAACCCTCTCTCACGCTTACATAAATGAAGATTGTGTAAGGGATCTGATATCCCTCGGCTCTAGAGCTTACCAAGCCTACCTGCGGTAGTTAGCACGTAAGATGGTGTTAGGGCTATTGCACCTTTTTTTACAGTTTCTCTGTTTGCCCAGAACTTACTAAAAATGGGAAATTTACTCATCATCCAAATTTTGGGGGAAGATGGTGAATTTTGTCTGCCACCTAGGTCTCCAGTTGAAGAATGGTCCATTCCCTACCTAACCTATAGAGAGCCTTCTTGCCTACCTAAGGGAAGTGACATTCACTTTGCTACGAACAAAGTTGATGAGCTTGGAGACGCAAGTTCATCTTCTTTCCCAGGCACCAACGGTTGTCATTTCGTCAGCGGACGATATCTATGGTTCTTCTGAGTCTGAGATAAAATCTTGCCATAAACTTTTCAGGTTCAAGAATATGAAACTCTATCTCTAGTTAGGCCTAATTCTCTGATCGGTGTTGTCTATGGTTCTTCCCGAGATGCATCCCTGTAGGATACCACCATTGAATGTTTGTCAATACGTGTCTGGTCCCGAAGCTTTCACAGAACCAGGAGTATCGTGTCACACTGGAACTGTCTCGAGCTGTACGGATGATCCCAAGTACGAATGGAAAGTAGACTTCTACGATTTCGCCCTCTTTTTTGAAGCTCGCGAGGCACTTGCGGGCGCTGTAAGCCTACACAAGTAAGGGGCATCGTGAGGAACCACGGGGCAGGACCCAGTGTGGAATCATTAACTCCGAGGAGAAAATTTGACAAAGTTTGCATCGATGACCTTTATTTACTATGACCATGAGTGTCGTAGAATGGCCAGACATTCTCTCTCTCTTTTTCTCTCTCTCTTTCTCTCTCTCTCTCTCTCTCTCTCTTTCTTTCTCTCTCTCTCTCTCTCTCTCTCTCTCTCTCTCTCTCTCTCTCTCTCTCTCTCTCTCTCTCTATATATATATATATATATATATATACGTAGGTACTTTTGTAGCTTTGAACCGAAGTTGGTTGAAGACCGTTAGTGAATGGTGAAATTAGTATGAGTTCATTGGGGATGGTTTATTATTAACTTTGTGGGGTCCATTTTAAAACAAATATTTCTGAGTGCAAGTTGTCCAAAGATTAACAGGTAGTTGGTACCCGTTGGGATTGCAAAAGAAAGGCAATGACGAAAATATATCTTTACTAGCAACAAAATAATATTTAAATATACACAAATATTCGGTTTAAAGGGAATGGTCGCACAGACGGAGTTAAATGTCTACGCGAGATACAGGTGGGTTAATTAGGGGATTAAGGAGGTTAGATTCAGGTCGGTGATTTAAAAGGGGGTTTTAAACCAAGGCACGCATACACACACAGAATAGATCGATTGGTAAGCCAGATTCTAGATCAATCTGCAGGGGGCAACGCTTACAATCGCTAACGTGCTCGTTGCAGAAAAGGGGCCAGTTGGGATACGATGACTACAAAGGGGGAAGTCGCGTTACCTCTCGCTCCAGATGAGGGGGCACTCGTAGATGGCCTTCGGAGACGGGAATCCTCGTCAGATACTCTCCGATTGACTATGGCAGAGTTCACGGATGTCGATTTAGCCTTCATTCTTGAATCGAAATCGCTGATGTCTCTGATCGCGGGGGGAAGGCGAGCGTCCTTCAACTCGACTTAAGAAAAGTCGGTGACTCCTTCGAGGGGAGGGGGAATTGTGATAACGTTCGAGTGGAATGTTCGACGAACTTTGATCTTATGACGGAAGGCAGGAATGTTGGTTGAAAGGCGGCCATGGGAGACGATGAAATCAGTGCCTAAGCAAATACAGCTGTGGTGTGATAACGGTGTTGGCTGCACCCTCACCTGGTTCAGCCGTGCTTTAAAAGCTTCATGCGGTGATCTCAGAACCACGCGAGTACATACGGGCACGTGGTTGCCCTTCGACCTTATTCTGCTACAATGAGGATGTGTGAACAAGAGTGCTTTATCGGAGGGGTGTCCTGCAGATATCAGGCTCTCTCAGCCAATTCATACGCAATTTACCCCCAGGTATCAATGCCTACAGGAGGACCACTTGCGGCTACACATCTTTTACACAATTTCCCTTTATCTTCCAAACTTTTTGAGGGAGACGCCTCGTTGTTTTTCGCTTATTTTTTTGTATTAAAATATTTAGTTTTTAATGTTTGATTACTTAATCTTCTTCTATCGATATTTGAATTTCTCTAAGAATTTGAAATTCTGGACGAAGAAAATGTATTATTTAATAAAATATATAATCGTTTCTAATTTATCCATAATTGTCTTATTAATTGAGGATATACGAGTATGTAATAAAAATCGCATAAATACGGCCAAAAATTAAAGAAGAAAGTGGATTTAGCAAAGAGAGTTGCATGACTATGGTGCATCAAGTAGTTTCTGCCTTTGCCACTATCCTTGCAACGACCTTTTGAAAAAAATGATCACGTCGACGCCGTCATTGGATTTTGTGAATTTTCAACAAGTGCTAATAAATCACAAAAGTAGATATCTACGTGTATTAGTGTCGACAAAGTCGGTGGAGATTTATCAGTCGCCAAAATCGAATACGAGCCCAGATCCAACAGTGGATGAGAGGAACTATTAATCACTATGTATAAATGTATAAAACAACAGAGAAGTAATGCAGGTCAAGTGAATGCTCATGAAGACAATCCTTCTACAATAATCCCCCCAAACAGCCATTCCCAAACCTCTATCTCCAGAAATAAACACTAACCTACAAAAGAGATGTGGTTGATACCATAATTTCTCAACATTGATTGATTGATTGATGTACAATGAGTGAAAAAAGTGTAAAAGATAAATATAGGTAAAATAGATGGTGAGTTTTGCCCTGGTTTAGAGGGCATCTCTAAGGTACTTCTCTTTTCTGGTTTTGCCTCATTCGCCTTCTTCGTGTGCACCATCAGTGGTTGCTTCTGGTGCTTGTTTGGCCGCCTTGCCACCTTTGCCTTTGACTTTACCTCTCTCGTTGTTCTTTGGACTTTATTTATTTATCATTCATTTATTTATTCGTTGTGGTGTTTTTTTTATATATAAATATAAATAAACTCTCTATGTCCTCCGTCACGGCAATCAAGTATTTCAAGTGTTATATTTGCTATCTCTTAATGTATCTTTATTTTCTCTTATAATTTATATTTGTTTGTATTACCGGTATGTGGGCATTTCGCCTCTTTTGTTCATTTCTTTGTTGTTTGTTTTTGGATGTGGGCACTTCGCCTCTTTTTCTTCTTAATTTTGATTTTAATTAGTTGGTTGTAGATGGGCATTTCGCCTCTTATGTTCTTGTCTTTGTAGTGGATTTCTTGTTATTGATGTTGTAGTTACTTTTTCCTCTTTAGGTGTCGTATTTATGTGAAGAGTCCAATTAGGTTCTCTCGGGAGCAGATTCTTCCACTTGGGAATAAGGCTCGCCTGGTGGCGCGTCCCCTATCCGCCCTCGGAATGTCAAAATCAATACCAGGGAATGATTAATACGGTCTGATGAGTTGCTACCTACATTACTCTTCAGAGCAGGTTTAGTTCGACGAATTGGAAAACCCGTTATACTCAGAACAAGATTAGCTCGGTCTTGATTTAAAGTGATTGACACCGTTTTTTCTACTTCTGGAGCACTCTTAAATGCCTTCGACCATGCATTAGCACCTATATACAAGAGTGGAAATTAGGTCATCGACCCCCATCCAACATTTCTAAAGCAATTGAAATAAGTTGAGGGCAAAACTCACCCACTACTGCGGGATGTTGGAACACTCTTATTCTAGAAGCATAACTTTTAAACGAGGCGCTCACATTAATTATTACAACACCTATCTACGAGTACATTCATTGCTTTAAAAAACATAGGGGGCATAATAAAACATAGCTAAAACTTAGAAAGAGCAAATTAGTGAAAGTAAGTATCGTTTTGTTAATAATTATCAAGAATAACAGCACAATGTGTAGAGGATAATGTGAAAAACAAAGAATAAATCAGTTCGAAATGAATCTAAGAAATGTGGCGCCAAAGAGAATTATGCACGCTGGGAGGGTCAGATGCAATTATTTATGTAGATCCCTGATGATCTGAATAATGAATGATACATAGGATAGGAACTGAATTAATACAGTTTTTTTCAGTTTGTGTGGCAATATTCATAACATAATTCAACGGGATCAAAGTTACTAATTTCCCTTTGCTTGAGGCAATGGCTTGTTTTAGTATAAAACATGACTATTAAAAATTTTACTTCGCTTCTCCTTTTAACGTCTATAGGAAGGGGGGGGGGTCGCACAATAGCAGTGGCTAATGAGCCTACGACTAATTATATTATGGATGTTTAACGGTCTTTGGCATTCTTATGAAACTCAATTAAATTTTGAAGTTTTTGTATATATTAACATTAATTTGAAACAAAAGTAACAAGGGGGAACAGCTATACAAACAGTTGAGAAGCAAGTCGGAGTATATATTTTCAAGTTTATTTTTTTATATATTTAGCTATGCTTAAAATAAACACACAGAAAACGTTAATTCCTAAAAATTCTAGTGGGTGCTTTAAATAAAATAAATACGTTGAGTGCCAAAATTAGAATAAGTTAAGGCCCCCTACTTAAATTAAAAGTGAGAATTACTTTTACGCACACACGCTAAAAAATATTTTCATTAGCGTGTGTGCGTAAAAGTAATTCTCATTTTTAAGAGTAGCAAAAGTTACATCTTCAACATTTGGATGATTATATGAAAAAATGGATTTAGAAAGAAGAAAAATAGAGAATATTTGGAAAAACAGGACTACTGATAAAAATGGTAACAAAAAATTGTATAATTAACGTTAACTAAAACTTCAAAAACGAACTTTGTTTAGCATATTTCAAAGGGCAACATAGAAACTCATTAAAGCGGTCTCAAAACGTAAAGGAACATCTATGAGTATTGTGTTGAAATGTTGAAAATCTTCCTATTAAGAATTTTCCAAGAGTATTTTTGTGTTTAAGTGTTGAATACCTTCTTTTGTGCCAAGTGAAATTAAATTTAGCTAAAAATTAGGTATATCCGAAGGGAAATGAACAATTGATGGTGTGAGGGGTTAGGCAAAGTGAAAGAACAAACTTTACACCTTGTGATGTTCCTACCATGGGTGTAAATAATCTCATTTCTTTGGATTGGGTTTAAAATCAGGTAAGAACAAGCTAGAGATAAGATTGACACTAAATATAAGACTTAATGGTCACGATGGCCTAACCTTTATTTGCTTTTTGTTCATTTGCTAAGTCCATTGTGGTTATATTTCAGGCATTTGGAGCGTCTGTGATTTAAATTTAATTTTTATTACTTTTCTAATTCTATTTAAATTATATGTAAAAGCGAACGACTTTAATTTTATTATTACTCTCTATCAATTTTGTCAAGAGGGATTAGTTGGATATCTCTTTTAATTCAACTCATTATGTGTCCTCTAGTGGCTTAGTAGCAATACACAGATATGAATACAAATCATAATAAGCAGGAGAGGAAATAAACAAGAAAATGCGCGATAAAGAGAGGGGGTATTAAAGGACGGGAGTGCGAATAAAATCTCACAAAACGCTAGATGATTCTCGTAATTTTAAAGAAATTTAATAAGAAAAGAGGTATAAATTTGCTTTAATTAATCCTAAATTAACTATATGAATTAAATCAAGAAATGGCAACTCAATGTGCCAAACAATATCAAGTTCATATGACCTCAGCGGCACCATTGTTTTGTGCTATGCAAACCACTCCAAGAAAACTCTCTTCATCCGCTCTCGCATTTGTAAAGTGCATTCTCTCGAACACTCTCGGCAAGCATAGGCCAGTAAGCGATTGCACCGATGAACTATAGGTTGTGTTGCTTGATTTATGATTAGTTGGGCAACAACGCCGAAAGAGTGAAGGTAAATCTTTTAATCCGATTGTTTCATGATTGCAGTTGGCATAGAATGAAGAGACAAGAGATAAAAGAAGCAACTACGAATCTGAAGGAAAGGAAAATGTAGAGGAATGAAGAGGGACGAGGACTACCATAACATACCTTGCCAAAGTCTAAAGTGTAGATGAGAAATATCATTATATAGCATCAGGCAAATTGCACGGGGCCCCGAAAATTTGACTTTGATTTCCCTTACGAGGTACATATGAAGCCTCACTGTTACCTTGAGTGAATCTTAAACAAATTACTGACTAGAGGAAGGAATATGGCATTGCACTTGAAGAATTCAGGGGAGGGGATAAAAAAAGGGGGGACTGAAAGAATAAAAATATAAATGAAAAGCAAAGGAAAGTGGAATTAACCAAGCTTTAAATTACTCATAGCAAACCTTTTTAACTTTATGTCCTCTAAGACTGACTATAACCTAATGCACAAAGACTAAAAATCGAGTGTTTGATTCTCTTCCAAAAGTAAAAAATTACAATAGATATATAAAGCACACCTCTAAACATCCTTTAGGTAAAGACTTTAAAAGAAAAAAGTCAATAACAAATAACCAGCTTGGCTCTGGTCGGTTCGTGTTTTATCTACTCTTTAAAACTCGCCCACATTTCAAAAACATATGATCAGCACAGCACACTAGATAGTGTATAAATGGTCCTTAAAAATGCCCTTCTTTCTTCTTTCCTCACTATCTCTACGTCCCCTCTCTTTACTATTCATCCCACCTCTTATTCTATCTTTCTACCCATTATTTAACAGTGATCGCGATACCGTTCCGTATACCAGACCTCAGATGAAACCTGAAACGCACGATAAAGGAGGAAAACAACAGTGTATTAAATTGTAGATTGGCTTTTTGGACCAATGACTAACTAGTCACAGGTTGAGAACATTCGAGGTACTGACGTTCCTCACGAGTTATTGTTTATCTCGTTATTATTTAGTCATTATAAATGGCTAGGATGATGATTTACTTGGAAAAATTCTGAAATTCACTGATAACAGAAAAATAGAGTTAGGAGTAATCTATCTAAGACTAGAAAATATATACAGCAAAGATGCGATAAAAAATTCTAGATAGGATCTAGAAATGATCGTGGTTTTAATTTTTAAAGACATTACGTTTCAAAGTATTGAACTGGACAGAATGTTCCGCTTAACATCACATTTATATTAAAGGATTATTTGCTGTACAATTGTGAGCTTTCCACTGCAATACATATTAATAAATTAGATGAAGAGCTACAAAGTTTATCCTAAAACATATAATTACGCTAGACGATGTTTTCATCTGTCTCAGTAGTGGTTTTTCTTGATTGCTATTATACATTTGCTTTTCCTTATTAATCCTACTATTGAGTTTGGAAGAGATTATTGCAGTGATTAATTAGTGTGTTATCATTTTTGCTCTCGTGTTAGATGATATACGCAGTGAGTGAAAGACACGAATATTTTTTTTTAATTTAAGTGCAACCCACTGAGGGCATCAATCGCAGTAAGTTAGTAAAAAGAGATCTTTAACAAAACTGGTGAGGTGTAGAGGAAGAGAAAATGTGTGGGAAATATATGGCAGCCTGGCCATCTGAAGGCGTTGGATCCGGGAGGGTACGCAACCTCCAAATGTTGTCTGAGGTGATAACCCATTATAGGCCAGATAGGGAGAAAGAGATGAGATAAGTGTCGAAAGATTACATCAATTTGACGTGTCCTTTGCTGGTGAGTCACGAACAATATAAAAGTCCTGTTAAATGTAATTCCATTGAAATAAATCCGCATGTTGTATATATAAGTTGGTTATCAAAAACATTTATACATACCAACTCACGTAAATGCGAAATAATCTACCTTCGGAAGTTATAAACCTATTGACATGATTATAAAATCGACTGCAACGATTGGCGTTGAAAAAAAGCGATATGGGAAAGTGACTTTACTTTCCACTCGAAGTAACAATTTAACATTTATTAGGGGTGACCAAAGAATGACGGGAAGAGGGAAAGCAGGGTGAATATAATGCGTTACCCAACTCATATGACCCGGTTCATATTTTGGTGTGTGAGAGCAATGCACGAGATTTCAGCTATGTTTATACGTAGATAGAGATTAAAACGCACATATATATTCTAACTTCAAGTTTTTTTAATTGTATTTTCTTTGGCTTTTATTCTTCGAGACCAATAAAATACAATTATATTTCTTGGCGACATAATTTTATCAATATCCGTTCCTTAGACTATTTTAAGTATACATTTATTAAATATATCTGCTGGAAAATAAATTGGAGTGGAAGGTGCCAAGAAAAGGTATAAAAAATGATGTTTAAATGGGTGAAAAGCGATTCGAGCACAGATAGTGACCATGTGTTGAAAGATTTTAAAATGATTGAAACCAGCATATTATATTATAGAGATATTTTTACTTACGAGTATATTGGGAAAAAATTGTGAGATAATTTCCATACATTTACACTAACTTAGCTTAATTTTCTTTAAATTTGGATTTCTATGGACATTAAATACTGAGTGAAGAAGAGTCAGCTAAATTTGTGTAGGTTTTGTGACAGTAAATCCCTTCCCTCTTTCTCTCTTCTTTTTCCTAATTGTTTTAAAGCTTATCTGCTATATAATCAATCGAACTTGCCCCCTTTCCACACAGGGCAAGATAAATTAAATCTTTGCAGAAATTATTTAATAACAATAATAAACATAATCCCTTTATGAAAAATTTAACAATATCCACCTAACGATTACACCAGTTTATGAATCTTGAATTCCATTAATTGTACGATAATGAAATGGGTCTGGATGATGGTTGTGCTTAGGGCCTGAATGGAAAATTCGGTGTAAATAGGTCGATACTTTAATGAATACATGCGTGTAAAGTCGGGCATTAATGATGAGCAGATTATGTCTAGTCGCTAGATGAACTCCCAAGTAGTGTGAACTTTATGACCAGTCTCTTAGGCCATAGTGACCAGTGATTCGTATCTCAGGTTCATCAGTAGATCCACAGTGAGAAAGGCGTTAAAATTAACTGTAGATCACGATTTAGAAAAGCTTCAACACAAAGTTCGAATCAATGCGAGGAGGATTTGGGAGCTGTCACGCATAAATTCATCAACCAATTCTCAGATTCGAATCTCAAAGAAAGGTTAAAATGCTGTGGCAGAGAGACCCAAAGTATCGGCTAAACTTCGGCATTCGTTGATTTGAGAGTATATTTCAATTGGGGTAATCTATTAAGTTAAACCAGTTATTTTAAATTATATTCAGAAACAATCACTTATGGGAATTTTAACTCATAAAAGTAACATCACTACCAATTACTAAAAAAAGTAAATTCATATCCTAACGGATATAAATTTACTTTTGTACGTTGTAATATGCGAGGGAACTACCATTACTCCGTTATTTTATTCACTAACTTCCCTTTCTCTTTTTTACTCGAACTAGTCCGTGTACTTGGCATACAGGCTGTTCCTCTTTATTTTTTTAATTGCAACCTGCATGTATATTTTTGTTATTCGATTATATGCCCCTATTCATATTAAACCATAAATATATCTAAGTGCAACCTACGCAATCGCGTTTAGTAATTAAACTAAGAAGAAACGTCAAAAAAGCACGTACAGTAAATACAATTTTTCCAACGTTATTTACCTTGAGCAAAATGAGACATGGTGGCATCGGAGTGGGTGGGGAAGGGGTGTATTAGCCATCCGGGCCTCATTGTTGGAGAAGAGGCGCTCCAAGCAGGCACCGAAACAGATAGATTTGCACCAAGCTTGTCTCATTGCAGAATGATATGTCCGTCCTATTGTCATCCTTCTTCCAGATATGTCTCAACCTTTAACATCATGGTTTTCGCCTTGAGCTTGGTTGAATCGTAGCTACATGTATGTTTCTGGAGCTGCATCATGCCCTCGAAAATATTTTTCTCATCGGCCTCCAGCTCGCCGGTGCTGCTGACGCTGCTGAAGTAATGGGACAACTCCATCATGACCGTCTTCACGGATGTATCCAGGTAGGTATCTATACCTTTCTTTACGTATTGGTCTAGCTGGAGTCGTACTTCTCCATCAAGGTGAGAGGAAACATAGGGTGCAAGGAGCTGTACCTTTTGAAAAAAGAGACATCAATCTTGCTAAAATTTTGTAGCACGGCTTTTCCCTTAAAGAAGTCATTTGGGTGTTTCATAGAGCTATATATGTAGTTCCAACGCGTCATTGGAAGCCACCAAACCCATCCGCAGCTTTTCCTATGTAGATGGCGTTCGATGCCAATGTGTACTTTCCTTTTGGTTGAACAGTCGTGACTTCCCTATGGCCCTTATCTGTCCGGACCTGAGCCGCGAATAAGGATTGATTTACTTGCCACTATTCGTAGCCACCATGGAATTGAACCTGTAGGACATTCATCTCGTGTTTTGTGTTTGATCATGTCTTACCCTTAATCGCCATTGCACGAGGACGAAACGAGGGTTTCAGTAGCAGTGAAAATCTTCCTAGCTTTCGCCTTCGCTATTTCACCGGGATCTCAAACTTCACGCTCTTTGCAGCCGTGGTCGTCGTCAGAACTGTCAGTAGAAAGCTCTGAAGCAACAATTTAAAAGACAAACTCGACCAACGCCATGATTGAGTTAGGTCATTGTCAGTCGTTATAATCGTCACCTTGTTCTTGATGTTGAACTTAGCATGCCGAATAGAGCAAATAATAGCCAAGTAGCGGACCAAAAAGTAAATTGCGTTATTTGGGCATTTACAGTAAAAGTGTAATGGATCCATTACACCCAAAATAGCTTCGTTAGTATTAGACCTGTTCCTACCTCGCGCAAAAAATATATGTATTAAAATACATTAAAATACAATAATTTTATCTAAAGCATTGATATGTCTTATTTGGTTTCATAAAAGTTAGGCGACGTGTCATAATATTGATTGTTAGAGTAGTCGCATGGCTTCTTCTTTAGTTGCTACACTAAGAGTGTCCCTACTAGTATCTTTCAGTCAGCATTCAAGTAGTCTACACTAGATTTGCAATAAAATAGTATCGGTAAGCTTATTAAACCATCAACTTATCTACAAATATCTCAACTCTAAATTTCACTGGCTGTGCCTTCTCTCTTTGAGTCATCATCACCATTTTAAGAGCAGAACGTCTGAAAGAAACAAATCAAGATGGGTTTGCGTTTGTGTAAAAATAAAAGTGGCATTCACAAAACTACGAGTATTAACAGGACTATGAGTCCTAAGTTAAAAGAACATTCCAAGATCTTTTGTTTTATTTTAAAGAAGGGAAATTATTTCCACGGCTTATAAAGGTTATGTTAGGATTAAAAAGTTTTAGCTCTCATCAGTAACGGTAAAGAAAATGGAAAAATGCGGCAAAAATATCTAAATTCAAGAGAGAAAGGGAAAAATATTCAGAAACGTAAAAACACTATTGGGCGTTGAGTAAAAGGGTACAAACCCTTGCCCTGGAATGAGTATCATTTGTATCTTTCTGTTGCTAATACGTCTTTGCCACCAGAGGAAGATAAGACGTTTTCACTCTTTTTCCAATTTTCAATTTCTCATTTTGGTTCGTCTTTTTGTTTTTGGTTTTCAATTCATATCAGGGTAATTTACCCTCCCTACTTAAAAGATATCTCGCAATATCCTTTTAAGGATATAGACTGTGGTGCCGTTGGAATTGTAGTGGCCAGAGTAGGTTTGAATCCTCAACATTTAATAAGATTAGCATAAGCTTATATATAATACATAAAAATAAAATAGGAAATGTGAATGAGAGCAGCAAACTGGAAACCGGACTTTAAGGCAAGAGAAGTGTACATTGGAAGGCATTGACTGCATTTGTCGCTTGGATTGTTCTTTTGCATACTCGTGTATCGGTACGGTCAATTTTTTGAAATTTGGACTGGATTTCATTCGAATGAGTTTGATTGGATACCGCTTTGTTGTGCGTGACCGCATATTACACCAGCAGTGATGCGTTCAGAAGTGGCTATTTTCTCCTTGACTGGCCTTGTTGGAGGCTAGTTGATGGACAAGAAGAAGGACCCCTCTACGCTGCCTAAAGGTAAAGTGGCCTTTTGTTCATTGCAAAATTTTCACCTTCTCCACATACCACTCTTCCTTAGTTTAATAACGGATCCCGAAAACTACATACACACCCAGTTACACTCAATTACAGACTCGGGTTATCCCAGATTTCCTCCCAAATTACGCCCTTGGGTGCAATGATGGAGAAAGGAGGGAGATGCGACGTATTTCCCTGAGGACCTTGCCAGTCCGGCAAAAACCGGACAGGAGCAAGGTCTTCGAGAGGATTTAAGGCGTGCTCAATATTGCCCTCGTACGGCTAATTGATATGTCAAATGGTTACGCGGCTATCTGTGTGAGGGACGCGGACATCGAGGCGCTCTCCTCCCCGCGTGCCTCAGATACCCTTTGAAAAATTGATCTCATACCTCAGACACCGCCACAAATACGCACACCTAGAAGTGTGATCTGCCGACGCCTCGAGCCCTGTGTTGGAAGACTTTCGATTGACCAAATCATGGACGAGGTTCTTCGGAATCATCAGTGGGCAAAAGTAGCCGATGTAATCAAATTCGAAGACTACACTCACGTTTATAAAGTTTTCCTTACCGAAATTACAATGTCGATTAAGGCAAAAGAAAACGGCCTTCTTCTCTTTAATGTCCGCACCTGCCCAGATCAGATTGAGTGTGAGGTGTTCGTTGACCTGCAAATGTGCTTCAGATGCTACGAAAACACCACCACTACTTGCCCCAACTCTACACTCTCTCTCTCTCTCTCTCTCTCTCTATATATATATATATATATATATATATATATATATATATATATATACATATATATATATTTATATAAGTGGTTAGGTAAGGTTAATAATGAGATTTTGTAACTTGCTAGAAAAGTCTCCTGGAGTTCCTCAACCCTCTTCAGAATCGTTACATATTCGACTAGGCAACCATCCATTTCTCTAAAGATGGAGCAAATACAAAAAATCAAAGGACAAAGGCAGAAAGAGGAGGAAAGGAAGGCTAACGCCACCTACGCGAAGGTTGCCAAGGCAACGGTCGCAGGCAGTAGTGTTGCCACTGCACCTACCTATTTGCCAATTGAAAATGAAAAGTCGACCAAAATAATGTGTTGTATATATTATGCACAAATTCCTTACTTGACCAAGCCTGGCACCTTCACGAAGGAACTGAACACCATGCTTGTGAATAACGGCATGGAAAAAATGTGGTACCTGGAAAACCCTCCGTCAAACGAAGTACTTCGAGTGAATCTCCAACTGCAGACCGAGATGAGCAGCCAAAAAACTCTGGACACGAGTAATGCCCTTTCACAGGATCCTCGAGTATAAGCTATGACTGCCCGGCAGAAGGCACAAACGGACTCACAGACACACGCAACTACCCCAACAGAAGCACAAGTCGAACGGAAGGAAGCCGCTGCTGTGAGGCGTAAGAAGGTGGAACATTCGCCCCACCCCCAAAAGGCATCGCAATCACGTCGACCGAGTAGGTCCTCGTCTTCAAAGAATCAGGCTCCCAGGTACATGTACTACTCGAGGATGTTAAACATCACACAGAGTATATGCTGCCGAAGGGAACCTTTTCCTGACGACGCAGGCTCAGAAGATATTGTTGATGGCCTTAGGGCCGGACAATACAAATGAGACTACGAGGCTGACATACCTGACGATCTGGTAAAGAAAGCTCTCTTCCGCGACCTTGTCCAATTCTCAACTGACACTTACGTTGTTCTCACGGACGCAGAGTTCCGTAAGAAGAGATCCGGCAAGGGGAAGACTCCTCCGTCTCCCCCCCCCCCATAAGCAAAAGTGGACTGAGAATAAAACACTCCCCACCATAACATCTACGCTACATTGCGAGCGTAGTATCAAAAGCTAGCCGATAAATTGAAGACCTTACCCTAACGGAATCATCAACCATGACATGTAACACTCACCGATTATGACAACCAAATTTACGAAAACTTTTCACCGAGATTTAACCTACCGTAGTAACGAGTTTTACTAGTTACTACAAAGGCTTGAATGCCAACCAAATTTGACATCCCCAAACAACACAACACGAGATTAACATTGTCATAGTTCTCACGCACTATTTTTACTATACTGTCTACTTTTGCTAGAGATATCCTTCCACCAGGGAAAAAACCCATTCAAATTTATACTAAACTTACCTTAACTATCTTTTTTCAAAACCCTTTCACCACTATACTCTCTTACCTTTGCTCTACTAATCTATACTTCCTAACTTTTTATGTCCAATGTCCAATGGAAAGTATTCTAAACCAAGAAGCGCAAGGGACAGCTCAATAAAGGCAATCCATTCTTGAGAACCCAAGAATAATGATATATTTATTATTAGAAAAAGAATAAGACATTACAATAAATTAATATATATAATGTAACAGTAATAGAGTTGAAAAAAAGAAAAATATATCGCTGAGAAGGAGAAGGAATTTAGGGGAAGGCAAAAGTACATATAGAGGGGTTCTCCTGGAGCATATCACGCAGGAGTTCAGCTTTTTATACATTCAATATTTCTATTTACACTTTAAATATTACCCTTTAATAGGGTTTAGTTTATATAATCACATTTTAATCTAATGATTGGTTCCTATTTGTTTATTAATCCGATTATTTAATACTCATATTTGCACTCTATTTCACTTATCGGCTTCTATTACATTTGTTATAGTTTTACCATCACTTTAATCACATTTCTATATCATTATTCTAACTTTATTATTCTATACTTATTTTTGCTACTATTTACACTTATCATTATTTTAATAATCCACTATGTTATTATTGTATACCTTTTTTAGTTTTTTTTTTTTTTTTGTTATTATTTACACTTATTCTTATTTATTTCTTGTAACTATTTTTGCAATTTTCACTTCTTAGTACCTATCGTACTCCCATTTATTATTACAATTTAATTTAGCACTTATTATTATTCACATTCACTCATTGATTTACTATTTACAACTTAGTTGTTTAAGTATTGAATGCTACACTTTATAATTTTCAATAAGTATAAATTAGTTATTTATGAAACTATATTTGTATGTTTATGCACTTATTTGATATTATTATTATTTAATCATGAATTTTTATTATTTTTGCTACTATTTACACTTATCATTATTTTAATAATCCACTATGTTATTATTGTATACTTATTTTAGTTTTTTTTTTGTTATTATTTACACTTATTCTTATTTATTTCTTGTAACTATTTTTGCAATTTTCACTTCTTAGTACCTATCGTACTCCCATTTATTATTACAATTTAATTTAGCACTTATTATTATTCACATTCACTCATTAATTTACTATTTACAACTTAGTTGTTTAAGTATTGAATGCTACACCTTATAATTTTCAATAAATATAAATTAGTTATTTATGAAACTATATTTGTATGTTTATGCACTTATTTGATATTATTATTATTTAAACATGAATTTTTACACTAACACTTTATAATTATCATTAAATAAAAATTAGTTATTTATTAAACTAGATTTATATGTTTATGCACTGTCCTGATTTTTTCACTTTTTTATTGTTTAGCACTTCCTTACACTATATCCGACGTCTTCATCCCGCTTTTGATGCGTTTGAAGGTCGGCGCGTTTACCGTGTGAAGGCTCGTGTCCGGAATATACACGGTCCCACTACACATTAGACCTTCGATTTCTTTTGGGGACCAAGGCCCCTCGAAGGTCCATTTGAAGTCACCGTTGCGAATTCCTTGCACTAATTTTACTTGGTTACCTCTTTCCGGACGCCGATTGATGCTTCCGAAGATTTTCAGCTTGAGCTCCTCTCCGTCGAAAAAAAGTCCTTTTTCAAGGACCTCGGTTCTCTCGGTGAGAGGCACTCCTGGATAGCTATCATCATCTTCCGAGCACTCGTCGGTTTCCGTATGTCCGTCTTCTATTTCCTTTGTTATTGTCTTTGTGTTCTTCTTCTTTCTTTTCGATTTCTTCGGGCTGCTTTTGGGGGTTGCTGGGCTTTCCTTTTTGTCTTCCTGGCTATCATTTTCTTTGTTTTTTGTGGACTTCGGTTGTCTTCTTTCTTCATCTTGTTTGGGCTGTTCCTCTGGAGTTTCCTTCGGTTCATCCACAAACTTGATGTTGAGGACATCCTGCGACGCTGGGTTCGGGGGGAACCACAGCTTTTTCTTTACCCCATTATGTTGGAGCATGGTGTTCAGCTCCTCCGAGAAGCAACCTGGGCGTGCAAGGTTCGCCAGGTGGGCGACAATGACCATAGTCATGATCTCCTTGCACTCCATTGGCATTACCAGTTTCGGAGAAGCACTTTCTGTTGGTGTTGTTGTATATGCTGCAGCGGCGTAAGATGTTGCGCTTGACTTTGCCTCCTTTTCCAGTTTTGACTTTTGGCGCTTTTCTCGGATTTTCTCCTTGCGTAGGGGACATCTCATGGCAAGAGCCCTGTGTTCCCCTCCGCAGTTTACGCATCTTTCCTTCTCTTCCCTGCACTCTCTCCAACCGTGGCCGGTTCGAGAGCATGCCGCGCAGGTTTGCTCTTTTTGGGGGCAGTCCCTCGTCGCATGGCTTTCCAGGGCGAGGCATTTTTGGCAGTTTTCTAGAAAGATGAATTCCTCTGCTTCAATCTGCTCGGGAGCTATCCTGAGGTAGAACCCCAGCAGACCGTCTCTCATAGCCTTTTGTGCCATTTCTCTCTTCGTGAAAATTATTTTTACGAGGCTCTTCCCAATCTTCTCCACTTTGGAGATCTTGGCCCAGGATTGTTTAGATAGCAGCTCGGCCTTAATGTCCTCAGTGGAGTTGTCCAGGAAGAAGGGGTCTACGCGTTTCAGGATGATCGTGCGACTCACGAGCAACTCGTGGGGGACGATCGCTTCCAGTCCAATTTCTTTCAGTGCAGGTCTTGCGTCTTCAGAAACAAGGACCTCCACGTCCTTGCTCTTCCAACACACCGGAGCCCACCCATTAGATGTCTCGAGGAGACGGGTTAGCTCGATATTGAGCTTTCCGACTACTTTTTCCAGCACGGCTTCCCTTGTGGGTTTTTTGTGCCCCGCAATTAACCGGAGGGGGATCCGTTTGGTGTCCTGGGGGGCCGGGGGACCCATGTCCCCCTGCGGGCACTGCTGCCCTTCCCCCTTCTGGGCCTCGCCTGTGTCACTGGAAGGTGGAGGGCCTCACTGCACCGACGTGGGGTGCGTGGCTTTTTGATTTGGATGAGGTTTCTGTTAGTCCTTGCCTAAAACTTTTCCTCCTTTGCCGGTGTAGATATTCCGGAACTCAGCACATCACAGCACAGCCTACTCTACTTTCCGTCATCACCCAAGAATAACGGCTACGGGGAAAAAGTCGAAATTTTTCGTCGGAGTTAAACTCGTGTCTTCCAATTGCTGGCCGGTGAAAGACAGGGACGACAAATGGCGAAAGCTTTGTGGTAGTTGCTTACTACTCGCTGACGTTTCATTGCTCCTGTACAGGCAAATATTTATGTATATATAAGGTTTTGGGCTTTGATACTCATCATTAGATACTGGGACTTAAAACAAAATCATTAATCAAAAGAGAGCAACACGTGGATTATAATAAAACTTAAGTGGAGTGTGAGAACATAGATAAAACTCTTAAAAAAATAAAAGTAAAGAAATAAAATGCCAACAAATGAAATATAAAAATATACATATATTTTACCCCTTATAAAGATAACTGCTGTATTTATACAAAAAATAATCATATTCGAAAATCTTTAAGCTAATAAACTCTCCTGTCAACAAGGTATCCACGATTATTTACTACCAATCAACTTCTCTCTCTCTCATCCTTCATATCATCTCTCTCCTTTGTTTTTCTAACTCCTTTGCTTCTACTTGCCATCCTCCATCCCGTAACAAGTTAGTTTATTCTCACCTTATGTATTTTACCTTTACCCTTATATTTTGACATACGAGGGGAGGTCAATAAGTTTTGCGAATCGGTAGGACAAAACAGAGGAAGGGGGATGGCTGTTTGTAGGGGTGTTAGGATAAGTTATTTCAAGTCAGGAACTGCAGCCGCACGCTCCTGCCTCGTCTAATTAAGAAGCAGTAGCTGATCGCAGATCGTGGGTCACAAATATTTCAACAATGGAGAAGGTTGAGCACCGCGCACTGATAAAATTTTTGACCAAGGAAGTCAAGAATGCAAAAGAGATCCATGAATGCATAGTTGCAGTGTACACCGACACCGCCCCTTCCTATGCAACCATTGCTCGCTGGAATAAGGAGTTTTGCCATGGTCGTGAGTCCCTTGAAGATGACCCCCGTCCAGGACGCCCGTCAGACGTGACCAACGAGGACAATGTGGCCCATGTGGAGAGGATCATCCTCAAAAATCGACGGGTGAAGGTCGAAGAAATCGAGCAAGAACTTGGAATATCACAAGGAAGTGTTATCAACATTATCCACGACAATTTGGCCATGACCAAGGTCTCTGTCCGTTGGGTTCCTAGAAACCTCACGCCCCATGATCGACTTCAACGTTGTCAAAGTCCACAATGCCAGAGTTGCACAAGCTGCCCTGCGCCAGTGCGGATTCGAGGAGCTCAACCATCCCCCCTACATTCCAGATCTGGCCCTTAGCGACTACTTTTATCCTGCCAGCTCAAGGCTGCACTACGTGGACGCGGGTTTGGGGACGATGAAGATGTCCAGCTCGCCGTCCAGGAGTGGATTGAACAGCAGTCGGGAGATTTTTGGTTGTCGGCAATTCGAAGCCTCAGGGACAACTGGCGCAAGTGCATTAAAGTCGAGGGTAGTTATATTGAAAAATAATAAAACACTTTTCCTCATATCTCGTTTCCTTATATCCGAATTGCAAAACTTAGTGACCGCCCCTCGTATATTTCAATTACTGGACAATGTTTTGAATGTCACCATTTCATCCCTAAGGCAAATATCTCCGTTGTAAGGAGAAATTAAATAATCTACGTCGAGCAGCAGTAAAAGCTGCCGCTTTAACAAACCAGGATAAACAAAATTTATGCAAAAGGGTCTTAAACTAAAAGGAATTATAATTAGGATAAATATGACAGGAAATGATATAAAGAAACAAGAAAGGTATACTAAAAGCGCCTAAAGGTAAACGGTGGGACAACTAAACATCTGAGAGATAATTGTGCGCAAAACTCAGCTATGGAGTTTAATGGAAACAAAACTTGAACATTAAATAATAGAATGCGTACACGCCAAATATTTGTGCACCCATTGTGTAAGTGAATATTTAACACTTAAATGGTTATTTTGCCATTATATGAAACTAAATATTTTTCGGATATTGGAAATGATTCTTTCACAAATAGGGCCATATGGTCTGTTGTTTCTTTTCATATTACATTTTAGTTTATATGATATATAATATATATATATATATATATATATATATATATATATATATATATATATATATATATATATATATATATATATATATATATAAAGAAATTAGAAAGCACCAAAATCCGCGGGGAAATTCACATTCACCGTTTTTGTTAAAGTTAAACGTTAGCTTATACAAAAGGCTTCTTGAACTTTCTCTTCTTAGAGAAATGGATGCTTGCCTAGTCAAATATGAAACGATCCTGAAGAGGGTTGAGGAACTCCAGGAGACTTTTCTAGCAAGTTACAAAATCTCATTATTAACCTTACCTAACCGCTTATATATATATATATATATATATATATATATAATTAGGTAAGAGGTGGTGTTGTATACATGCACTGTTTAAGTACACAGCCGTGGCAGCGTTATTGATTTTAACTTGCATTCTCTTTATTTTTCTTACAAGTATTTTATCTGCGTCTTGTAGGCGAGAAAAACATTCGAAAAAGACATATTTTATTCCGAGACGTCTTTAAGGATACCTCCATCATCCTGAGACTACAAAACCGCAGAAGATTGCGAATGGCCGAAGCCGTCATTATCCAAATGAAGAAACCGGCAATTAATGTGCAACTCCAGCCCGAAACCATAAGCTACTAATACAAAATCGCAATTCCCTTTACTTATATAACATTATCTGAACTAAATTTTTTCCTTGAATGTTTTTGGTCATTTTTCAACACTTACAAAAAGTCAATTATTCTGTAGCGCCTATGATTGAAACGTTAGTTTGTGCTTAAAAAAATTTCCTTAACTGTGATTGGCCAATTTTGTATCCCTTATGTTCAAATAGAAAAACAAGCAGTGCCTATGTTTTGAACGCATCCCATACCGCACGGAGGGCACGGATCTGGGACTGCATATTACGACTGGTAGGTATAGGAATCATGTAGCGAAAACTACACAGCATGCACGGAGGGACTTGGGTGAATTTTTCAAATTCGTAAACCTGAGCACCTCCAACAAACTTAAAATCTACAATGCGTGCATTCGCTCAAAACTCATGTACCCCCCCGGTCCCTATAAACGTAGTTTCCAAGACCCAAGTCCTTAAACTGCAAAGGGGCCAGAATAAGGCAGTATATATCATTACGGGAACCCGAAGGAGAGAATGGGGAAGGCAGAGTGAACTCCATGGTGAACTGGGAATGACCCCCATAAACGTGGAGCTTCACCTCAGAGCAGCCAAAATCTGGGACAAGGTGCACCGGCACCTTCTTCTCGAGTTTGTGCTCGAGCACATTGATCTTGACAACTTACACAACATAGGACGACCAATATCGTTTAAAAGCAGCAGACTACCGATTTACATTGACGTCGACCCAAGGTTCACTTAAAGTAAAAAAAAAAACAATTCACAACACAAATCACGAACAAAGCCAAGCGAAATTAGCCACTAAATTAGCATTTGTTAATATTAGTTTCTATTAAATACTTCCCCAAATTTTTTGTGCGAAATATCGCCAAAAAACAAAAACAAGCAAAAGCAACAAAAACAAAAAACAAAATCTGGGTGTAAAATACCCAGAAAAGAAGATGAAAATCTTCAACAAGCCACGTAGAGAATAAAAACACCTACTACTACAAAGGCTTGAATGCCCAGCGCATTACCTGAGAATATATTTATATATTGTCAAAAAAAACAAAACCAAAACGCAAAGAAAGCCAGTGATACCCTTTCACTAGGGATCTGTCTTTCATACTTCTTTTCATTTTCACTTTCCTATTATTTTCCCCTATTTCCCCACTATTTCTCCTACTAAAACCCTCTTCTACTATATTCCTCACTTTATATGTCCAATGTCCAAAAACAGTAAATAACGCTGAAGAATTACACTAAAGTGAACAGGTAAAGGAGGCAAAAAAAGATGAAACTCCATAAACGCCTCCGGATCTCGAGACAGGGTGATCATTCTAGTTTCAATTACTACAGCCCTCCTTTAACTGTACAATAAAATCTTGCGCTTACATTACTGAATATACTTTTAGTCATATAGACGAAAACATTATTAGATTTTAATTAGGTGGTTATGGAATGAGGAGTCTGCGGACAGTGATACAGTTTATGATCTATTTTTATATCTAACTGGCAGGAAGTTCAAACTTTATCTTCTAGATATAGTACTAGATATAGTAGGCTAGGTTAGTATCGAGTTGGTTGGCTGCGGTGACTTGGGCTGCGGCGACTTAGGCTGTAGCGACTTGGGCTGGGGTGACTTGGGCTGCGGAGACTTGGGAAGCGGCAACTTGGGATGCGGCGAGTTGGGATGCGGCGAGTTGGGATGCGGTGAGTTGGGATGCAGCGAGTTGGGATGCGGCAAGTTAGAGTGGTCATTTTTCTACCTAAAAATTTCTGTTTTTCAAAGATTAGGTTGTTTAATGCGAATAGTAAAAATACGCGATCTAAAGTATATTCCTGGGACAAAAAGACGAGTAGAAAAGTGTCAAAACAACTTCTTGCTTGATGATAAATAGTATAGTTACACTAAAATTATAACAATTAAATAAGAGTTTAGTATGTATGATTGGTATTGGTTGGCAAGAGAAAGAAGACTAGGTGTGTCAAGCGGGAGAATTTTCAGACAGTAGAACTAAAAATAGGGGAAGGTCATATAGTTATGCGAAAAGGTAGCTCAACGGAACAGGAAGAAACGGAAAATGCAGTTAAACAGAACAGGAAAAGGTTAAGAATACAAAGGAAAATGTAGATAAAGAGAACAAGAAAAGATTAGTTATAGCAACGAAAAAGGTAGCTAACTAGAGCGAGACAAGGTTAAGAATAACAAAAAGGTTAGTCAAAAGAAATAGCTGTGAAAAAGTGTAAGAAGATTTTTGAATTCGTCATAAACTACATCTACACCTTTATTGTGGTCAAACGTTGTGATCATTTCGTGAATAAAACCAAGCAAATTAGTTAAGTGTCACCGTTTACGCCAAAAGCCCTGTGGTGTATATTTTGTGTTATTTAATTCCCATGTAAATAACTTCTATTTCTAACAAGTGACTCCAAGAGTTAACAATGACCGAAGTATGAGAGAAGGGTTGATAATTTCCAGGATCAGTCTTTATGCTTTATAAAAATTACTTTTACTTATGCCTATTTGTGAACTCATTAGACTATTCTCTGGATAATATAATTTTTGCTAAAGTATTGTCATCGCCAAATTTTATTACCCTTTTATTGTAAGTAAATTATTTGTATCTTCAACGGAAAAAAATCATAAAATCTTGATTTAATATATTGACCACCTGGTCTGGATAGTTATCAAGGACAGCTTTTGAATCCTGAAGGGACCCGATGTTGCCTCTCATTGGCTTATGATTATAATTTTCATATCTATAAAAATGCTTTGACCTATTCCTTGACAACGAAGGTAATTTTTTTATAGCTCCTTTTATGTGTTAATATTTAACTTTTGACAAGGAGGCGAGGAGAGTAAAATTATTGGTTTCGTTTCTCGACATTATTGCTAGTTATCGAAATTTTATCATAAGTTTGATATCTATAATTTCAAACGTAATATATACACCATTCATTAGATGACTTAATAAATCGACCTAATCCTCAGCTCTTCCTCCCGGATAGCAATATCTCTCCCATTGCATTGGTTTCCTTCCAATGAATTCTTCCAGTTGGCCCTTATTAAAAGATTTCCCTACAAGACGACCTTGAAATCACTCCCGTGTAAGAAGCTAAAAATGGCAATTTCAGCTTGGGATATCTGTGGAGCTCTACGGCGAATCAGAGTGATGGCATCGCCCTAGACTGCAGAATACCTTACAGGCAAGGTATATCGAGGGGTTGGATGAGCTGAAGTTGTAGTTCCTCACTAATCTTCGAGGTCAACCCCAAGTGCGCACCCTGTCTTCTTGGTGACGAGCTGTCTGATCAAAGACCCCAACCTCGAAGCGCAAATTCCGGAATTCCCGTTTCACATGTCCCGTGGCTTTCATCCATGTGGAAACTATTCGTAAAACGAACTCCCATCAAAAATTAAGTTTCATTCTAACAACCTCACATTTCTAAAGTATGCAAAAATTGCACCAAATCTCTTAGGCACTCATTCTCACACGCCATCAGCTTACTATTCAGTGAGAAGTAGACCAACTCCAACTCGCCAGTTTTCTGTAACCACAGTACTAGCCATGCATGCAATCACACCTAAAGAGGGACACATCAGAACTAAACGAACCGACAATCTCTATCACATTAATGGCAAGCACCTCCTCAACCCAATCATATCAACTGTTCCATTGCGCTATGTATCTCAATTTCAACCCTTTTAATATTTAACCTCCTTTTCCTTCATTAAATTTATGTACATTCTTCCAAAGTCTGGAGGAAACCTATCCATCTTCTTTCCTAATTATTACTTGCGCTTATACAATTATATTGTTTGCATTTAGGGTCTTTTTGCTGCACCACCATGACATTTTAATAGCATCACTCCCTCTTCTCGGAAATGGCATATGCTTTGGTTTATTGCTATCAATTTAATAAAACTTGATGACTGGAGTTGGGGAGTGAGATAATGGAAAAGGGGAACTGAAGAACCGTTTTTACCGCACCAAGCGAGACCATAAAAATATTTCATGCGATAACGTTAACCTCTTTCCGATTAAACTTTATGCTTCTCTCCTGCCATCAAGTGGAAGTTATTTCGGTGGCAAGGATGTTTTCCCTAATATTCTTCACTTTTGCTCATCCTCGCCTACTTTTTTCATCAATACTTTTTTTTTGACTGGATAATGAGAAATGCATAGGAGAAACAGATGTTTAACAGCCCCTCTAAACATACTTCTAATTTAAATTTGTCACCTTTAATAAACAACATAATTGTATTTATTTCGAAGAAGAATAAATGTCTGCTACATCTTTCTGTATCTGCCATTTTAGAAGATTACTTTGATGTATTCTTATATAAAAAAATATCAAAAGAAAAAATCATCGGAAAATAGTTAGATTTCGATAAAACCAATGAACACTTTTAAAAGCAACACTTCCTATCATTTATATTCGATTTATATTCCTTTATCATTTTTTCCATCCTTCCACACTGATCTTCTTTCCTTGCTTCTTCATCTTCCTTGGACTTGCCTCGAGGGAAACAGAGCATTCGCTAGACTGTATTTGTGTAAATATGTAAGGGGCATTTTGTCAGTCTATAATTAAGTATCGTGTAATCACGACTAGTCACTATATGTCCTGGGGAAAACTCCGTCTCCCTTCTACCTACAGTAAGTAGCCTGGAAAGGCTTCTGTTGAATACTTCATCTATAAGTCGATTCAGGAATACATCAAAATTCATGAAGGGAGAACATGTTCTAAATTCTCGAATGAAAGGGTACCAATATTCCTTGATGTTACACGAAATTCATTACACTTAAACTTATGATATAATGTTGCATGCAATCTGTGTGTCTCGAACCATGTACAATTTCATATGAGAATAATATCATTGTGTTAGATAAATGGGGTAGATTCCATAGTGTTTTTTAGTGTTTATGCAAATACACAGGATATAAATAAATGATGGTAAGGAAGGAAATAAAGCCCCACAAGTAAAAGAGCATAATTATATACAGAAGAAAACGCTTTAAAATTCGGCTTATTGTGGATTTTACAACAAAGTTTGGAGTTATTACTTTTGATATCCTGCGTTCTTTCTACGAAATGAGTTCCTGAGCGACAGGAAAGATTAAAAGTTCTCATTAAGACGAATTTCCAGAGTAATCTAACTTAACATAACCGAATATAACTTAAACCAACCTGACTTAGCCCAATGTAACGCAACGTAACTAACCTGATCTAATTTAACCCTAACCCATCCTGACTTGACGCAGTGTAACGTGACAAAACCTAACCTGACCTAACGCAACATAACGTGACCTAATATAACCTAACAACCTAATATAAACAACAGTAAAATACCGTTAGGCTACATTTTTCTGAATCATTTTTCACTTCATGTATTTTGAGATATATTAACCCCTCCATTGAGCATTTCTCCCGTCCCCCAAAATGTTTGATAACAGTTCATCATTTTTGACTTTAGAGATGTACAATTATAAAAATGAAATTTGCATACTGTAGTAAATAGGCCCCGAGAAATCTCGCTCTCATCTCTAAATGCAAAAATGTATAGATAAAATATTCGAGATATCTCGTGAAATTCCAAATGAACTTTGAATCTAAAAACGAGATATCTCGTGATAAATCAGGAAGGGTTTTATTTTATATTAAAATATTCAGCCCTTGATTTTATCTTCTTTTAATAAGACATTTTACAAAATAAAAATGGTAAATTATTTGCCTTCTATGAGAAATATGTGGGTCGTATCGCAATGAAGTTTCAATGCTATTATACTTTTTTCCGCCGCTTTTCACTTTTACGAGTTGTGATTGATAACCAGGGAAGGATCTTCTCGAGGAAATTTAATATCCGCAGGTAAAGACACTCGTAAGGAAAGTGGTTGAGTAAGAGAAGCAAAAAAGCGGGAAATGTTAATTTAAAGTAGTTAAAAGGGATAGACTGCTAATCGTTCAATGTACCGAGACGACACGCAACTGTCTTGGAGAGGTTAAGAAAAGTAATGGGTCGTTTTCCGGCCTATAGAAGTATAAGAATTAGGAGTACTAATTGATTTATCTATCAATTTATCTATTTAGGCTTATTGTGGCGTCTTTAAGTTCGAATCCTTTTCATGACGGGACGCATCCTCCTCCCCATCTTTCACCTCTTTATCAAATGAATTTCTTGCTGTCGAACCAGTGACGCAGTCCTTTACATAATACACTCAAAGAAATTTGTGATGGTTGTAGGTCAGAAAGATGATAAATGAGCATGAGTGATTTGAAACATTGAGAATGTAGATTTTGACCCATTGCTTCATGCCAACTGATGCAAATGTTGTCAGGGATGTTTTCCCATTTCATCTCACAGTAGTTTTCTGAAACACAAAAAAGATATTTCAGGTGCGTCTTTCCATCTCGAATAACTCGTTTTCTGACTTGCAAAAAAGTATTTCAGGTGCCTTTTTCCATCTCGCATCACAGTGGTTTTCTGACACCCCAAAAGGTATTTTAGGTGCCTTTTCCAATATCACATGACAGAGTTTTTCTGTCACGCAAAATGGTATTGCAAATATATTTGGAGGAGTCCTCTACTCCCGAAATGCCTAAACATCTCGCATTTTTCCATTCCACTCATCGACTTTTACTATTGCTAATAAAGAAATGAACACTACCTTAGCCAGGTGTTAATTCAGTGGGGAAGCGAATGATGGTTAGGACAGGATAGGACGAAGAAAAATACAGGGTACCCCATAAGTCTGAACCCATAGTAATTTCTATCTTTTTATGTTGCATGTAAGCCATGTCACTGACTGGAAAGGCAAGAGTTCAAGTTATTTTGCTTGTGAGGATCCGCAGTCACCGAGAAGTGGCCCCATAATTCAACAACAGGCATCCATACGTCGCACCAATCACATAGAGGCGTGTTGGCAAGATAATGGACCCATTTCAAGGAACTAGCTCACTAACTGATTAGCCTAGCAACAACACTTCAAGGATTGTTAGAGATGACGACACCTCTACCAAAGTAATGGCTAGTTTTGCTGTCACTCCCAAGAAGTCACATCGACGCATGTCCAGTAAAACTGCGATCTCCCAGAGCAACAGCCGTGATGAGACGTTCCCATCAAAAATTCTCTTTTCTGATGAAGCAAGCTTTTATATTTACGGAAAATTGAACCATCAGAAAACTCGATACTGATCGAAGATTAATCCTTATTCGTTTGTTTATTTCATAAAACAAGGTACCCGTCACCTCACAGTTTGTTTAAGGTGAGATATGGAAAGATTTCATTCTTTTCTCTTTTTCCAAAATTATTTTCTTCAAAATTTCTCCAAGATGGTTAGTCATTTCCAAGCATCTGAAAACATTGGTAGTAACTTCTGTATTTCCTAAATTTCTATCAACATTTCGGAATCAAATGTTATTCATACGTTTGATTGTTTAGGTCTTATTTGCCGTCGTGTTGTGCTGTTGTATCCATATTATGTCTGTCTTAAGATTCCAATAGAAATAATTGCCTATTCTTAAATCCAAATTTATATTGTTTTTCACCCTTAAAATTTTTGAACAATTATCACATAACGAATTTATTTTTAAAGAATTACCAATTTGATCACAAACAGAAATCCAGACCAAACCAAATTCGTTGCTATGATAGTTATTGGGGTAAGGGAAAATGGTGTATAAAGTAAAGGAGAAAATCTGCCAGGAGAGATATGGGAAATTTTATTATAGTCCAGTCAAAATATGACCTGAACCCCTCTCACTCCAAACAAATTGCAAGAAATTGTTTTATTGCATTATTTTGTTGTTTCAAGTGTAAATAGCGATACAACAAAAGATTACTAAAATTGGTTTCCTAAAATTGGTCAAAATGGCGTCATAAAAAGATGGCTGCCTCTGCCACTATAAACACCTAATTTTTCAGTTAGGAAGGTGGTTAGCACGAACAAGTGACTTTGGAAAAGTCTAAAAAACAATAACCCCATTATTATGGGCTCTCAAAAAGATCATAGGCGCAGTCATAATGTCGTGACGTCATCCTGCAATGACGTCAATTTGGTTGACGTCACCCATTCAAGATTTTAGATTTTACTAACACTAATTTCTTTTGCATTTCAGAGCAAGATAAGATGGCAAATCGAGGAAATTGTCCTTTATGTGGCAGTGAGATAGATGGTGAAACGGTGGTGATTGGTGAAAAGGGGGCTGAAGAAATCAACAAGGCCAGCATCGACAGAGGAGACAGTATCGTGGTAGCTTGCTAGTACCGAGGTGCATAAAAGATGCAGAGTGAGCTATATTAACAAAAGCAAATATACTTGTTCAAAAAAGCCAATTTACAACCACCTCAACCTGTCAAAAGGAGTGCGCTTGTTCCTCTCGCACCTTTCAACGTTAAATCGCACTGTATGTTCTGAGGCAATGAGATAATAAAATCACTCTTGTAGTGCCGATTTTGATGAATTCAGCTGTGTCAAAACAGATTCATTCGTGGACACAACCCTCTCACATTGTAAGGATCGTAATGATAACTTGGTATTCAGTGTTAGTGGTAGAATATAGTATTTCAGAAAGGACCTCCACGCTGCTGATTGTGTGTACCATCGGCATGTGACATCAATTTTCGCACGAAACGGGAAATTCCTTTGCAGTACAGAGATGTCCAACTGAAAAGAAGCCACGAAAGGTTGGAAGACCGAAGAACTCTGACCAAGAGCAAGCCTTCATCGGAATGTGCTTGTTCTTAGAAGAAAATGATAAGAAACAATTGACAGTGGATAAGCTGGCTAAGAAAGTGGCAGAATATCTGGTTCAGCTAGATTCCGTGGCCTATGGTAACCAGTACCTTAAATCCAAACTGGTTAAGCATTATGGGGAATTTATATTCATTGCCGAGCAAGAGGGGTTACACGAGATCGTAACATTTCGTGAGAAAACTAATAGTATTCTAAGAGACTATTTTAGCCAGCCAGAAAATGATGAAGAGGTTCAGAAAAGAGCCATCAAACAGACTGCAGCTAAACTGATGAAGAGCGACATTAAGTCAATGATCACATCTTCAATGAAGCAGTATCCTGATATTTCGGCGCTAGAACTACAATCTGCCCTAGAATACAGTCCATCTAGCTTGCAATATTTGGTCCAACATTTATTTGTTGGCAAAGACACTTGCAGAAAGGTGAAAAGTATTGGAAAATCTATTGTACAAGTCATGCGTCCCAGAACTTTGATAGTACCCCTAGAAATTGGATTAGCAGTAAAAGTACACCACTACGTCAGGTCGCGATTCCTGGGCGACAGCCTCTCAGAGGTCCATCGATTTGAGGGAAACGCTTCCCCTTTACTGCTCTAAATTTACTGGGCGATGACGACATAGAAAGAACAGATTCGGCACTGATGTTTGAAAATGATAATTTTCACCACAACTTCATGATATTAGATGGGAAGTTACATTTCACGGAATAGTGATGCTTGCAGCCATAACTCCAGCGAGGCAAGTCTGCCGAACAATCCTTAGATGCGGGATTGAAGATCTGAAGATTATTGAAATGACTGAAATTGATGTAAATGAATACCGGTTCACGAAATATGCCTGTGTTATCAAGTTTGATCATCTGCCATTCCTTGAAGCTGCTGATTAAAAGATTAACCTAATGTGGGAGATGCCTCTACACTTAGAACAACCTGCGCTAAACTGGAATGGCATGATGCATCTGTTGCATAATTACTGCAGTCATCCAGGGTAGTCCTCTGTGGTAATCCTTCTAATCATTGACATGTATTCTGGGGACAAGTCATGCATCTTATCCACCCTTCAGTACCTTTGTGAAATTGCTGATGATCACAAGGCCCCGGCAGTTGTGACATTTGACCAGCCACTGTACTGAAAGCGTCCCAAATCAAACATGAGGTGCCTTCAGACAGTCTGGTTTGAGATGTGGTGTTGCTGCTGGGATGCTTCTACACTCTAATGAATCTTCCGGACGCACTAGAAACGTTGATGGATGGAAGTGGAATCAACGAAATCTTGGAAACCATCTATGGCAAGAATGCACCACACCACATCTTGTCAGGAAAGGCAAATGGGTCAACTGCCGGGTCATCTGCTCCTTAATCAGTGTTTCACAAAACAAGGTTGTAGACAGGATCATTTGTGACGACCATTATTTTGAAAAACTTGTAAATGACATTGAAGAGCTGTATATGCAAACACTGGCAGGGGACACACCACTGGATTCGCTTATCTCATCTGTCTGTCTCACTACTATTGAGCAAGTCTTGTCTACCAAGAGAAATGAATTCTCAACTAATTCTAAAACAAGCAAACCCTGGTTTAGTTACCAACAGATGTTAGGCGTTGTTAGGGAGCTTATCAAGGCTGATCGCACAGGATCCTGGGTTATGCACCTCCACGCCTTGTCTGACTGTTTGCCCATATTCGCCGCAGCTGGAAATGCAAGGTACTTAAAATCGGCATACTTTTACTTCCAGTCCATGCAAAAATTAAAACAGGACCACCCAACCATCTTCCATAGGTTCATGAATGGCTTGCATGTCATCAGGCGTACTGATCAGTACTGGACTGGCCTTGGATGTGACCTGGTTATCGAGCAAGCTCTTTTGAGATCCCTAAAAATTACAGGTGGACTCACACGAGGAAGTGGAATGTCTGACCATCAAAGGGCCCTGTAGACCATCTATGTGCAAGTGTCTTCAACGTACAGTGAGGCAATGCAGAATTTCACAGATAAGAGCTTCGACACCAGTGAGCAACATAAGGAGGCAACAGGATGAAGGGTGAAAATAGATAATGAAGACCTGGATAAATTGTAGACAAACCTCAAGATTTTTCTCCTTTTGCTGATGAAGCATCTTTGCATATTATTATAACAGGTGTAAACGCAAATGAAGATGTGAACATTCATAACCTGCTTACTATCGGCAAGGAAACACTAGCAAATATGGAAGGACAGTTGGTGTTTTCCTTCTCATACAGAAGGAATATTAAGGCAAAGACTTTTGAATCGGCGCCGACAATCAGAATTGCCGAAGACAAAGCAATATACTCAGCTTTGTTGTTCCAAAGGTTTCTCATAGTGTTTCAAACTGCAGAACTTTCACTCGGTGAGATGATCAACTACGAATTCTCGCCTTATCTTCAAGCACTATTTAAAGCAAAACAGATCTAACGGAAGACAGACAAAACACAACTGATGCACGCTATTAAAGACCATGTCAAAGCAATTCCGGATGAAGCGGTCCTGGGGGCTGCTCCTGAAGCGGAACACAATGTCTTAGATGGAGGTTCACTTCTTCGTCTGCTGAAGTGATCTAATAGAAGGACCTACACCTCTATTGCCAACGACTATGCAGCATTCATTGTGAAGCTTAATGGCAAGGCCACGGTAGTCTTTGATGGTCACAGTGGTGGTCCAAGTACGAAGGGCAATACACATCAGCGACGGTCATAAGGTGAATATCATTGAAACAACGAAATTCACTCGAAAGATGAAGGATTCTCTTTTCAATAACGAGAAAAAACATATACTGATCCATATGATTGCCGATCGCATAAAAATCAGAGGATGTCATGTGTTACATGCTATGGAAGATGCTGACAAGCACATTGTGAGGACAGCAGTACCAATGTGATCTGAAAAAACTACGACGCTCATATGCGAGGACACGGATTTGTTAGTGCTACTGCTTCATTACGCATCTCCGAGCGATGGTACAAAACTCTACCTCCGCTCAGATAAATGGAATCCTACTGTAGTGTACGACATAGAGGTCGTAAAGCAGGTTCTAAGTAGCAAGATCTGTCAAAGTCTGCTGTTTCTGCATGTCTTCACAGGATGCTAAACTACTTACAGGATATTTGGATTTGGAAAGCAGTCTGCCCTACAAAAGCTGATAAAAGGTGATCCAGTCCCGCGAAGTTGTGCAAAGATCTTTAGTACACCTGCACAAGACATTTCTGTTATTGTAGACTCTTAGTGTGCACTATTGGTGTATCTGTTTAATGGAAAACCTGAAGACAACCTATCTGCTGTCAGATACACCCGTCTTGGCAAAAAGTGAGTGCGGCAAAAATCTTCGTGACACCCGAACGACTGCCTCCAACATATTCGGCTACAAAGTATCATTCTCTGAGAAGCTATCTCCAGGTAGTGCAATGGAAGGGCGAGGGTGAGTATATTGACGTCACCAAATGAGGGTGGAGCCTACAAACCAACAGACTATTTCAAGAAAGGACGGACACTACACCCGCACCAGAAACACTCCTGAAAATAATTCTCTGCAGCTGATCCGGTGTTTGCAACACACACTGTTGTACTTGCCGAAAGCATGGACTAGATTATTCTCAAGCATGTGGACAATGCTAAAATGGCCATTGTTACAATACACGTCAAGATCCAGTATCAGATGATGAAGAGGAAATTTAAAATATGGAAATATTAAGTATTGATCGCCATCTTTGTATGACGCCATTTCGACCTGTTTCCGTTAACCCAATTTAGGTAAACTTTAGCTGTATTGTTGTTCACACACTAAAGGACAAATAAAGACCATAAAACAATTTTTTGCAATTATTTTGGGGTTGTTGGCTACTTTGACTAAACTATTAAAAGTTAAGTGAAATTAATTGAACAGAATAATTGATGGAATAAAAGTTAGCCAATTTAATGCTGAAGAAATTGCAATATTCATTTAAGAATAAATAGGTATACCATATTCAAACAATTCTTCTAAATCCTTTATTTTATTAATTTTGCACTTATTCGTTCTTTTGTTTTCCCTCCTTGATTTTGCGAATGTTTGTTAGGCCATTTCTTATCGAATTGGAGCTCTATAATTACGCCAATTTTTTCTCTTGCCATCCTTTCATTTTATCATTGGTGAACGTGCTCCTGCTAGCTTAAAATAATTTCCCATTCCTTCTGATTGATTGAATTATTCTGTTTTGTCGACAATGTGGCTTTAGGGGCTGGGACAGGGGTATTTATCGCCAGCACTACTACTTTTTCTTAGTGGGCGTCTCTCTCGTGCAAATCCATCCGCTCCGTGAGCTATCACCTTTAAGGACCTCTTTCCTGCCCATAACATTTTGAATGCTGTGGACCCCCCCCTTCTTTTATCTTACTTCTTCACCAAACCATCCCGACTTATGATACCCAGAAGTTATGGCTCTCCCCCTACATTGATTGTTTCTCGTACTTGTTTGTGCTGCACGGGTGTTCGTACTCGCTGGATTTATGCTCCTAGGATAGGGAATGGTATGCCTGCTTTTATTCGTCCATCCCCTCTTTTGGTACTCTCAAACGTGGCTTATAGAACCGCCTATCGCCTTCGAGAGCGCCATAGAAAATCATATTATTAACATCCCCCATCCATTTTCTTTGGCTGCCCCTACGCCCTCCGATTAGATAATAAAACTCATATGAATATTAGTATGACAATCATTTGCGAGAAAGTGGGCAAAAAGGGGCTGGTCACATGGAGTGGTTCGGGAGGGAGTAATAGTAGTATGATTTTTTGCCCCCAACCAGCAAACGTAGAAATCCTTCGTGGCTGAAGTGAAAGCCTTCCGTACTATACCAGGGCGTGTGAATTATAAGCACATGTTCTGTTTACAGAAGAACGACATTCTGTGTGTGTGAAGGAGTTATTTGCATTGTGTTTGATTAAGATGCCCACCGGAATAATTAGCTATCTTCCACACAACTTCACCTTTCTTGATCGACTACGTATACATTATTAAACAAACAACGCTAACACGCAAGACAACTCATACCCGATAAGGAGGCACAGGAAAGGTCAGCCAGACGAAAAACGTGGAAAAATCCTTCACTCACCCCATGGGGATTTTAAGAAAGAGAAATATATGGAAGTGCGCATAGGCTACTTTATGTCGGCCTAATCAACCCCACCCCCCCTCGAGGAGCAACGAAACAGAAATGAACTGGACTGCCCATCATCTAGCCTCGTTCCAATTATGTCGCTATCTGTGAAAGACATAATTGGAGCGCCAAAGAAAGCAGGTTTGAGGACTAGCCCACTGTGAAACTCGGCGTCTGAGGCATCTAGGCAAGGGGAAGGACTGCAACTTCCGGGGATGGGGGAAGTCTAAATCTACATCTGGAACCCAGCCAGGACCATCAAGAAAAGCAACACCCGTCTCTATGTATGTCGGCTGCAGTTCTGATACCCAAACCCTCGAGGGGCGGCACCCCCGGTTAGCGATGGTTCATTCAGCGCTAACCAACAAAAGGTCCGCCATACAATTACACATAGAGACAGCCACCCCGGGTTCACCCATCATCATCTCATTCTCCCCATTTTTAAGTTCACGTTCATCCAGGCATAGTTGCGACGAAGAGGGGGCCCCTCCGCTAAAACCAAGTACAAAACAAATATCGTTTGAAGATAGGGAGCACGAAACTTAACTCAGAAGAAAGACGAATTAGACCAGCGAATAGAGGGAATAAGAAGACCACTGCCCAGAGGGGACCATTCTCTCGAAGAGATGGCCCAAGAAAACACTACCAGAATCCCGTTGCGTGCTATAGATGGACAACCCATGTAGAGCAGGGCAAAAGTTTTCGAGGTAGCGTACGGAAAACTGAGCATAGCCATGATTAGACTGCTGGATGTGACCTTAGGATATGTCGCTATCTGCGAAAAGGAGAGAAACATTGCGGCCATCACTAAAGAAGAGGCAATCGAGGTCCTCGGGGGAATCGAACTGCAGCCTGCCATACCACCAGAAATCCTGCCCCACAGGAGCGTTGTATGTTAGCGTCTTGATCCATGGATCGGGAATCACACCAAAAAAGATATAAAGGAATGAATTCAACTTTGACAAACCTGGGCCAAGATAATCGAAGTGATTGAGTTAAAAAATAGAAGAGAGAGCAGTGACTACTCGCATGTTTTCAAAGTAGTCTTCGTCGAGACAAGGATGGCCCAGAAGGCCAAATGACATGGAATTCTCATGTTTAACGCTAAAGTTAGCGGATAACAAATCTAGAGAGAGGAGTTTACCCCAGTCCAAGTCTGCTTCGGTGCTATAGGATAGAGAAACACGTGAACAAGGACTGCAAAGAACCCTTGGGGACGTGCTCAAAATGCACCGAGAAGGGCCATCATTGGAAACAATGTAGAAGCGCATACGAAAAATGAACCAATGGCGGACAGGGACATAGATCAATGGGCATGGCTTGTCCATTCAAGAAGGCTGAAGGAGGTCATCAAAAAGAAAAGAAACAAAGGTAGACGTGGAGGTCCAATACCACCTATGCATAAGCAGCGAATGAGGCACTCATAGAAGTAGACGCAAAGAAAACCTACCTCAAGATCCAAAACAAGAATTCGTCGAAAATTCTGAGTTTCATAGTCCACGCGAAGGTCATGAATCTAACGGGACTAGGGACATTCACAAAATAGCTTAACCAAATGTTCGCGAAAAACGGAATAGACCAAATGTGGTTTCCGGACAACTCCCCTAGCAGGGATGTCCTGCAGAGGAACTGGAACAAGCCAGCACCAAAAAAAACAACCCCAAACCGGAAAAAAAAACAAGAAAGAGAAGGCAAAAGAAGAAGTGAAAACTCCTCCACCAAAACAAAAAAAGAGAGGACACTGAAGAAAATGAAAGCGCAGAAACGGCTACATCCTACTCTTCGGAGTCTTTTGACTCATCGGACTCAGAAGCCGCTCCTCAAATTAAGAAAGCCAAAGGGAAGAGAGTCACGAACAAAGGCTGTATGCCGATAGAATAAACCTCTCCATCTACGCCTTGTGAGCAGTTTCTCTTCCCCGAGAATATAGATCCTAGAAAAATCTTCCATGGCATTAAGTCAAAATCTTTTAGTGGGAATTCGATGCTGATATCGACACGAAAGCAGTAGAAAAGCATTGCTCTGCAAAAGCGTCGTTCTACATGATAACACGTGTGAGCAGGTTTCTAATGCCGAATTGAGGAAGAAGAGGAACGTAAAGAAGAAAAACACAACCCAGAAACACTAAAAGGACAATATGGAGAGAGTAAGCAACATAATGAGGATCCTGATACTCAATGTCGACGGATGGGAGGAAAAAGCAACGGCATATGGAAACATATTCCGTGTGCTTGACGCCGACATCATATTAATAACAGAGAACGGTATTGACATTACATGTGGTCAAATTATAATAGCGGGCTACAGAGTGGTAATGAAAAATAATTCACAGGAAAGGTTTAAAGGTGCTGCGATAGCTGTCAAGGGAAATATCTCGTTTAACCTCCTTCCAGAGCTGAACGAATCCTTTGTGGCGGTTAAACTTCACACATTGGTAGGAAACCTCGTGATAGACGCACCTTATCAACGCATTCGTCGAGCCT
The DNA here is from genome assembly GCA_963969495.1 of Ceratothoa steindachneri. NCBI lineage: Eukaryota > Metazoa > Arthropoda > Malacostraca > Isopoda > Cymothoidae > Ceratothoa > Ceratothoa steindachneri. The sequence goes on along the minus strand of OZ018330.1, from coordinate 141,737,820 downwards.
ACCTGCCCATAAACAACTTATACACGCCGTTTGGGCAGTGGAGAATGGCATTATTAGGGGGCGACCTCAATACCAACTAAAGAGGCCGAAACTTGGAATTGATTATGGAAAGAAAAAACATCCAAAGAATACGGCTGGATTTTCCGAACTATATCACTTCCACGTCAGCCACTAAACCTGACAAGTAAAGGCTTTCCCTTCAACTACCATAGCGAGCCTGGCTCAATAGTCCCCAGTGATCACATAGCGATCCTCACCACAATCTCACTAACGCCAATCCAGCTACCAGTCACCATCCGAAAAAAAATACGCCTCAGCCAACTAGGTATATACGCCCCAGCTAAACTAAACGATGCAACCTTGGAGGAGATAGACGAAGACCTGGAGAGGATAACTACGTCTATTCTAGAAGCAGACCACGAGTGTAGAACCAAGACAAGGAACAAAACCACTCCTCAGCCCAGATGAACAGATGAGATTAGAGTGATCGCTTTTGTTTACAGGGAAGTGTATGAAGAGATAAGACGAGCAGGTCCAAACCAGAAAACTAGCTCACTCTACGGCGCCTACTCACCGAGCTTAAATACTCTATCAACCTCCAACAGAAGGAAATATGGAACAACCTAATAGACAGAGTCGATAGCGAGTTGAACCTAGCTAAATTCTGGCAGCAACTCAGAAATTAAAAAGGACAAACAGGAAAAGCGAAGGCTTTAATTAAAGAGAACGGGTATTATATAAAGGAAACCGGCCGGCGTTTCTGGAAGAAAGATTTGGAATGTACTGGAAAAATGTCTTCAGCATCATTCCAGAAGACATTGAAGAGTTCGAACAGGAATTCGAAGGCTAACTGATATAAGATCTGAATCAGATCATACATCGAACGCGCCCACATCACCAAGTAGATGAAGGCAGGGAGATGGCAGACCAAGGCAGCACCATATCACTCGAGGAGGTCATGGTCACTGTAAAGTCCTTTGAACAAAGGGCGCCAGGCTGGACGGGCATTGCTAAATGCAACTTAGTAAATGCCCCATAGAGGATCATTTAGGGAATCACAAACATCTTAAATGCTTCTTTGAATACGGATTACTTCTCAGACGGCTTAAAGATTGCCAAAATGATATTTATACCTAACGGAGTTAAACCCCCTGATCAACTGGTCAATTACAGGCCAATCTCACTGCTTGAGTTTGTGGCGAAGATCTATGAGAAGCTCCTGGCTGGCCGGCTTCAAGTAAGGAGCTCATAGCCCTCAGCAGCACGGGTTCCGCAGGAGACGGGGAACGTAAACCGCCCTCGCCCTCCTAACGGAAAAACTCGCGAGCAGCAAAGCTGAGCGCAAATACGTAGACCTGTTACTACAAGATGTACAAAAGGCCTTCGATAAGGTTTGGTTGAGTGGTCTACATCAGATAAATCGTCCCAAGTCCCATCAGGAACGCTGGAGTTCAAGCAAGGGCGACAGTTGCCGAGATCGAAAATATCAACAGATTTGAAAAAAAAGGTGGAAAACTAAGACGAACTGTCAGAAATTCCAAGTAATTCAAATGCACCGCCAGAAAGTAGACATCCTCGTAGAAGACGAACACTACCCGCACTCTAACGAGAGAAAAGTCCTGGGCTTACGACTCACTAAAAGTGGATATAAGACGCACATTAATAACATAGTCTCTCCAGCCAAAGGAGAGCTGAAGAAACTTTACAGATTCCGAAGACTCAACTTGCCAAACAAAAAGAAACTCTATACTCCCTTGGTACGCTCCGTCCTGGTGTACCCAGCAGAGATCACGCGATGGCGAGCTCTACCTCTCCCAGGGCGATGCAGAGGGTACAGAATAAAGCCACAGTGCTTATTGCTGGCGTAAGAAGGATCGGCTGTATTAGTCAGACAGTCCTACATGAAAGAGTGAGACGCAAGCCAATTAATATGTAGATCCAAAGGCGAGGAAGAAAGACATGGAATAAAGTGGAGGAAGAAATACTCCCGAATGTCAACAATAATGTAGACAAACCTTAACTCAGACAACACAAAATTGAAAGAACATCACTGTTCCCCAGCGAAAGAAACTGTGCGAGGGAAGAAATAAGACCGATCTATATCTAAGAATTTAAAACACAAAATAAATTAATAAAAAAGAGAAAGTTAAAATAAACAACAGGAGACAAAAAGGATAAATAAAAAGAGGCAAAGTGCCCAAGTTAATATGACGCAATAACCTACTTACACAGTTTCCCTCGTTGAGTCAAATTTAATCCCTAGAACCAATACAAGTGTATGGATAATGATTCACTGAATATTATGTTTCTAGTTACATAAATAAGCTTTATGTAAGCATGTAGTTATGTAGAATGTGTAGATGCAAATTTGCCTCTGCCTAAAACGTACCCACACTCTCTGTATAAATTTACACTCTAAAAGCCTAGGGAAACCAGTAAGATACAAGGAGTAGACAGGCAAAATTAGACAACCCAATTAATATAACACTGACTTTTGTTCTAAAATAGGCAACCCGCAGATAAAACAAGAAGTAGACACGCGAAATTAGAGGCAATCCAATTTATGCAATGCAGGCCTTCAAAAGATACAACGTTTAGTAGACATGCGGAATTAGAGGCAATCCAATTTATGCAACGCAGGTCTTCAAAAGGTACAACGTTTAGTAGACATGCGAAATTAGAGGCAACCCAATTTTTTTAACGCTGACTTTTCTTTTAAAATAGGCAACCAGCAGATACAAGAAGAAGTCGACGAAACGCCCCATTGTTTATGTAATTTTCCATATTTAAAATCTTGGAACAATAAAGTCTAATATTATTTTTATTTGAATTGGTAACCAAGCAAAGGTGAAAAAATGTGACTTATATCGTTATCCTTACAACCATTGATGCAATAACCAAATGGCTATAGTCTCCTACGTCCTTGCACATGGCTTTGAAGGAATACATATTAGTTCGCCATAACCTTCACTACTATGGTACCCGATTGCCCTGTCAAGATACGAAATCTGATACATGCCATATTTACCCTTTGTGCATGTATGTACATTCGTTGCTAAATTTCACCGCTACTCACCAGGTTGGATGCCATATGACCACGTAATTACGCATGGGCACACGATCGCCTTCATACTTTCAGAATTGCTTATGGACGTGCACGCAGATGCAAGAGTATGATTTTTACAAGTACGGATTGCTTTTGATTCAACAACGATTGATAGTGTATAGTGAAAGTGATTATGTAACCTAAAAAAAACACTACCAAAAATTTTACTAGGCATTGCAAAAGTCTTGCTACACTCATTACATCGCTCTCAAAAAAGGACACAATGACACTTTTGATTCAGTTAGACATATTTTTATTGTTTTAACATATAGATATATGTGTTTACATTATAATATTAATCAATATGGCCATCCTCGGCGGTAAGCTTGTGCTCCAGACTAGACCTGAATGTCCCACCTACGTTGCGGATGAAGTCCTGGCTCATGCTGGCCCACACGCGGTTGACGGAGTACTACAGCTCGTCAAGGTTGCTGTGGCGGACCTTGCATGCCTTGCCCTCTACATGCATTTACACGTTGTAGTCGAGGGGATTGAGGGTAAGCGACTACAGTGTCCAAAATTTCTTCGACCAGTAGTTCATATTCGACCCTAACCGCTCTTGCATGGTCTTGGCCATGTGAGACGAAGTCCGCCTTCTTCGTAATTTCTCACCCAGGGGCAGGAATTTCGTAGCCAAGATATCCCTGTAATCGACTGCGGTGTGCCTGTAACCGGCCGCGAACCACACTGGCGGTATATTTTCGCCATTCGAAGCCACGACGCAGAGAATCATCACAGATGCCAGCTGCTTGGCCGTAGACACATAGTGGACCTGGTATACGTCCTGGTTAAAGCCTTATCACGCGGTCGTTTAGTTTGTTGATGGCCAGATCGACCGTGGAAGTTTTTTCATTAGAAAAAAAAAGAAAATACGATTGCCATGACTCTTCAAGTCGTTGAGAAGGCAACGAAAACTGTCCTGACATTGTTCTGGCATACAGTCGGTGTGCAGAAGCCTTCTCACGCACCTCAAGCTGTTGCCGTCCATCTTCTTGACAGCCCTAAACACTGTGCTACCGAGAGTTTTCTTCGTGAACGTAGTCATTTTGAGTTTCGAAGCACTTTCTAAGGCCTTTCTTACAGCCAATAGTTGACAACTTGAGGTCTGCTTTTGAAGTCTACAAAGTCTGCATCTCTGTAGACGGACATCCTGCTGACGTTGAGCCGCTTGGCTATGTCGGACTTGTTGTGGCCCGGCGCAGGAGAGGAGAGATCGCCATTCTTTTCACAACCATCTCGACCCACTTGCACACAATGGAAAGGACGTTTTAGTCCCACATGTTAGAAAAGTATAACTTTAAGTTTGTTTGACATAACCTTTTCTATCACGCACAACGTAAACCTCTCGAAGGTAAAAAAAACTGAGTGTAAAAGAACTTTTGCAAAACCAGGTATACGCGTTGTATACCTTTTTTTATACATATTGTTTACTTGAGTAAACTTTAGCAACTTGTGTTTACACTCCTATATATCGATTTTGCACTATAATTTGGGAGCAGAGTTAACAGTTACTTTATTTTTAGTATTTATTTTTTAATTTCCCCTTTTATTCCAAATCAAAATTTGATTTCTCCTCTAAAAAATCGAACGTTTCTTTCAATGCTCGCTACAGAAGAATGATATTTCTTTAAAGGTTCGATATTCGTTAACCATAATTATTATTATTATTATTTTATTATAACAATACTTAGTAACTTGCAATCAAGAGGTGATAAATAAATGAGTACCTATATGTCCTAGATTCCGAATAAGTTTGGAAGAAAAAGGCCCGGTTAGTAAAAGTGAAACTTTGTGGAGTAGATCTAAGTGAATTTATCTGCATTTTATCTTAATCTAAAATTATTTTAAAATAATTGGCTTAGAAATGCATTTAAAATAGAATTCATCTGAAGATACAATTCAACTAAACTTTGCAAGTGATGTCGAAAGATATTTAATTGTTCAATTCCGTTGCATTAACCCTTTAATGAACAAGAAAACCAGCATTATTTTTGTTAAGAAAAATGTTATAGACTGGCTGTATATGAGTGGTAGTTAATGTTTTTACGAAAAAAATCTAAAATATTTCGTACATTATGAAAATATTGCATGGCGCACATATGTGCGCCATTGAGCCTCAGGGGCAATTATTTATGCTTTACAAGAATTTTCACCTTAGCTGCTTATAATAACATTTTCTATTAATATTATCAGGATGGAAAACAATATTATAATGTAACTGGAGTTATTAAATATTTAAAAACATAGGTAAAATATTTATGTATATGATTTTCCAAAATATGGGTTACTTATTTCCATTTTCAATTATTTATTTAAAAAATATGGATAATGCAAGAAGATTCATTATTGAATGCGTATATTTCAAACTAAAAATAATATATATACAAAATTAAACACGTAGATATCACTTTACAATTATTCGTCATATTTTTCAAATAATTTCTACCATTTACGCAACAAAGGTAGATACCACATTCAACACACATATTATTGGTTCTGTTATAAATTTTTTTTTTTAGTACACACTTTGTAACGTTGTCTGCAATAAGATTTTAACATTGAATGTGTTGGTGTGAGTGATTGTAGATTGTATCTTGTTTTTTTTGTTGACAGCAACAGAAGTTGATGATGGGGTTCTTTTTCTGTTCCAGTAGTTTCCAGTCAACCTACGGGCCATATTTCTTCTCAATGTTTTTGCATAAACTTTTTTAATATTTGACGCTCTTTCCAATTTGCAGAATACGATGAAGGCATTATTTATTGCAATATGAACAAGATCAAAAACTACTCTGAGGTAATATTAAACTTTTGACCTATGGTCAAACTGATACGTTTCTTTTTTTGGGTCCATTGTATCGATCCCACCAATATGGGTATTGTAGTTCCATTTTTCCTACGGTATACTTTCGAAACATGAAATGCCTATATAAAATTCGACATCATGTGCACTGCTTTATTGTCTATCCACTTTACCTAAAAAATGCCATTTGATTCAAAACAAGAGATATCCCCTTTCTGCATGTCTTTATCACAAGGTACCTGTAATCTTCCAATATTTTTTATGTTCATTCGTACGGTTCTTGCGCTATTTATATTTTTCTTTGATAACATGGATTGAAACGAAGACGAATTAAAAAAGTTATCTATAAAAATGTCACAACCAATATTTTGATTTTTTTTCTGTAAGTTTTAGAACAACTCCTTCGCCCAATCCGTATTCTGTTTTTTCATTTTTTTTTTTTTTACCAGTATAGAGGTCAAATTCGAACAAATATCCTGATTTAGGAATCACATTTTGAAACCCATTTGATTGTTTTTTTTTACATACTCTCTTAGGATATTATAACCCTTAAATTTAATCATGTACTCGACAATTAATTGGCATTTACTAGGCTTCATGGAAGATAAAAATGTTCGGTTGAAATGATCTAATACAGCTCTGACTTAATAAGCTCTATCGTGTAATGGGATCAGCTCGGGCTTTCATTTGATCATTGTTGTTAAAGTGTAATAAAGCTCTAATTTCTTCGAACATAAATGGAAGAACACGATATACCATTACTATGTTCATTCCATAAAACGTTCCCAATTCTTCCAGGTTAGTTGTAAAGACAAGATCTTTTTGCTGCTATACAATGGAGTTTGAGGAATTACAATTTCATTTAAAAAAAACATCAAAACGAGCTACGCTGTTAAATATTTCATAAGGATTTGGATCATCACTCAGATTGACAAGCAATTTTCCGTAATCATAGGCTTCCAAATTATCAGGGTTCTCAAGAGATGTTATTATTTCTTCATTTGATACTCTCTTCCATCTAAAAGTTGCAGTCTCACTTGAAGTGTGATGTAAAGTAGCATCAAGTAGGCTACTACTCGACTCAGAGCTTTGTTGTATAATCTTTGGAAGATTGTTATGTTTTATTATTACATTTATACCTTCAGTCAGCTAGGCATTTTGATATCTTCTAATTCTTCTAGAAATTCATATCTTCCTCATCAAATACGGCTACGTCTTTAGTATCACTGTGATAAAATGATAATAATTGCTGGATTTCATTTTCTCGAAGAACAAAATGTATACTTCGATGACATCCTCTATCTATAATATAATGAGGATTGTCTCATAAAATAATATAAATTTGAAATATCGAGAAATTCCTAGATTATGGTATGGTCGCCTTGGTAATAGGCTGCACAGACCCAACCTATATATATATATATATATATAAACCAGACAACAGTATAATAAGTGAAAAATTCGCTATCCATTGACATATGTATATATGGTGGGTGTGCGTAGCCTATTACCAATCTAGGAATTTACCGTAATATCTTTCAAATATTTATATTTGTATATTATTTGAAAATAATTAATAAAGTATGTATTGTAATAGTAACTAGGTGGCAAACAAAAATAAATAATTGAAATGGTAAATATAGCATTTTTAAGTTATGGGGAATATAATCTACAAAACTAAAAATTTTGTACATATATGTGACGTATTCATATTATTAAAAATTTTAGAGTAACTATTTATTTTATTTTTTTGGAAGTCATTTTCAATCAAATTCTAGATGTTATACTATTCCATATGAAAATTGTAGACCACAAAATATTTTCTAACACTTACCGAAAGATATAAAAAGAACAACCACTCTCAATAAGGTAAAAAAACAAAACAATTGAGTTGCCAGTTAGTAATTAAATACGTATAATATAAACCTGAACTTATATATAAAATAGTACTAATTTTAAAAAAATATATAAGAATATTTTATACAGCGAGTTAAAGTCATGGCACACAGACGAGCCAGCGATCCTGTCGTCCTCCTCAAGGTTATCCGGGAAATTACTGAAAATTTTGTAGGTCGTAAAATCATATGGTCCTAAGTCAAAATAATTGAGAGCACACTACTTTGGTTTGTTGGCCTTGCTTATTTAAAAAGAGCCATACACAATAGGGGTAGTGTGTAAACGTGAGATGATTTTGAGCGGAAACTATATCAAAGTTTGTGTTAAGTGCTCGCTGTATATGGAGATAGGGTGAATGTATATAGAGGTTAATATTCCAAAGGTAAATTAAAAAGAAAAAAAATGGAGGGGAGAGAAGAAAGTTAGGTTAGGTTTAATTGAGAGATGATTAGCCAGGAGTGACTGAATTTCGTGGGATTTGGTTGAGTGTAGAGGAGATCTACTGTGCCCTACTAGTATTGCATTCATCAGATTACGGGTCATAGCTTAATATGTATGCATAAATATAAGCCTGTGTGCAACTCTGATTATGCATATGTGTTAAATAGAAAGGAGAATTTGCTAGAATATTTTTCTGTTAATGAGAGGCTAATTTTATCATGATGTAGGGATATAAAATGACTTGAAGATGCTTTAGAGCAATAAGGTCTTTTTTTTTATCTAGGGTTACCTCATTTAATAATGGCAACACTTAATAATGAAAAGTGAGGCGCCCTTCGCGGGGGTTGCAAAATTGATATAAATTTGGTTATTCCAACATCACACCTAAAATCAAAACTTCATTAGTTAGGATTACAGAAAATTTTAATGTGGTGTGCAACTTTACCATCATTATCATTTAATTAATGATCTCTAGTTAGCCAAATCATGCATCAAATTTAACCGTTGGACAAAATATCCCTGCCTAGTTATGGGTCACACCATTCAACTACGACACAGATCAAATGCTAACAGAGAACTGATCTAATGGAACTGGATTTAAATTACGCCCAAAAATAAGTTACTGACCATAAGAGAAGGTAAGAAAGTAAGTCAAGAAAGTAAGATTGCTAAGTATTAGAAGAAATACAAATCTACAGTTGCCACAATTTACAGTTAATTTTATCCCATGACGATTTAATATGATATTATTTGGTTAGAGATAGATGGTTAGGGGTATATTTAATTATAAATAAACTGGATAGGACATTTATGAATAAAATCACCTTAATTTAGTGAATGCTTTTACGTTATTGCGGTAATTAGTGGCGCAAGATTTTGTTAGCGATTACTACTAGGAAATACTACTAGATTATTAAAAAAACGGGGCTGCTGCAACCCACACAATAAAGGGGGTTTGAGGTCGAAACCCCCATTTCGAATTCCCCTCGGAGTGATATATAATACAATATAATGCGACAGCAAAACGCCAAAATCGCTAAGAAAAATCGTACACTACTACTCATAACAATTACCTGTCTTCTGCATCCCAGAAGACAGTGGCCATGACCTTTCCTCTTGAACGCTCAGATTTTGCCTTGACTGACCCACTTCTACCCCTGAGCAGCTTCTTCTTCGATTGAATTTTGTCTTCGAGATCGTATTGGTAGAGCCATGTTTCATCCTTGGTCACAATTCTCTGCATAAAAGCTTCAGGGTCCGCATCCCACTTGTTCCAAATTTCCATTGGAAGATCTGCCCTTGTTTGCAGCCTAGGGACCAAACCAGCCGAAAGTTTGCTTATCAAAACTCTCAACCAAAAGGGCGTGTGCAGAACCCACGGACATAGTGAGTGTGTCTGCTACTGATTCAGTGGTTATTAGTTTATTCTTTTCAATCAGGTCGCGAACATCATCCATGTTTTCCACACAAACTGAAGTGGATGACCTGCCACTGCGGGGATCATCTTCAATCTCATTCCTTCCACTTTTGAAACGACTTATCAATTTGTAGGTTGTTGATTTCTTTGCAGCATAGTCACCATAAACTTGTTTCATAGAGTCAATGATTTGGTTGTTCTCCTTCCCAAACTTCACCATGAATTTGATGTTTCTCCTGGCCTCGATTTTGGAAGAGTCCATGCTGCTTGAGCGGGTGCTGAGTTCAAACTGGTGGCGCCGCGTTGTCACATGCATTTAAGAGTTCATGTTAGAACACGTTATAACACGTTGGTACAATAAAGTTTAGGTGCATTGACATCAAAATCCTTTCATATGATTTTTAGTTATGTACCTTTTCCACGAACTTCTGAAGACCCTGGTATATTTATTAAATTTTTAATCATATATACCACAAAATATTTCAATTACTAATTGGATATTTTATTTTGATCCCATGATTAATTCGGCAATCTAACGTGTGAGGGATAAATATTGCTACTTGGTAACACAGCAAAGCCTAGCGGCAGTCATATAAAACTATTCGAGGATTGTAAAACAGAATAATTATATCTGAGTTAAGTTACTTTAGTCCGAAACATTTTGATAAACGTGAAATGACTAATTTGGGAAACTGTACTAGGTAGTTGTAATTAAAAATAAATCAACCTTTTTTATTTTAAACGCTTTTTACCACTAATCATAAGGAACAACAGCGCGAAAATAGGACATAAATTACAAATGAGGAATTTGAATCATTATCCTTGGGAAGAAAGAATATGCATAAGAGATAACTAATGAATGAAAAGGAATAGAAAAGAAAACTAATAGAAAAACACTAATAAAAACGATAATTTTGTTTATTCTAAATTCTTTGAAAGCTTTGTTGAACATCGTGAAAGTTTGGAAAGTTGGTTAAAATTGGTTACAAAAAATTCGTTTAAGTTGAGAAAATAAAGAAAAGTGGTTCAATCAACGGAGTATTTTCGCCTATTGTGAAAAGAATGAGTGAAAAGGTAGATAGGGAGAAATAAGAATTATCAAGCAGGAAAAAGAGACAGAACAATCCTTACCAACTTTATTTCTCGTGACTGGGAGGAAGCAAATAATTAAAACCGACAAAGTTCGTTCGCCTTTGAGCTCGGGTGCAAAAGAAATGCGGGCCTAGTTTATATTTTTTTCCATTTTACATAAGATTTCATATCCACTGAGCTTAGGTGATTGGTATCGGAGACCGTGGCCTCTTGTGCTTTGGCAAGGTCCGCCTCTATTTCAAGATCATCTGTTGTAGGCTTTTAGTTTTTGACGGGTGGGACCTCTTCTAATATCTCAGGGTTTTTTTGCAAAGCGCAGCGCCAAACGCCGGGAAACAACGAGCCGGAATCCACTGTGGATACGACTTAAGGTGTGGCAGTTCCAGTAAAGGAAAAAATCGGGGGCATTTTGCATTCAAGAGGGCCCCGAAAGGGCCTTCTTCTTTCGCCAAACCTGTACCCCACCCGGAAAAATGTGGGCAGGTGTACGGACGGATGTTTTCAAATGAACCGGACTTTGGGGAAGTGAAGAGTGAATCGGCTCGGTAGTAGATATAAAACACTTTGTGCGGTTAGTTCCTATAAAGGAATGAGTGTTAATGTGTAAAAGATGGGAAACCCTTTCTCCTGCTGAAAGTGGTTGAATAATAACCTTTCCTACAGAAGAAGGTGCCAGATGGCCATCATCCCGTTTCATAACACCCTTAGGTAGATCGAAGTTTCGTTATTCCGTGGATCTGCTTTATTGTTTATCTTTAGCCATGAAAATAGTTGGGAAAGCCACACCTGACCACATTCGATTCTTATAATAGATTTGGATCTCAAAAAATTACAAATGAGAGGTAATGAACTCGCGTACCCACCTGCTCCCGCCTCTCCCATCCAAGATTTTCAGACCATTAGGGAGATCATGCTCCCGGGTGTAGAAAAGATATAGGTCGTGCCAGATGCACAACCGCACCGACCTGAGGATACCCACCGACCCACCTCAAGCTCCGTTCAAACTCCAAACTCAGGTTAAATCACAAAGGCCAGAGCTTTCAAATGAGCAGCCAGAGATGCGGGTTGGCTCAGAAAGGTACATATCTTCGTCTGATTTGTCGTCGATATGACGGCCAATATTTGAAGATCTGTCATTTGGACAGATCGAGAGGCACGGCCTGAGATATCTAGTTTACTTGGCACTCAACAAAGTAGTAAACCCCCCCCTCCATCATAAATACAGTTTTAGGGATCCAAAAAGGGTAAAAGGGGATCAGACCACTACACGTTTAGGAGGAAGTTGCTAGGACCCAAACCTTTCATTCCATCAATCGCGTCCCATTGCCCATGATCCCTTAACCCTGGTCTCTTGCAACCTGTGAGTGTTAGAGGGATTGTTTATCGAGGGTACAAATCCTCTCTTTTGAGGCAGCCCGGTGTAGATAAGGATCGAAGAGTGGGTACCAGTTTCTGTACCTAGTTGCTGTAGTGGGGATAGTTACCACCATCCCGTGACCATTCCATGCTGGTGTCGGAGCATGGGGGGACACACACACTTTCTGATTTCATATAGAGTCTGGTTGCAAATGCTGCACCTGAAACCTCAAAGAACATAAGAGAATTGGAGTTGATATCAAATTTGGCAAAAAAGAACGAAATTAGGGGTAGAGTAGAACGAACTTAGAGACTACCAAGTGCATTGGGGCCGGGAAGGCACGCTAGTCCTCCAGATTTCTGTCGTAGAAAAAGCGTTACCCGTATATACCACGGTTATCACCCGCCCTTACGTAGTGTGGGTCTCAAATATTCAAAGCTAGTGGTTCAGTTGATAATCACTCATGAGCTGTGAATTTGAGGATCTGGCGAACCTAAAAGAAATCTTGACCTCGCCCCCAACCCATCTCTTAGGGAGTACCCTTATAGACCTATCGCCTAAAGTAGCCTCCTCTTTGGGCTAATCTGGTTTTGTACATTCTACATATCTTTACTTCTCTAACTTCACCACCTTCATTAATACTGAATTGAAATACCATTTTGTGCTATTCCACTAGAGAGATTTCGCGACACAATATGGATTAATAAAAGAGGGATAGGTTTGGCAGACCAGATCTGGGGTTTGGTTAGGAGTTTTAAGTTAAGCTTTGGTTTATCTTGTTTGCGTTTGGTTAAGTTAAGCTATTTATATCTTGAAATAAAACGAAAATCCCACAACCAACATGCATTAAATATTTTGACATACACTTAGGGATAGATAAAATGGCAAAATAAGGAAAAATGTGTTAACATTTAGTATGGATTGGGTAGGTTATTATTAACTGGCTAGTTTAGGTTCGATTAGATTAATTAGGTTAAGTTTAGTGGGATTGATTCCAGTTAGGTTCATTAGCAGACAATTTTATATTGAAAAGAGGAAGGATAACTTTCGTGACTAAAACCAAAATATGGTTTACGGTGTTGCATCCAGAGAAGAGCTGCACACAAGTGGGAAAAAAGAATAGAGGCGAGGCACAAATGTGTTGAGTATTCCTGCAACAGCCTCGATATGATTCATTGCAAAATTTTATTTATGAAAAGTGTGTACGTTTTGTAACTTGGTATACATCACGTCTTGAAGGTATCGATCAAAATAAACAAGGTCATTTGTCTATACAAAGCTGTGAAAACACCCTAGTTTAGCTTATAGACAACATTACTTTCTACTGCATCTAGCCTAACATAGGGGACAAAACACCTACATCAAATTACTCCAGTGAAGTAGTGCCGATAGATACAAATATAAAGAGTGTTGGTGCTCTTCCAATACGTGATCTATGAACTTTCTTTGATCTATCAACTCTTCTTAACTACACTTTTTTCCAGAGGGGGTTACATTGAGATAATAATGATTTGTAAGTTTATTATCAAAAAATGCATGTTAAACGTAAAAATATAGAAACACAAAAAACATAATTATTAATATTTAGCGGAAAACAACTATTATTATTATTAATAATAAAATCAGAGTACATAAACAAAACTAGGTTAGGTTGCATTACCTTAAGTTAGGTTAGGTGCTCTAATTTTATTAATGTTAAAGTTGTTTTCTACGCAATATTAAAAAAAAAATGTTTTTTGTGTTCATAGATTTTCCCGTTTAACATGCATTTTCTGCTAATAAACTTACAAATCATTATTATCTCAATGTAACCCCTTTTGGAAAAAAATGTAGTTGAAAAAAGTTGGTAGTTCAAGTATTGAAAGAGCACCGACTGTTTTTCGATACAACTACAAAGATACTTAATAAAAGTACTCTTCAAAGGACCATGATACTAAGAAAATGCAAAACTTAGTTATACTTCATCGCATAACTCCAATTTTCGTATCGCTGTAATACTCCTCTTCTCTAAGCCTATTCACAGCGGCATACTTACACAAGGCACATTATTTAAGCAACTTCAGCTGCTTGCGAGCCTCTTATTGGATTACTTATTCAAGCTTAACCATTCACAATTTCGGGGTGAACAATTCTACTCATGAATAAACGTTAGTCTCGCTACAATGCCCGAGCAACCTTTGCTGCAGTATTTACTTTCGACAAAAATTTAATTTGTCATTTCAATTTAACCAGATGCCCTCTTTATGTATCTTAAATTGAATTCTTTATGGGGGATTGTTTAAAGGGGATCTAAGTTATTGCTGGCCTATCCATCATCCAGTACAAGAGTTTAAAGAACTTGGCTAAGGACGTACCACAATAACACTTCGGAGTACGAACTAAAAACTGAATTACAGAGGACAACACCAAAATTATCCCCCAAAAATGATCGACTTGAAAGTCAATTTTCGAAGGCACTACCCCATCTCCCAATAATCTCTACCCCTCTTTACTCGCTGAAAACAATGACAAATAAATAAGCATTAAAACAATTGGCTTTCTCCCTCACAGCTTCATTCATACAATTCATTTCTCTTTAGCACAGACACACACACGCACATTTACATGCACACGATATATGTGAACAAATAAATGGCTCAACATAGAAAGAACAGTTTCACTTAGAACTTTAAACTGTATCGATAGTCACACTACTTCGGATCGTTAGTAATCAACGCTACTAACAATGCCCACACACAGCACAGGGACAACCATCATTGTCGTGGTATTCTTGAGCGAGTTCCTTCGCTGCAGAGAATGCAGTCTATTTACGTTGCAGGCGGCCAGATAGATAGACCAGTTGCACAGGGCTAATAAGAGGTGAGTGCGTGGGGAGATTAATGATTGGCCAAAGGGAAGATTTAAATATTAGGTTTTATTCAAGGTTATTGAAAGATTAAAAATAAAAATAAACTTTAATTACACTAATAATGCTAATTATGGAAATGTATACAAAGGCAAAGGAATGGGAGAATATTGTCACCCCTAATTAAATAATAAATCAAATACTAATCAGTTTAACGGGGATCAAAATATGGGATATGGTTAGACAGGAAAAATGTTGGTAAACAGTGGGGAGTCAAATTAAAAGGTCGGGAGGAGGTTTTCAGGTGGCCAGGACAAAAGGGGGGGATTATCCTCGAAAAAAGGGTAAAAGGGTTTTACCTTGACGGCTTGACTCTTGGTGAGAGAACCAATTCTTACGAAGCGAGCTAGTCTTGCAGCTCGAGGGGCGTTGTAGTCTTGACGGAGGGGTCGGAATTACCTGGGACACGAGTAAGGTAATTTCTAGGGTGGGTGAGACACTCTCGAATTGGGATGAGTAATCTCAGACAAGGGGCGAGGTTTCCTTGACAGGATGAGAAGAGTGGTTTGCGCAATTCTCCAAACTCATGACAATCTGTCTAGCCAATGAGACCTAATTCAGAGGTTCGACTAGAGACGAGTAGCTGTATCTTCGCGAAATGGCGGGCGGTACTCTCTGACGAGTAACGGTTGACCTTAGGTTTAATACCCTGCTGAATTCCTCGCTAGAAAGCCTCCAAGCATCGCATTCTCTTGGGACTAACCATTGGCGCCAGTCCCTTTAGGCGCAGACGAGATGAGAAGACCGAGGAAGCTTCTTCTCGGGTCGACCCTGGCCTCTAGGCAGCGGATAATCGGAAAAATGCGTCTCAGCAGGGGATAGGGTGCCTGATTAAACACAGGTGTTACCACCCGCTTTGAAGTTTTTCCACGCTAAAATAGTTATCTCTCCTTGCGTTTAGAGATCTAACTTAGGCCCACGTGGTCTCTGCTTGAAGAAGGGGAGAAGGGGGCTCAAGATGGACCTTAGGGTTCGTTCCCCTCACAATCATATTTCTACACATTGGCCCTTTATATGTGTGGGACGATACGGGCTGTACAACCTACTACAGTAAATGTTCTTCCTTGTTCTATCCTTATATTCTTAGATATAATTAATCTCGCATTTTTGCATATTTTTCTCACTTTCTCGTTGATTCATCAGCATTTGTCCTTTGATGCTCCCATACTTTCCACTTTCCTCAATCTTTCTTATCCAGACACCAATAAATTTATACCTAAACAACAGAAACACGTCAGATACTCCTCCATTCATATATCTCTCCTACCTTCTGTATCCAACTCATCCCGCAGCATATTTCTTCACTCCAGTACTGTGCGAAATTATGCGCCTCTTTGTGCTGAAAAAAAGTGTTAGCCACGCTCCGATATCTTTCAGCGCAGATACCTCCACATTATGTGTACCCAAAATTTCAGTCATCCCATTGCTCAGATTTTCACATTTTGCCTTCCTTCCTACAACCACCAGCCGATATCCCTTCACAGTTCCATCAACCACTCGTACCAAGTAAATTCCGTAACACTTTTTCTCAACCTTACTTCTATCATTGCAAGATCCATACATAACAGCCATACAGTTTCACCTTTGGACTTTTCAACTTCACCTACATACTTCTCGAGCTCACACGTTCTTAACAAACCATTGCGTCATGCCACATTCACCATGATTCATACCTGGCCGTTCTCTATTCACTCCATCCTTGATAAGCTCTTTCTTTCTTTGATTTTCGTCTCACACAGGGCAAGCATCGTCATTCTTTCTTTTAAACATATTCACTACGCACATCTCTCTTCCGTTCACTTTGATTCACACAGCTTTGCAAAATTTATTTGATTCACATATTGAGCTGTATTACTAAACCCGACTAGGCGACGTCCGTGGTACTCCCGCCCATTTATTGTGATCTTTTCGATACTGTTTCAGGAAAGGGGGAATTCAGTGGCGCGGTTCCGGAGCCAGTGACCTTTATTTGGACTCAGTTAGTTTAAAAGTTTCTCCGGAAGACGATATATATATATATATATTCTCACAGCCTCACATGCAGGCTAACAAACATCACCTCTACACCGCCATAAAATTCACTGAACTCTCCAGCTCCGGTTCCGGTTCCTGCAGAGGGGGTTCTATTTTGTAGTTTGGAGTCACTGTTTGCTATTATAGTTTTATCATCTTCGATTTTCACCTATTTTCCGTCTTTTCACTCACTTTTACTTATTTTCACTACTCTCCCGATTAGATACATTTCATAAAGACTTTTGGTTGCTAATGACAAAACATATGATTAATTCTCTTATCATTTATGTCTTTTTAAGTGAATCTAACTCTATAATCTCAATCCTTTCAAGGTTTGTGCCTCGGCCCTCTTTGTAGCGTGAATTCACACTAACACAGTGCCCTATCTCCCATCCACTTTAAGGCTCTTCTCCGTTTGTGCAAGTTTCTGTGACACAAATCAAATGCACCAGGTCTCACTACTGCTGTGAAAAAGTCAAATTTAGGAGGACACATATATTAATGGAGGTGGAGCGCGTGCGCGTGTGTGGATATTTGTGTATGGAAGGCCTCTCCGCGTTATTTATCTCCTGAAAATTAAAGTGAGAGGCGGTTCTTCTCCGCTTAGACTTTAGAATTATGAGCGGAGAAAGAGCCACCGTAACTTCAATTAGTGAGGTTTCCTCACTAATTGACTGTAAATAAACATTTGAATCTTTGATGTTGGCTCTACCATTCCGTTTATTTTGTTTGGTACTAGCTGGTTCAGTTTATGTGGAGCATAAAGAGGAAGATATTAATCACACTCTGCCATACGTGAATATAAAAGTTAACATCAATAAAAATTTCTTAGACACCTAGATAAACAGTCGGAACTAGATACAAGGGCTTGCTTGGTAAGGTTTTGGTTCTGCATCATACCTTTCCATGCTATATTTAACATCTCGTTGAGGGGAACTGTTTTAATAAAGTAAACAAAATAGTAGAAAGGGATGCCTTAAATTCATGCTCGACAGCGTACGAGAAATGATCCTGTTCCGTAACAGGTTTTAGGTGAATGCTTAAATATGGGACATCGATGAATTTCATCTGGTTTGAGTTGATTGGAGCTCGATTGCCAGGTGTGTCCGTGCATTCAATAAGTTCCTCTAAGTCCTAAGATGCATTCGCCTAACGTATTACGCTCTCTCATCATGGCCGTCCATCCTTCTACTCTAACTCTGATGCCAAAATCTTGTGAACTAGTTGAACTAACCAGGTTAGAATACTTCATTCGCAACGTATTAAAGACATTTTCCCCATTAAAACTGCATTATACTTTAGACAAAAAGTGGAAATGCAAATGATACTTTGAGTAATAAACTAATTCAAGGCTTACTCTTATTTCTCCTTCAAAGGAGATATGACGCTTAATGAAAGGAATGTTGAGTGTGTTTTAGTAAATTAATAAGCGATACGCAACGAAGTTATCTTGCCATAAAAGTTGTGAGAAGAGACTCGACAAGTATGTAGTAAAGGAGTTTAGAAGAGTATTAAGATGTGGAAGGTATACATAAATCCTTAAATGTAAAGAAACTCGGTACGGGGGGTTGGAGTTGGTTTATTAAATGAAAGGAGAGGAATAACGTTTTTGTAATTGAAAACAATGGGATTGATCTAACGAGTAGAAATCCAGGAGACTCTCGACACCCGGGAACATTGAAATAGACCTCAAAACGATGACGCAAAACTGTTTTATTCAAAGAAACGAAAAGGAATTTGAGTCCAAGCAAAGATCTTTTCACTCATAGGAGAAAGATTATGTCTAAAGGGGCACATCTGAAGCAAAAAATGTAGAGAGGGAGAGATCGGTCATGTCAACAAAGTTTAGGTTAACCAAATTTGCCATAGCAAACACTAAACTTAATGATGGTAAGGCCTGCAGGTGGATGTCTTTATTGTGAAATAATGGTAGTATGATGTGAGTTGAGCACCCTCCTTGTCCTGAACGCCCGAACTTGAGCTATACCCTTCTACGTATTTCTACTTCCCCTAACTTCAACCTTATTTATATGAATTTCTTATCTACCCGTAAGGGTGCGGCACGGCGACTTGGTCTTCTGGTTTCCGTGGTGACGGGAGGGAACTCGGCCAAGGCCGGACCCAACTTGGCCTCTCCTTCTTCCTCCATCCGTTTTCTGCTTTTATTTACAAATTCGCAGACTCTTTCTCTCTTAAGCCCGTATAGAACCCCTAAAATGGCGAAAGTCTGCTTCAAACCCTTAAACAACTCTAAAAAAAATCATCTCGAATTAATTTTATAACTATATTGTATTTACCTGATAATAAGAAGCCATAACCAACGAAGTCATATTTGCCAGAGGGTGGTGATGAGAGAATCTCAAAGTGGTGAAGTAAGGGGAAATAAAAATGTACGAAAGAAAACTCAAGAGCCCGAAAGGTCTAAGTTGATACTACTCGGCGCTCAGAACAACGATTAAACACAAGTCATCGGAACTAACACAACCTCCTAGCAGACAGCACTGATTGGGTGGGGCCTGGTTCTACGCAAATTAATTCTCTCGTTGGTTGTTGGTTTTTAGAAAATAATAAAATTGGGTCTGGTTAAATGCCGCAAAAACAACAACAACTGTATATTCCTACAAATTTCTTCTACTTAACATTGTTTTGTGAAACGACTTAAATATAATTACAGCACCGCCCTTCGTATTACAGCAATTTCATCCTGATTTGATATTCCTAATTTAATATGCCTGATCTAGCATTCCCGATTTAATATTCTTGATTTAATAGACCTGATTTAATTCTACTGATTTAATATTTCTGATTTATATTCCTAATTTAATATTTCTGTATTCGAAAGAGTTGTCTATATTTAAAAATCAGGCACCTTCAATATTGAATTTACACTTAGTAACTTGTTTCAGGCCTATTTCCATAACTTGTACTTGAGCATCTGCAGGTTAGTGTAAAATCGATCTTAACCAAAGCACTTGGAGATTGTTGAGGCTTTGATCAGGCGCTGATCGAGGAGGTGGGGGGGGGGGGCTAAGTGGTGAAAGGCCGCTTCCCCCAAAGTTCACAGACCCGTTTATGTTTCGAATGAGTTGTAGGAACAATGTTGTTGTAATCGCTCTCTCCCAGAAGACCATTGATGTGTGAGTTCGCGATTGCTTTGCAGTGTTTCCTGTGGTTGTAACTGCTGTGTTTGTCTCGGCGTTAGGGGTCAGTGGCACTTAAGTGACCTTTCCTGGGCACTAGCCTGAACAAGTGTATGAGAAGCTTGAGTTGCCCATTCACCAGGATACCTATTTCAGCCTCACTCATGTTGTCCATAGGAAAACAGGGGGATTACTTTGGTATTAGTTTGACTTCCGTTCCTGCCGGCAAGAAGTCGTTGGTGACTTGCCGCTTTTCGGCCGCCACTTCAGGTTTCCTGTCAGGGTTTACTCTCGTTGCGGCTTGTAACGCTAGTGGGTCGTTAGGGTGCGCAACTCTCGCGGCTAGAGATGTTTACTTGTGATGCAATAGAGACGATAGAGCGCGCAACTCTTCCGAACCTGCGTTCGTTATGTAAGAAAGAGAGATATAATTGTGCGTTGTATACTAAGTTATAGTATATTCATGTAGGTTACTACGCGAGTATATATTTTTCTAACTGGGAAATATAGAATAAATGAACGAAAATCAAACAATAAATGAACGAAAAGTCCAGAGATAAATTAACGAAAACGCGAGTGATTACACGAAAACAACAGCGTAAATGAACGAAAAAAAAATAATAAAAGAAAATGGCAGAATAAATGATTGACCACATAATTAAAAGAAACCCAGCATAAATGAACGAAAACTACATCATGATTGAAATAAAACGGTAGCACGAAAAAACGAAAGAGAAAATGACCCTAAAGCCAACACAACTGAACAAAAAGATATCGGATCGATGCGATTATTATCCCCTCTCTCTATTTTTTTTATTCTGAGTGTACTTTATCCCCATCCCTGCACATTCGGTCTTTAGTCCCAGGTTGAGAACTTACAGAGACGAAGACTCCAAGGAAAAGCCGCCTCTTTGATCAAGACAAAGTTCCTCTTCTTTTTTTTTAAAGCGAAAGCCACCGAGGGCATCTCCCGCTGGAAGTTTGTAAGGAGATATCTGTAATGAAAGTGAGATGAATATAGAGGAATGGAAGATGTTTAGCTATTGATCATCCTGAAGGCATTATGGCGGGAAGAGGACGTCTCTGCATGCATTGGTGGCTTGTGGACTCGCAATCTTCCAAATGTCAGCTGTAGCCTCTAAAGGAATCCAAAATTCCTTTAGATGGCGGCGATTTAGAAGGGAATTGAAGCATTTCAAAGACTTTATTTTGTAACCTGACCGAATTGAGTTATTATTAATAATCCCATGATACAAACCCGCATGGAAATTTCCTTTCGTTTTAGATCGTAGTCAGTTTTTGGAGACTTACTCGCCCTACCGGTGTCTTATATCCCGATGAGTATCATCAAACTTCCATATATGTTCACTTCCCCTAACTTCAACGCGTTCTTTACAAAATTCTATTCAAGTTTAAATGTTGCCCTGAATTCCGCTATTTTGGGCTTTATTTTCTTAAATACACAATGAATGAACCATGGTATTGAAGAATTACGTAATTAGGTCTCTGTGTTTTTTACAAATGAATTCTTTTCTCTCATTTTCCCCCACAGTAACGCCAAAATGCGTTGCGAGGGGACAAAATGGACGAATTCAGAAATTAATTACGATTTATCTCAAATAGAGGCACAATTTCTATAGTTTTAATGTGACTTTTTCGGTAATCGAAAAAAGAAAAAGTTCGCCTTGTCTTTTACAAGCATCTTTTCTTCCTATCGCGTCTCTCTCGGTCCCATTTCCCCTTAGAAGGGCGAGAGTAGGAAGTAGGGTTATTTGCTCTCAAAATAAACCTTAAAAAAGGATCTTGCCCCCTTGTGATTTTCCATGAAGGTTCGTTTTGTATGCCCAAATTACGCCTCCTATCCACATTATATTTATAGATGGTCGCCCCTGTTTTCTTACCAGCTCTCCAGGGACGGTCTTGAACGTCTAAGCTCACAGTCGACTGTATAGTGCACATGTCTGCGCCGCTCACGTTTCTTTTTCAGCCCTAAGAACCCTTCTAAATCAAGATTTCGATGGAAGAGGAGTTTCAGTAGCCCCACACCCTTGATGATTCCAGGAATCATCCATTATGGTAGTACAAACACGTACATACTTTCTACTTTCATGTCCATATTTTGCTCCAGACGGAGGCTTAAACTGTCGATATAGATACTCGTTGCATCTCACATACATACAGGCGCGTTCTTTCATGCACCATATTTACTCTCCTTTTCATATACGTACACTTGTATGGCATATATGTAAATACGTACGATATCTATAGAGCTACATCTGTCTCCTGAAAAATCCCCGTCTCTTTCTTCTCTCTCTTCATTTTCTCTCTTTCCTTCTTTTTTTCTCTCTTTCGCCGTATATCCCAAAGATGAACTTCCGAGAAGTAGAACTGGATATGGTCCAACTGAGGATCCTGAGGGCCTCCTCCCCCTCTCTCACCCTCCCCGCAGCCAATCAATCCAACCTCTTTGCAGCCTCCCCAAGACGGTGATTAGTTTTTTTCTGATTAAATTTAGCAACTTTGGACAAATTGTTGAGAGAGTTGTTAACGTAAATGTGTGTGGGAGTGTTTCTATGGGAGTCTGTTTGCGAGTTTTTTTATCTAAGAGTCTTTGTGTTAATGTGTTTGTTATCTGAGATTCTGAGTTTGTATGTGGAAGTAAGTTTGAAGGCTTGTGTGTGAGCGTGTTGTGCGTTTGAGAACCTGGGCGGTGTGATTGTAGGGGCTGTTTGTTTAAGAGTCTGTGCGAATAGGTGAGTTTGAGTGAGAGTCAGTGTATGAGTGTTTGTTTAAAAGTATGTGTGCAAGTGTGAAAATCTGTTTGTTTTAGTAGCTGTATGAGTGTGGATATTAATTTTAATTGTGTGTTTGTTTTAATAAGTGCCTGCGTGTGAGGGTGTGAGTTTGTTTGTCTGAGAGCCACGAAGAGTCAAAATGGGAAAAAGATAGTAGCCCACAAAACACTGCTATCCATACGGATGAGGTACTATTTTGTCAAAGCCCCAGTTGCAGCTTAAAAAAGCCATAATACAAATGAAAGCTCGCCCATCCCTCACTCCTGCCTAATCCTCTTCAGGCATGGGAGAGCGGAGAAGATGCAAGGAATCCTGAGGTAAGGAATACGGCCTGGAATTTTAACGGTAAAGCTCAACTTTGAAAGATAAAATAGGTCTTTTGCGAAACAATCCTGGCAACGAATTTGGCGTTCTATGTTAACTAGAGATTAAGGTTAGATGAAGTTAAGTTAGGTTAGGTTAGGTTTAGTTAGGTTAGGAAAGCGACTTTAAAAAAATGAACTTATCATGAAACTTTCATTAGCATCTTCGTGTTGCTGTTGGCGCGGTAATAGGCGTGAATGCAATTTCACTGTTTGATTGCGAACTGACACTTAGTTCGAACGATCAGAATTATCTTTTGAAACAACTTCTAGCAATCAATATTCCTCAAGAATTGTAAGCATCTCTATCCTTTGACCAAATCTGACAGTCTCTAAACGACGGGGTCAGTATCGTGGCTCTGGCCTACAGCTGTTGAATAATATTTTGAAGGCTGGAGGACCAAAATGAACCACGAACTCGAAGTGAGCCTGCACCAACGAGTAGTACAAGAGCAGCAAGATTTTCTTTTTTGGAAAAATGAATTTCCTATTAATATAACTTAACAATCGCTGAACCTTTTCCTCTGCTTCAATGCAGTTTAAGTGGCTGAACTTTGCACATCTAAGTTTTTTCCCTGGTTATTGACTTCTAGACCCTACTCTTGTTGAGATTAGTCTAATCGGGGGTTCGTATACCAAGATGGAAGGGATCTACCACTTGCTAGACCACTCCCATACCCGGACAAGGTCAGCCCTTACCCTATAAATGCCTTTGGATGACGCTTCATCCCCACTCAATTTTGTATGGTGTGCAAACTTGGCTATCTGGCTAAGTAATCCATCTTCTATATAGTTGATATAACTGAAGAATAACAGAAGGCCTATCACGAAGCCCTCAGGAACACCGTTTGTCCCTAATGACATACCTGCCTGCGGCAGCTCTGAGTGTTTATAATAACACTTTGTCACCTCAAAGGCCATCACTTCTCAATCCAGTCCTCAAACTTTGCCTTAATATTTAGCGTTCTCACCTCGGGCAAAAACCTAGGTAGTGTACTTAAACAAAAGCCTTTTAGAAGTCGAAATGAAGTACATCTACCAGCTAACTACGGTCGTGCGTTCATGGATTGTGATTAAAAGGTGGATAAATACAAAGAAGAAGAAGATTAAAAGTGTTACGATGATGAAAAATGCGAAACCCTACGGGAAAATTTCACATACGAACATAGGATTCAGATGTACAAACTTAACCTGTTTTTTCGCAGTCCTAACGAGCTCTCTACTGTTCCTCCTGGTAGGGGGGGGGAGGTACTGTAAGAAATTCACTAAATACGAATTACTTAATGGGTACAATGATATAAATTATAAAGTATGGTAAAGTTAATATTGAAGATATGTTCTGTGTAACAATAGAGGCCATAAAGTTGTGTGGGATAATTTGTTTATTATTGCCAAGATAACGTCGCAATCAATCATAACCGTATGCGTTAATGCGTTTTAATTAATTCATCGAATTTGCCTTGATTAAAGTCCCTGGTAAATATTAGTCTCTAAACATATTCATGACTTTCTTGGATTCGTTATTTAGGGGCCTTCAGATTAAATTACCTAATCAAAGATACACAGCTCTTCTTACAATTACGCCAAAACGCGTAGTTCCATTACATAAAAACTGCAAATTTTCCTTTTAAATTTAAATTCTTTTCTCATATATTGATAAAAACATATTTGGGCATAGATCGTAAATATAGGGCCTTTCAATAAGGTCACTCGATTTTTAAATGTAAATAAAACAGGTTGTGTGTGATATATGCACTCAATTTATTTAAAATTTGAAAGGGCATTTTATGGCATTAAGTGTCGAATATGACGTTCTTCTAATGTCCGCCGAGGCTTAGCTTGGTGGAACGTATTTGGGAGGCCCAACTTTTGAGGGCTGTCGCATAAATCTGGCTGAATTTGCTGAATGGTGTTCGTTACGTTGACTTTGAGGACATCAACCGTTTGCGGATTATTGTCATAGACCTGCGATTTAAGGTAGCACCTAAGAAGGTAGTTGAATGGCGTTAAATCGCATGATCTCGGTGGCCAGTTGACGTCGCCGCCGCGCAAGATGACCCTGCCCTGAAATCGCTGGTGAAAAATGTCTATCGTGGCGTGCGCAGTGTGGCACGTAGTGCCGTCCTTTTGGAACCACATGTTGTCAATATCCATATCAGGCGTATAATCCAGTTGAGGCCACAAGAAGTTGCTTATCATCGATCTGTAGGTCTCGTCTTTGACGGTTATGGCAATCCCATCTTCGTTCTCAAAAAAATACGGACTGATGATTCCGTTAGACGAAAATCTGTACCAAACAGTGACTTTATTGGGATGCAATTGGTGCTGGTGTATCTCATGTGGATTGTTTTCGTCCCAAATCCGACAATTTTGCTTGTTTACAAATCCATTCATCCAAAAATTGGCCTCGTCGGAACGTGTGTCGAACAGAGCACTAATTTTGATAATAACATTTGAAAACTTGCACACGCTGTTCAACGCTATAACCTTCCATCGTGACTTGCCAAGTAGTAAGGTTGCCAGAACTTGCTTTAACAACATGGCCACTATCGCCTGAGAAAACTCAAGCATCCTTTCTAAATAAAGCTTTAGAAAATACATATTTATTAAATTAATGGCTCTTGTTATCATTTCGGAATGTTAAAATGAGTAATTTATACCTTTATCTTTCAGATTATAAAAATATTGATCATAATCTTCGATATTCACCTTCCATATAAATCAAGTTAGCCGTGTTTTATTCCGTGTTTTATAAAGGAACCAATGCAAGTAGAGCGGCAAAATCCATTCAGAGTACTAATAGGGAGATGTAGTAGATGAAATAAGTTGCAGGAGGTGGTTTTCCCATTTCCGAAGTAGGGATTTCAGTTTAAAATTCGAACCAAAAGAAGTTGGCCAAAAGAACTTGATTCCAAAGAGTTAAAAGTTGTTATCACAGAAAATCGTGCTACAACTTCTAGGGAACTTTCATACCAAATTAATGTTACCAATTATACTCTCCTAGGCCAACTGAAAAGAATTAGCAAGGTTACAATGATTGGAAAATGGGTCCCGCACGAAATGTCCACGGTGAATCTGAAACAGCATTCTGCTTGTTGTGAGGCAATGCTTTCATGGCAGCTTCAGGCACTAGTTTTGGGCCGGCTCGTTAATAGTGATGAAAAGTGGATCCTTTTCTCATAACGTTAAATGCCACCATTCGTGGATCAGTCGAGGAAGCAGACTTTCTCAACAACCCAGAGGAGAACCTAATTCAAAATGATCATGTTGAGTGTATGGTGGGATATTGAAGGAATTATTCATTAGAACTGTTAGAGAACAACCAAACAATTAATGAAAATCTCTACAGCATGTTACTTCGTCGTTTGAAAGCTACTCTGGACAAAGGCGACCCTCCTTAGTCAACAGAAGGGTTGTCATCCTCCATCATGATAATGCCCGTTTTCGCACAGACGAATTAGCTCTCTTGGAGGAGTTCGTTTGCGAAATAATGCTTTATTCTCCATATTCTCTTGACCTTGTTCTTTTTATTATTCTTTGTTTAGGTGATTACAGAACCATTGGATGTTCTTCTGGTTGACATAAAGTGAAGAGGTTGAAAATAAGTTGAATTCATATTTTATATCAAAACTTAAAGAATTTCACAAGCGGGGCATTTATGTATATGTTTGTTGACATATAGAATGAGGTTTTAAGAATCAATGAAGTTGTGTTTTTGATTAAATATTTCCATAGTCCTAAGTTTTTTTCATTTTAATATATACCCTTAAATCAGACATGACATTCGTTCCAACCTGATGTAATAATTATTTCATACTTATTCTCTTTTTCTAACTTTGATATACCATAACAGAGGATATAGGGGCGGAACTTTCTGATATGTGGCTCTTTTGGGGCGTTCGTAATTGTCTGCGCGGCTTTGGATTTCGTCTGAAATTTCTGCTTTTATTGGGCTCTGACGATACCCAGGCGACTCGTCAATAAATTAATAAGGCTAATTACCACAATGAGACTGGATATAATGTTCAATCACACACAAACACACCATTTTCAACGAGTCTCTTAAGGCCCATTTTGACAACGCACATATCAATGCGCTCGAATGTATATGTGTACACATAAGAAACAATCCTATTATCTAAGTGTAATAAAACCAAAAATTAATGTTTTAGTCGCGGCAAAATGTATAAAGGGCTTATTTCGATTAAGAGTGTGTTTTATAAAACTATTTTAATAGATATGCGAATTTATGTTGTGAAAACCATAAAGCGAAAATCAGAGTACACCATGGAAAAGCTCGTGAGATGTTCGTAATGAGAACGGGAAGTTGAAGGAAGTAAAAATGTGTGGGAGATGTATAGCACAAAGAGTCTAAAGGGTGGTCGGGTCTGGGAAGCTATGAAAAGTTTCAGACCTTACACAATATTTGAGACAGATACGCCTGACGGAGATGGAGAGAAGGGGGCGCGCGCGTGCAATCCTTCAGAGGTGAGCTGCAATAGTTAGCTATGCAACACATGAGACTCTGCGGGTTGGTAAAGCAACCACTAGCTACTATCACACTGTGCCTGATGCACGGTGAAAGTGGCCAGTCAGTGCTATGATAACCGCATGCCACCACATTGCACTTTATGTTATTACATGGCACTCTTTTGAACGATGTGAGTGTATCAGATGATGTGTATACGAAATTTGTTTTCTCTGTGCGTTACCTACTGTATGTTATATCAGTTTGAGGATTGATATAAAGGTGACAAATTGATTTTAATCGAAGATTAAAGAGTCAATTGCAGTAAATAATTTAAATTTACTCTGTTCCAATCATGGCTGGATATTAGTTGGCTCCGGTTCGGAGGTGTGGGTGAGAATTGCTTGTGTCATATGTGGTAGAATTTCACTTTGTTCCTTCTTCTTAGCCTGGAAAATGTTAAATAGGGAAATTGATGCCATTGTAAATATGGAACACGCAAAACCATCTAAAACTAATAAAAATTACATTAACAAATCAGCTAAAGTCAAATAAAAAAGGTTTACAATAATTTTAAGTTTTATTTCTATGCTCGCAAAATATTAGTTCTATTTTCCTCCTATTGTTATAATTTTATAAAAAAATAAATAAAATTTCATGTAGTATTTTGTTCTACAAATTTAGTAAGGTGTGCTGTAAAAAAAAGACAGACCCCTTTTTTTTATTCAACAGTTACACAGAACGATCGATATGGACGCCGTATTCTGCGCAAAGAAACCGTAATTTTTTTTCCATAAAATATACCCTCTAATGTTCAATACTGTAATTTTAACCACATAAATTTAACACCAGAATATTTTTATTCAATTGTGCCTCTATAAAATTTTTCTTACAAGTCAAACCATCGGTTTCTTTAAGAATATTCTAAATGGATTTGGGCATAGGATTACAATCTGGTGATTGGGGTAGTGTCGTTTTTACCATTAAAGCTGAACTCAGTCTTTTTTGTTGATTTCGTGAAATTTCACTTGTATTCGATGCTGCACCGTCTTGCCGCAGAATTATATTGCGTCAGTGTCTTTTATGGGTTTTTACGTGAACAATTGTGACATGAGATATTTACCACTCCATATCATATATAATATAGTTTTTTAAATCGTCTGTTTAAAAATGTCTGAAATTTTAAAGAAACTAAGAAAAAGATTAATAAAGCGACATAAAATTTAACAAGAGTATAATTCATAAATTTGAATGAATGAAATTTCAGTTATTTAATTTTTAATCGCAACTGTACTGAAATGGCCAAGTCTATGGGAGGCGAGACTCCATTCCCACGAAAATCTGATTGGTGCGGATGATCGATGAAGAGATTCTTTCAAGGAAGGTGAGCTTTCAATTATAGAAGAAAGGAGCAAACGAAACGCCATTCTTTATTACAGGGTGTGATATCAACCTAATAATAAAAACGGGACAATAATTAAAATTATTTTGTTAGCATTTTCCTTTAAAAAATGGGTTGGGGCATTATAAAAATCAAGCTACTTGTACATGTAAAGATGGCAAACGCAAAACAAGAATTGTTCTCATAAATGAGGGCGTATCGGTTTGCTTTTATGACTGCTAATTTGCTTTATAATTATGTCTAATTGTTTGCATTTTACCTTTTATTTTGTTGTTTTTTCTATCTAAATATTGTGAAGGTGAATCGTGCCAAGGAAAAACCGCAAAGGCTTTCACCGTATAAATTTGCCGTTGTTTCCGGCCACTTGTCTCCAAGCGTCGCATGGGGGCTAAAAGCTGTGTCGAAATTCCGCTTGACTATTTTCTTATATTTGTATTTTCCTGCATAATCTGTTGCACCTTTATAAATGTTTTACATTTTCTCTAGATAAGATCATGAAAAAAGAAAAATATGAAAAAACAAACAAACTGAGATTACTATTTCCGTCCGCTGTTTGCTATTTGTCTTTTGTTTTGAGGGCAAGAGGCGTGTCTTTGAATACTCGCAAGATTAAAATACCTTATTCATTTTTTTCTCCCCATTTATCTGAGTATTTTATTTTGCTTTTTGAGATAAATATATAATTTTCAAGTTTTTTTTTCCCTTCGGAATGATAATTTTTTCGCTTAGAATGATCTGAGTAATAACATTTCAATTTTATTTCAATGATTATGACACCGCAAAATACCTGCTCCTTTTATTCCGGCAAGTTTGTTCCTTCCAATAGTTAAAAACATAAGAATTGAAGGAGTCTGCAGAAGTTTAATCATTAGCCTACACGAGGAAGCTCCAGTTCCCATCACCCACTTCAATCCCACCAAGAATCTTCATCCATAAATCAATCCTATCTATTCTTACAACTCCGCAGGGAGGATTCTCTATCACATGACTAGTGAGCCTATTCCATTCATCTACCACTTGATTTGAAACCAATTTCTACTAATCTCTTTCCTAAATCTAAACTTGTCCAGGTGAAACGCATATTACGTGTTCTACCCTGTTCACCAAAAAATAAGAACCTTTCCTATGTCTCCCCTATTGTAGCCTTTTACCCACTTAAAGACCTCAATCAAGTCTCCTCGAACTCCTCTCTTTTCTAACGTATATAGAATTAGTCTCCTAAGCCTTTCATCTAAACTTAAACTTCTCAATCCATGAATCATCTAAGCCTCCTTCTTATGTGCACATACTCAAGCAAACCAATATCCATCCAATAATACCTTGATCAAATATCGCATCGCTTTGTTAAGATAAGGCCTAACTAAATCTAGGTAAAGTTTCAGAATGACATCAGCATTGCTATTTATCACACTCTTCTCAATAACCCCCAATACCCTATTATCTATATTTCTAGAAGCACTTATGCAATACTTTCTAGGTTGGAGTTCTGAACTTATCAGGACACCTAAGTCTCTTTCGCATTCTGACCTTCCTAAAACTTTCCCAGTCAATTTATAATTATTTAGGTGATTACACCTACCCTTTATTAAGTAAACTACACTTGTTTATATCAAATTTCATTTGCCATTTCTCTACCCATTGAGATTGTTCTGTCAATTCATTTTTTGATATTTCAGCATCAGAGTATCATCAGCAAACTTGCTCAGGTCGTTACTTTACGTCAAGATCATTAATATAAATAAAAAATAACAACGGCCCAAACAGAGACCCCTAAGGCATTCCACTCGGAACATTCCCTCTTAAAATTACCGTATCTTAAGATTACTCTTTGCTGTCTGTCACTAAGCCACGATTGAATTCACCTAAAAATCCTTCCACCAATCCCATGCTCTTTAAATTAATTCAAAACTAGTAAGTGTGGCACCCAGTCGAAAGCCTTACTAAAATCCAAATATACAATATTTTTAGTTTTATCTTTATCGGCAAGATCGTACACTTTTCTATAAAAAAAGAATAAATTAGTCCAAAACAATTTGCCATAATTGGCCTTGACCCTTTTTTATTTTTATATAAATGCCTCTTTTAACGCCGATATAATGTTCAATTTCATCCGACATGAATTTGAGTCAACATCCTTAGTTCTAATTTCTCTATATGGAATAATCAACTTATACATAGCTAAGTGATTAATCCCTAATAGATTTTGCTATTACATATTCCATCATTTTCCCCACCACCGATTGTCCGGTAATTGGACAATCGTTTTATCGTCATTCTTAATTAGAAGTATCACATAATCTTTCTTCCATGTTGTTAGTATATGGCTATTCTTTAACGATTTTTTAAATAGGGATGTTAGAGGCTCGCTTAACACATTTTACATTCCTTCAAAATCCTAGGGAAAATCTGATCATGGCCTTGTGCTTTAATAAATTTAGTTCTATTTCCTTTGACACTCCCTCCTTTGTAATTAAAATACCCTCTAATTTCTTTTCTCCATTGTCCATGAAGATTAAGGTTCTCTCAGGTACAAATAGATTATCATCGAGTCCAAATACAAGAAGAAATTACTTACTTAACATCCTAACCATTGCATCACTATCACTCACTAATTCTTCATCGGTAGTTTTAAATGGGCCTATTTTACCTCAAGTCTTGTCGCGTATATTTGAAAGAAATATTTGGGACCTTTCTTTGCCTTATTTGCTACTTTAACTTCATAATTTATCTTTGTTACCTTAATTAAATTTAAATTGTAAGTTTGCCAGAATTGACCTTCACCATTTTTCATTTTCCTATAAATGCGTCTTTTAATGCCGATATAATGTTCAATTCTATCGACATCCATTTGAGTCAACATCCTCGGTTCTAATTTCTCTATATGGGATATTCATATCCTGTCCGGCAATTACCTACTTAATCATTGTCTCATATACCTGATCTAAACTATTCCTCTCTAATTGAAGGTAATTTAAACCCTCAACTGCTCTCATTGACATCAATTCCTGACCTGAACTCACTTGCTAGTCCCCAAATACTAGTCTTCAGGTACCTCATCAGAACATTCTAACCTGCTTTTCTAAAGTCTAGAAATTAATCTTATTTATTCTGCTAAGAACTACGTTCTATTTTAATTTAAATATAATATCGAAAAAAAAATATTTTCAGGATTATTTCACGTATTAACGCCGTGATCTCTACAGCATCCACCGGCGCCTTGCTAATCTCCGCTGAGAATTAAATTTAGGATTTTTCAATACCTGGGACAATTTTTACTTTGACTATTAACTGTTTTACGTAACTCGTTATGACCGTCTATTAAAGGAAGCAGTCAAGGATTTCCGTTGAGTGTAAATCAATTTAAAACCCGAAAATCAACTAATGTGCAGTCATTTAAATCTAATATTTTGCTAAAGTTTATTATCTAAATGCCATTAACATACATAATAAATTACCAGACAGAGAAGATGTGTTTTCAGAAAATCATGATTTCATTTGCATTAAAGAATCCTAGCTAAATATTAAGGAAAGATAGTTTCTAGATGAATATAAACTTCCCGGTTATGTAACGTTTGAAAAGAGTAGGGTTAATAAAAATGAGGGAGGCGTACTATCTTTCATCAAAGTAAATCTTAACCCTATTTTACTGTCAAACTCCCAAATTATGAAGGTTGATTTAGCGTATATTTTCTTACAAAACAATCAAAGAACAAAAATTATCCCATGCATTAATATATACAACCATAAGTAGGTCAGTACAAACCGACCAAGAGATTTACGAACAAATTGCAGAAATAAGTAACAATCGAGATACCCTGTTTTTTGGTGATTTCAACTTACCCGTATATAAATAGAGCAAGGCATTGTTTTTACATTCATGGCAGGAATTTCATGCTAACTAGCAAGAAAGTTCGCTCTTTCAACTTCATCAATCTGCAACTGGTGGAAATAACGTACTTGTCGTTGTATTTGCAATAAAAGAAGACCTGGTTGATGATGTTAAAGTTGGTGACCTTTTAAGTTATAGCAATCATCACCAAATAACTTTCTGTATTAATTTTAATATTAGTAAACCAAGCACAAACTATAAGAAAATTCTTAAATTAAAAAAAAGACAAATTTCAAAAATTTAAAACGATATTTAGCGTAAGAGACGGCAGCTTTCTGACTAACATTAGCAAAATAAACACTTTGTGGAACTAGTCACCAAATATTTACTTAAATTCGTTGCAAGCATGTATACTATTGAGAAATTGACGTCCAGTACATAATGATTAACCTAAATGGTCGACCAAGGATATCGCGGACTGATCGCCTTCTAAGAAAAGTGTTCACGTCTTATTTAAAAACAAGAATAATGAGGTTGAACGGAAGAATTACTTAAGTTATCGCGGGAAAACAAAAAAACAAGGTCTGGTGACCAAAAATCGCGTGCTCCTACTTGTTCTTATTTGAGACCTTACGAGCTTCAAAACTTTCAATAATTCCCGGAGTAACGTTGGGAGAACCTCGACAATTATATCATTCGAAAGAGAAGTAAAACTACATAAGAGTTTCAAATATTTTTACAATCGGCCAAATAGTTATGATGTTATTAACTTATTACCCACTGACCGGCCATTAATGCATTCTTCGCTTTAGTATTCACTACAGATGACATAAGTATTATCCCTTCGCCAAGCCATAGAGAGGTTTCAGGCACTCTGCAACATATCAACGTAAGTAAAATCGATGTGCTATTAATATTTTTAGAGCTTAACTTAAACAAATCAGTAGAACAGTACACTATCTCACCAAGGGTTCTAAAAGAAGCTAACGGCCGTATGCTAAAACAAATGTGAAATGCACATTTGAGCAAAAAACCTTTTTTTAAGTTTTTTTCCTTTAAGCCTTTGGCATATAATAAATTTATAAATAATTGTGAAGCTACACTAAATCTGATAAAAGTGCATTTCACATATTTCTTAGCATACGGCCGTAAGAATCAGTTTTCCAAACCACTTACTGTTTTGCAATAGATTCTTTCAGACACTATGCCAGGCAATGGAAGCTCGCTAATGTAACACCATTGCTTTATCAGGGTAGCTAAGTAATATGTAGCAACTATCGCTCAATTAGCTTGACTTTAGCTGTGTGTAAAATGCTTGAAACACTCATAAGGAATAGAATCGTGAACTATTTGGATGCAAACATGCATATTTTCTAGGTCTTAAGGCAAGAAAACACTTTTATGGGAATTGTTTTGATACAGGGGAAAAACAATCTCAGGACCTTTTTTCCTTAATTTTCTTTTATTATCTGAAACATAATAAAAAAAAATCTGCCATAACTAAATTCTAATATATATTCTGAACTTCACGAATTTAATTATTTTGTTTTATTAAATCCCAAACATTCTATAACCATAGATATTTTTTCTGATATCTTAGAAAAAACTTTGATAAAAGCATCAAATATGTATAGGAAAAACCAACCCTGCGTGTCTGTCTTTCAAGCCGTAAAAAAATATTAGAAAAAACTTGGATAAAAGCTCAAATATACTTAGCTGACGCAAAAACTAAAATTGCATTCCTAAAATATAATGTTACCAAGCAATAGCTTCGCCACTACCCCCTGCGCTTCGCTACTAAGATTAAAATTTAAAATCTAAACAGAAGTAGCCATGGTTAAATTTTTCTAAATTTTATGAACTTCGCCAATTATAATAATTTTATAAAGGAACTCTAAACTAAATTTTCCCCTTCAAAAATATCACGTTGCTAAAATATAGAGTTACAGAAGATATATAAAAATAAATTGCCTGAAATTCACTTATATTTATTTATGAACTTCACCATTTTGTTTTTTGATATTATAAAGAAATTATTAGAAATAACTTTGATAAAAAACATAAGTCATTTGTCGACCTAGGGAAAAAAACATTTATTAATTTTTTACCCATCTTCAAAAATCCGGTTATACAATTATAGAGTAAGTGATGATGATGATGATGATGATGATGATGATGCATTACTAATCTAGTATCGTGGGTTTACAATATGAAAAAAAACAAAATTTCGCTCTTTGTCCCAATTCCTGGAATGGAAAAATCAATGTTTAGAGAAATGTTATGACAGTTGTGATAAGATTCTAAACAAGCATTGTATTTGCGATGAGTAGATCAATGAGTAGTCAACCACCTTCACAATGAATAAGGAGCGTCTAGGAGACGCTCTCCATCCATGCCAAGCAAATGTGTGTATCCAATAGACCAATCTAACAGCTCTAAAATGAAATGTTTCAATTTGGTAATTTAATCTTCACCTTTGCTGTCGTAGTACACGAGATCATTTTCACCTACCAGTGGGGGTACACTATATCTTAAAATAATAAGGTAAATTGCAATGTACGCAGTAATGGTATGCGGTTAGTATAGCAACCACTGGGTAGAGTGGAGTTTACTTTACTAGTGTAAACACAACATTTTGAAGCTCGTTTCGTTGCCACCGAAAATGAGGAGTGCGGGACAATAGTAAATGATGGGGGAAGCCATTTTTGCTTGAAATAAGGAAACGCCAGAGAATTTTATTTGTCGTAATGATTCTTCAGACGACAACAGAGTCGATTGATAACAAACATGCTCAAGAGCTCCATGTGTATGGTAGGACATGGAAATTGATATTTTTGCGAAGGTCTTTGGAAGGTTATCGGATACAAAATAGTTTTCATCCATTTGATAGATATTTCTCAAGGATACAAAAGTCGATATTTATAAGGTTCTTGAACAAAATTTGTTAGACTTCGAAGTACAAACTTGTTGAAGTCTCTCTTCAAGTATATCATTATTAAAGAATCTTTCATTGAGAATCTGATTGTCTAGAGATAGCATCTAGAGTTAGGATTTGTATTTATGCACTTCAATACAGGACTATGCATCACACGGGTAGTTCGAGATACAATGAATAATTTAGCCTAGTAGCTACTATTTCATTCGCCATACTTCCCTGATACGTCTCCTTTGGATTATTCTCATGTCCTTAACCAATCAGATTCGGAGTGAAAAATTGTTTGATAAAGATTAACTTGAATAGAGCATTCAACAGGTTTTGCTTCGAATCCTAAGAAGTTTTATTAAAGAGCCATATATAAACTTTTATTTTGCTGTAAATAAAATGTCAGGAGAACATGGCAGATGAGATAGTAGCTCTTTCGCTGCTCGTGCGATGTGTTGTCGTTCACTTCCTTTCAGAAACCCAAATATTATTTGCTTGACCAGTAATAGATGCTTTTGGATAAGTTTATTTTGCTTTTCGGAGATATGTGACTTATGATTTACTTTTTTGTTTCTATATAAATTCGCAATGGAAGATTTTTTTGATAAAGGCAAACTCGAAAACATAGCTGAATAATATTTTTTGCGTTGGAACATAAGTAATTTTATTATTAGGTAACTAAGAATTTTCGTGACATTTTTGTTTCTTTTATTGATTTAAAAAATGAACAAACCTTTTGGGCACCTGATTGATATGCTGTTGCAGAACGACTCTGCAAATTTCATCGCTTCTTCTAATAGAGTGCAAAAAATATATCAAAGAAATGTAAACTTTTGCAAGACGTTTTGCTTTATTTTGACAGTTTTCCCCCAAATTGCGAAGATTTGAAACCATGCCAGTAGACTGAGCTGAACTCAATATCTCTCTAAAGGAGAGATATTGAGATATTTTCTGGTAAGATGTGTAGCTTAATTTCGTGAAATTATTACTAAAGAGAGAAGAAAAAAAGGGGAGAAGGAGAAATATTGGTGACATGGAATTGAATCCTCTTAATTTTGAAGAGATCGTGCAACTTTATCTTGGGGGGAATAATAAACCTTTCAGACTTCCCAAGGAAAATTATCAAAGTATTTAAGGCATAAGAACAAATGAGCATATTTTTGTGCTGAAATTTATAGAATTAATAGGAAAGATTTCTATTCAAACAAAGAATTTTTTGTCTTGTCACGAATAGCTAGCCCAATTTTACTATGTTGAAAATTCGAGCCTAAAAGTACTCATCTCAAGAATACACAATGTAAAGATCATGGAAAGGAAAAAGTAGAAATATTAAATGTTCATTTTTTTGCTGAAAAAATAGGTAAGGTTAGATTTTATAGAATTGAGACTAGGAAAGATCTTAAAAACTGCTTTATGGCTAGTCGTGTGAGAGAGTGAGAAAGGAGGTCGTGCAACGACTTTTAGATTTAAAAGAAGTTAAATAAATTTTGTTTAATTTCGTGTGCTTAATAAGTAAATAGGTGTTAATTCAATTTATTTTTAAACATGTTTATCGATGTGCATTGAACTACAAATGCTGACGATTTTATAGAAAAAGTTTCTCCAAGGTATTCGTCTGATAACACTTTAATTTCAATTTATGTCTCTATGTTCGCGTTCAAATTTTATCATCACTAACTCTATAATTTAAGAAGGGGATTTTTTTGAGTATTTGAATAATAATTTCATCTTAGTTTGGCTATGACATGTTTTTTATCAAAGTTATTTCTAAGAATTCTTTTATAATATCAAAAACAAAATGGTGAAGTTTAGAAATAAATATAACGGCCGTATGCTAAAACAAATGTGAAATGAACATTTGATCAAAAAATCTTATTTTTTTTAATATATTTTACATTTTAGCCTTTTGCATATAATAAATTTATAAATAATTGTGAAGCTACACTAAATCTCATAAAAGTGCATTTCACATTTGTCTTAGCATACGGCCATCAGTATCGAAATTTTTTTAATTTTTTAAACTAAAATAATTACAAATGGTGAAGTTCAGAAGATTTATTTTTATATATCTTCTATAGCTCTATATTTTAGCAACGTGATATTTTAAAAGGGAAGAAATTTAGTTTAGAGTTCCTTTTTAAAATTATTATAATTGGCGAAGTTCAGAAAATGTATTAAAATTTAACCAGGGCTGCATTTTTTTAGATTTAAAATTTTAATCTTAGTAGCGAAGCGCAATTTCCCCGCGTAGGGGGAGTGGTGAAGCTATTGCTTGGTTTTTCTTATTGGTCTTGCATCTCTGTCATTTACGAGAGAAGAAAATACAGGGCCCAATACTGATACCTGCTGCACGCCACTAGTAACGTTTGCCCAAAAGACAATTCTCCATTTACCTAAACTCTTTCTGTAGTATATAAGGAAGTTCTTGATCCAACGCAATAGACTCTCTCTTAGCCCTAACCTAACTTTGATTTAGGTAAGGGTGGTACTCTAACCTACCAAAACCAAAATGAGAATCGCACTTGCCGACTTACTGTTCTCATTCCAATTATCTCACCACAGCAATAAATAACATGATTCCAACGCATTAACTGCAGTCCTAATTAGATATAAAAATATAGTCTTATGGAGGTTGTGTTATTAATGTGTTTTTTATTTTGTTATGGCATTTCCACGCAAACAATTGTGGACTTTTTTCGCATCTTTTCAGTCCAACTGGGACTGGTTCCTCCAGAAGCAGAGGGAAAACGACAGCCTGGAACGCGTTGTGACCCAATTTTTCTTTGTCAAGATTAGCGAACGTGAAATTACTTATGCGTAGATACTTATTTCCTTTCATATTAAAAAAAGTATAAAAATTGGCCATAAAACTCTAAACTGAGGTCTCTTATTTCGCTAATGAAGAGATCACTTTAAATAAATAAATACCATTGTAGGGGAATCGTCACTCGCCCGTTCTCTCTCAGTGGAGACACGGGACGGTAACCGCAAAGACATCCGGCCCGGCACCGTGCGGTCAAACTCGTAACCACAGCGCCTCGTCACTCGTCGCTATGAAAAGCCGAAAGGTTGTAAACTGCAAGATCTCCCCTACGAGGGTATAGTCAACTTCACCTCAAATAAGAAATTTTAGACGCGTTTTTCTCAAGCTCAAAAGCCAGCTGGAGCAGAATTGAGACTTGATGAGAAAAACCGTTAGAGTAACAACCCTCCTGCGGCCCATCCACAAGCCCCCCCTCCCTCCTACCCCTACCCCAGTGTGGTGACGAGGTATAAATAAGAAACAGAGAGGAAAAACGAGGTAGAATACGCCAGTCTCCAGGCTACCAAGTCCCCGGATAGAAGCCGGGCTACCGAGACTGGACAGGTAGAATACTTGAGTCGCCAGACTACGAAGTCCCCTGCAAGAGAGGCAGGGCTACCTAGGGGGCTAAGAAGCAGCTCATCCTCGAGCTAGTCCCACGTTAAGTTAACTTGTTCAAGTTTAATTTACTCTCGTCAGAGACTACTCCTATCCTGGTGCATCGTAAAAGCCAGAGAAATTCATCGCCCTTGAGGAATTACGAAAAGAAGAGGAAAAAGGCTCCACCTCAAGCCCGCTACCCGGGGGCCACACCAAATTCATAAGTTAACTTGGTTGAGGAACCAAGTTCAACTTATTCTCGTCAGAGAAACCCCTCTCCGTTATCCTCGCCCTTGAGGAAGACTGGAACTAAGTACTAAGAAGAAGCTCATCCTCGAGCTAGTTCCTGGTTACCAAACTGACCTTTAAGTTAACTTATTTAAGTTCAACTTATTCTCGTCAGAGAAACGCCCCCTCCTCGATCCTCGCCCTTGAAGAAGACCCCTCGAGTACAGTCCTCGCCTATGAGGAATTACGTAACGAAGGAGAAAAAAGCTCGCTTTTGAGCACTTACCCGGTGGTCACACCGAACTTTAATTTAACTTGGTTTAATAACTAAGTTAGACTTACTCTCGCCAGAGAGGCCCCGCCTACCTTAGTGCCGCCAAGAGCACCGTGGTTGTTCTCCCCCTTCAAGACCCCCCCCCTGAATAAAGTACCTCGTGATCTCGACCACCTCCAACAATCTGGTCAAAGCACGCGTCAAAGGACCTACCAGATTCCGGTGGTGTCTGTGGCTCATTGAGTTCAAGGTCAAACGTAAACCAGCCGCCAGAGCAACCAAGGTATTTAAACACTATTATATTGAAGTGCGTATCGAATTTAGCCAATTTTAGAGGGTCAAGTTAATTGAAGTAATTATTGTGTATTTTAATATTCGGAGTATTTCTGTGGTTCATTTTTAGTTTTGTGTACTAAACTTGTAAAATTTAAAATATAAGTTTATTTTGGGAATTCCTGTGCGTTTCTCTATATCCTTACGTGTTTGAAGCGGCTCTTCTTTAAAACAACAAAATTAGCCCTCTTAGAACAAAGCTTACTTCATCAAAGAAGTATATCTCGACCACAAAGAATACTACAACAAAAGTGTTGTCAGGTGTGGAGTGATCAAAAGGAGCATTCTTCTACAACTATCATTAAACAATTCAACACTGATAGAGAATCAAATATACTTAATGCAGCGTGAAAGTTCTCTCTTTTTAGCGTTTTATTGTTTCGTTGAAATTTGATTTATTTCTGAATTTTACTTTGTCAAAGAGTATAGCATTTGAATCAAAGTGGCTAGTCAGGGAACTTATCTTTACTCTTTTTATCCTGGTCGCCCATTTTAAGAACTTGACCGTTTACTTAAAATGAACATTTCAAATTATAAAGACAGGAAATGGGTATAATTTAAGAACATTACTTATTTATTTTGTCTCTATTAGATATGTCACCGCAGTATCCAGAGATATCTTGTCCTACTCTATCCTTACTACTAGGACACGTTTGGTGCCCGGACTCATACGACGTCTGGCGAAAGGTTCACATGTCTTAGTGTGGATAGAGATAAGAGGGGGTATGGGAAACCTCTGTCTTTAGCTTTGGCGTTACACACAACATCGTGACTTAATACTACATTTACGTTGAAAAGTCACGAATATGTACTGTACTTATATAAGCACTACCAAATGCTAATTGACAAATCAAATATTATATCTATTGGACTTATCAGATTAAAATATTTACTTTTTGCCCTATGTCGAGGTTCCAAGCATTTAATGTTTGCAAACTGTTATTTTAACCCTTTCTTCCTTAGTCTTTAATCGTATTGCTTTCTTCTTATATTCTTGCATTTTCTTTTTCGTACTATCCCCCCTCCTCCAATTATCTATTTACTCGACCTCAACATTTTGAAATTATTTCCTCTTCTCGTAAATGGAAATTGACTCTAACCTGCATATAGGTCTGCATATTTGACTCTTTGCTTTGGTCGTATGTTCCTGCGCCAGTGGGAGGCGAGCCTCCCCCGATGCTAGAACTTGCTTCCTTCTTCTTGCTTTTGTTTTTTATCCGTTTTTTTCTGTTTCTTCGTTTTGTTTGTTTGTTTTTCTAGGTTTGTTTTGTTTTATAGTGGGAATTTTAAAGTACCTTAGTACTAGCCTGAAATTTTCGGGTCTTTTCGGAAGAGGTCCGGCTTCGAATTAGGCGTTCGAGGCTATCGCGAGTTTAGGGCTAGGCTATGGCGTTCGAGACTCGTAAGGTGAGTAAAATCTTTGGTTAGGTTAAGTTTTGGAGCAAGGAACTAGTGAAAACATCTCACAGAAAGTTTTTCTAAGCAGTTATGGCTTTTGATGACATTTTAAGC
The DNA here is from genome assembly GCA_963969495.1 of Ceratothoa steindachneri. Classification (NCBI taxonomy): domain Eukaryota; kingdom Metazoa; phylum Arthropoda; class Malacostraca; order Isopoda; family Cymothoidae; genus Ceratothoa; species Ceratothoa steindachneri. Next base: position 141,696,124 of record OZ018330.1, on the reverse strand, counting down.
TCTTTAATACAACAATCAATAGATGTCAACATTTTGTACCATGCGTGAATGGAAGAAACGATTGTCTCAAAAGATAATTTTGATTCTTCTAACCAAGTGTCTTTTAGAAATACAACTCTGAAATTGCAGTCAAGCTTATTACAGCGCTAACGACAACACGAAAATGCTAATGAAAGTTTCATAATATGTCCATTTTTTGCATGGTCGCTAACCTAAAATAACTTAACCTAACCCTAGTCTAACCTTAAGCTTGCCTTAACACCCAACACCTAATTTGCTGCCAAGCCTGTTCCGAGAATCTCCGTAAATTCGACTGAATTGGGACTCTATTTACTGACTAATCACGCTGAGACTTAAAATCCCTAAAATTTAAAGCAGTGTCTTCGCGCTAACCTAAGTCGTACCCAGTATAGGAAATTCTATGAATATGAAATGTGTTTTCTAAATGGAGGTAGAAAAATAGGTATTCGGAATAAAAAAACCAATGGAAAAATCCAGGGATATGATATATAGGACAAAAAGGTAAACTAATTGGCATTGAATCTTGTATGAAAGAAATGATCTCTATGTAAGCAGAGCTTTTCTGCAGCAGCACTCCGTGTTACGACAAAGAGAATAGCCATCTCCATTTCTAAATTTCCTAGAAAGAAAAAAATACTTGTTTTCTAGCAAGGGAAAATTTAATCACCAAGAATAAGATAAAGAAAGCAAAGGAATGATATCAAATAATAGATGAACCCTTAATCGTGAAAAATCGATCAAGAACAATAAATTATGCTATGTAAGAATCCTTAAAAGAGCCTAGCGGTCCAATACAAAACTGACCTTAAAAATAATAAGTATGTATTTTATATTAGCAATGCAGATAAATAATCACTCTCTTCTTCCCTAAGTCATTGTTAAAGAGAATAAAATTTGCGTTCTTTTTATCGGTTTCTCCGTTCTGAATGCCTCCATTTTCTAATGAGATTTACTTTGTTCGCATCATTTATTAATCGAATTCTTCCAACAAGATCGACTCAAGCTGGCCTTGTTTTCTAATTCTGCTGGAATAATTAGACACTACGATATCTTTTCCTTGTCTTTTACTAGCAAAGTTTAAAATCTTTAAAATATAAAAATCTTTCAAAGTATCATACCAGGATTCAACAAATATTACTAGGAAATTCTTTTGATCGTTGTGTGTCCATTTTCTCCATCATTATTGTCTTGCATAAACACACGCCTCTTCATTGGAGGAAGAATCGTGTGCACAATAATACGTACTATGAGGCGTATTTAAGACATCGTAGAAAATAAAATATTAAGAAATTCTGTGGGCTCTTAAAATAGAAAGGATTTTCTGTCGGGACTTTCTTTAACGAAAAAAATATCCCAACTTCACCTCGAGTTTGGAATAAATATCTCTAAAAAGAAATATAAGGATATTTCCAATATCCTTTTAAGTAAAGGCGCCTATGTTGGTGGAAGGCTGGATAAACTCATATGGCGCCACCAACCGATGCCATTCGGAATGGTGCGAACAATAAACTTGTTCCAGTGAAGCTTAACTACCCCCTAAGGATAAATATTCCAATATATAGACCTGAATCCGTGACAACCTCAATTATAAAGCCGCAATTTATATATATGAAAAAGAGAATGATACAGAGTCGTGTGAAAATATACAGCTTGGTCGAGGGAATTGGCTATCGTAATACTAAAAATCGCGCACGCTTTTGCCTTTTTAAAAAAAATGGCTCGTGAAAATATAGCAATATCAGGAGTTAAAATATTTAGGCTTAAAATATCAGATTATTTTGGGAGGAAAGAGATTTAGAACATTACAAAAGCTTCAAGAATCTACCAAGTGTGTCGATTCACACGTAGACGTAAGCTTTCTTACTAATCCCTTAAACGTACCAGGAAACACACAGATGTACACCATCTTCCATCCACAAATTTACACAAAAATCTTGCCAAGTACAAAGAAAGAACTTGAGAACTTTGAAGAAATTTTGTGGAAGATTCAAATTCACCCGTTCTCTTATGACAAAGTTCTAACTTATTAGTCTGGAGAAGGGTATTGTCCTAAGTCCCATTCCCAGAGAATCGTAGTGGAAGTTCGGCTTCCCTCCGTGGGGATTGCTGGCCCTTTCTTTCCCAAAGAACAACATAATCAGGATTCAGATTAGCTGATTCTCATAATCTATATAGTATCGATCCCTTCCTAATATAATCTTCAAGGAGTTCTCCCAAATTGGATAATTATTGGGAAGGAAGCGCCAACCTGGGCATATTGTCATTTTGAGAGGTAGGGTAGGGAGGAGGGATAGAAAGGAAAGGAAGTCATGAATAAATAGAAAAAATCGTAACTTAAAATTAAGCAATGGATGAAAAGACGAGTGTAAACAAAACGAGAGTAAATAGCATGGATGACAAATCTCAAAGTTCAGAATGCTCTCGAAATTTACTCATAGGGTTATTTCTAGTCATTTGTCAGCGAGTATAGGTTCTTTTGCTCTTATGGTAGCTACCGCTAAGTGTACCCGAATCGGAACTCCAGACTGTTTGACTTTGTTAAAATCAGAAACGGCTAAGCCAGACCTTTTAATAAATTTAAAGAACCGGGGAGAAGTTAGAGGCACTTGAAAGAGAACAGAAAAAAAACTGCCTTGGAGATTCAAACGGTAATAATATTTTTTTTCACTTTTTATTCACACTTTTTATCAATACTTTAATAAATCTATCTTTTATCTATTGAGTTACCTTTACTCCTTAACTTTCCTTTTCATCTACTGCGTCTGTTTTTTCATTTAATATTTAATACCATCGTTATTTCTGTTAAATTCCTTTCACCAGGTGTCACTTAACCCAAACCTTTTAAAAAGTCCTTTCAGGTGGAGATAAATATGGGTCTTTACTTTCTAAAAATAGAGATAAATGTGATATGATTACGTGAGGTTACTATAAAACAGATGATATATACGCATCTTTACCACTCGTAGAGGGTGGCAAAAAACCTTGCTTTTTTTCCTTTTATTAACCCTACATTTCAATTCTAGGACCCATTTTGTGTATTGTTTGTAATTTATTGCCAAAGTTTAAAACGACCAGCAAATGGGGTTTTCCCGCTCACTTCTATTTTGTTTTATTTTTAACACCTATTTTATTATACTACATGGGGATCTTTTTGGAAAAGGCCCGACAGCAAATTAAGTGTTCGAGACTATCGCGAGGTTAAGATTAAGGTAAGGTTAGGAAATGGCGTTCGAGTTTCACAGTGTGAGTACAGCCTGGAGGTTAGGTTAGATTAGGATGAGTTACGTTAAGTTAGGTTAGATTTCTTTAACATAAACTGACTCTAGTCAGTTTATGTTAAAATTTCACTTCTTCTTATTATTTTTCAAAATTACACTGGATAGTATCAATTAATTCTATATATTGTTATTTATGTTTTTACTATCATCTCAATAATTGTCATTTTTATTGATTTACTTTGCCTTCCCTCGCTTTTTAAGCCATTGTATAATGCATGTTTTTAACTATTTAACTGTTATCGTTAATATTTCTTCCCATTCTCATTAGTTGATACAGTCGATGAAGATGGTTCTAGCGAACGCCCGAAAAGTCCGGCTAATAAATCACTAGTGTAATCTCTTGGGTGTTCATATTCCTACTATATATATATATATATATATATATATATATATATATATATATATATATATATACTAGATTAAATTTTTAATCTTTCCTAAGGAGCAAGAAGATTTCGGGTGACTTAATATATATCTTTTTATGTGTACATATATTGTATCAGAAAATAATGCTTCATCAAACCAGCCTCCGTTCTTTCTTTAAATACTCACAATTTGATTAAATCCATTGATATTTCCTATTTTCGAGTAAGGTTTCAATTTAGTTTTTTCTGTTTTTAGTATATCTGAAGTATTTGTGGAAAATTTTCATCATTTCGGGCCTAGATTTTTCCATTTCAAACTTCTAATTTATATTTCACCAATTTCGTTCTCCAATGAACTCCATTAATTGAATTTGGATACTACCATCTCTTCTCATTATTATACATTTATTGCGGCAAATTATAAATATAGGTAGAGAAAAAGGTAAAAAAAAAAAAAAAAAAAGAGATAGAAAATAAAGAGGCAAAAGGTCAAAGTGAGAAGATTTATTTAATAAGAAAGGAATTGGTGACGTGTCCCACCTGATTCAAAATGTAGGCTTTTTCCTACGTATATACATAGGCATTGAACCTATTTAATTCCAGCAGTTAAAATGTGTGATTTATCTTTTCCTCTATCTCGCTTTCAGATATATCCCTTGCTCTTCTCTTTTCTATTTTATCATTTTATTCTGCTCGACAAATTATTTTTTTTAGTTAGGATCCTAAAAACATTTTTATAATCGTCAATTCTCCTTAGCAGGGATAGTTCATATCTTTGGAGTGGCTGGGAAAGTCTCTTAGATGAAGCGCAATATGAGACGAGATGCAACAATTGCAAAGAGGCTTCAAAATACTGCATTTAGGAAATATTCTTTCACTTTTTATTTGAAAAAATGATTAACAGAATAAAAGTGAGTTTACTTTTAAAATGATTACCTATTCGGTGAAGTCAAAAATATAAACAGCTAATTTTAAAACATGTACGTAACAATGTATAATAGAGTTCGAAATGAGAAATAAAGAATCCTGTTTATGCTCTAAACTGTATTTTATTTATTTTGTTTCCATTTTTTCTTTCATTATTTTTTAAATAAGATACAGTTTAGGGCCTGAACAAATCTATTTTCTCATCTTGAGCTCTTTTATACATTGTTACGTTCATTTTTAAAATTAGCTGCTTATATTTTCGATTTCACCGAATAGGTAATCATTTTAAAGGTAAACTCACTTTATTTTGTTAATATTTTTTTCAAATAAAAAGGGAACGAATATTCCCTAAATGCAATATTTTTTTTCCTCCGTCGTTTTTAGGAAAAAATTGGGTGTAAAAGTTTCCAAATTAACTTGATTTTTTACCAATATCTTGCATTAAGCCCATTTGCAACTTGATAGGCAGCAGCGTGTCATATTTTCTTAAAGATATTTTCATATGAAATTTCGTTTAGTGTCATTTTCCTTTGCAGCCTTAGAGCAATATCACAAAAATGAAAGTGGAAAAATGACGCATTTTTAATGAATTATCGAGATGTAGCAGCTAGGAAATTTCTTTTATAATAATATATCATTGTGACTTGAGCATAAAAAAAGGTTCTAAGGTGGAGAAATCGACTATTCTGCTGACGAAGAGATTTGGTAATTTAAATATTCATAGCTGTGATGATGGTTGGCATTATAAAAATAGCGGCTTATATTATTATCGCAATTTTCGCAAAGCACGATTTACTGATCAGTGATCAGTAAAACGTGCTTTTGTGATCACTGAACGGTTGACTCATTCAATGTTTGACCCTGTAGGTTTGCTTCTCTTGAATCCCAAAGTGGTCAGTATTCATTTACTTAATCGTTGTCAAACGAAATAATATAAAATTACAGATATTTTTTTTGGCCTCCCTAAAAGTAAGAAAAACTACAAAATAAATCTGGTTATAAATTGAAAGTCTGTTTGAATATATATATATATATATATATATATATATATATATATATATATATATATATACATATATATATATATATATATATATATATATATATTATCGCTATAGGAGGCCACTTAAAGCGACCTTGAACACCTACAAAGGTCACCATTGGGGGACAACTTGACCCGAGAAGTAACGTAGGCTATTCCAGATTTGGCAAAAGTGGCGCCACCTGGTTGTTAGGTGAGGTTAGGTTAGGTTTAAATTTTTACCGTTTCTATGTTTTTTTGACAAGTAATCGCGGCTATGAGTTGCAATTAAAACATCAACATTGTCAGTGGAAAATTTAAGGTTTGCCATACCAATCAAGCGACTTTAATGTTTTAAAAACGCGAGAATACCTATTATCACCATGCCGGAGACTCGAATAATTAGGATATGTAGTTAAAACTCGCGCCCATCTGCTTGGGGCACGCTTTTAAGTCTGTGGCTGACCCCGCGTACTCACGTTTGCCTGCCCACCCGCCTGCCCCTCCACTCGATTGCTCGCCCTACCTCACTACTGTAATGTGAAAATCTTTCTCTGTAATTCTTTCATGCTACACTACTCCATTACTCAAAATTAAAATAAACCTTATATTTTATACCGACCAACCTTTAATTGCGTAATATAACTCAAGCAGAGAATTTAATTTGTTCAACATAGATTTTTTTATGCCCTGACAACGCCGGGTATCTTAGCTAGTTGTAATATAATTTAAAGTTGAAAATGTAAATAAATGAATACCAATCCAACTATTTCCCAAATTCTCCAAGAGAAAGTAGAGGAGGAATCATAACTATTTGCCATATCAGATTTTATGCGTAAATTACCTTCAAAACGTTATTTATTAATATTTCAATTAATTAAAATGTAATTCAATTTTTCTTAGAAAAATATGGCATTTGGACTGTGTTCATAATTTAGGGACACCTAACTTACTATTATATATATATATATATATATATATATATATATATATATATATATATATATATATATATATATATATATATATATATATATATATATATATATATATATATATATATATATATATATATATATATATATATATATATATATATATATATATATATATATCAATTCTTGTACAAACTATAAATATGTAGTATAAGCTATAGGGCCCCGTTTAATTGAATATGCTAAATATAAATGAGTACATTGTGATGGTTGGAAACCAATCTCTTGCATAGGGTTACCAGTAATTTGTATATGATTTTGAATCGTCATATATCTTAAACCTACTGAATAAAAAATAATTAGAGGGAGTCCTGATACGTAAGCAGTAAAATATGGCTGCTGAGACAAATATAATATTTAAAGTCAAACTTCTAATTTGAGAAGATTTTGACTCATTATTGTTTAGACTTTTTAAGATATTGGAAGCATTATTGTTTGTAAGGCTTAAACTTCATTTCAAATATTAAAAATGTCCCATGGTTCTCTTTTCATACTTTTTACACGTTTTACTGATCACTGATCAATTGACTCATCCAATGTTTGACTCTGTAGGTTTGCTTTTCTTGCATCTAGAGGTGTCAGTATTCATGTTCTTAATCGTTCTGATATAACGCCATGTTTCGATCCCCCTCGGATCGTTGTTACCTTCAATTTTTCGCAGATCTGAAGCCGCTGAAGAGTGTATGTGCTTTAGTACGAATCCTATTTAACAGAAGACGTTGCTTAACATTCATTTAACACAAAGTTCTTGAGGTTAGTTTTTGCACGAGTAATAATGTGCACTGCGAGGAAAGTTCTTTCATGTTCGACCCTAGATGAAATTGATCCTTGGTTAGGGCAAATTACCTTATGATCTTTTCAAAAACTTAAGCATTTTTCTTTCCTATACTTGTCATTTTATCTGCTCTTAAGGTTAATGATATATAGTGTTGTTGACCTTCACGAATGATATGTACTGTGCAGGTGAGCACTAAAAGGCTGGGGCCGAATTAATTTTAAATCTCACTAAGAGAAGGAAGGAAAATCGAATTTGAATGCAGTGGGGAGAGGAAAACGAAAACCGTCCACAGAAAGCGATAGGAAACCTCAATTTTCCCCGAGACAGAAAGAGGCGAAGATAATAATATGATTTTTTTTGGTATGACATTTTCAAGGTCATAGGCTTTTACAGAGCATCCTTATATCAACTAAGGAAAGGCTTGGGAAAAAAAGTGTTCTTCAAGGCACACTTCTAGGCCTCAAGGAAGGAGGATAAGCACATTTCACCAGGCAGGTCATTCCACATTTTCGAGGCAAATATAGACGAATTACCATCGTCATTCTAGCACAGACGACTTCGTAGAAACAATTAGTAGAATTAGGTGGGGGGGGGAGGGGGATATGACAAAGCCAGAACGTACACGATGGGGTCAGTGATGAAAATAAGCATGCGGCTTTTGATGTTTTCATTTGCTACAAGAACGATGTTGAAAGTGATTTTGCTTCTTTTTTTCTCGAATTAATAGCGCAATAGCAACGAGGGCGTATCGCCCATAAGGTATTTAAGAAGAGATCTGCAAAGAAAGTGATGAAGCTAGGGAGAATCGAAATTCGTGGAAAATATATATAGAGACGTGCAAGAAGTAAATAAACACTACTGTTTTAAGCTAAATGTATTTATTTCGATTTTATGCCATTATTATGACTAGCATTTGTTTCCATATTTTAAAAACTTAATATTTTATTTATTAAACCTGACGAGAAAGCAAAATTCTATCGATTTTCAGATTTTCAAAGAAGAACAACCACCGAAATCACGGCCTAGTCATTTTGACCCTTCTGAAAGATAGCTTCGTGCTTTTCGAAGATCCATTGAAAAGAACACTTAATTAAAAGCTTCTGAATGAGCAGAAATATTTCAATTCGACCCCAAACAGCCCTAAATTACCTGTGATATTTGGATATTGCGGACGTGAGGGAATCTTATTTTAAACTACAACCAATATTAAGAAGAATGAGTGGACTGAAGAAATGAGCGACAAGCCTATGGAATTCTATGGACAGCATAATCTTTTCTGTCAATCACCAATGAAGGTTTGGTCAATTTTCTAGCAGTAGACGGCTATGGTTGAACACCTCCTCAGGTGGTAAACATAAACAGGTTACAACGACCAGCTAAAATGATGCTTTTCTATCATTGTGTCTAGAGAAATTTGAAATGATGAAAGGTCAGATTTAGTCGAAGGTGTTGCCAATATCAACTAGGAAAATAAATTTCTATTCTTAAAGAAAGACTTGTACCAGTGTTTTGAAATTGTCAGTTTGAAAATGAAAGATATTTATAAATGAAAAATGAGCCCCGTGTCATACTGCATAGAGAACAAAAGGATGGGAAAAAATCCCCAAAGCAGGAACAGGGTCAGAATTACGCAATGAAATAGGCAAACATGATCGAAAATATGTACCTTAAACTGAGTTCTCGGATCTTATTAATCTATGTATGTATTAGCGAATTGCATCTCTAAAGGCCGCTGAAGGAAAGTATTCTAAGTATTACTAATGCAGATTCATTGTTCAAAATGTATTTGAATCTTTAAAATTATTAATTAAGATATTTCAGTAATTAACTGCGTATCTATTCACCGCTTAAATGTCCCTGTAGATCTAGATCCTCCTCAGGCTTTGGCAGAGAGATGATACACTGAAAATCTTGGGACCAGAATGTCACGCAATATTACAGATGTTAGCTACGGCATTGTTGGCTATGCCACAGCTGAAATCGCCATCAGAGTCCGTAAAAGACAGAATAGGAAAAGAAAGATAATGTCAGTAGAAGAGGTCAGGGGAATGAAGGAAGCAGATATTTTAAAAACCGTGTCCTCCCAACCTGAGAAATAGTGGAGGGGTATCCCTCACTCATGCTTCAGACCAGAGATGGATGGACGAAAGCTGGTCGACGACTATCATCCATTATAATTAGATTCTGGCTATAAAAATAGTTGTTCCTAAAGAAGTGAGAAAAGAAAGACAAAAAGAAGATGGCTAGAATAAATTGTCACACAGTAAGTTACGATCTAGTTTAAAACTACCGAGTGGATTGAGAGTGGATGGGGTGATTTTTGATCGAAAGGGCAGTCGTTGCATTTAGTGAAGCAGTGGAGTTTCGCGGTAGAAATGTCTCCTTCGGAGAAAGGCAGGGGTTGCAAAGCTTTGAACCAGTTATAGTGGTCGAAGAATGGACGTTTGTGATCCAGAGAGAAGGGAGTTGGAGTAGTCATGGTGGGCGGTGATGAAGCGGGAAAGGCGTGAAACGCGTGAAGGACAATCAAAAGCTGTTGTGTTCAAAAAGAGAGCGGATGCGGCTGACATTACGGAGAAAGTTGAAACACGATTTAACTACGTTAGCAACATGATGTTTAGGAGATGGCTTTCAGGAAAGGGGCTGAGAGGCACCAAGATTAAGATAGGGAGCAATAGTTTTGCAAAAAGCTACATCTGTAGGAGTCCGCATCAGTAATTTTTCTGTTTTGCCATGGTTGAGTTTCAGGAAGATGTCCGAGTACCATTCAGGGATGATCTTATATGCAGATAGTATGGTTCTAAAAGTATCAGGTAACGAGGTTTGGGGAAAGGCAAGACAGATTTGCATGTCATCACCATATAAATGATATGGTAGACCAAGATAACGTATAAGAAGACCAAAGGGAAGAAAATAGATGCGAAACCTAAGAGCACCAAGAAGCAAACCTTGTAGAACACCAATACGTATCTGCACTAAGGTAAGGGACAAGAACAGTGAAAAACTAGTGGTAAGGAGGGAATGAGTCTAGGGGGAAGATGTCTTTATCGATGGGACAAAGTTAATTTCCTAAGGGAAACTGGGGCGAGAGAAAGAAATTTGGTTCAAGGAAAAAGGAGAGTTACCCACTAGCGATGAATAGCGACTGAAGATATGCCAGAGAATATATAGGGTGCCTTGTCAGAAAAAAACCTTTTTTTTAAACTGTCAGAAGGATGACGTATATAGGTGAAAAGATAATAAACAAGCACAAAATACAAAACACATACAAAAACAAACTCTGCTGAATATAACACTGAAGAGTAAAAATAAGGTCTGTATTGGAATAGAACCCGCCGTCCTCCTTGGAGGAATAAACTCATAAAAAGTCGGGGTTGGCTGGATCACGAATTGGATGGATCCCAAGGCACCGAACCTGAACCTTGCAAGAATTGAGTTAGGAACAAAATAGAAACATCGGGAAAGTAATTTTTTTTGGAAAAACATATATATATATATAAATAAATAAACAGTTGTAAAAAGGATGAATATAAAAAACAACAACCTATATTTTGATGGAGTGTAACATTATATGCAAACAAACAGGAATTAAGCGATTGTACGTTTATTTAAGGTTATTTCACTATGATAAAGTTGTCTAAATTAAAACAACTCCAAACTTAAATTCACGTTAATATCTTTCGTGTTTTTTATGACAAACGACAGGGCGTTTACGTTAATTTACATGCCAAAGTTTAATTTGAGGTTCATGTGTTTCAAGTGGTATATTTTAAGTCCTTATCAACTAGTATGAACGAGTTATTTAACTATTTATCTTATTTGAAAATGTTTACAATTCTAAAAGTTAGTTCTAATTTGCAATATAAAGATTTATACAAATATGAAAAGATAGAGATTTTTACATTCCTGGGCTGACTTGAGTAAAAATGTCTGTAGTATAATGCATTGCTATAATTAATTATGGGTTTATGCTCACCTTCGAATTTTGTGGGCGCTTTGTTATTAATATCTTTATCTTTAAAAATTACACAGATGCTTAGTAAGCACTTTCAATACTTAATTTGGCTAAATTTCTAAATATGAGGTTATGGCAAATAATAGATTGGCTGCCATTTTCACCATCTTGTCAGTTATATATTGTTTTAATTGATCGAAAGAATCGGTTCCGTAAGGGTTTATGTTATTTAGTTTTTTTTATTTTTGTTAAACACTAAAAATGTTTATTTTATAATTAAGATGCTATATAATTGTGTACCTAGATGATTTGGCAGTAATTTTCCTAGTTCAAGGCCTAGTCTAGTCTAACTTAAAAACACCTAGCTCCATGTTAATAGGAATCACATCATTAGGTATTATATATCATTTTGAAGGGAATTTTTTTTCTTATTTAAAATATAGTAAGTACTTTTAATAATAACCAATTTGAAAGAAAATATCATTGATTTAAATAACATTCGAGGGGTGAGGCTTATATGTATGAAATCAAGCAAAACTAGAGGCCTAACGACATTTAGCAATCGCCATTTGGATTCGAACCTAAGGTTAGGCTTTCGAAATACGAATATTACGAGTTTTCTTTAAATTTGTGGGAGTTGGGGGGGAACCCCATAATTAGGTGGAAGGTTTAGAGGCGAAGCCCCCCACTTCAAAGTTAGCTTAAAAATGATATATAATATAATATGATGCGATTTTAATTTGCCCCCCCCAAAACATTGTCTACATTAAAAAACAATTGTTTATATATATATATATATTCATATGATTATCCAAAAATTCGAGGGTGGGCATAAACCCCAAAATAACGGGTTAACGATATACTGAAAACTTTAGGTTTAAACCCACCCTATGAATAAGACAAGAGAGAAAAAACCCTTGTCTTATTCATTTTATGCACATGTGGACGGGATTAAGTCATTGGAAGCAATGAGAAAATTGCTTTCATTACATTCAGAAGGCTAAATGCAAAGTATATCGTCAGCATAACGGAAGCAAATAGCTTTGGTAGAGAGACTTCGTGGAAAGGGTTTATTTCGAACAATTCCATATACAAACAAGTTAGCGGAGGCCAAAGGGGATTTCCCCATAGCAATGCCAAATATTTCCTGTAACGTCATCCATTGAAGCTAAATTGACAATCTTTAACACAATACAAGTTGAGGAAGAGAATGATAAAGTTAGGGTCGGCCAAACTTTAAATCTTGGGGAGGGATTTTTGTAAATATGGACACCCCATCAAAACTTAAAAGCTCCCAATTATATAAAGTAAACTTGGAGATGTACTTTTTAATTTTTGTGGAGATTTTTTTCAAATTAGTACAGAAACTTCCCACAATAAAGGACATAGCATGTAAATAAGCCACTTAGAAAATTAGTACCATATTGAACTTACAGAACTAATTATCATTCTAGTTGAAATATTATGTTGTTTCTATAATACCGTATAATTACGGTAAAGTAGGCTTACGCCTAATTAATTTATTGATTTAGCTTTATTTTGAATCAATTCTTTATTCTTTCGATTAGAATTAGAAATTTGATTTTCAAGAGGGTCCTTATGTTAATTTTACATGTCAAGTTGTCTTCTAAAACTTTATTTACTTTACTAATATAATCATCCCTATTCATTATTACAAATGCATTGGATAGGGTCATAACTAGGGTGTAACAGTCGCGATATTTTTAAACCAGCGATCAAATCCCGAAAATTTATTAATCATGAGAGTAATCCCGGGATTAACGATTTAAAAATCTCATTTTTTCGGTCATTTAATATTTATTTTTAGTCGCGGGGGACACTACATCTTGCTATGTCGTTCTGTCCTCCTTTTGCCTTGTTTTGATTTTGGTAATAAAATTGTAACTATTCGGTCCATTCTAACGAAATTTGAAACCCTGATGTTGTTTTATATTTTCTTTTGAATGGTATAATTTGCCAAAGTCCTTCTAAGGTTAGCCCGGGAATTATTTGTTTTGGCAATAACATCATAACTCTTCGGCCCATTTCCCATTTTTACGAAATTTGAAACTCTTATGTTTTTTTACATTATCTTTAGAATGATATAATTGGAAAAGTCCTACTAAGGTTAGCTGGTAAATTATATCGCAAAAACTTCATAACTATTCGGTCCATTCTATCGGAATTTGAAACCCTTATGTTGTTTTACATTGTTTTCGAATCATATAATTACCAAAATCTTCCCAAGATTAGCCAGGGAATTATTTCGCAATAACATTATAACTATTCGGCCAATTCTAACGAGATTTGAAACCCTTATATTGGTTTACCATCTCTTTCGAATGATATAATTGCCAAGGTCCTGCCATGGTTATGCCGGGAATTATTGAAAATTTGTCAGGTCATAAATTAGAATAAGTGAGAGCACGCGACCTTTGATCTGCAGACCTTGTTATTATACTGTAGGCTATATTCTAAAAATCAGGGTAGCACATAGCACATGGCACAAACTCTCCAACCACTTGACAAATACTTTGCAGGTATATAGTAGATGTGCCTCAACAAGTCCATTTAATCAATTTTGATTTATGTATATATATATATATATATATATATATATATATATATATATATATATATATATATATATATATATATATATATATATATATATACTTGTATGTAAGTTGTTGGTCTGCAGGAAAAATTGAGTCAGAAAACGAAATATGCATTTTAAATTTATATACCCATACTTAAATAAATCTTTTCTTTGATCCTCGTTAATCCTCAAAATTAATTCATCACAATCATTTTAAATTAATAATTTTCATTTAATTTTAATTGGATTAAAATCAATTTTTCCTAAAAAGAAATTTATTCAAAATATTACCAATTATTACAAAATATTAAAGATTGGTAGTTTTTGTAAACGTAAAATAGCTCTTTGCAATATTAAAAATATGAGATTACAATTAAAAATATATATATTTTTTAAAAAATACACCCATAAAACTTCAAAAAAATTTAATATTCATCAGATAAAATCAATTAGGTATTTTCAGTGAGAAAATACGATCTTAGGAAAGTCAAGCTATTAATTGATCCCTCACTAAGACTGTTTCTTATTTTACACAAATACAAACCCGTGGCGGAGAAAGCTCAATCCACCTCGACGCTTCTACGCGTTAAGAGCGTTATATTATTTATCCAAATTTTCTGTTCTTTTTAGGGTCCCTTCAAAGGTTTTAATTTCTAAATTTTGAATAAAACTGATATTTGAACCTATGTCACTTGGTGGGCTTTTTTCAAGTTTCTTTATTTCTTGAATATATTCTTGATAATAATTGATTTTCATACTCGTGCGACAAATTCTGGGATTCTGGGATTCTGGTATTCATTTAAATTTTCTGTTGAACTTGATTCTTTATGTAGGTCAACATCACTTTTATTTTTAAAAATTCTTTTATATAGATGCTTTGCATTTTTTAGTATCTTTTTAATGGTGTGGGAACCAAATTATCTTCTTTCTCTTTTAAAATTGTTGGATTATGTAAATATTTAATTAAAGCTATCAATATTGCTTCTTTTTGAATATGTTTCAGCAAGGTAATCTTGTAGTTCAAGAGTCAATGAAGGGTAATTTTTCATATACTTTATTGATAAGAAATTTAATCGAAAATCAGCTCTTAATATGGTTGCATGTTTTAGTTTCACAACCCTTTCATCATAGAAAGGAGACTGCTCCATCTTTCCTTGCAATCTAATATTAATTTATTTTATCTCTTTCATTAAAAAGGTGCCTTACAAAATTTTGTAGTTGCTCATTTTTTGTGGGGATTTACGAAATATTCTGCAATTATTTTTATTTTTTATAGTGGCAAGAATATTGTCTCTTAAAACATATTGGCTTGCATTTTCATCCGTATCCTCCAGATTAAAGGGTGACTTATGACTTTAATGAGGATTATGTTCTTCATCTTTAAGATCGTATTCATTCTCTTCGTTATGGCTTTCTTCAATTCGATTCATCTCTTCATTTTCAAATTCCTCAACATTCACATAAACTTTCTCTCTCTTTTATACAAAACTAAACAAACTGCAAGGTGGATAGAAAGAGCAATGCATTGTAGATGTTCAGCTACCATAAAGGAATCACCATCTGTGGTGTATACCATTATTTGTTCATCTAAATCAACACCACTATTAAGATTTTCAATAACTCCTATTAAACTAATAGACTAATGTTGAATACTATGGTGGACAATTATATTCATATACCTAATATTTTGACAGGAAGTGTGCTCATAGAGTGTAAGAGAAAAGCGAACATCTTCCTTAATCAGTCTTGATAAATGCTCTATTAAATCAATTTTTTTATATCAAATCCATTTACTAATTTACTCATTCCTTACCATGTAGTCGGATAAGAATTAGTGTACCTATTTTTTGGCAAATTCTTCTCGATAAAGATACTTCATGCAATAGCTTTAAAACTGAGTCGCTATTTTTCTTCATTAGATTTGTCCGCAAGAAACGATTTCAGTGTCGATTGCTTTTTTAAATTGGATTCATCTTCATCTAAATTATAAGGATAAAATTCACTAGTCCTTCCTGCATCATGAATGGTTCTTAGATCTACTAATAAAGCCTTTGGTTGAACCTTCAGTGCACTTTATTTATTTTTAGACTTAGAATACTCGGCTTCATCTTTATTTTTCTTTGTAAATTTATTGCCAACATTTGATCTTTTGAAAATATAAAATATAAAATTGTATTCTATTAAATTTAAATGTAATAAATAAAACTCTTATAAATTTGCCAACGAAACGTGGCTTTTTCACCCCAGCAAAAAACACTTACCCGTTGGGCTAATTTTAAAGGAAACATATCCTCGTCATTCTTTATAGGTTAATAAAGCTATACATTTGTAAAGTAGCATTATTTAATATGTGCAAATATTAATTTAAAAAATTTCTATTCATAATCCTGAGAAAGAAAAATTAAATCCCTAAAGTGTTTAATCCCGAGATTAATCCCGGGATTCACCCATAGTCACAACTATTCAAATAAAATGCACGCAAAAGTGAGCTGGTGGAAATCCTTATTAAATAAATATGAACAAAACTCTCCTCCTAACAGACTCGAGTAGGAGTTATGATAAGACACTTCAGAGGTAAGTAGAGAGTGGATGAAAAATATCTCCCCTCTCTCTTCCATATCCAACATCGGCGAGGAGGACATCGAAGGGAAGGAGGCTTATGATGACAGAATTTGCTCGGAAGCAGGCAAAAGGCAAGCCGAGGAAGGGCGACGGTCCTTTGATATTTGAAATGGAGTCTTAAATCCCGAAAGCGATGCAAGTGTCGTGGCTCCACTCTGATGCCTGGAGGATGCCACGCCCGGACAAAGAAAGCAAACGCTGAGAGGCGGTACAGACGACTACGCAAAATCGATGTCGCCTCCAGCTGGGGGGGTTCGATCCCTCGCCAAATATGGATTTATTGTCGAGAAAAAAGTATCGGGAAAAAGTTGACAAGGTAAACACTCTTGAAGGGAGATGGTATGAAAAGGGGTTAATTGATGTCCTTTTCAGCAAAAAGACATCAATTAACCCCATTTAATTTACATTACTTTTACTGAAAATTTTTAACCATACACATAATTTAAAGCCATACATCACGAACCCACTTTCTTTAAATTTTCAGTTGAATTAAACTTAAATCACATATAGGGATTTAGTAAAGCTAATCTGTCAGAACTTTACAACCACATCTGCAAATTCGACGACGAAGATCCCCCTTCCCCCATCCCGTCTTGTACTCTCCTGCGGTTCTGGTGGGTAGTGAACCAAACAAACGATCTCAACTTTTATGGAGAATATCATCCAAACCTTGACCACTGGATTAGACGAACGGTGAAATATATGCGCATTATTAGAGTACTCTGTAGCGTTGTATTGTATGTTTGAGAGAATAGTGTTATTTAGTAACATTAAAATTTTGCTGGACGGTAATGGGTTAGTAATCAAATGTATCATGGAAGGATAATTAATTACACTCACTCGTACAACTTATTGAAGTGGATGATACGGAGGGTTTCAACTAAGATTTCCTTCTTAGGTATCACTTTCTGGCGGTCTACGCTATGCACATAAAGGGTTTTTAGTTGACCTTTTGAAATTGATGATAGTACAAATGCTTTGACTCGCCTCGGTGTGTTAAAAGATCGCTCGACTTCCAAAGTAGTTACAGGAAGTGTTATTAAAGATAGCAAAGCTCTTTGAACAGCCGGGAATAACTCACATTCCACAAATGATCCACTAACGATATATCAGAAGTTTAATCTCTCCTGATTTTCCATAGTACGTACATGAAATTATTCCGGATGTTATAATTATTTGAAGGATGATACATGACATAAAGCTTAGAATGCAACTATGAATCTGCAATCAATTATAAAATATCTTCCATTCTCAGACGAGGGTGCAGAGAAAATATTAATAAATGATTTTTTTTAAGAGAATAGATTCAAGAATATATCAGAGAATTAACATAGAAAGAAAACAAGCAAAAACAAAACAGCAAAGGTGAAAAATGTCTGAGCAACAGTAGAATTATAGAAATCAGTGGGTGGGCAAGCAGTAATTTTCAATAAGTGTAAATTGTTTCACAGATTGGTGAGCTCAAAAAAGCAACGCTGCGTGCCCTGACAGAAAAAGACATTTATTAGGTAAAAAAAATTAGATTTTGAACTAGAAAGAAGGAACTAACATTGTTACAAGAAATTAGATTAAACCAAAGTATTATTAGAATTGTTTGTAACTACTTGAATATTAAAAGATTAAGGTTAGTATGTCTGATTTTTAAATGCAGGTGTTTTGTATTGATTGACATGTCAACCTTTTTGCTCTTGCTTGACTATGCGTCCTTAAATAATTAGTGAATTTATCTATTTAGAGGATCTTCCAACTTATTTAAATTAAAACATTACTGGGATCTTTTCTCTTATTATGGCGCAATTTCGTCTCCTCAGCTACATTGGCTGAGCGGCCACGATATACTTTGTTTTTTTTTTAAGCGTAAACATTGTTTTCATCCTTAAAAATGACAACGTACAAACTTGCTAGAGAAAGAACAATGTCTGGAGGGTTTTACGAGTACAGTGGCGTTTCAGAAAGATTTGCAGGGAAACGTGCGATTTTTCATGTATGCAATTCCTGGTGAATCAGCAGATTATTATTATGTATAATTAATCCGCGCCAGAGATGCGTTATAAAAATTTGACTCTTAACCACTCGCAGAAATTTAAAGATCCAGAAACATATGCACACACAAACCAAATAGAGTCACTTTGGGCCAAGGCGAAAATGGGGAATAAAAAAGAATGTGTAACTAACTGCTCGTTCTCTGATCGACTCCTATATGTGCCAGTTTTTATGGAGGCAACAAAATAAATGAAAATACTTAGTTGCTCAAATTTACAAAGACATTGTAAAGTTATATATATTAAATAATGTTTAGATTTTACTTTTTCTATTTTCCTTAGCTTGTATTATTTTTTTAGTTTCCTCTTATTCGCCCCCCACACCCCCCAAAGATTTGTAACATAGAAATCATCCCATCCTTCTATGGGATATCCGGCAGCTTCCTCAGCCGGACGTTGAGCCATTTAGCTTAAAGGATGAAATTACGCCATAATAAAAGAAGAGGTCCCATTACTGTTTTTTATTATTATTAAATTAAAATTGTTAAAACGATTGCGTAAAGACTATAACGCGAAACCGCTCTAGCCATGAGGCATAAAAACACGACTATTTAGTTCGCTTCATAATAAGCGATTGTTCAAATTTATACTGGTAAATTTTTGCTTGTAATTATTTAAAAAAAATTACTATAGTAAAAATACTGACATGTTCATCGACTCAATGCACTATCACGTTTGCTTACCATGTTGCTAATACTCAAGCATTTTAACGCGCGTTTGGATTAAATTTGAGGTTTTTGTGTTTCAAGTGGTAAACTTAATGTGTCTTTATAATTTTTTTCATCTGGTAACCATCTTTTGGGACTTTTAATTTCAGCGCGGATTGCCATCGTGGTTTCACGGGGAATGCAGAGTTCTAAAATGAAATGATCTCTTTGTTTTTCAAACATCCTTATTCCTTACAAAACAATAAATTGTTCCTATAATAACTATATATTTAATATGTTACAAACAGCTGATAATACCCATAATCCCCAAACCCGCAATAGAACAAAATTTATTTCACCCTTGTATTCAAAATCCAAATCACAATATAGCTTTCTGTATAAATATATCAAAATATGGAATGGCTTAGACGACAATATCAAATCCCAAACCAATTTAGCTCAATTCAAAAAAGTTCTTAAAAACAATATAATTTCGGCTTACTAAATTTCTATCCAGTTTTTGTTATTGTGTATTTATTTGTTACCGTACACTATTATACTGTGTACTATTACTTTGATTTATACATTATAAATATGTTATTATTTATATAAGACTGTTGACTATGTTAACTACAGATCTTTTGAAATAATCACTAGAAATAAAATAGTTTTTTAATTTATCTCTAAATTTAAATAATATAATTATTCGTTATTTGCAATCTTTACAATGGTTAGGTTCTCAAATGTATAGTAAGTTGTTTATATTTTTATAACAAAGGCGTTCTCTGTTCGTAAACATGAAGGGATTTTATTCTTGATATTGTTATGCTTAGTCTTAAGTTTTAAGTTTCTGCCCTAAAATTCACTGACTTATTTTGGGCCCATAACTAATCTTTGTATGTATATACATATATACGAGTATGTATAAGTACTTATTGTAACTTGTCATTAAAATTTAAAATGTAATATGTTTATACTGTATATTGGATTAATATGGAATAAATAAATAAATAAATAAATGTTTCTTCATTACTGACTACGCTCTATTACCGCTTCAATTATTTATTTATCGAATAAAAATGGAAATTGGTATACCCCAAATACTTCTGGGTAGCCGAGATGAGAAAGCCTCTTGATTGAACAATGCCATCTATTAAACTTGATTCCCTCGGCGAGGGCAGATCAAACGACTGGAAACGGATAGGCAGGAATCCAAAATATCAATAGAACTTGAGAAGAACTCCAGGGGAACTGAAGAGGATCTTTGGTTTACGTGGTTGGGGGTGGGGGATGGGGGGATATAGTAGCTATATAACTGCAGATTCTAGTCAGGCCTCAGTACACAATGGCTTACATAACTCCTTCTTTTCAATCGCCTTGTAAAATGGTGATTTTTGGGAGAGTTGCGAACCATCCCGGTATTTGATGAAATCGGAGTCTTATATTTTTAAATTTATTTTAAATACATGCGTACGCGCTCTCAACACTGTACCTAACCAAACCTACCTAACCCAAAGCACGCACATCACATGAACTTTTTCACAGACCTCATAACTCTCTCCTCAGTATCTGATTTGATTCCTGACGAGAAGAGACGTTAAATTCGGCGAATGTAGAGAGCTCCCGCCTCGCATGCGGAAGGTCGAGAATGGAAAACGTACAACATCACACAGGTAGTAATTTAAGATATCAATGTCTCTTTCATTTCCATTTCCTTCCCTATAACAACACATCACTCTTCTGCTTCGGAACCTACAGATGTAGTTTCATATCTGTGATAGAACGAGTTAATTTCAACTCCTATCCCATATTATTAAAAACCACGATGCTGCCCACGTGCATCTTCGATTCGAGGCTTGGAGTCTTATCTCAGCTACCGGATGCCAATGTTTAAACAAGGAGGTTATCGTCCCCCCATTCACCCCCATACGCCGACCTCGCCAGATCGAGTTAGGCTTATGAACAGATAAGGCATTGTTCGCCGGCCCGGCTGTGCGTTCCCTCCAAGCTTTCACTCCATTTTTCCCCACGCCAAGGAGATGTCCTGGCTATTTATATGGAAACTTTACCACTAAGATCAGATTGGAGATCTAGATTTTCGTCGCGAAACATCGCCACGACCCTCTCTCCCTTTGTGCGCCAAGGGACCTCGACCTCGAGATTCACCATCACTTGTCCAGAAGGAGGACAATATTCCTTGAGTGCCAAAGGTTCGAGCCTTTCCGACGTCAAGTCCCCAAGGCTTCCCCCCCTGTTGTTCAAAGGAGAACAGCATTAGAACAGCCATTGTTCGTTTTGAGCCCTTCGCCAAGAAACGGTTCTCATCCCCCCCTGTTGTTCAAGGAGAACAGCATTAGAACAGCCATTGTTCGTTTTGAGCCCTTCGCCAAGAAATGGTTCTCACCCCCCCTGTTGTTCAAGGAGAACAACATTAGAACAGCCATTGTTCTTGAGCCCGTAGACAAGAGACGGTTCTCATCCCCCCCCTTTGTTCAGAAGAGAACAACCTAGAACAGCCATTGTTCGTTTTGAGCCCTTCGCCAAGAAACGGTTCTCACCCCCCCTGTTGTTCAAGGAGAACAACATTAGAACAGCCATTGTTCTTGAGCCCGTAGACAAGAGACGGTTCTCATTCCCCCCCTTTGTTCAGAAGAGAACAAAGTAGAACAGCCATTGTTCTTCAAGCCGTTCGTCGAGTAACGGTTCTCCTTTCCAAGACGCCTCGTCGGGATCCTTTTATCCCCCCCCTTCGGCTGGAACTCGCCAGCGGACCGAATATTCCTTCAAGTACCTTCCACTGCACCCTAATGAAAAGTTACGTAAGCCAAACGTCACCTTTTGAGTATTGATCCCTTTTTGCCAATTCTATCCTGTGCTTTAAATTGTTTATCGAACCATCCAATCTCTTTAACTCTATATTTGTTTTACCTTTTTTAATCCCTTAAATCCTTGGATTAGCCCGAGTCTCCACGACCCTTTCCATTCTGTTTATGTCAATATTTTCCGTTTTTGTGCATTGTTTATAGTTATTATTAATAAAACTCTATTTTATTAATGATAGCAATATTATTATCCTTGAGCTCAGTTCCACTTCTTAAGCATTTTGAAGATACATAATATCGGCCGCCAGACAGTAAACGCACTCTAAAGATAATTAAGGAAGTTCCCTCAACGAATAGTGTAATATATGGTATCGTCGGGAGTTATTCTACGACATATATATATAACCTATTTAAATTTGGTGTCAGGTGTGGGGTTTAACGCTATATCTTTGCAAACACTGGTCTCAGTCGAGTAAAGCATAGTGTTATTCGTTATAATAATAGAATATAGTAGTTCCCTTTTGTTTTAACGATTGCTATCCCCTTTTTTTTAAAACTTAAGAAGCTGGAGTAGCTCAAGGAACGGTTATAATAATTTGTTTGTGTTTTTTATTTGTGATTTTAGTCAGTGGTTATTTAGATTGAGAAACCAAGTACGAATAGTTCAGTGCCCATATTTAGGTAGGCTAATTCTATAGAGGCATAATTCTTGTTGCGAGGAATTTTAGTTGGTTGACTAGTGCGCCCCCAAGTGCAAAGATGACTCAGTTTGAAATCTTTAAAGCGCAAGGAGAGTCCTGTGGACTTTCCGGAAAAGAACTAATTGAGTACATTCAAGAGGAGCAAAGAAAAGAGGAAGAAAAAGAAATACAACGAGAAGAAAGAGAAAGAGAGGAACGGATAAGACAAGCTGAGCTTCAGATTGAATTAGCTCGGATTAAAGCAGAATTTTAAAGAAAAAAGGTAGAAAGAGAAAGGGAAAGAGCAATCCGACAAGAGGAACGGGAAAGAGTAATCCAACGAGAAGAACGAGAAAGAAAAATACAACGAGAAGAACGAGAAAGAGAAATCCAACGAGAAGAAAGAAGGAAGGATTCGCGCCCCTTCCCAGGAAAGCTGACAAAGTTTCCGAGCCCCGTAAAACCCCCAAACTTCTTTCCCCAAAACCAACAACGGGACTCCAAACCTCCCGTTAAGACTTCTCCTCCATCTCTCTTCCCGAAGCGACCAACCATATGCTTCACCTGTGGTGTAGAAAACCACATGAGCTGGAATTGCCCCCAAAATTCTAGGCTTAAAAGCGGACCAGCCCACCAAGTTCACCAGATTAATGCAACCCCGGCTCCCCCGGTGGTGCAGACCCAAGCAGAAACTTCTCCCCATCCGTCAGGCCACCAGGTAAATTTTGTTTTTGATAAAAGTTCAGCGGGAACTTTGAAATATGAGGAGGGCAGCGTGGACAGCTGCCGAGTATTGACTCTCGTCAGGGACACAGGATGTACGTGCTTCATCGTGTCCGACGAACTCCTCCCAGTGGCCTCTAACCACGAAAAATTTGCGGTGGTACATGACCAACTTGGGCGGGCGAACCGATTCCCCGTCGCTAGATGTTACCTGCAGTGTCAATATTATAATGGCTGGGCTGAAGTCATTGTAGCACCCATACAATTCTGTTCCGTACTTATAGGACAGAGCCCCCAAGTAAGTTTCGACCCTGTGTTTCAGGCCGCCCTTCCTCAAGGCCGAGATAAGAAAGAAGCCCAGGAGCCCGTCCCCATCAGAACCCCGATACCGTCCGATTTCTCGGAGACCCCTAACCAGGACTTTAGGACGGCAAAAGAGGAGTGTGAATCACTAAAACCCTTAGGTGATAAGGCCCCAGACAAGGACACGGAGACTGTCCCTGGACCCCAAGAAAAAAAGAACCCCCAACGCGCCCATGGAGATACCTTCGTAGAACTGGACGAAGCATCGGCGCTTGAAGAGGATTGCCCCGCGGAGTCCCTTAATGTAATCCAGACAGTGTGCATCCAACCTGATGCCGATTACCCTCCTCCTACCCTACCAGGCGAGTCTTTAGAACCCTCTGACCTGGATAGTGAAGCGCAGCTGACACCACGTCCGAAGAGTCAGCTACAAGAACTAATTAAATGGAATCACCATTTACCCGCCCTACATATTAGCTCTTTTTGAGCGACTGCGTAAAAATGGCCTCAGCATTGGCCCCAGCAAATGCCATTTTGCTCACGAAACCATCAAATATTTGAGTTTCAAAATAGGACAAAGCAAGTTAGGTCCCCACGAGAACAAGATTAAGGCAATCGCCCACATGCCCCTCCCGATTACAAAGAAGCCATTAAGATCGTTCCTAGGATCAGCTTCTCCCTATCAGCGATTTGTTCCGAATTTCGCTGCAATTTCGGCCCCCCTATGCCCCCTTCAGGAAAAGAATTTCTCCGATCGTTTACGTTGGAATGATGTCGCTGTTTCCCATTTTAATCAGCTCAAAAGTAAGTTCATTTCTGCCCCCATTTTTAAGTTGCCAAACCCGGAAAAATCCTTTGGGGTTAAGACCGACGTGATCAACGAGGGCATTGGAGGTGTACTCCTTCAATACGTGGATGACAGAACGAGTCATCCAGTTGCATATGCTAGTCGTCAATTATTACCACGCGGAAAGAGATATGCCACTAGAGAAAAGATAGCTCTATCAATTATCTGGGTCATAGACAAATTCAAGCTGTACTTGATATGTAAAGAATTTCAAATAGGAACCGTCCACCGTCCGTTAGCCTATATCAGGAATGTGAGATACTCAAACGGCCGCATCATGCGCTGGAGTTTACTCTTGCAAGAGTATCAGTTTAAAATAAATTAGATAAAAGGTTCCGATAACCAGGTCCCTGAAGCACTCAGTAGGAATGCGTTACCGAATAGCGTAGAATAATTGTATTCATAGGATTAGTATCTCCATGTAGGTATATACCGTCTTGTACGACTTAATTTAAGATTCTTTTGTAATATAATTAATTAATGTATATGTCTGAATTTTGTAACGCTCAATGTCTAATTTTTTGTATGTATATATATTTGTTCTTATTAATTTACGTATAAATTATTTTGTCCCGTATGTACTAAGTTTATATCATTTCATTGTTCCATGCCCTTTTTTTTCTTTGATTAAGTTGTATTAAAGGTTATTTTCCCCAGTAATCTAAAGATCAAAATAATCATATGTATTGAGGTAATACTAGTTAGGTGCAGGAAGGTACGGTTGGTACAAGAAAACGAGTTCCCCACAACGGAGCTCTATCGTTGTCCCTTCTCTCTTTTTTTTTCGAAGTGACAACTTCCCCTGGAATGGAGGGGTGTGATAGAACGAGTTAATTTCAACTCCTATCCCATATTATTAAAAACCACGATGCTGCCCACGTGCATCTTCGATTCGAGGCTTGGAGTCTTATCTCAGCTACCGGATGCCAATGTTTAAACAAGGAGGTTATCGTCCCCCCGTTCACCCCCATACGCCGACCTCGCCAGATCGAGTTAGGCTTATGAACAGATAAGGCATTGTTCGCCGGCCCGGCTGTGCGTTCCCTCCAAGCTTTCACTCCATTTTTCCCCACGCCAAGGAGATGTCCTGGCTATTTATATGGAAACTTTACCACTAAGATCAGATTGGAGATCCAGATTTTCGTCGCGAAACATCGCCACGACCCTCTCTCCCTTTGTGCGCCAAGGGACCTCGACCTCGAGATTCACCATCACTTGTCCAGAAGGAGGACAATATTCCTTGAGTGCCAAAGGTTCGAGCCTTTCCGACGTCAAGTCCCCAAGGCTTTCCCCCCTGTTGTTCAAAGGAGAACAGCATTAGAACAGCCATTGTTCGTTTTGAGCCCTTCGCCAAGAAACGGTTCTCATCCCCCCCTGTTGTTCAAGGAGAACAGCATTAGAACAGCCATTGTTCGTTTTGAGCCCTTCGCCAAGAAACGGTTCTCACCCCCCCTGTTGTTCAAGGAGAACAACATTAGAACAGCCATTGTTCTTGAGCCCGTAGACAAGAGACGGTTCTCATCCCCCCCCTTTGTTCAGAAGAGAACAACCTAGAACAGCCATTGTTCGTTTTGAGCCCTTCGCCAAGAAACGGTTCTCACCCCCCCTGTTGTTCAAGGAGAACAACATTAGAACAGCCATTGTTCTTGAGCCCGTAGACAAGAGACGGTTCTCATTCCCCCCCCCTTTGTTCAGAAGAGAACAAAGTAGAACAGCCATTGTTCTTCAAGCCGTTCGTCGAGTAACGGTTCTCCTTTCCAAAACGCCTCGTCGGGATCCTTTTATCCCCCCCCTTCGGCTGGAACTCGCCAGCGGACCGAATATTCCTTCAAGTACCTTCCACTGCACCCTAATGAAAAGTTACGTAAGCCAAACGTCACCTTTTGAGTATTGATCCCTTTTTGCCAATTCTATCCTGTGCTTTAAATTGTTTATCGAACCATCCCATCTCTTTAACTCTATATTTTTTTTACCTTTTTTAATCCCTTAAATCCTTGGATTAGCCCGAGTCTCCACGACCCTTTCCATTCTGTTTATGTCAATATTTTCCGTTTTTGTGCATTGTTTATAGTTATTATTAATAAAACTCTATTTTATTAATGATAGCAATATTATTATCCTTGAGCTCAGTTCCACTTCTTAAGCATTTTGAAGATACATAATATCGGCCGCCAGACAGTAAACGCACTCTAAAGATAATTAAGGAAGTTCCCTCAACGAATAGTGTAATATATGGTATCGTCGGGAGTCATTCTACGACAATATCCACTCTTCCTCGTCCTTGCTGCCGAACGGGTAGGCCACCGTTGGGCAAACAAGGGACCCTCGAATTCGGGCATATCAGTGAGTGTCATTTTAATCTTTATATGAATATCTTCATCCGGTTAGGGGACCTTGCCTATAGTCGAAATGGAGCATGTGGGGTTATTACGAAATTGGCTAACACAGCTCTTCATAAAATACAAATGGATTAGCTAACATCTTTACACCCTTAAAAATAACATTATGACAACAGAACTGCGCACACATGCGATGGCTAAAGTTCTTATTTGTTTCCGAGCAAATTCCGGATGCATTTTGCCTCCCGGAATCTTAGGGAATTTTATCGTTTTTGTCTTGATTCTTATTAGTAGCTGCAACTTGAATCAAGACCTCCTCCTTTCACTCAGAGAAAGGATCCTAATCCAAAGGGTTTCTTTAGCAAGTAGAAATTTCATTACCATTTTGGTTGTAATTCATTTTTTATTAAAATATTTCAAAACTGCGCCCTGATATATGAAATTGAATTAATTCGTTGGTCATATATTTCTCGTTTATTTTAGAATCGAATAGATTTAAGTTTTGAAAAGAAAAATTTATAACTATGGCTGGAATTCGAAGAAATTGCAGAGGAATTCTAGAAGAATTTCTAAGAAATGGCGCGGTTATTTGTAGTAATGACGGGGGAGCCTCTGCCATTAAATTTAATGCTGAACTTGATCAAAGAGAGAAAAAAAAATATACCTACGAAGCACAAATGACGTACATTTGATTGCACTCATACACGCCAATATTTTAAATAAACACACATACACGTATAAAACCATAAAAATGGTTATAAGGACCCTTAACAAAGATCTACACGAAAATAATCCGGAAACAAACAAGTACCTATACATATATATGTATATACACAATGCAAATAATAAAAAAGGCAAACGTGTACAAGTACATGCATAACTATGATAAAATATAAGAAACAGAAATGAGAAATACAGGTTCATTTACATAATTTCATTGTACCCTAACATGCTTAAGCTCATGATGTTTGGAGGTATGAAAATTGAAAGAAAATTCACTTCAGCGACGAAAGCAAATCTAATTTAGTTTGATCTGATAGCATAAGTTTTTTTTAGAAGCGCCGCAGGTGGCAGATTTAACCCTGTGTTAAAATTTTGTCAAGGATGGAAGAGGCAGCGTAATGGTATGAGGGATGTTTTCGTCCGAAGGATTTGGTCCACTATTGCGAAAAACTGTAACCGTAAATTCGAATGTGTACCTAAACCTCGTAAAACAAACCTCCGGGCGTCTATGAGCTTGCTTTGCCGTACTGCAAAGCAAGTAAAATACTATTTCGGACAAGGAGATTTTGAAGTAAGGGAGTGGCCTGCTCAGAGCCCAATTGAGAATCTCTGGAAGATCATTGGGGACAAAGTTCGAGATCAGCAGAATTCAACTGTGACGGATTTATGGACGAAAATTGAGGAGAAATGGAACAAAATACTCGTAACATCAGATTCTTTGAAGAAACTAGTGAGTTCCTGCGGTCGTCATTGCGCCGAAGTAATAGAAAACAAACGCTTCAACATCTCATATTTTGTTTTATGTTTCATCGTTGTCAAATTTTGCTTTGTTTCTAATGTATTTGCTTGTGAATTAATTCTGTAAATGATCATTCTCTTATTTTGCACGTGTAAATATTTCATTTCGTTAGTTTATTTAGTATAATTTATTGAATATACGATTGTATCATATGAAATTTTCATAAAATATATTAAATGCATGCCCCTATCTCCCATGGAAATTTAATTTACTTACTCATCATGTTTTTTAAAATATTTTTATAGGGAGTAGATGTGTACAGATAGCTAAAATGGTTTATTCTTCCTAAACACAAACCGGGAGTCTAAACTCTCCGTATGATCAGAAAAGTTAGGAAGAAATGACACAACTGAGTGAACTTTGTATTGAAGTTACTCTTTGACTGAACTTGTCACGAAAAGAAGACTTACCCATTTGAATGAAAGAAGTTTCCGAAAGAATCAGCGGAAAAGCGCGACATAACAAAGTTATTGGGAGGGAAAGAGTAGGGTGACCTATCGTCATATGGAGTAGAAATGTTAAGCAAAAAAACGCTCATTGAATGACATGGAGGAAGCTTTGTGTTACGGAACTCTTATGGGGGAATTTGTCACTATGTCGATACTTTTGCAATGATTTAGATTCCCAAATTGGCGAAACCTATTTAGGGTCGTTTACTTAAACAGAAAAGAGTTATAACGTATTAGTATCGGATTGGAGAGAAGTCTCAATAGAGCCTTTTTAATATTGATTAAGATTGTGAGTCAGGCAAATTTGGGGCTAGGGGGATAAAAAGGAAAGCATTTGGCCTTTGGTAACTGTTGATGTAATAACTAGAATTTTGTAATTCCTTTCCATCCATCCATGGGTCCATTAATCTATCTATCCCACCACTCATCAATAC
Organism: Ceratothoa steindachneri; assembly: GCA_963969495.1. Lineage (NCBI taxonomy): Eukaryota > Metazoa > Arthropoda > Malacostraca > Isopoda > Cymothoidae > Ceratothoa > Ceratothoa steindachneri. The sequence goes on along the minus strand of OZ018330.1, from coordinate 141,666,755 downwards.
ATCTACCCATTCATTCACTCATACATTTCTCTATTAACAGGGTAGAACCACGAAGTGTAGACCGATATTTATTTAATTATTTTTACAAAAAATGCAATATTTCATAGACTAAAACGAAATATTAAGTTATATAATAAAAGATGATATAACTAATATTCAATGTGACCACCTTAGCGTCGATGATAATGCGAAGTCTGGAGATGTCTTGACGCAAGTGGCGTGCGAGATTCCAGCTTCAATATGCGTTCTAGGAGGCCAAAGTTCCTTTGACTAAAGCCCCTTAAAAATGGCCTGGCACCAGTCTTGAAGAACCTTTTTCATGTGTGAGATTGTTTTATTTTGTTAAAAGGTTATTCCGGCATTTCCGTTGGCACACACCAGTGGCAGGTTTGCTTCTTCAATATGCCAAAAGAAACATGCTGATTAAATTTATTCCACTTTAAAGAAGATGAGAGCTGCTCTTTGACACGTTGATCTTACGCCGTCAACACCATCACCAAAGCTTCGGTCTGTGCTTTGAAAGATATCCGCTGTCAAATTGGCCTCTCATTTTTATTTTGTGCCCAAACAGGAAATAATTCGGTGTTATGGGTGGGTTGGATATTCAACAAATCTCAGCCATCCACAGAACTGGAGGCTGCAAGTCATCAAGCAACCGTTTGATGAGCAGCTTTGCTCTGTGTACTCTCTTCGTTTTGGGAATTTTAGAAATGAGTAGTCCTTTAGCAATATGAAATTGACGAAGGTTTTGAACATCGTTCAACAATTTTTCATGGTAAAATGGCTCACTTTGTCCTACAAAGCAAGCTGTCTGACAGTCCTCCTCAGATTTCTTCCGATCTTGTTAATCTTGTTTCTGATTAGGGTGGGGGTCCTCACTGAACGTGGCAAGGTGGTCATCATTATTGGAAGACAAACTCCCGTCTTTTTCAATGGTTTATACCTTTAAACTCCTAGGTCTATTACGTGGGGGGGATTAGCATTTGAAAATATTGCCCGCTCCCTTTTTCCTTCAAAACAGTTACTCGATTGCTTCACATTTTACAATTATATTTGAAACCGGTGTTTTTTTACAAATCTACAGTTTGATTAAAAAATCAATAAATCATGAGAGACCCTGCAATAAATTAACAAATTAATGGTATGCAAAAATATTTTAAATGATTTGTAAAAACAAGTTTACAGATCTCTATAAATTTCTCTTTTTAAAGAAATGAATGGTTGCCCGCTTGTATGGGTGGCGCTCCTGAAGAGGGTTGAGGAACTCCAAAAGACCTTTTTAATTTTTACTATTAAACTTATATATATATATATATATATATATATATATATATATATATCAAATTCAAGTTTAAGCTCCGAATAAAATGGTTGATAACTTAGGAATTAATTTGAAGGGAGTTTGACTTGCTGAACATCTCTGCCTCTCCAAGAACATTGAGGCTTATTTCGCCTAAAGGTTTGAAATTCTGCTTATATGATTAGGTAGTTTTTTTAAAGTAACTCTTTTGGCATTTTACAACTCAATAAGGTGACCCAAATTTAGGATTTTTTTTCAGATATGACTGGCTCTACTTACAATATATTCTATCCTGGTTATCCACCACCACGAAAATCAGCTCTCTTAACATAAAACCTGATCCAAATGCAAAGAACCAAGTGAATTATCTACTTTCTTAGTCCACACCTTCTTCGAAACACCATTCTACCAGTTAAAGCTCATCCAAAGCTTATTTCATAAAAAATCAAGCATTCTCTTTTCAACGATGAAATCTTCTATCGCTGCTCCCAATCAGAGAAAGTTTAACATACAACGCATAGTCACTTCAGACACATGTTGTAGGTACAAAGAGCAAAGATGATGTGATTAATTTTATCATTTCTCTCCTAAGCTTTTTGACTGAAAATTTACCTTAATAAAAATGTTCTTATTAAAATTAATTGTAGCAGCTTCAGAGTTTCTGTCTTTCCTTAGTTCATTCTTCATGGCACGGGCCTTTTTCCACATACCAATTATTTTCATAGCTCAGTTACAGACACATAGTTTCTGGTTAGTGTTAAAGCAGCATGGTCATAAGCCAGGAATCACATCATCATCATAAAACGGTTATATACATATATATACTCGCATTAACCAATATTTTAACATCCACCTCTCAGAGAACTTCGGAGATATTATTAAACAAAGAGGAAATGTTCCACTCGTATGAAAAATTGATGAATTTCCTGTAAGAATATTCATAAATTACAATGTTGGATTCCGAGAATAAAGTGAGATTGTAACACATCCATAATACTTTATCTTTTGGGTTATTTTGAGTAAAGTTTCCATTTTATCCTTCTTAAAGGGATGAACGGAGAGGGTAGGAAGAGGGAAGAGTGATGTATGATGAGATTTAAAGGGGCGGTTGATCGGTGCTAGGCTTTAAAAGATTAATGAAAAAAGTGATGTATCTCTTAAATTAACTTGTATTTACCACTAAATCATGTATTTTAGCCCAACTCTGTGGTCGTTTATAAGAGCGGATATTTTGTCTCTGATTATATTTATCTTCGTCCCTTTCCCTGTTTTTTTGTTTCTTCTTTTAGATATTTCGCTCTCTTCATCTTCCATTTACATGTCTCCCCTTTGACTAAATTCTATATATATATTTTTCTGATTTTTTTCGAAACCCACTATTACGCTACCAATCCTTGGAACCTCTAGAACACTCCATCAAGTCTATATTTTTGCGCAAAATTTACTTTTTATTAGAGATTTTGGAAATTACGTCAATTATCTGGTGCAAAAAGATTAGAAAATATGAGTATTTAATTTTAATTAATTGTTTTAGTCACGACATATGAAAGCAGTCAATCAAAGGGGCCCAAGTGAGAGGGATTGATGCCTATTCATTACCCGCATGCAAATTCCGCACTCGAAATCACTTGAGTTTAAACGATTGAGCCACGAGTAATTCCGTTGCAAAGTTAGGTTAATTTTTATGTATGAACGAAAATGTAGGCGTCTTATCAATCAGCCTGAATTACGGAGGAATTTTGGCTGAATTGAGCAAGTGGTGAACTGAATTTTATGTAAAAAGGTTCCTTTGTTGAGAGAGAGAGAGAGAGAGAGAGAGAGAGAGAGAGAGAGAGAGAGAGAGAGAGAGAGAGAGAGAGAGAGCTGAATTAGGCTGCTACTATGATTGTGGAGTATTGTTTACGTTTATGTATGGCTCAATGCGAGACTTTATCCTACTGCCTACAATGAACAGGTTCATAAATATAAAATTTTCCCAATGATTAAAGACACTGTTCTATTGGAGAAACTCATCCCTACATATTAGTTAAATATCAATCAATGAGTAAGAGACAGATGTCAGGATTTGTAAAGTTGAAACAAAGCCGTTTACATTAAATTACTTAAGAGGTGGTGAAAGGTAAACTACACTGTTAGGGCATAAAATGCAAGGGTTAGCATGATTAGAAAAACTGATGGAGGCCTCCGCTCCTTCACTTTTTCCCACACAACTTGCAAAAATGTACAAAGGCCTTCTAGTATGACCAAAGGGAATTTCCGACTGAGCCTCTTGCTTCATCTGAAATGAGAGAAATAATTGAAACGACCTTTATCTGCGCCATGGCAGATAAGGAGGTTCATAATCACGTTTCTCTTTACTGAGAAGCAAACTTTCCTGCGAATGAAACACTTCTCAAAGTAGAGTACATGCCTTAGACCTCCAACTTCGGAGAAAATAAAATCAGCTTATCGAGAGATATTCATTTGGTTAATTACTATAGACTATTTAAGCCATCCATCTTCTCCATATCACAACACTCCATTAGCAACAGCTTCCTCACTGCATTTCAAGCTCGAACCATATTTATTTATATCGTAACTTACATATAAATGACTCAAAAATTTTTATATATTCACATTTCCATTAACTTTACCCAACTGAAATACCATACAATTCAATTCGAGCGTTCACGAACTTTAAAACGGCGAAAAGTATAAATACTAATTTACATATTATTGCAGAGTTTTCACAGTGTTTAAATTTAAGCTAAATAATCTACTGCATTAAAAACGATTTAATTTTCAGTAGCATCTTTTATGTATTACCTTGTTATATCGCATAATTAGTTAATAGCGTTAAATTATTTTTGAATAGAGCCCAATTTCCAATCTCTTTCGTTAAAATTCATTCCCAGCCGGAGGCGCACAAAAGAAAAAGAAAATATGTTCTACTGGCATACAGTCTAGTGCCAGCAGTGCCAGCGTACTTTCAACTTTAGTAACACGAAGTAAGCACATTTGGTGTCAGGAATCGGCCACAAGCTGAAGAGAAAAAAAGAACATCTCTACGGTAATGAATAACTGCTGCTGCGATCAACACCCACCCATCTTCCCTATTAATTTTAAAGAATATTTTTAGCTATAGGTACATCATTTACAGTTTGATCATAATAGGTATTTAATTTGATCTATCGTACCAGCTGGAAGCCAATGGTAGGCATGTGATTATATGGGTATGTATGAATGAAGTTCCATAAATGACAATGTTATAGAAATCGTTAGCATACAGTTTGAAGATCAAATGTACTTCATTGTTATATACTTTTTATTTATTTATTTATTCGATTGATATTTGAATAATTTGGGTGATTAAGTAAATATTACACATTTGTTTTAAGGATAATGCAAAAATCCAGTGTAAATTATTCCGGACCCTGAAAGAATATTTTTAACTGACATTATAATGGTTGCACATGAGAAGAAATACACACATACATAATAAAAATGATATGTAGTAATAAATTCTAACGAATTTTTTAGAAAATCCAGTTATCAAACATTTAGTATAGTTTTCTATTAATTTCCAGCACTCTTCACTAGAAATTCCCCAATACATCCACAAATATTTCTCATTTGTTAAATGTCTGACGGATCTCTTTGTAAACTTCCTATGCATATTAACAATGGTTTTCAGGTCTGACCTTTGCGATGACCAGTTCATAACATTAAGTTTGGAATCTTCAAACCATTTATTCTCTCCAGGAACCATATGTTTTGGATTATTATTCTGTTGCAAGTAAAATTGTCTAACCAAATTAAGTTTTTTCAAAATAGCCAAATAATATGTTTTACTCATTGTTCTATGGATTTTTTAACATTTTCTTCTTCTTCATAAACAGCAGAAGAACCCCCCCCCCCTCCGCCATAATATTTTGCTTTCTTCACAGTGATTTACAGTTGTTATGTGTATTTGGAAGCGTTTAACAAGTTTTCTGCCTAAAATGTCTTCTATATGTATGGTTAAAGGAGTTATTATGGATTCTTTAAAATTTCAAATTATTTTATCGCTGGAATCGTAGTTAGGTTAACCTCTTAGCCTTTGAGGTAATTTGGGATAAGGAATACCTACATTGTTGCCTCTAAAGCAGTAAATTTACCTGCATTTAGCCTTTAAATATTTGACTGTAGTCAACGTATGGGTCAATGGTTACCTTCTCTACAATGATATGAATATCAGACTCTGATAATTTGCATTTCCTTCGACCTCTTTTCTCAGTTTCTACTCTCGCATTAGCTCTATACTTGAAATGATTGTCTAAAGTGCTTCTAGTTTGATTTTTATTTGCTTCAATATTTATCCATGTGGGTTGCTGGCTTCTCTAAATGCAGCAAGAGTCCCTATGTATTAACTATTTTCATTCATCCATTCTGAACACTATACTTCGCTTTAGACATTTGGATTTGTGAACGAAACTATGGCAGCAGTATGGTAAATAAATATTTTGCTTCATCTCTGGCAGTAATTTTAATTATTTTCCCATATTTGAATTGGTGTAATTAAATCATATCTCCAGCATTATTGATACGCCTCCGTTGTGGATTAGGTCTTGTCAAAGATAGATCTGATTGTGGGTTTGCATAAACAATCTGAGCGTTTGCGTATAGATAGGAAAATTTGTTTTATTATAATTATTTCCTATTTCTTGGCAGGTAACATAGGGCATTGTGAAAGGATCCACTTTTGTGTCCAGCATTACTGTGAAGATTTTAATCAAATGTACATTTAACCTGAAATTGAAGGGGAGTGAAAGCAAAACTAAATCAAAAAGTAATATGCCCAACTGTTTGGTAATAAGTGTATAAATATTGTAAAATTCGAATTATTATGTACGGAGATGAAAATAGGAGCGTAACCCTAAAGCGTTTCTCACCTCAAATATGCGTTTTTCTGGTAAGTTTCCATTAGCACACAATCCGATGATATTTCTATTTCATAAAGACTAATGATAAGTCTCTGAAAACCCATGGGATCAAATGAAAGCATTATGAGCGGAATAACTTGGCATGGCAGAAATAATTAACCACATTACTAATATACAGTATAAGTTACTTTATTAGTTAAATAATCGGCTTCTATGGAACTAATTTAATCTAGGATAGCACAGTTTTTCTCGTATGTAAAACTCAAATATGGTTTAATTTAGCCTCGCCAATTTTGGAAGGCAAACCAATCAATATGTTTAGGAATATAATCGATAAATATTATTTTAACAATTAAACGGATTGAAAATCCCAAAAGCAAATAATCGATTTCTACCTTCTTTTTACCGTCTCTGATCGTTTTTTGCTCTCTTTTTTCGTATTTTAGATGGTTTTGCTCAATCAGACCTTTTATATTTAAAAAATTAAAGCGAAAAAAACGAGGGGATCCCATAAACATTTTGTTGGGAGAGATCTGTAAAGAAAGTGGTGAAGGTAGTGCATCTATTATATTTGATTCTAGAGTGAGCGAGGGTTTGCTTTTAATAACTTTGGATTGGCCAAGGTCCGGTTACGAGGTCAGATCCCTGTAAGGGAGAGCTAGTCCAATAGATGCTACTTTAAAACTTGGTATTGGCTGAGAGTTCGAAATTTTACTTAGTTACAGGCTGTTACACGGCTATGATGAGCTCAAGGGTCGGAAAGTAAAGGAGTCAGGAAAAATAGACTTTAATGAATATTAATAATTAAAGTTAAATGGTACAACAATAAACAGACATATAAGACAAATAGCTACAGTGGCCAAGGGGCTATTAAAACGACTAGGTTTCTAAAATCCAATAAAATTGGGTAGGCTGGATGGAATTAAGATTTGAGCTTTACACGGGGACATGGTAAGCATACAAATGATAATTCCCATGACCCTTAGTTAACAATTAAAAGTTTATTACTAAATTTAGCCCCATCACTTTATTGGAAAAATCTTAAGAACGTTTATTCCAAACTACTAGAGATCTCTCGTTTCTATGGAAACGACCCAATCTTCCTTTTTTCAAACGTGATAAAGGAAATCGCATAGATTTTTTAGACTAAGAGTCTTTATATTTTAAAGATGCCTTATCTTTTGTATGATCAGTCCAAAAACAAACAAGCTTTTAAAATACTGTCTATTTCTTTTAATTCTCCAGGTGAATTACAACAAAAATATTAAATATATTCCTAATCAATTCCCTAACCTAGTTAAAAACTCTCGGCTTATTTACCCAATATTCGTTATATCTATAGTATGCCTAAAGTTAATGAAAAAGGTGTTCCCTTGAGACAGATAATCTCTGATATTGGTTGCTACACTGAACAACTCGTAAAATGGCTTTCGAATAACTTAGGACAAACTTGTTGATGCCGAATTCAATATAAATTCAATATAAAATCCTCAGTTGAATATAGTGAAAAGATCAAAGGACTTAATAAATTTACTAAAAGGTTGGTAAGGTTCATTATTTGCCAATGTACCCATAGAGGACACTATTACCTCCTTAAGACGTTTATGAGTGACAGAGGCGATTATTTACCTGTTGCTATTGACACATTGATTAAATTAATTTAACTTTGCGTCTACAATACATATTTCACTTCTAACAGTTTATATTTAAAAAAAGAAATTGGTGCCCCCATTGCACCGCCTCCTTGTCTTATTCTGAGTAACTTATTCATCGAAATGATTGAGTTGCCTATTTTTACCATATAATAAAAAATGCCATGAAAAATCAAAAATTTTGAAATTGGAATCAATTAATTTTACTGTCGAAATAGAAAAGGAAGCATCAGTCACGTTTTTTTAAAAATAGTTTTAATGCACTTCGATTAAAACTACGCATTTGTGACGCCTAATTTCTTTGGGAAGAGATTAGACACATTTAAACAATATATTTCCTAAATTTGACAATAAAGAACACTTCATTTCAAGCACGATTAAACAAACAAAAAAGGACGTTTTTAGTGATATAAATAAGGATGAAAATAAACATGATCTTGGGGCCTTTTAAAGGTCCCTATCCATATTTTTAGATGGGATTCAATCTTAATCCCTGATAATATACAGATTATTACCTCTTTTCATAATACTATTGGGAAATTAACTAGATATAAAATTACTTCTCCACGAAAGGTCAGTAACTGCATTGCTGCATTAGACTGTTTTTGTTTTCTAAAACCGATGGAACTGACGCCATAGATCTAAATCACCGTTTTTACGAGAAAAATTATGATGTGAAGCTATATAGCGAAGTTAATTGTATTGCCAAACCACATACTCGATAAGGATCATACAATTGATTTTAGTTGGGATAAAATTATTAAAAAAGTAAGGGACACAGCCATTCGTAAACTTTCAGAAGCATTTTGACACCTTAAATGAACACAAAGGAAAACTTGAGTTTGACAACTATTTTTATGACACTTAGAAAAATCTTTGATCGAAGATAAATGTCTTCGTTTCCTTTTGCTTACGCGTACCTCGCTTATCGCCTACTTAAGGGATTAATGAGTGTTGAGTTTATCGAGGATATCATTAGTGAAGTGTTTGCGTTCGGTGTTTTTTGTTGTTATTAGGTAAATCACTTTCTCCTTTACTTCAATTGTGTTCATATTTGTTTGGATAAGAGACGTTTGTTAGTGTCGAAAGTTTGTCTTATTTTATAGTGCAGCAGTGGAGCAGTTGAATCCGATTTCGATGGAATTAGTTCAAACTGTTTTGCTGAATTTCGTCGTCAGACCGCCAAAAGAGAATAGCAGATTTTGACACCGCTCAAAATGCTACAAGAAGAACTAATAAAGTGTATATAAAAAGTTATTATGGTAAAATAAATAATACCCATATAAGAAATAGAGAGATCGGGAGTATAAGAGAAACGACAAGTGGTACCAGGTTTTTTATTACTGACGTTTCTCTCCAGTGAAGCCTTCTCAGAGTAACAAGAAACACTGAGAAAGCTCCACAGGAGCGAAACGTCAGTAACAAAAACCTGGTTCCACTTGAGGTTTCTCCTATCCTTCCTCTCCATTTTTTGTCGAAGACATCCATTTTGATGCAGTTAGGCACTTTTTTATTGCTTGAAAATATGAATATATGTTCAAATTATAATATTAATCAATGTGGCTGCCCTTGACAGCGAGCATGCGCTCCAGGCGAGACATTAAGCCGCGCACACGGTGAAGACGAACTCCTTAATGATGAACAACATGCGGTTGACGGAGGACTTCAGCTCGTCGACGTTGCTAGGGTGGACCTTACAGGCCTTGCCATCGACACGCGCCTAGACGCAGTAATCGATGGGATTGCGGTCGGGCAACTGCGGCGGCCAAAGTTTCTTCGACCTAAACCACTCCTGTACATTTTTTCTCATGTGGACCTGTGCACCTTCTTGGTAAAAGACTTAGACTGCCATCTTCGTGATATTTCTCACCCAGCGTAGGACTTTCGTGACCAAGATGTCCCTGTAATCGGTCACAGTGAGCCTGTAGCCAGCTGCAAACAGCAACGGTGGCATTTTCTCTCCTTTCGAAGCTACCTCGTAGAGCATCATCACGGGGGACGGTTAAAGGGATGAACGGAGAGGGTAGGAAGAGGGAAGAGTGATGTATGATGAGATTTAAAGGGGTGGTTGATCGGTGCTAGGCTTTAAAAGATTAATGAAAAAAGTGATGTATCTCTTAAATTAACTTCGGAGACCTACTGAGGTCATGAAAATTCTACTACTATAACACTTTAAGTCCTTAAGAAGGTGATGACACCACTCCCGACGTCGTTTTGACATACGAACGGTAAGGAGAGGCCTTTCTTTACACCACAAGCTCTTGTCGTGTCGGCACTGGCCACTGTGGCTATTGAGAAGTATTTCTTCTTCACGAGCGAAGTCATCTTGTGCTTTGGAGCACTTTCGAAGGCCTTTCTAGAGGCAAAATGATTGATAACTTGAGGTCTACCTGAACGAGATCGATTTATGAGGTCTTCCCCGTTCATGAGCATCTCCTTAACTCTGTGGACGGTCATCCGCCCACGTTGAGCCGCTTGGATCGCAGATCGTCAGTCACAAATTTTTCAAAAATAGAGAAGGTTGAGCACCGCGCAGTGATCAAATTTCTGACCAAGGAAGGCAAGAATGCAAAAGAGATCCATGAACGCATGGTTGCAGTGTACACGGACACCGCCCATTCCTATGCAACCATTGCTCGCTGAAATATGGAGTTCCGCCATGGTCGTGAGTCCCTTGAAGATGACCCCGTCTAGGACGCCCGTCAGACGTGACCAACGAGGAAAATGTGGCCCGTGTGGAGAGGATGATCCTCGAAAATCGACGGGTGAAGATCGAAGAAATCCAGCGAGAACTTGGAATATCACATGGAAGTGTTATCAACATCATCCATGATAATTTGTCCATGACCAAGGTCTTTGCCCGTTGGGTCCCTAGAAACCTCACGCCCCATGATCGACTTCAACGTCGTCAAACTCCACAAGGCCAGAGTTGCACAAGTTGCCCTGCGCGAGTGCGGATTCGAGGAACTCAACCATCCACCCATCAATCCAGATCTGACCCCTAGCGACTACTTTTTATTCCGCCAGCTCAAGGCTGCACTGCGCGGACGCCGGTTTTGGGACGATGAATATGTCCAGCTCGCCGTCCAGGAGTGGATTAAACAGCAGTTGGGAGATTTCTGGTTGTCGGGAATTCTAATCCTCAGGGACAAGTGGCGCAAGTGCATTAAAGGCGAGGGTAGTTATATTGAAAAATAATAAAACAATTTTACTCATATCTCGTTTCCTTATATCCGAATTGCAAAACTTATTGACCACCCCTCGTAGGGAAGAAAAATCTAAGAACAAGATCTTGCGCCAAACACCTTTTCGCACACGTTCCATGTTTATCAAATTAGTGTTAGTCTTGTAAATTCATCTAAAATAATGCTAAAAAGGGGTTGGCATCTCACCTTTAAGAGAAAATAACTTAGATAAAATTTGTTTATGGTGACGTTTTCTCGTTTGCGGCCTCATTTTTATGAAAAGGAGAAGCTACCTGCTGGTAGTACTCGTTTTCTCGCCGCAGGTTAAAATTTGGCTTCTCTTAAACAGCCGGGAAAAGTGTCGCGGAACGAGAAATATCCTTATGTGTGCGAACTATACACATATAGACACGCCTAAGTGCGTGCTACTCTGGTTGCTTACATAATTTCAATCACACACAGCGATGGGCATACGTGAATGAAGGCAAATTCTGCACAAAAAGATTTATTTTCTACCTCATAAACATTCATGTACTTGTTTTGAGTGAATTTTTTGCTGCCCTTTTTTTTGCTTAATGGAGGAATTGATACGGTTGGGTGGGATTTGGGGGCCTAAGCAAGGGTTTAAAATTTCATTCGTCAACTCTTACACATTGTGGGTGAAACTTTGGTAAACATACCACCTGTTCCTTAAACGATTGAGCCAATAGTATCATAGAATATGACTGAACACTCAGCGCCAGGTTATACAACACCAACTACTGAGAATGAAGGCGTTGATTAGCTTAAATTGAAACTGTAAGGGACAAAGCCATAAACGAGACTGAAAAGTATCATGTAAAGAGATAAACGATGTAAAAGATGCCACGGAGCGAAAAAAATGAGTTACGTGTAGAGAAAAAATGTCGAAACTAAGCAAGTGAATAAAACGAACAAATAATGACAAACAGCACAAAACATTAAAGTTTGCATTTCGAATCAAGTTAAAGTACTGTCTATTTTACTTTGTTTCCGACTTAATCAGACACTTTCCTTAAAATAGTAGATAAGGCAATGGATATAAACGCTGAGATAATAGGTTCAATCTAAGCGAGAGCGGACACAAAGGATCGCAGCATTGGTACCAGCTTGTGGCCTATGCTGGTACACTTAGTCTGATAAATGGGCATAGACATCTCTATCTACTCAATACACACATAACTATCCTATCCAAGCACCATTGTTTCTTTCTTTTTACACCCTTATCATACACAAACTAACATTCTAACCTCACGAACATCCTGAAGGGGTTTTATATCTACCCCCAACAACGCGAAGACCCTGGCTCTTCTTCTGGCCACGAAGTGATCCCTGCCAGTTGGTTGGTGGTTAAACACAATACCTGTCTTCCTGCACCCATCCCTGAAGAAGATCGATCCCTGAATCCTTCGAGTTTATCAGAGTTTGTCATTCTAACCTTTATCTGATTTGTTTACTCAGTTATCTGATCTAATCCAAAATTACAAAGGGACGGATGAATGACATTTATGTAACAGGAAACCAAAACAGAAGGAAAATCATTTATTACTAAACATTTTTGCATATTGAATAAGTTCAAAGATCCATGGAATTAAACACTTCTCATGTCTAATGCAACTATTGGATTTAGCACACCATTGTAAGTTTAATGTTATTTGACTCTAAATTTGACATGGATAGGTGGAGGTGACCCCAATATCTCTATATCAATTCTTTTTCTAGAAACTTGCAAAGAAAACTATCTAAAGAAAGCTGCCTAATACTATATATGCTTGATGGTGTGGATATTTCATCAGTTCAGTTTTAAATACTTTTAAAAAGACTTGGGGTTTCCGGTTTCTTAGTTTTAGTTCTGAAGCCGAGTTCAAATATATCAGGAACTCCGTCGAGGGGGCTGTTTTACATGTCTCCAAGAGACGATCTGGATATTATAGAATATTTTTCTATATCCTGTTCAGAGAAAGACTCTTCGAATTATAAAATTGAATATTGATTCACAAACCTCTGCTTTAAGTGTAGTTAAGTTCTAGTAAGTTTCCATATTTCGATGTTTCATAAAACAAGGAATGAAATGCGGCTTAATAGAGCCTTATACCAAAGCGACCAGCGAAAATTACCTTCTGGCGCTATTTAAATGATGGTCGTAAAGGATTTTTAGTCAAGGGCGTGTTTGCTTCATATGTTGATTATTCTTATTTACTCCCATAATGCAGACATGCTGTATCCTTCTCACTTACTCCCTTTTATTGCTTACAGACAGAGATTGCGTGACTATGCAGAATTTGATGTCTGATCGTTTGCTTATTTTATAATTTAGACAGAAAAACTACTGTCATAAGCCTCGAAAATAGCCTTTCCATTGATTAACTGGCCCTCATGCAACCTTCTGCGCGTTAATTTCGCTTATTTAGTAATATTGTAGGAAATTCCTCCCAATTTCGCATAATTTTCCCTTTTTGTGAGAATTTTTAGTTGAGAATTAATCCTCTCGTTCCCGACGTAAGTTAATTATACCGTTATGGACATTCATTTTGCAACATTTTTTATGAAAATTTCAAGTTGTGTGCCTCTCTTTTCTTATTAAAACTTGTAACATTAAGCGATTATATGATTATGAGAGCCCAATGTACAAGAACGGCTGGTGGACAAATGGTCAATGCACTTTACTAGATATTAGTTATCTAATAAATTTTGGCTGAATTGACGTTAATATCCATAAAAAAACAAACCTTATGGAATAACCTTACCTTATATTAAATCCTTGCGTGTGACCTTTTAGACTATTTTAAACCCAATTATAGAATTTTCATGTGGAAATATTAACTTTGGCACTCTTATAACGATCCTGTCGATATACATAGTGTTCCTTTCTTATCAATGTAACAAGGGGAGACAAATGAAAGTGTTGTACCAAACGCATGTGGCAGAAAAAAGGTCTTTTTCACTAAGAATTACTAACGAACACGAAGTATTAATTAATATATAATTAGATACTATTTAATAAAAGACAAAAGTAACATAAAGATACAGCTTTCACGCGAGCGTATCTATTTGTGTCCTGGCATTAACTCTATGCGTTTAATAATTATGAGCCCACAATGCATGATTAACCTAATATAACCGGATTTTATCTACAGTCTAATGCAGGAATAAACGAATGGAGATTTCGGAGTGCATAAATCTCCCTTGATCTTTCTTTGGAGATAAAGGAGTAGAGAAGGGTGCTTCCTTTTCTCTCTTGATTCAATTTCAATAACCGATACTAATCTCTTTCATACATCAAATGGGGTTATATTGGATCTAAATTATTCGAAATAAAAAACAAAACAAATACGTTTTGACACAAATTAAGCTCTTCTTTGGATGTACAAACGATCATTTTTCTATTTAGCCCTTTGCGGCCAAAATAGCCCTTCTTTAATTTTTCATTCTTTCTCATAGATTAAATATACGACTTCATAAATCAGGATAAATTCAAGAAATTTGGCATCTGAGACGTCACAAGGAACCCAGAATTCATTGATCAAAGATTTAAAAACAAAATCTCTTACGGCTCATACACCAAGAATTATAGATTGATATGGACATTCTACACGGGTCAAAATATTTATCTATGAAAAACTTATACCAACAAATATTTTCAAACTAGGCTACTGAACTTGGTCCCGAAAAATTCTATCATTTGCTCATTTTGCCCATTATCAGGCTGATCATATATGAGTTTGATTAAACGACATAAAAATTACTCAGAACTCATTTCTTACGACGCTAGAGGGAAGGTAAAGATAATAAACCTGCCCTAACTTAACATGAATTGACTGGCGCTATTCGAGCTGAACTCTCCCATTTCACGCTATTCTGACTTTCAATTCCAAACTCCAAAATATTCTCGGTCTGTTTCCTTTTTTGAACTAATATCTTAAAAAGAGATTTACTCACTCGTTTTTCTCCCCCAAGGGGAGCATGGGAGAAAAAGAAAAGGTGGAAAGATAAGTGGTTGCAAGAGAAAGAAAATAGACCAGACATTACGGATTCTTCCTATTGGCCCCCTTTATTCTTTATTTGTGCATAAAAATTCAGATAGAGAGGCAGGGAGATTTTTGAAAAGACCAGTCAATGTATGCCATCATTTAGTTTTAATTTGCCCCACTAAACATACTACATCATAGTAATATCCAAAATTGATGGTCGGTGAGGGAATGCCCTCGTAGGACTACCGTGAGAGAAAGCCCTTGGCGATACCCCTCTATTCTTTCAAGACCACGTGAGCCAGCATGAGAATTTTAGAAAGTGGAGGAAGAATCCATCACTCGCTTAATCACCCGTCCCAGCTGTGTTTGTTTTCAGACGCCGATTGTCTCCCTCCCTGCGATAATGCCATGCGCGGTCATATCAACCCTACCCCCATATTGCGAGGAGAGTTTGATCGTCTGGAACGACCCGTTATCATGAATTGTGTTTGCTTAGACAGGCGCCAAGAATTTCTTGGAGAGCACAAGACCCTGAGACCTCTAGCAGAGCAGCCACCCGGGTATTTAACCCAAACCTCACCATCTCTCAAGGAGATTGAAAGCCCGCTATTCACTCTGTCCAGACTGCCGTCTGTTTCCCGTGACCCCCCGTAACTCGTCGTCGTACGTTGTGGAAGATCTCGTCAGCAGATCTACTTCCATTAAGCTTTGGCCCCTGTTCAGAGAAAAGCTTTTGAGCCCCCTTTTTCCCGGAGAGTTGTGCGGCCCTCTCATCTTCACTACCTCTTCAATATTCCCGTCTTTCGAGACTGAGACTATATTCCAATCAGCTGAATTGTATTGAGTTGAGATTACGTCTCTCTGGAGCAGAGAAAATCTCATTCTTCATCACGAAGTAATCCAACCCTATCTTCAAGTCCTCCGAGTGACGACTCCCCGAAGTATCTTCTTGAAGACCTGCGCCGTTGTCTTCCACCCTTCCATCCAATTCGCCTGCGCTTGAAGGTAAAGCGATCGTGTATGGCCATCCCCAGATTACCTCGTTATCATCATTTAATTCATTTAACAACCATAAGTAATTTGTTCCCCCTTTTGTATATATATATATATATATATATATATATATATATATATATATATATATATCAATTGCCCCCTTTTTTATATATATTAAAATTATATTTTGGGGGTATTGTCTTCATATATCCTTTGAACTGCAACTTGGCAACCCATTAATCTAAACCCGGTCAACCGTAATTCGCACTCTTTATTTATCGCCCAGACATAACTCAAGCGGCCTGTGGCCAGCTGTCTGCCCATACATTTGTAATACTCTGAGCGCCGAGCTAGTCTATATAGATATACCTCGACATGGTGGAAGTACGTTCGTAAATATGAATCTGTGGTCAGCGTTCGTACTTGTATAGATGTGTTTTCAATGCGATTTTATGACCTTACATACAAATCTTTTGAGAAATTATTTAAAGGCACACTATTTCGGCTGTCCCTATTATTTTAATCTCTTTTCGGACAGCTGTATCTCGTATTCATTCTGTTTGTTTTTTCGTGAATCATTCATATATTATCAACCAAAACCTGAGAGTAAAATTGGCGAATCTAAATTGTCTCGTTTAATTTCAATGAAAATTGTATATATACTTTTTCGAAATTTGCTCAAATGGTGTCCAAGTTTTATTTGTAGAAATGTGACACCAAACAATTGAACAAATATTGATAAAAAGAATAACGGCACTTCATAAATTTGGCTAATTGTTTAGGCGCGATTTTAGTCCATTACTTAAGGCCATACATAACTTTCTCACCGAGTTTTTTACATAGGGTTTCTATCGGTCATTTAATCATGGCTTTTCGCAGGCAAGTTCACCACGTCACTATTTTCAGCATCAAAGAAATGTTTCAACTTTGCAGTGTGGCAAGGAGAATATCCATGAAAAAAACAGACATAGGTACTCCCGTAAGTGGAAAGATGGCTCACATGTTGTCTAATCATATTCTTGTATACTGACGCTAAATTTGATGCTTAAACACATGAGCGCACAAAGTCCAGTGGTTAAAAACATGCATGTTGGATTCATTTTGTTTATTTAAGTCGCCAGCGGTTATCTGAGGAGAAGGGGGAGAGGGAAAGAAGGAAGGAGTGGGAAGGGGAGAAAGAGAGAGGGAAGAAGGGAGGGACAGAGGCAGCCAATGAGAGAAAGAAGGAGTGAGGGAAGGAGGGAGGGACAGAAGCAGCCAACGAGAGAAAGAGGGAGAGAGAGATAGAGAGGGAGGGAAAGAGGGAGAGATATAGAGAAAGAGAAAAATTGAGTTAAATGCAAAAGAAAGACAGAGAGACAGAAGGAAAATGCAAAGGGGGGAGAGGCGATAGAAAATGGAGAGGAAGAGAAAGAGGGGAGAGAGGGAGGATAGACAGGGAGATAAAGGGAAAGAGGGATATAGAAGGGGATAGACATGGAGAGAAAGGGGAAGATGAGAAGGTGTGAGGGTTAGAGAGAGAGAGAGAGAGAGAGAGAGTTACATAGAGTTACATAGATACACAGATCACACGGGCCTTACGGCCCAGACTAAGGTGATCTGGCCTTAAATCTACTGCCACTTACACATAGAATAGTAGAAGTAAAGGATAGAAAAGTTTTAGGCTCTCCCCACCCTCCACTCCCTCCGGCAAAAGCCGTACATGAAATAATTTGGGAAAAGTACCTTGCAGGTGTAAGAAGACAGTACCTGAAGGAAATTTGCATTGAATAGTAATTAAATGAAATGAATATGAAAACCACTTACATAAACCTGAAAGAGTTATATTTTTGTAATATTATTTTATTTTGTAGCTTATGCTAAACAATTCCAATATTTGTTAAGTGTTTGTCTAATCTCATTTTAAATGAATCTATAGTTCTGCTGTCCACTACTGCGTTTGGCAAATTATTCCAATCATTAATAATCGAGTAAGTGAAGAAGTTTTTTATTACATCCATAGTGGCTCTTTTACCCTGAAGTTTTGAATCATGTCCACGGGTGGGACACTCCCCTGTCAGTGTGAACAAGTTATTGGCATTAACGTTGTTAAATCCTTTAAGTATTTTGAAGCACTCTATAAGCTGCCCCCTTAGTCTTCGTTTTCTGACGGAAAATAGATTGAGTTTTTTTAGCCTCTCGTGGTAAGGTTTGTTACGTACTGACGGGATAAGTTTTGTCGCTCTGTGTTGTACAGCTTCTAATTTATCTATGTCTTTTATTAAGTAAGGGGCCCAGAACTGTACAGCGTATTCGAGATGGGGCCTGACAATACTTTTATATAGTGGCATAATTATCTCCTCGCTTTTATAAGTAAAGTTTCTTTTTATAAATCCTAGTGCTGTGTTAGCTTTGTTTGCAGCAGCTGCGCATTGGTTTGATGTTTTTAAGTTTTCTGTAATTATTACTCCTAAATCTTTAACCTGCGGGGTTGTGTTTATTAAGCCGCCTTGCATTGTATAGGTGTATTTTTTGTTTTTTGTTCCGCACTGAAGGATTTGGCATTTGTCGATATTAAATGGTATTTGCCATTTCTCAGACCATTCGGTAATTTTATTTATATCAGCCTGCAGGCTAGCCCTGTCATCTTCGCATAGTACTGAGTTACCTATTTTCGTGTCATCTGCAAATTTAGATATGATATTATTTATTCCAACGTCTATATCATTGATGTATATAGTAAATAAAATAGGCCCCAGGACTGATCCCTGGGGCACACCGCTGGTAACAGATACCCAGTCCGATTCCACGCCATTTATTATCACTCTCTGCTTCCTGTTTTTTAACCAGCTACTAATCCATCCGTATATATTACCGTTAATTCCTAGCGTACGCACTTTGTTCATGAGTTTCTGATGTGGAATTTTGTCCAATGCCTTTTTGAAATCTAGGTAAATTATATCTAATGATTTAGTATCGTTATATAGGTTGAAAAGGTTATGGTAAAAGTCAATTAGGTTTGTTAAGCACGATCTCTTAGACCTAAAACCATGCTGGCTATCACGTATAAGGTTATTGTTTTCGAGGAACTCTACTAGCTTGTCTCTAATGATCGTTTCGAGCAACTTTCCAACTATTGAGGTTAAGCTAATGGGTCTGTAATTACTGGCCTGGTTTTTACATCCCTTCTTAAAGATAGGTGTGACGTTAGCTTTCCTCCAATCATCAGGGACGACCCCATGCTCGAGAGATTTGTTAAAAATGAGAGCAAGTGACTCTGCTAACTCATTATGGACATGTTTTAAGATTCTAGGGTAAAATTTATCAGGACCAGGAGTCTTGTACGAGTTCATTTTCTTTAATTTATCAATTACTAGTTGCGGATTTACTTCCAGGCTCCTTAGTGATGGGTGTCTGACCTGTATAGACTCGTTGTTATCGTTATTAGTATATCCTAAGGTGAAGACTGAACTAAAAAACTCGTTTAAGATATTAGCCATACCCATATCATCTGAAATAATTTCACCCAACTGGTTTTTCAAGGGGCCAATCCCGCTTCTCATTTGCCTATTTCTATTGATATAAGTATAGAAGTGTTTGGGATTAGTGGTGCTTGCTTTTGCTATCTCGATTTCGTATTGACGTTTCTTTGATCTTATGAGTGTTTTAACCTTTCTTCTGCTAGTGTTATATTGTTGGTTAACTTGATAGCTTCTATTGTGTTTTAATAATGTGTGGAGACGGTTCCTATCTCTAATTGCTCGTTTGATGTCATTATTAAACCACGGCGGATTGCCTCTATTCGCGTTACTATTCCTTGTCTTAAGAGGAACATGGTTTTCTTGGGCTATAAAAAATAGTTCTTTAAATTTATTCCAAAGTTGATTTACATCTTCTATTTCTATCGGCTGCTCGTGAATATTTCCCAGGGCTTCTCTGAGGCCCTCTAAGTTAGCTTTACTGTAGTCTGGTACTTTTGAATAGTTATTGGTAGTTGAATACCTGGCATTTAGATCAAAGCGGATTAGTTTATGGTCACATGTACCTATATGTTCCGCTACGGCCAGAGTTGATATTAAATTTTCCTGGGAGAGAGAGAGAGAGAGAGAGAGAGAGAGAGAGAGAGAGAGAGAGAGAGAGAGAGAGAGAGAGAGAGAGAGAGAGAGAGAGAGAGAGAGAGAGAGAGAGAGTGGGAGAGAGAGAGTGAGAGGGGGAGAGATAGGGGAGAAAGTGTAGTGAAGAGAGATGAAGAGAGAGAGGGAAGGGGAGAGAGAGAAGAGAGAGGGGAGGATGGGAAAGAAGGGGGAGAAGGAGCAGGAGAGAGCAACAACGTTCTTTAATTAACTCAGTAAGAAAATATCTTATAGAAGAGAATATATCGTGTTTTCGTGCGAAATTTAACGTTTTTAGTCGCGTGTGAGTCTAGTCGTTGGCGCCTCTACATATCATTATGTCGGTCGACCCCATTTTGCTTTTCTTTTGTTTTTGTAATAATATTGTAATTATTTAGCTAATTCTAACGAAATACAAAACCCTTATGTTGTTTTACCTTCTCTTTCGAATGATATAATTGTCAAAGTCCTCCCAAGGTTAGTAATGTATATATTTTGTTTTGGCAATAACTTCATAACTATTCGGCCATGTCTAACGAAATTTGAAACCCTTATGTTGTTTTACATTCTCTCCCGAATGATTTAGTTTCCAAAGTCCTCCTAAGGTTATCCCGGGGATTATTTTGTTTTGGCAATAACATCATAACTATACAGACGATTCTGACAAAATTTGAAATCTTTATGTTGTTTTATATTCTCTTTCGAATGATATAATTGACAAGGTCCTCCCAATGTCAGCCCGGGAATTATTTTGTTTTGCCAATAACATCATAACTATGGGCCGATTCTAAAATGAATTGAAACCTTTATGTTGTTTTACATTCTCTTTTGAATGATATAATTGTCAAGGTCCTCCCAACGTTTGTCCGCGAATTATTGAAAGTTTTGAAGGTCATAAGGTCCTAAATCAGAAATTGTGAGAGCATGCGACCTTTTGGTCAGCAGACCTTGTTCTTAAAAGTTCCCCTCTTCTCCCTATTAATAACTCAGCCAAAAATGAAAGCATTCTAAAAATAAAAAAAATATCACTGAAATTATGGGTAGTAAATAACAATTTGATCACAGTAGTCCTCCACCTTTAGTTTCCATTAAGCATCTAGGCCTCAGCACCGTTCTGAACCTGGCGCATGCGTTCCTAATGTGGCCTTGGGAAGATATTCGAACACTTCCTTTCCCCTTGCCACCAGCTCGGACTTGTGGTTACAGACAGCGCGGTTGGTTTCTATCTCCGCAGGGCTTCACACAATATAATTCATTATATTAAAATCCTGGCTACTAAGTGGCCAGAGATTGGAGTTGGCTAAATCGTATAAATTCTCCGACAACCACTTCTAACCCTATACGGAGGTATAATCTTCCTTCAGCAATCTTCTCCAGCTAGGGCTTGACCACAATTTCTAACAGCTCGACATAGCCGTCTGAATAGAGCTTAAGTCCGTGCTAAAAGATATGCGGTGGCATGGCCTCATCCTTACTGAAAACGTGCCCACAGACCATCACACTTTGGCACAACTGTCTTCATTATACGTAGAATATCGCAATAGTCGTAAGAAAGCTACTTGTTATTCTCTCTTTTGTGAAACTGTCCTGGCAGAAGTTCTTTTCATCTAGGAAGAACCAAATCGTCTCGAGCTCAACAGGATGCCTTAGCTTGTTCAAGATCTTTTTGCCTTCGTCAGGTATGTTTTCTTGGCTTATATCATTTACGTCTTATATCATTTACAGTGTTAACAGAGCATTTAGCACCAGTCCTGTTGTTGGCATTTTGATACCCGGTACAAATCATCATGAATCAAGTAACCATTTTCCAATATACTGATAGCTTTGAACTTTTCTCTGTCTGATAACCTTTTCTAAACTAAAACTTTACTCTACATGCTACCCAAATGCATTAACTCTATACAGATACATGAGCATGTTTTGGATAAAAGGAGACATTAAAATCATCAAATTCAGTCCGAATACCCTGCATAATCTCTATTTTCATATTTAATTCCCCTAAATGGAAAAAAAAATTCCTTGTTCTTTCCAATCAAACTGAAAGGGTTGTAAACTAATTGGATTTCGAACGAAATTGTGATATTATTTTCCTTACAAGATTTGATTAATTTACAATATTGATTAAGGCAGAGGTTCTCAACCGGGAGGAATTGGGACCACAGATTGGTAGACTATAACTGTTTGAATATTGATATTTGTATTGCCTTCGAACTTCCCAAGACGGCACAAAACTAGTATGCATTAGTTACCTGCTGCAAGCACGAGTATCCTTCTTCCCCCTTACCCCCTCGGTAAAGCAACATCGCTGCACCACTGCCGGCCCCTCACTCCCGCAGATGATGCATGACTCATGCTTGCAGTTCTGAACAGTTTCAATGGTCCGCGCTACTGAGTTACGCTAGGTTTTCTCTCCGCTAGCTCCTATGCATTTAGCGACTTTTAGGAGTATTTTGTTGGTTTTTCACTCGCATTAGTGACTGTGCTTCTCTAGTTTTTGTGGTGTATGGAAACAAATAAAGGATTTTTAGTATTTTATGCATATTATTTGGAAAGCGCCTTTTGAGGCAGACAATCTTGGAGAAGGGGTGTATGGTGAAAGAGGTGTATGGGGCAAACAAAGTTGAGAACCACTGAATTAGGGATTCTAGGATATGGGCAAATATTATTGAGGTACTTATCTCTTATGCGAAAAGAGCGAAAAAAAGGCACGAGAGGTAGAAAGGAAATAACCTGATAGAACAATACATCCTCAAGTCATCGATGGATACCCTGCAAGGGGCTATCAGTTATCTCATGGGCTAGCGTGTAACAGCTGAAATCTTTTGGATTTCATCAACTTCAGCCCAATGCCAGATAGGGTCTTGGCTATATACATATCTTAAATGGCAATGTTTTTGTAATGTAGGAAATTCAGTTATCATTGTGAGGTATCTGACACACAAAATGTCTTCATATAACATAATATTTATTGATTAATATGATATTTCATGTCGACAAGATCTGATAATTATATGATAATGGATAGAACACGTATCTATACCATGGAGAAAGGAATTCTGATACGCACACTGCACTTGGAGGTTTTCAGCTGTTGATAAGTCGCCCCAAAACCAATGGATCACATTCCGGTGTTGAAGAAGTGTTGAAAAGAATCAGAAAATGTGAGAACATTCAAGATGGAACTCGTTCTGAAGGCCTCAAGGTAAATACCTAGCGTGAAGACAGGTATCTACCTCTAATGAGCCCTCGGGATCATAAGAAAATCTAAGTTCAGCTTCAACATGAATAGAAAGAAGGCGATCGGATTAATGAATATGTCATAACAGTCCATCACAGACTGCTTGAACAAGGTCTAAAATTGTGTACAGTACCCCAGAAGTCATGATCAATGCCGATATATAAGGTGTTTAATATTAATACTTCCTTCCAGTCCACCAAAACTGTTTTGGCAAAGGCTATGTTCCTTTTTTCAACACAAACTGGAAAAATTGTCGTTAGCAGGAAGTATTCTTTGGTCAGTTTGGGCACCTCTGTTGCCATTGATAGCAATTGTGAGTATTTTATTGAAAAGCTAGAGCAAATGTTTAAGGGCATACGTGTGTTGCATTTCAATCAGCAGAATATGTATGTAACCTTGGATCTAATAGATAGGATATACTCGTACAATGGGCTTGTTTTCTAAAGAGTGAGATATATGTACAAAAATAGGGCTTGTTTTCTAACATATGGAATATACATAGTGCTTGTTTTCTAACAAGTGAGATATACATAGGGCTTATTTTTCTATCATGTGGGATATACATACATAGGGCTTTTTTCTAAGGAACAAGTTCTTGCGTTTTTTTGTTAATGAAGGTTGATTTAAGTTTTGTTGACGTGATTTGTGCACAGGCTACATCTTGAAGTTGAATAATGTTATTGCGGTTTATTTAAAAGTTGTGTTAATTTAATTTTTGTTCTGTACCCTCAAAATGGAATGTCAAGTTGAAAGAAAGGCGCATTTTTGACACTTGTTATTATTCATTTTCAATAGAGATGGGAACAATGCAAACGCAGCCAAAGCTCTTCGCGATATTTGTGCTGTGTACGGAGAAAATGCTTTATCAGAAAGGACAGCTCAATGGTTGTTTTCACGTTTCCAAATCGGTCATTTCAATCTCAATAACGAAGAACGTTCTGGTCGCCCCATTATTAAGTTGGATGAAGATCGATTGAACGACCTTCTTCATGAAAATCCTCGTCAATCAACTAGATAATTGGCTGTACAATTGGCGTGTGATCAGAAAACTGTAGTGAATCACCTTCATTCGATGGGGAAAGTTAAAGAACTCAGGCCATTGGTTCCGCACGCTTCGAAAAAAAACACCAAAATTCAACGCTCCACGATTGCCGCAGGTTTGCTTGCTCGTCACAAGGCTACTCGTGGATATAAGGACAGATTTCTTCACCGCATCATCACTGGCGAGGAAAAGTGGTGTGTTTATGTCAACATAAACGATCGAAAACAATGGCTTAGCCCCACAAAAGACGATGCTATGTGTTTGGTGGAATTGTGAAGGCATCATTCTTTATGAGCTCTTTGCGAATACGGAGATTGTCAATGCAGAACTCTACGTTCAACAAATGTATCGACTCGCCGAAACTATTCGTGAAAAGTGACCTCATCGACGTTATGGAGTCCTTCTGCAACACGACAATGCTCGTCCAGACATTTCCAATATGACCAAAGACGCCATCCAAACGCTTAATTGGGAGATCCTGCCGCATCCTTCATATTCGCCAGACTTGGTTCCATCGGATTTCCATTTGTTCCGATCGCTCTCCAACAATTCGAGCGGCGTTTCGTTCAATACTGATGTGGAATTAAGAACCTGGTTAAACGAATTCTTCGAGTCAAAATTCAGATATTTTTATTACAAAAGCATCGAAAAACTAGTTGAACGTTGGGAAGAAGTCGTACATAACAACAGAAAATACATTATTGATTAAATTGCATATTGTTATCAATTAAAAATAAAGTTTATCTAAAATCATTATTGGTAATGAATAAATTTGATAAAACCGCAAGAACTTATTCCTCAACCCAATACATCGGGCTTTTTTTCTAATATATGGGATATCCATAGCGCTTATTTTCTAAAAAAGTATATTTTTCTTAGGACTGTGACGAACTTACGATATTTTAGAGAAAATTCACCTTTTCCTAGAAAACTTGATTAACCGAGACTCATTTCGTAAGTATCCCATTTTTATTTTCAAGATACTTTGAAAACTAGTTTATGTTAATAAAGTTTTCCTAGAAAAGTAAATTTATATTTTTTTCCCCCACATCCATTCAAGTTGCAAATTGTATTTTGCTTTTTGTTTTGCAGAGGTAATTTTATCGGTGCAAATCGTCACTCTTATTCGACTCAAATTTCAATTTAGATGTTTTAATTACTTCTAATATCAATTTAGATTTTAATTCCAAATCTAATTTAAAAAAAATAATTTGCATTTTCTTTTCATTTTAAATTAGTAAGAGAAGATATTTTTGATTTCAAATAAATTGGCGTGAAGTTGTGCAAAGGGGAAAGTTTCCCCATATATTCCCCTCAACATTTGTCTCCGTCCTGTGCCTTAACACCTCAAAGAATCGAAGAGTAAAATCAAATAAAAAACAACTATTCAGTTTTAAATCCACTTCCTTCTTAGAAGTTAGTGACAGGAAGACAGGAAATAAGTTTATTATATGTCAATTCATATTATAGTAGGGAATTTCTTTTTCCTGTGTGAGAAGAGAAACGGGAAATAAGAAAGATCAAATCATCGAAGTTTTACTTCCCCAAAGGAAAAGTAAAAAAGTTACCAAAAATTCTAACGATTTTATTAATTGAGAAATAAGATTATTAACAAAGATATGGAAGAAATTGGGAGGAAGAGGGATTAATGTTCATGGGAATAAGCAAACTTTTCCCTATCACTAAAGTAGGAAGACTCAAATAGTGTTACACAATCACCAAGTAACTATCAAATTAGCCAAAGTTTGCCTACACTAGCTTGGGAATGATAAGCATTGGCGAAAGAATAAGAAAAGGAGCATAAACAGAGGCAAAGACAAATGATAATAGTAACATAGAAGTGATGACGTCCGTATCAAATACAATAAGCCTCAGATCATGATGTGAGGTTCAAAACGAAGAAGTACGAAATCAACGCTAGAATCCTCAAATGAAGAACGTAGAGGCTACGAAGGAACGTTTTCGAGAAAGTAACTATAAGGAAGTAACAGCACGATTAATGAAGATAAATTGGACTCTCTATGAAGAGATCAAATTCACTTGAGATACCTAGCCTTTAACTACCCTGTTGGATCTCCCTTCTTTATTCAGTGTCTTTTCAAAGAATATTATATTAAAAATGTTTCGATTGAACGAGTCTATAAACCAAGATGATTCGAATGACTCGGAAGGTTCTTCATCTCAGGAGCCTTTTTGTATTCTTTTATTTGTTGCGATATTATTATTATTGAGCCATATCAAATAGAGTTGAAGTAAAGGAATTTGCTCCATTCAATGTGGTTTTAAATTTCTTATGATTTTTAAATAAATACCAGGTGTAAGATGTGGTTCAATTTGGTCTTTGTATGTGGCTGTGGTCTTTAACTAACGGTCTCCTGAGATCATTATTTTGGTTTGCTCTCTTATTGATTGTATGTCATTGTTAACCTCTTTCTCTCTTTCTGTTTTCTCAACTGTTTAATTTAAATACCTGCGTCATCCCTCAGTTTTTCTCCAAGGAGTTAAAATTACCTCGGTAGTCATAATATTTTCCTTTTATTCCCACAATTAATTGTAGAGGCAGAATATCAACAATTTTTGTCTTTAAGTAAAAAGATAAGTGAAAAATCAGTCGATGGATATCTTTTAAAAACCTGCCACCGATTTAGATGCAAAGAAGCCCCGTCCCCAAGGTTTAATTTTATGGATTTCCGGATCCTTTCATGGTATTGTTCTTCTATCCACCCCATTCGCCCTGGAGAAATGACCAATGACTGCAAATGGGGCCCACATTCGAAAAAAAGGCTCGAATAGGTGGGTGTGTCTGCAAAGGAGGCAATTTTTAAAACTTTTTTGCCGTGGTTTCATTTTTCTATTTTTCGAAATGTCCTGTGACAGAGGTCGAGGCCTTGGACAGGCTGGAAAACTGAGACGGTTGAAGATAATAATTGTACCAAATTTTATGGGTTGCAATACCGTTAAAAGGAAATCTGGTCTGAAAAACAAAAATGACAGCAAAAGAGTAATATGAAAAATGTATGTTATGTAAAATGAGAGGAGTAGAAAATATTGAAAGAAAAGTAGTGATAAAAATATAAGTAGAGATAAAAGTCTGCTTTTATTTTACAACAGCCCTCCGTACCTGTAGCCAAGGAAATTGTTTCAAATTATATATTGCAACCTTCTAAGGGTAGGTATTTAAAGTTTATAGAATAATCAAAGTCATCATCCGAACCCACTTTTATATTGTAATTAGTGAAGCAAAGAATACAAAGGATACTAAAGAATAAAATGGTAACCATTATTAATAACAGAGAATCAAATTACATATTTTTGTCTTTCTATCTTCATGCTTGTTGGTCGGTGTATTTTTTCCTCGTTGCATTTTGGAGAAGATGTCTTTTAACATATATATATGTGTGTGTGTAACCTTGAAAAACGTATGTCTTTATTTATATTTATGTTTGCATTTATGTTTCTGTCCATTTGACTATCTTGCAGCCCCTTGCTTCCCTAAAGCAAGACTCCTCGAGTGAGCCCACCTGGATTCCAAATCAAGCCAATTTCTCCCTCTTTCCTGAGCAAGCGCTTTTCAGTGCTTTTTGGCCCACCGGATCATTCGTCTTTTCTGGATGGTCTCCGATTACCTAACTAATTTACGAGTCAATTGATTACATTCTAATCGAACTGCACGAATCAGCGATGTACATATATGTCCACATGGATGAACAATCAAAGTAATGCTAGGAAACGATTTAGTTATATCCATCGATCCTCAAAGGCGTTTGAAAGTTTCATTTATGGCTACATCCTAAAGGAAAGCTCTGTGGCTCTATTCGATATCGCTTCTAATGCAGATTTGCTTGCCATAAAACGGCAATCCATGGGAAACCTTAGTCCTAAATTATGCTTTTTAGAAACTTCCATCACATCTGCGTTACAATTTATCTGTCTCGTGTCCTTCCTCCTTCCACCCTTTCACAACATGCCCCTGTAGTCACATAAACTGTCAAAAAAATACAATTTTCGAACTCGGTGTGAGATTTCTCTTGAGTATAAGCTTTAGATTGCATTTACTTCGCTCTAAGTCCATCTTAAACTAGACGATACATCAAATTCTATGCAAAATCCCCTCAGGAGAAGATCGCACTCCTTCATTACAGCTTCATTGGAGAATAACAGATAAATCTGAATGCTAGACACGTTCGCAAAGGCAGTCAATTTTATCGGAATAATATATAGTATTTTAAATTAAATTACGGAATTTTACTTTAAATTCTGCCCTTTTATGTTCAATAAATGTCATGCTTATGGATATAAAATGTCAAAACATTCCAAATTAATTCAGGATTTGGGAAAAGATTCGAACATTCTGATTGAGGTTTAACGGTTGTGAGATTGTGTAAAACTGGATTGTGTATTTTGCAATCATACAAGAGGATCCTTACTTCAAATAATTGAGTCATTTGACTATTTTTAGGCCGTTTTCATAAAATTTAGGAAATTCTCTTCGGGGAAGTCGATAATTAATTCATGGTTATCTATCTTTTTTCTATAGGTTCATGTGTTGCAATTGATAATGTAGTCTTATTTCATTCTATTTACCTAGTTATTTTCATTCTCATTTTTACCCAACCAAGCGTCATATATCTGTTATTTAGTATCTAAAATTCTTCTTCTTAACCATCGCGTCAGATGCATTTACATACACGCAGTAGTGCATAAATTTCACCAATTTTCACCCAAATGAAATAAGGTGCTGTCTTTTTTTTATATTTGTCAAATAAACATTTAGAATAATGACTACATTTTCACTTTGAAATATTAGCGATGTTATCCAAATACTTTCATATATATATATATATATATATATATATATATATATATATATATATATATATATATATATATATATACCGCGTACGGAAAAAAAGAGATTGATTGGAGTTAGTACTTTGGAAAACTGCATGTATAGAGCTAAAAAAAACATTCTACAATCGCAAGATAGGGAAAAAAGAACCTTTACATAACATATTACTTTATCTTACCATGATAATTTATTGTATTCTCTACCAATGTTAAAACAACTTAATATAAGTGTAATATTTAAATACAATTATACATTATAAAATATGTTAATAAAACAGAGCCCAAGGAACGATAATAATGTAATATATAGTAAACCTTGTTTGGATTGTAATTTATTCTATGTTAGTCAAACTTCTAAAAATATCTGTAAGAATTAAGTAACATCAAAATGCAGTATCTTAGGAATATTCGAATAGTGCTTTAGCCGTCCTCAGGCTTAAGATAGGTCACCAGATTAACTGGTCAAAAGCATTTAAGATAATGCATATAAACGATTTTATTAGCAGAAATATCTTTGAATCGTTCCTAATCTCTAGCACAAAGGAGGTATGTAAATATAAGCCCCGGTTTGTTTTCCTTAGATCCAGTCCTATCTTTATTTCTCAAATCAAACTTTTAAAGACCATAAAAAATGCTGAGCTCATAGGGAAAACATTGCTTTTTATAAATACAGTGTCTCTCTATTTTGTAAACCATTGTGAGTTTGAAAATGTTAAGACAACGAAAGTACTAACTCCAATCAATCTTTCTTTTTCCTTACATGGTATACACAAATATTTATATTTATTTACGTGTTACCTCTCGTGGTTTTTACCCATATATATATATATATATATATATATATATATATATATATATATATTAATATACTAAATCCTCGAAAGCTCGGACGTCGAAAAGTTCGATTTCGGGAAAAGTCGGACGGAAAAAAATATTCCTAAGAAAATTAAAAGTATATTTATTTGTTAAAAACAGAAAAATATTTAAAGAATATATATTTAAAACATCATATAACATACGACATATGATAAAATGATAATAAAATTATACAATATACGTATATCTAGATAAAAAAAAATAATAAACGTAACAATGCGCATCAAAACGTTCCTTTGTTTTCACGACATTTGGTTTCAACAATTACACGCACTGTGCAACCCTTCGTTGTTGTGTTCGCATTCAGTTCATTTGTCCTTTGTAACTGTGTGATTTATTAATGTGTTGTTTATTCATGATGGCCCATAAGCGTAAAGTAAATGCGTTCTTCATCGGATAGAAGTTGGAAATCATTGAAAAGATTGAAAAAGGTGTTCATTATGCACTGCTAACTCTTGAATAAAGCATCCCTAAGCAGACTCTGAGAAATTTCAAACGAAACAAAGATAAAATAAAATCTTATGGATCTACTGTGAGTGAAACTACTGGTGCGGAAAGCCAGAACCTGTATGAGGAAATCTATGAAGTTTGGTCAAAAGCAGAAGTTAGAAGAAGCAGTGATCAAATAATATCATCAACATATGAGCACAGGTGTTGGAGCGCTTAGTGTCGATATAAAGGATGCTGTGGTACGTTTTCCCAAGCAAATGAACACTAAATCTTTTCAGGCCTCAGGTGGTTGGTTATGGCTATTCAGGAAGAGATTTGGGCAAAAGAAATGCTCGTAAGGGAGGTGAATAATCTAATGCCGCTACGTAAAAAATCGGAATTCTTCGCAAAACTGTGAGCGATATCTTGGATTCAGAAAACATTTTGTTTTCTCAAGTCTACAATTTGGACAAAAAACGCTTGATCTGGCGTGATTTGCCTGAGAATACTCATGTTGGGAAGGCTAAGAGGCGAAAACTTGATAAGTCTAGAATATCTCTTTTAGGTGGAGCGAATGCAGATGGGAGCCATCGCCCCACTCCTGTTGTTGTTGGTAAATCAGCTAAGCCGAGATGCCTTGAGGATTGCATGTCGAATTTACCAGTGCATTACTACAGCAGCAAATGTGCTTAGCTTATTAGCTTAATTTTTAGTGATGCCTTCTTTAAACGTACTGTTGGAGCGATTGTTAATTTCCAGCGAGACACTGTTAAGATCCCCGAATATAAAGTCAAAACACTTGTGCTTTTGGATAACGCCCCTGCACATACTGACATAAACAGACTTGTTGCTTTAAATAGGAAGATTTGTGTCCTATTTCTTCCTCCTAATACCACCTCCCTAATACAACCGATGGATCAAGAAGTTATTTATTCTGCTAAGTTCGGCGACTGTTCCTATATGAGGTCATAGCAGTGGAGGAAACGGAAGAAGACGCCGAGAAGGACATGAAAGGAGAACGCACATCCCGAAATCTCAAAACATATAACATTCGTTCTTCAATCTTTAATTTTGCGAGAGCATGGAAGAATGTCAAGATCACTGCACTGCCAAATACATGGAAGGTCTTGTTACATAATGTCAACAGTCCTGTTATTGACTCTGATGACTTTAAATTCAAGTACTTTGCCAAGCTACTTGTGTCAGGAGGAAAGGAGACGAAAGAGGACCAGGTGGATTCATGGCTGAAAATTGATGAGGGTGACCCTGGACACCAAAAAATGACTGATGAGGAGATCATAGATTATGTATTATATTCTACTTCTGACAGCGAGGACAGTAATTACGTGCACCAAAAGAGGGAGATGGAAATGTTAAAGCTCTCTGATGCGAGAGATATGATTGAACAGCTGATGGCCTTTGTTGAAAGGCGGCCAAAAGAATTTATGGCAGCATGTTACACTTCATTGAGGAACTTTCGTTGTGAAATTATAGACCTCCAACACAACCTCTCGAATAAAACAAATTGATTCTTTTTTCGGCCAAAAACGCAAACACCGGACAACGCTCCCAAAACTACTCCTCAATCAGCCAAGCCATCAACCTCATTCTCTCATGTGCCTCCACCTCCTTTATCAACAGACTCTGATTCAGAATGAAGGTAAATAAATAAGAGCTGTTTTTTTCTCTCTTTTATGTTTTGAATTGCTATTGAGTGATCGTTTGGTGTTGTTTCTTAGGCCTTAGGCTATAATACATACGAACCTTCGGGAAAAGAGGGACGGGCTTGCCCTCCAAATTGTCCGACTTATATATATATATATATATATATATATATATATATATATATATATATATATATATATATATATATACACATTTAGGATAAATAAGCAGGCTAAATTTGGGAAGTTCATTATAATATTCTTGTCTTTAACAGTCAAACTTTCTCTAACTGGCCAGTTTCTGTTCCCAATGTTTCTCCTTGGCTCGCTGTCCCATAAACACAGGAAACACGGATATTTTGTATAGCCTCATTGGTGGCCAAGTAAAAAATTTACTATTTTCAGATCCACACATATGATCCATTTGTGTTCAGCATAATCTAATATAGATTTTATGTGTTCATGCTTCTCTTTTAAATGCACAGATTGATCAATAGGAACCGCACCGAACAAGTTTCTATTATGGAGTAACACACATTTTAGACTCTTCTTTGAACTAGCTATAAAATGTCTTCCTTTACTTGGATCATACTCTAAAATACCCATCACGTTTAACAGTCTAGCCACCTCATAACAGTAAACAAAATCTTCTTCAGTTTTAAAAAATGCCAAGAGAGCTCTCACCCGGTTGCGATAAAAAGTTACATTTGTTTTTTCCTCCAACAAATTCTTCTCTTTAAGTCTAGAAGCTAATACTTCTGCTAACTCTTTTGACAAGCCTAGGTCTCTAACTAACTCATTCAGTTCTAATTGACTGAAGTATGTACAAAGTCTGAATCATTGTCAAGTTCATTGCTTACATCAGATTGACGTATATCACTTACATCGTCCAGTGAAGGAAGTTCCTTGAATGTAGCTACTGGAATTTCATCTGAGTGAAGCACTGGACGAATTGCTGAATCGAGATTTTGGTAACTTATTTTATGTTGCGTTTTCTTGCTATAACCAGAAGTCTTTGTGAGACAAAAGTAGCAATCGTTTACATAGTTTTTTGGCTCCCACAACACCATAGGAATGCCAAATCCTAGTTTTTGCCTTGGGCCCTTTGTCCATTGGCGTAGATTTTCGACACATGGTACACAAAAATTGTGCGGAGTCCACGGTTTATCCTGATCAACTAATTTAATCTTAAAGTAAGCCATGTATGCTCTTTTCACAGAAATACTAATGTTCATTCTTTGAGTTGGTGCAGTAAAACAACCACATATATAGCAAAACGAGTCAGGACAATTAAAATATTTCCTTAGTAATGAAGCCATACTACTGAATGTTATTTTATAAAACAAATCTGCAAAAAACACAAAATTATATTATACACAATTGCTTTATATATCTAGATGTGCATAAAGAAAAGTTTAAATGCATAGATAAAATAAAATAAGAAAAATACCAAACGCCTCCACTTCCGTTCACCTGGTCGTAAGATAGCCTGTTACTATGAAGGGGACCAATATGGACCAGTCCATAAATAAAAAAACTCGACGTGATAGAAGAAAACTATTGCCATTTTTAAACTCAGTGGCCCCGAATTTCCCAAGAACAGGTCACAAAATTAAGCCAGCATAAAAAAGTTAAAGTTTGTTGACCAGTGTATTTAAGACTGAAACCAGATCCAGATATGGATCTATACCCAAATTCAACCATCTTTTCTTAGGCCTGAAAATAGAATCGAAATCCGTCAATAACCTTTTGTGCAAAATATAAAATGAGTAAGTGATTAAGAAGCTAGATCGCAAACTAGATCTGTCCCCAAATGTGACCAATTCTTCCTTGGTACATGGCGTAACTTAGAGGACCCTCCTTTTACTAAATTTCATCAAAATACGCAATATCCTGCTATGAGATATTGAAAAAAACAGACAGACACAAATCCAGGGGTGATCACATATGGTTACGCTG
Organism: Ceratothoa steindachneri; assembly: GCA_963969495.1. Taxonomy (NCBI): domain Eukaryota; kingdom Metazoa; phylum Arthropoda; class Malacostraca; order Isopoda; family Cymothoidae; genus Ceratothoa; species Ceratothoa steindachneri. The sequence continues at coordinate 141,632,585 of OZ018330.1, read as the reverse complement.
TCTTTTGGCTGTGGTAAATAACCCGAACCATCCATATGCTCGATGATCAGAGGAGGTATACTTCCCTTGCTCTCTCACCTTTCCCCTTTCCTTTCACACTTTATCTCTAAGCATCTCTACACCATGTACAGTTTCACCTTACTAAATCGCAATTGAAATACTTAATTCTCGAACTCAAAATTTTATACCTCTTCTCACTCAATAGCACAACCACACCCGCTCTATTCTTACCAGCCTAAATCAACTATGATCGTACTCACTTCACTCCATCCCAGGGGGTATGTTATATCTTCTGTCCTAAAGACTGCGTTATTGAGTCTCAAGTTATTTCTCCACCATTTGGCAAAAAGAGTGAGCTAACAAGTTTGTCAGAGTGATCATTTCACAGAGTTTACCAGGGTAATGAACTCCATCCCTCCCCAAACCATCCCAGAAAAGATTTAAGGCAAACTTCCTCCAACTGATTAGGCCAACGAGTTCTTAGCATTGCTCGATTTTATATTAATCTCAGCCTTTTCGTGAAAAATCTCCTTCATGATAAGCGAAATCTTTTGTCCATAACTCACAAAGATAACCAAACATTTACACACACGTATGTGGACGCTCGAATCTTTGCTCCAGATACTGGGTGCCTTCATTTTCGCTTACACCTGTATGCTTTAGTAGATAGCACACTTAGAACGTGCGCTGTATGTTACGTATTGTTGACCATTTTGAAGTGGATGAGACTTTGGAGTAAAAGACTGCTTTAATAATATTTTTTGGTCTTTCATCTTTGTTAATTACTTTGTTTTAATTTAATGATTTTGCTTTTTTGTCTATTCCCTCGCATACAAAGCTTCCTTCCCTTTTGTTAATTATAATTTTAATTTGCTGTGCAACATTTCGCTTCAATTCGATGATAATTTGAAAATGATTATCGCAGCAACGAACGCGCTGACAACAATTGAGTCTAGTTAGAGAAGATTGATGTGTATTTTAGCCTTTTTCTTAAAATAAAAAAAATCATCAAATTTCCATTCTCATTAAAGTTTGAAAATAAAGAGGTTTAATGAGATTTGATTAAAGTCGCCACTGTTTTTTGTCCACTGCGCGTGCGTAACATTCCTGGTACGAGGCCAAATTTTTAAGGTCAAGCTCAAAATAGATAACTAATGATTTATTACGAAATTTTGTAGCCTCCTAAAGAATGAAAAAATTTATATGAAATAAAAAAAATATGACAGACTAATAGAAATAAAAAATAATAATAGTTAAAGAGAATATAACATTTGAAATGAGAAAGTTGATTAGTTCTTCACCTTTTAAGGTATTTTGGACTTTATTCCAAACCTTAAAATGAATTTTGGCGAATATTATAATTCAAAAATAGGAAATCAACGTTATTATAGAGATGAAAATTACTAAGAAACTCAAATTATTCACTTTTATTAATACAATTAGTGGCAAAATCTAATATGACTGTACATATGGGAATGTGATAGGAAAATCTACAAAAAGGATATATTAACATACGAGTATTAATGAGCATAAACCTATAAAAGGGGCAGTTAAACTAAAAAGAATTGTATAGTTTCCTTAACATCCGCTCTTATAAGACATTCGAATTTTTCTTATAATCCAGGTGTCTTTTCAAACATTTGCGTAGGAAACAACTTAAGGCTAGTTTATATTAATTTATGATATAGTTTATAAAAAATACAAATAAAACAATTGTGGGCACGAATGAGTTAATTTAACATCATTTTTTTCCCTAATTACACAGGTTAATGCTTTCGCTGTTGCCTTTTCTATGTAAACAAACACAGCAGCACCCTTCTATTATAAGAACGTGCTTTTTCATTGTGGTTTTACTCTTTTTTAGGGGTTTTCCATAGAAACCAGTATCGATATTATGTATTTTTGTATATTTTCTTATATAAAAGTCAACCTAAGGTAATCAATAAGGGCAATTTTCAAACTGTACACGAAATGAAAAGAGGGAAAATGAATAAAAGAAAAATCAAATAAATCAAAGAACAGGAAGGGATAAAAGGGTTAATTGTGGCAATACAATCTATTGACTCTCGTGAATCCTGCGAAATGTCGGCGGTGATGGAGGTGAGCATAATCCTATATACGCGAAAGTTTTTGCTTCTATCGAGCCGAATCCTCAGTAGGAAAAGGAGAGCAAACACTGAATTCAATATATATGTATGTATTGGCCAACATTTCGGGCTTTCGACCCATCTTCTGGGCTAGGACAATAAAAAAATAATTGTTTTTACAAAAAGAGAATAATGACGAGAGCTAAGAAATAAATGTAAATATGTAAACAATAAAAAGCTCAAAAACTTAATATGAAGGACAAATTTCTGTAGTTTGAGTAAAAAATACAAAAGAAATACAAAATAAATTCAAATGACATTAGTGGCGGTTGTGTTTAATTAATAGAGACTCAATTATGAGAAGGTCAGATTTGAATTTTGATGAGAGGGGTATTTTGAATTGATTATAATATATAGGGATTTTACAGGAATTGGAATGAGATCGGATAACAGAATTTTCTCTTAAAGACAAATATATATATATATATATATATATATATATATATATATATATATATATATATATATATATAGAAAGAGAGAGAGAGAGAGAGAGAAACTCTAAGAAAAATTGGTGTGATGAATATAGTGGCATTATTAGACAACTGCTCTACTTCAAGTTCAGCGTAACACACTTCGTCCTCGAAATGGAATACAGGATTCATCGAATACTTCTATAGTGCCCCCCAAAGCTCATATCAAAGTATATCCTTTATACTAGGCTAGTTTACCGTCGTAGAAAACCGTTTTTATTAATATAATCACAGCGTTTTCTTAGCCAAATACATTCGAAAGAGGGAAAAAATTCCAAGACAAATTGGTGCGGTTAATGTAGTCTCATTATTAGAAAACTGCTATCTCTCTCTCTCTCTCTCTCTCTCTCTCTCTCTCTCTCTATATATATATATATATATATATATATATATATATATATATATATCCTGAACCACGCTAATAGCTTGGTAGTGAAAGTTGGGATTAATCAGGTCTGTGTGAATCAAGTTTGATGAAACATTTCACAGTTTGTCTGCACAATATGGCAACACTAAGAGTTTAAATTTCATTAGAATCAGCCAAGTAGTTATGATGTTATTGCAAAAACAAAATAATTCTGGGGCTAACCTTGGGATATATTTGGCAATCATATCATTCGAAAGAGAATGTAAAACAACATAAGGATTTTAAATTTCGTTAGAATCAACAAAATAGTTATAATAAAGGGTCCTTCAATAAGGTCGCTCGATTTTTAAATGTAAATAAAACAAGTTGTGTGCAATATATGCACTCAATTTATTTTAAATTTGAAAGTAAATTTAATGGCATTAAGTGTGGAATATGATTTCGTTCAAATGTCCGCCGCGGCTTCTTTTGGTAGAACGTATTCGGGAGGCCTAATTTTCAATTTGATGGATGGTGTTCGTTATGTTGACTTTGAGGACATCAACTGTTTGCGGATTATTGGCATAGACCTGCGATTTAAGGTAGCCCCAAAGAAAGTAGTCTAATGGCGTTAAATCGCATGATCTCGGTGGCCAGTTGACGTCGCCACTGAGCGAGATGACCATGGCCTGAAATCGCTGGTGCAAAATGTCTATCATGGCCTGCGCAGTGTGGAACGTAGCACGGTCCTCTTGGAACCACATGTCGTCAGTATCCATCTTAGGCATATAATCCAGTTTAAGCCACAAGAAGTTGCTTATCATCGATCTATAGGTATCGCCGTTGACGGTTATGGCAATCCCATCTTCGTTCTCAAAAAAATACGGACCGATGATTCCGTTAGACGAAAATCCGCAACAAACAGTGACTTTGTTGGGATGCAATTGGTGCTAGTGTATCTTATGTGGATTCTTTTCGTCCGAAATCTAACAATTTTGCTTGTTCACAAATCCATTCATCCCAAAATGGGCTTCGTCGCTGTGGCGAGGATAGAAATCACGTAATGTGCGGAACGTTTGTCGAACTGAGCACTGGTTTTTATAATAACATTTGATGATTTTCACACGTTTTTAAACGCTATAACCTTTCATCGTGACTTGCCAAGTACTACTGAACAGTTCACAGTGATGTTGCCAGATGTTGCTCTAACAACATGGCCACTTTCGCCTGACATAACTCGAGCGTCCTTGTTGAAAGACCCTTTATTATTGCCAAAATAACCTAATTCCCGGGATAACCTTGGGAACCCTTTGGCAATGATATCATTCGGAAGAGAATGTAAAACAACTTCATGGTTTCAAATTTCGTTTGAATCCGCCAAATTGTTATGATGTTATTGCCAAAATAAAATAATTCCACGGCTAATCTTGGGGGGGACTTTGCTAATTAAATCTTTCGAAAGAAAATATAAAAGAACATAAGGTTTTCAAATTTCGTTAGAATCGGCCGAATAGTTACAATTTTATTACAAAACTATAAAAAGCAAAACGGGGACCGCCCGACCAATCGAGCGACCGACATATTGAGATGTAGTGCTGCTCGCGACTAGACTCACTCACGACTAAAAATCATTCAGAATACATAGTAGGGAGAAAAATATACCAGAACATGACGGGAAAATTGTTTACCAGAGAGAACCAGCTAACTTTGGAAGAAAGTTATGAGACTGAGATCCTGCTTAAAACGCATTGTAATAAAAAACTAAAATTTGAAGCTGACTGTCAGAAAGAGAAGGTTACCCCTCTCCCTCGAACCCGACGTCTACCTGCGGCGCCTGAGAAAGATGTACCTGCACGGCCAGACAGCCCCAAGGGAGCAGCGAGAATTTCGCGCGATCGCGTGATCCGCTTGGGTTCTCTTTCTTCCCCGTCTAATCACCAGATCGGCGTCAGACCTATGGCGTCGAAGACCTGCGCGCGAGTCTATGATGCCTGCCGAGAATATCCCCCCACCCCCCGGCGCGCCAAGTCTAATGAGATCCCCGTCCCGCTTTTGGTGACATCTGGCGATCAGCTTCCGTCGAGGTAGTATAGAACTTCGAGAAAAGCTTTGAGAAGTTTGTACCATACAGACCTGTCTTGGTTAGCAGCCACGTACAGTCCCATACGCTCTGCTTCGCCTCCCAACGGCTTCCAGCTACGAACGCGACACGTCACCTCTGCCCGGCTTCGCTCGTACCTAAAGCCAGAGTTCCCGCCCGGCAGACGATTGCCACGGATAGGCATCTATCACTCGGGTATCGACTTCATTCTCGTCTAGAGTACTCCCTCGTTCATTTCTCAGCAAAGTTGAAGAAGAAGGAACTTTGCAAGTGGAACTTTGCAGAGCCCTTCTTACTCGTCGTATCCAAAGCCTCCAGTCAATTGGGCTTTACGTGAGGCTATCCCGTCATTTGCACTCTTCCCCCCTTTCCCTGGAAGCAATCAAAGTACATCCTCTCTTGGAATCTTGTCCTCGTCGAGTCATTTGTCCCCCCCCCCCGTTTGGTATCCCGGATCTCATCTTATTTATTGTCATTTATTTACTTTTGTTAATAATATTTCCTTTCTTTCTATAAAACCCAGAAACTGTAAGAAATTTTTATTTAGGCCAACCTCACTCGATTTTGTTAATTTAACCCTCGCACTCCGATCTGTATCCCGATTTCTGGCGTGCTTCCTTCGCACGTCAACGTAGAGTCAATCCTCGGCTAGCATCGACGTTCGACTCTACGACAGTGACATTGTTATCTTTAAAACTATGGATTATTTGTTTCAAAAGTAGGAATTTAGTTCTCTTTTGTGGTGAAAATGTAGTTTAATCTTACCCTAACTTTGACAGATAAGTGGTTTATCTCACCTGGTGGGTGGAGATGACTGGGGTAAGTCGTATCATAATTCTTCTCTTAAATTTAAGTGCCCCTTTGTTTTCAACTTGAAATTTTGGTTCTTCTACTGTATGGATTTTTATGTTTGCCTTTGTTTATTTTGTTTTCATACCTTCCACTATTTAATTTGTTCTCTCTTATCAATCAGTTTTCCATTCCTCAATTTGTTTGTAGGATTTTAATTCCGCTGCTGGGACATACGAACGATTTTTCAAAACTCCTGAAATCTATCAACTTTAGAACAGCTTTCGTAATTGGTTATTATAGGTGTTTAGTTACCTTTCAATTTTTGATTGAGCATTAGTGATTTAATATGCGATTTTTCTTGCTCTTTGAGGAAATGACTGAATTTTCTTGAACGGGTCTAGTTCATGAAATATAACCATTTTACGTATATATAGGAACTTGGTCATTTCCTAGAGAAATAGATATATTTTCATGAAAAACAATCAAAATTTCATAAGAAATATTAATTTCAAATCAAATACACTAACCTAACCCCTTTAACCTAGCTAACCAAAATTTCAATAATTGTTTTTCGAAAGGTGTGAAATTTATCAGTCCCTTTGTAATGGAGTTAATGGAATCCCGAGATTATAGATGAAAAATTGCTCTCGTTGGCTTTCACCTTGAAATTAAAAAATAAAATTGTATATATACTGGGTATCTGATATTTCACTTCATTCTCCGCCCTGCGGTTGATGGCGGCATTTGAAATTCAGTTTTAGATATCGAGCGGAAACCAACCAACTCCCTAAAAACCCCAGAAGTTCCTGATCATATTTTTTATCATACTCTAACCAAAAAAAGTGAAATAAATAAAAAAAAGAAGAATACTGAATGAATACTAGCAAAACACCTAAATTCAATTAAATTTAGCCCGATAAAAAGACTAGGTGGAAAGTTTTACCAAACTACAGTGGATTAAAGAAGTAAGGTTTACATTAAAAGGATACTTATCTACGTCCATATGTAGCAAAGAAGAACTACAGAAATAAGACAAACAAAGACCCTTGGAGCCACTCAAGGCCAACCAAAGAAACAAGCGGTTTCAACCTAGGTCGGAGAGTATCAGATTAACCACCTTACTAATTATATAAGAGTGCATTAATTAAAATTAAGCTGTTTTTATTGTTTATAGATCTAAGACACACAATTATATACATGTGTGTGAGGGAATCCCCACGTGGAAGCTCTTGAGCAGAACGGAACTTCCATGCGCGGCAGAACGCCCGGTTAGGCTTAAATTGGTAAGCCTACCAATACCTTCCACCAGCGTTAGCCTCGAAACGCGTCCCACACGAATCACCTTTACGCGGACTAGAATATCCTCTGCAAGAAGATTCGAGGCCATTCGAGAGTAGAGCTGTTTCCCGCTAACCCCCCTCGAGAGCCTTGGACATAAATAGTGTTCGACTCCCATGAGGAGACACAGAGTTGAGAAGTCTCGCCCAGACCCCAGAAGATTCCCCATGGTTCCAAGTCAAGTGCTAGCAACAAAGCAAAGGGACAGCTGGACTATTTTGTGTATTTGGAATTAGCCCCAGCCAGGAGGTAATTCCACTGAACGATCGCCCCCGAGTGATTTTCCTGACTTCTTTTCATCAACTCCTGTCGAAGCCCTCCTCATTTCGGGTAGCCGAAATACTCTTCCCTGGCCGGAAGTTACCCCCCCCTTGTTGTTGGTGAACCGTCATCACTCCAACCTCCCGCTCAGAAGTTTCGAACGTCCTCACCTCACGTGCAGAAGACATCCGTAAGCCAACCCCTCTCCCCCCTTCAGTAACCCAATTGAGTTAATCCCCCCCCATTTGAATAGCCTCCTCCTTGAATACTTAAAGTTCTAAATTCATATCCTGATTTATAACTACAATTCCCCCTTTCACTTACTGATGTGATTTTGCCCGTTAATTCTCTGAGGTAATTTTACCCATCAATTCTCTCATTATTTTTGTGTAAATAAAATTATATTTTTGTAATGCCTCTTTAAATAACCTTGAGCTTTGCCATTGTACATAATTTGCCTGACCTCGTTGCACTCTCTCGCTACTTAGCCCGTCTAAACTCGTGGTTTTCCGTCTCTTTTGTCGTTTCACTTTCAAGTTATTGGTCCTTCCCTCATAGATATAATATGGTATTGATATAATGTAATGTCATACCACGACAATGTGTATTTAAGAATCATACAGGGTTTTATTCTAACTGAAAACAAACGGTGCTCATACAAAAGGGAGGATAGGAGAAATCTATTTCTCTCATAGGGCCTCGCCGGTAGTGTTAGAATGAATATAGTGACAGGTAAGTCAGAAAAGTATACTGAAACGCATTAGCACAAATGTAAATGATTAAAATCGAATAATGGCTATCATTTTATATATTTATTTTTTGCTTCAGACCTTCTTATTTTGATTGGACGTTTTCATCTCTGCCTCCTAAGAGGAAATATTTATACTTGTTAAATGGAATTTTAAACATATCTACAGAAGTGTTTTTTATGACTCGGTTAGGTAGGCCCTTCTACATCTGTATGAGTTTAAAAATAATGTCATTTTGAGCTAAAAATTTCTCTTTCGACTTAAAATTGAAGTTCTACGAAATGTATTTCTGCATTCCGTTTACTTTTTGGTAGCTTAGATGCATGGCCTTAACCAACCTTCTAGTGCTCAACAGGACCTCGACCTTCCCTTAAAACGTTTACAAACCTACATAACATCCTAGCTTCCTCTGCTTGGTTTCGCTATATATCTCTACCTGTTCCAGAAGAACAAAAGGTCTGTGGATTACATACGTACTACGCCCTAAAATAAATATTTTCTAAATCCGCCCCTGATTTCTCAATTGCTGACTCAGGTTCAGAGATAATAGTCCTAGCTACGAATGAGTCGTGTTCCCAATGCCTGTTTGTCCTACAGTCTCTCAGCTCTATAAAAATCTTGGCCAGTGACAAGAATGAATTTAATATCAGGACCTGCACGGTCCTAGTGGATAACTTCTTCCCGGATCTGATGCCACAGACGAGTTTATGGCTTTCGTCATCAAAGAAGTCTTCACCGAACAACAACATAATGTTTATTCGGTTAGCAGTTTTAAAAGCCATCTTTTGCTTCTTCCACTGCGTTTAGGATCTCTAAGATAACTTTAAAACTCAAAACCCTACGAATGTTCATAAAATTTGTAGGAAAACATAAACGAGTTCAAGAACTCCCCATCTCACTCCCCTGCCGAAACTGCAGCAGATTTGTCCACTCCTCAAAATATTGTAAAACACCGGGGATCAGTGCTTTTGATGTAGACTATTGGGAAACGATACCCCAGATTGCACTCGGCTGGAGCAATGATTGCACTGTGGCGGTCAAAATCATGCTCGCCACAAGAAGTGTCCTCACTACCTCTACCACCACGAGATCTGCGTTCGGTCCCTACGATGCGCTATTTCTAAACTCTAAGCAAAACTAGACATGCGTGAATAAGGCATTACTCTGTTAAAACCCACATTTTCCGTTGTGCCAAGTGGTGCTCCAAACATTCACTTCACCTCTAGCACCTCTAGCACATTGGCATTAAGAACTGACCACCCGACACCACCTCTCTATCTCCAACGCTCGCCATTCCAATGAAACAACGCGCTAAGGAACATTATTTCCTGAATTGGTCTGCCTCAATGAAACTAAGCTCCTAGACCCCTTTTACTTTTCTCCTGCTGGCTACTCCCAGGTCAGCCTACCACTTTCCCTATTTTATGGTAACCACCTCATAGTCCGCACGGATATACCATTTACCACAGTCACCTTCTATAGAAACCTTAATGCCCTTGCTCATCACCACCGGTCTACGTTCTTAACTGTGTGCTCAATCTACCTCCCACCCTCCAAGCTAATTACCTCACCTCCCTGAATGAACTTGTCTTCCAAATCGCAAAACAATTTCCTTAAATTTAAGACTTTAATGTTCGTAACCTTTACTGGTATGATGTCATAAACAACAGCAAAGGACATGTTGTACTAGACCTCGTCCTATAACAAAACTTGCAAGTCCTCAACGACAGAGACTTTACCCATTATCATCCCCAACAGACTTCTTTTCCCATCGAGATCTCTGTCTGTGCTCAACTGATTTCCCGCCCGATGACTTCTTTAGGCCTTCTTCCTCTTCCCCTTATCTGCCCAAGACCGTATTAGGCCTACCTGAAAGCTGACTGGAAAGCATTTGCAACGTTGTCCTCTTCCATAACTATGTCTTTATTGGCAGTATTTGCTATAAATTCCGACTTTCGGGAAGTTACGTCTCCGCATATTTTTGTAGTTATTTTAAGAATAGAAGACAAATCAAAGAGACGTTTAGGTTCAGTTTCAATTTGTTAGGTCTATAAGCAATTGCAATATTAATATTTATATTTGACAGACACTAATTCTTCGACCACATTTTAGTTACAATATCGTCGCTATTAACGTCTGCCATTGTTAGCTTCATTTTTTTGCATTAGGTCTCTTTTATACAATTGTAGCTTCGATAATGAATTTTTCAATATACTTTCTATGCGCAATATCGAACTAAACTTCAATTATAGCGATTGCGCCAAAGATTTCTGTACATACCAAAGTCGTAAATTCGATAAATTTATATCTTATACATCGCGCGCGCATTTGTGTAAAGAGAGTTTAATTAGACCCTTAAGACGGCGTCTCGCTTTCAAGATTACTCTGATTAACAGTATTTCCCACTTCGGGTGAAACACGATTGATTGCTTTGTCTGCTGGCTGCTACTTCTGCTGTTCAAGTTTCCCCTGTAGCGCAATTGTTTGCCTTCCTCGAACTATATAACTCTCGAATGCTCTAATCTTGCAATCGGCCAATAAAAAGAAAGGTGTAAAGAAGAACTATAAGGAGAAGACGGAGGAGAGAAAAATAAAAATAAAATAAATGCGACATCTTGAAAAATTCTTTTAAGAGTATGAGGCAATCGGCCATTGAACACAGGCGTGGGAGATTTCATAGTAATTTATACAAAATATGATTGATGGTGACACTTTTATTCGTATTAAAGAGAGTATATATAAAGATGGAATTACAATAAATCCTATTAGATTACAAATATTTCTCGGCTTCCACTTAGCTGAATTTAAGCCACCAAGAAACAACGAACCTGGAATTAAAAATTCTCTACCAAAATAGAATTTAAGTTAAACCCAAAATCAAACAGGTAGATGGAGTGAAAATGACTACTAGAGAACAAAAAAAACAGGGTTTAGAATGTCATAGGAAAATATGTTTAATTCATTCATATCGAGATAAAAAATTTGAACAATCGCGCACGTTTAATGTCTTTCATACAATGACTGCTGTGGATGATTCGTACTCCACTCAGGGAAAAAGATAAACAACCTACTTTATTGGAAAGACCAAGAGGTTGGCTTCGTATTAAAAATTATCTTATATAGTGAGTCTTTTTATTTCCACAATTTACGAAAAAGGATCCTATTTTGGGATGCTATTTTTATCAAAAATCATTGGAAGCGAGCGTAACGGAAGAGCGCTCTGCTGATGTCAGCTTTCTCCAACTTTGGCAAAAATAAGGGCTGACTGTGGTAGTTTTCGTGTGCTAAAATAGACTTGAAACAATTTGTGACTTCTTTGTTTACAACAAAAGAATCTTTATAAGGGGCAGACGAGACGTAATTTTCCTGAAATCCTTCTCCAAGTCATAGCTTGCCTTGGCTTGGCGAATAAACGCTCTTCAAGGAAACATATGCCTAAGTAGCGTAAATAAATAACTTATTATTAAGGTTCGAAAAGTAAAGAAGTACACACTGTTTTTTTATAAATGGTCGTACACCACGGCGGGGCAAGACAATTCATGATTTATTTGGAGTAAACTAACATGAGCATAAGCTCTTCAAGATTAGAGGAAAACTTCTCAAGAACTCTTATAAAAGGCACGTGCAAGAAGTTATATTTAATGAAACCCCTCGAACACAGAAAATCCGAAAGAGCGGAATTATAAAACTATGATGCCGTGGTTTGCATGGCAACGGAACCTCCCGGCACCCAATGAGTGAAGAGATGAAGTGTTCTGAGTGAAAAATGATTGAATTGGTGAAGAGAGAAGTTTGTATTTGTGTAGAGCAATAAAGTTGTCAGGGTCTTGGTTACAACAAGAAATGCTACCTTCCTTGAAATGCTTTTGTGGCTACAAGTTCAAAATCTTCAGGAGATTTTTTATTTAAGCCATATAAGGTTTGCTCCAGTTGCATGCAGCCCTTCTTATCCGCTGTAGACTATAGGAAAGAAGAAACTAAGGAACACTGAGGCAAGATCATAGATGAACAGAACTGTTTTCAGGCGTGAACCCTTTTAGACTTAAGTAAATGTAGATACTGACCTTGCAAATATTGCTCTTGAAGAGTTAGAACTTGTGCCGACAGAAAGATTTCAGTAAAAGTCGCATTTCCTGCAGCAACACAGATCGTTTCAAATTTGTTCCTCTTCACAAATGCATTCATATATTCCATCATTTTGTCATTCAGCATACTTCATCCTTTCAACCCTCGTTCCTCGAAGGGTTCTTTCACCATTTTCACTACTACTCGTACGTAAAAACGTATTAATCTACTTTGTTCATCTCTACAATTAGTGAGCAGTGAGTGTTTTATCCCTCTTTGGGTTACGTTATTTTTTATCCTCAACAATTGTAATTTTCACACGTACCACATGTTGTGTGAAAGCTGTTGCCGATATTGATGAATTTCGGTAATTTATGAACTTTAATTTCTTATTTTCTCATCTTTGCTAACGTGAATTAACACCCAACACCCCAATAATGGTGCTTTTATCTGCCTTTATAAACTATCCTGATCCAAATCCCTGAACTAGTTGAATTCACGTGATCTCTTTTAATTTTCCTAAATCCTTTGAACCTCTAAAGGTCCTTTGAACTAATTGAACCTCCCAACCGTTAGGTTATATTAGTGAAAACATAGGTATGGTTCTTTTTTTACTGAACATGATAGGACACGTAGCATTAGACTTAATCTAGACAAGTTTTTGTTTAGAAAAGAGATTGGTAGAAATTGGTTTACAAATCAATTTATAAATGAATACAATAAGCTCAGTAGTTATGTGATAGAAGCGCCCTCTATGGGAAGTTTTAAGAATATGATGTAGACTAGGTAAATTTATTGATGAAGATGATTGATGGAACTGAATTTATGGATAGGAAGTGGGGCACACTTGTGTCGGCTATTGATTGGCCTTTGCCAGAATCCTTATTTTATATTTTATGTTCTATGTGCTATTAATCACATACAGAGAAATTATTTTGTCTTATTTTGAATGACATGACAGCACTTCCAATTTGGACCCCGCAGTGATCTATGGATTCCATAAAGGTTAATGCAAGGACAAACCTCCAATTTTGTGTCAAGCTTGTTTGACAGAAGAGTAAGATTATTGATGCATTAATAAAAGTTTATGGAGAGCATATTTTTTATAAATGGATAAATCACTTTGCGGGTGGAACACAGGAGGTTGAGGAGGACATTCAAAGTTGTTGATCATCAACATCAGTGAGGAAAGAAAACATCCATCTTCTGCTGGCACTATTTGAAGAGGACCATCAATTAATAGTTGAAATAATAGCAGGCTCATTAAGCTTTCTGCTCAATGGGTGCCAAAATTATTGCCGGAATAATAACTGGAGTAGTAAACTAGTTTTTACTGCAATCTTTAACAAATAAAATGAAGACCCAGAGTATATTTTGCAAAGAACTGTAACCAGAAATTAAATTTGAATTTACCTAATGTGATTATAAGACAAAGAGCTGTTTAAGTAGTGGTGACCAAAAGATGAAAGAGGACCCAACAAAGCAAAGTCTGAACGAAAGCAATTTTTGAAAAGTTCACAAGGCCTTAGCGGAGAAACACCCTGGAAAAATTCACAGAGGAGTCTTCTTTCATCACATCAAAGCTCCGCTTTACCCTTTCTTTGACAAAGAATATGAAGACTGATCGCGCACTCCCGGTATAATCCTAAACTGCCCCATTCGATGTTTCTTTTGTTTAAAAAACTATAAAATGGAATGCCACTCGTTTTTAGAGTGTTAAAACTAGATAACAATGTGTTGTTGAGTCACTTAAATAATTAGAGTGATCCCGAAAATGAATTGTTCTCAAACACAATTTTCAACAAAACAGAAAAGTATTGTACATTCTTAAAAATATAACCAATGTGGGCATTAATGACGGCATCTTTTGAGGAGAGCTAAGTATATAATTTATATTAGTAGATTTTCTTTTCTTCAATATTTAAAGCATAATCCGTAACTCCGCTTGAGGTCATTAAGGCCAGAGGGCACGCATATGTGATCGTTTTAGCCAGGATGGCACACACTCCTCTCGATATCAGGGGCGACATGGCTAACATGCTGCACCTGGCAACCCTTTTGCCTAACCAAAGTAGAGAAATCTTGGTTTACTTTCGACCCACAAGAAAGGCGATTTCTCAAATCCTGCTTAAGTAAACAAATCTAAACCTGAAACATTAGTGCATCAAAATATATACTGGTTCACCCATTTTCACGGCCTTAGAACATGGCGTTAATCCATTTAAACCCGAAATTCAATTTCCAAAATATTTGCGCGAAATTACTTTGTCCCGAAATTCCGCTAAAAATACTTCGCTAATTGACGGAGAAATAGGCCAGAATTCTAAGATTTCCCTTCAGGGAGTTCAATCAGTTCGCATGAGTGTAATTTAGTTCAAAGGGAGAAAGGATATTTAATAAGCTTACAAAATTTCAGGAATATTGAGTGTGTTGATGTGGAGCTAATATAATTCAGATTTCGAGATGGTTAGTAAAGTTCAAGGAAATTTAAGGAACTCAATGTATCAGGAGATTTCAAGGGAATTGTAGTATTTAAAAGTTAGATAGCTTCAATGAGTTTAATGGTATTAAAAGGGGTCAAGGAAGGTTTTTGGAGTTCAAGGAATTTAAGGAGATCAAAAGTTAAGGAGGTTCAATGAGTTCAATGAAATTTAAGGAGCAAAAGGCAATTATTGAGGTCGAAGAAAATTCAAAGAGTTTAAGGGATCATGTGAGTTAAAAGCTATAGCGTGGCACTATGGTTTGATGATAGTGGAAACCAACGAGAACAGCACGGAAAGCGCGTTTGAAAAACAAAAAGAGAGGGCGGATCCGAATGCTCAAGAGTGGCAAATTTGTAGAGATAAGGCAGCAAGTGAACAATTGAGACCAGAGTTAAGGTTAAGGGGACCATTTGTGATTTACTTAGTGTCAAAAAGGTTTCTCCATTTGTCTTATTTTAGCCTCGCATTTATGTTACTTAGTTTTACACGAAGAATATATTTTTATGCCATCTCCCGCAGGTAGGAGGGCGTCCCTGAAAGACGGATTTTTATTTTCAAAAGAGCATATATCTTTACCTACGTAATAGAATCATCTGATTTTATGTATATTAGTAGTTGAACTTCAGTCTTAGATTGCTATAAAACGGTTATATTGCTTATACAATAAAGAAATTTGACGGGAATATATTTTTTATTTGTTAAAATATACTCATATTTTGGAAAGTCATCCAACCATAACATTAAATTACGGCTCTAGTTAAAAAAAGGCTCTATGCCACTATTCTGCATTTAATTCTGTGTAGTTTAGTTTATCCGTTTAAATTGGTTAATAAATAGCAAATATATGCTTATTCGAATAAAAAAGGTTGTTGAGAAAAGGCAAAAAACGAAAAGTACAACACATTTTTTCCTCAGATCATTTGCATCCAATTTGTGATAGAAGTTTTCACATTTCCTCCCGGCTTTTTCTTCAATATTCATTACATTTTAGCATCTTCCTTTTCTTTGATTACCGAAACATGAAATTATATCATGTAATGGGTGTTATAATAGTTAGCTAAACTCCTCATTGTTGCCAGGTTTAACGTTTCAGTAAGCACCGGGACTAAAATCATTTTATTTCAACACTTTGCTCTTAACTTTTGGAGTAAGGCTTCGCTTCTGCTTCATTTAGAAGTCTTTCTTGATAATATAATATTGAATATAAAGTCTTTGAATCTAAATTCAATTAGTGAAGCAAAGCTTCTTCATAGCCCAAGCTATGATGCAGGGCTGCATAGTTCGCTACAAAGCGGATCCTTTTACATTTTAGCATCTTCCTTTTCTTTGATTACCGAAACATGAAATTATATCATGTAATGGGTGTTATAATAGTTAGCTAAACTCCTCATTGTTGCCAGGTTTAACGTTTCAGTAAGCACCGGGACTAAAATCATTTTATTTCAACACTTTGCTCTTAACTTTTGGAGTAAGGCTTCGCTTCTGCTTCATTTAGAAGTCTTTCTTGATAATATAATATTGAATATAAAGTCTTTGAATCTAAATTCAATTAGTGAAGCAAAGCTTCTTCATAGCCCAAGCTATGATGCAGGGCTGCATAGTTCGCTACAAAGCGGATCCTTTTCTTACCGCCAAATTATGTTTTCTTGGCTTTGGTCCATATTTTTGAATCTAAGGTTTTATTCGCATATATAATTTAATTAATTTAATAATGCATCAGCAATAATTATAGAGAAAATTAACGTCGCAGTATTGGTGTCTGTATTACATTATTTTAGGGGGCACGACAGAGGCTAGTTAATGGAGTCCTAACTTTACAAATACTGAAGAATTGATCAGTAACTTTGGATAATGTTTAATGAAACACACAAAATATTTAAAACACAAATAATCTGTGGTGTGGTGAGTGAAGTGGATTATGGGGTGTAATAATCTGTATAGTCAAGTAAGTTTACTGCCCAATTTTAACGAGAAAGATTCAAAATGCTCATTGACGGCTTTCGAACGGAAGGCAGAAATGTATAATTGCCAAATAAATTCCTGGGCGAAGTTGGTTGCACACGGATTTAGAAGCAAGGCAAATCAGGTGTACCTCGACTTGACAGATGAGTATCCTAGGGATTATATGGTTGCAAAGGAAGTTGTGTTGTATCAATATCAAGGGTTCGCCGAGAGTTACCGAAGATGTTTAGGTTCGTGCAAAAGCGTGAAGATGAATCATGTGTAGAATTTATTTAAAAGCCACAGGGAGAATCTCTGATGAATTTTTAGCACGCCGGATGCGAAGGGAAGAGCCCGTGGTCGGAAGTGCTGAAAATAGTGGTCCCTAAAGTTCATAGGGATAAGGTTTTTTCTTTTGCTCATGATGGGGTATAGGGACACTTGTGAGAATTAAAGACATATCAAAGGATGCTCAGTCAATTCTTCGGGCCAGGCCTGAATAGGGACAAGATTACTTTAGGATGTTTCATTTATGCCAGGTAGCCTTAAGGGGGCATATTGGGTTAGAAAAGGCTTCTCTTAGACTGATACCTATTGTCGGAGAGATTTTTCTCTTTAATTTTAGTAGATATAGAAGGCCTATTGGCACGCACTGGTAGAGGAAATGAATATTTCTTGTCTATTATCCATGCCCTCATAAGGGACTTAATAAGCAAATGCACGTATGGGAACCCTGTACTCGGAGATAAGTGTTTACCTTATCTTTTGTTTTACATCAGTGGCTGTGCGAGCTCCGATCTTTGGTTTACGAAATTAGAGCTGATTTTCGCTAATTGAGCTAGGGAGCCCCTCGAAATATAAAAAGATAAGTGGATTAACGAAGAAAATACTAATCTACGAGGAGATAACCAGAGTTGGGCCTTTGAAGTAAGCCAGTGAATTGAAGGACAAGCTCAGCGAATTGAATCGTTTTGCGAGGGAGAATTTAAATAGGAGTTAATTCAACCTGACGATCGAAGATGCGGCAGAGCAAGGTTCATTCAAGGAAGTCAAGAGGTTGCTAGTGTCTTTCCCTGTTTTAAGTGTTACTTGACTTCGCGGAGACGTTCTGTCTTCAAGTGAGTGGTTCCACTTCTGGTTTGAGAGTAGTTTTGCTGCGGAAAGACGAGCGAGGAAAACTTTATCCAGCCGTTTTTCCCGCAAAGAAGCTATTCGGCGCCTCGCGAGACTATTCCACGAGCAAGTAGGTTTTAGCGAAATTTAAAACATATCTGATGAATGGTGTTGAAAGGTGAGAAGTGTTAGGCAACCATAATCCGTTAGCCTATTTGAGTAGGTTTAAAGAGGAAAGAAACCAGTTGCTGCGATGATCACTGGCGATGTCACCTTATAATTTGATGGTAGAGCAAATAATAGGTAATGAGAATGCTATGGCAGATGTTGTGTCTCACACCTATTAATGTTCGGCCGGATTTAATTCATATTTTTCCCTATGATTAGGGAAATAGCGGTCCTCGAATTGTGAGGGATGAGGGATCCAGTCAGGAGACCATAAAACACCCCCCACCCCCCCCACACCCCCCCCCACACAAATATATATATATATATATATATATATATATATATATATATATATATAGCAGCAGAAAAAGGAGAGCAAGTACTGAATATAACATATATTGCGAACGTTTCTGGCTCTGGACCCATCTTCTAGGCTAGAATATTAAAGATTATATAAGAACAATTACTTAATTATGAGAACAATGATAATTAATGGCTTTAGGCTAAAAATGTACTTGGGATGTAAAACAATGGGGTCACTGTAAAGGACCCCATTCCTGACATTTTTCCTTCCAGAATAGTATATAAATATACTTGTCCTAAATGTTCTTTGGGAACGTACATTGGATGTACGGAACGTCTTCTCAAGGTTCGCATTGATGCTCACCGTGGGGTCAGTTACAGAACAGGAATGGATCTCTCCGTAAAAAAAAACTCTGTTGGCCAATCTAATTCCTACTCATGTAAAATACCTATAGATTATAATCAATTTAAAATATTATTTGCATCAACATCTAAATCTGATCTTCTCATAATTGAGTCCCTTCTAATTAAATACAATCAGCGTCAGTTAAATAAGGACTCTACTTCCACACCGTTATATATTGCCTGATTAATTTCGTTTGAAATTTTTTTTAACTAGTTACCAGTAATTAATTACCACTTAAACAACCAAAAAGCTAACATTTTTGGGGTTGTTGTTTTTCGACCAACCAACTACATAGATCAGAGAACCAGCTAATACTAAATCACATCTTCTCGGGTAGCATACTTTTTAAATTCATTCATTCAGCTCACAGCTTTCTCCGAATCAGGTAACAAATTTTAGTGTATTTATTGAGGTTTTTCTTTTCTTCCAATTGTAACCTTAATAAGTTCGTTTGAATTTATTTATTTTTTAACTTAATATACAGATTTTTGTCTTTTATATTGCATTTTTATATTTTTTTGTTTTACATCCTAGTACATCTTTAGCTTAAAGCCATTAATTATCATTGTTCTGATAATTGTCAAGCAATTGTTCTTATATAAATATTTAATATTCTAGCCTAGAAGATGAGTCCAGATCCCGAAACGTTGGCAATATATGTTATATTCAGTACTTGCTCTCCTTTTCCTGCTGAAGATCCGGCTTGCTAGAAGCAGAAACATACACGTATATATATATATATATACTCGTGTATATATATATATAAATATAAATATAAAGAGACTAAGTACTTTCGTATTATTTTCTTGTGTCTCTCGCATTATCGAAAGCCAAAACGTTTTAGTCTAAAGGCTGAAAAAAAATTCCTTTAATTAATTTAAACTTTTGAAACAATCAAATTTGGTGCTGCCAAATTTAGGTGGTAAAAATTAAAAAAGGTCAAAAAATTGCAGAAAATATATAACTTTATAAAATACAAAACAAACATGAATTTTGTGAATTATTGTTTCTTAAATTTATATAATATGAATTTTTACAAAATCAAACAAATCTATCAAATTATGGAAAAAATAGAAAGGATGTAAAATTTTGGCATTGTTTATGGATCAATAATATATAGCTACAAGGTGCTCCTTTTTGCCTTATTAAATGGTGCACGTCTAAAACCTAAAAAACCTACTACTGGTGGAGCTCTGTTAAGCAGGTGGCCTTTAGAGATGAAAGACGGTGACTTTAACGTATGCAACTTAAACACAAACTCCTGGCCATAGTACTTATCATAAAAACAAACATGATACCGCAAAAGTTCTGAGGTCTTATATCTCCAGCGTAACTTAATTACGTCACTAAATAGATCCCATTGTCACTAGACAAAACTCGTTCCATTTCCAAATGGCTTCAAAAATTTCTTAAAAGGGAAAATTATATTTTACGATAATTTACATAACTGAATTTCTTCGCTAAAGTGATATTTTCTGATAAAAGTAAAGATGGTTGCCTGGAGGCAGTACTTCACGTAATCTTTATTTTATATGGAGTTTGGAAAAGACTGAGCCGTGGCTACTATGCAAATGCAGCTCAAGGGATAGTATTTAGCATTCTATTTATTGAGGCTCTTTCGATGCCATTTATATACCATTGGTAAACTTTTAAGTAATTAATGTATTATTTATTTACCATGAAATGTGGAGTAATGAGAATAAACGAAAATGGAGATAATGCAATTTCTATGCCAAAATTAAGGTTTCTTCCTATGTTAATTAACAAGAATCCTTCCGTTGTACGAGAACGGAAAGCAACGCTTAACACATGGTTGAATAAACTTGTTAAACATTACGAAATAGAACGATGCTCAATTAGTTCTTACTACAAGGAAAATTTAATGGTCTAATTTTACAAATTTATCTGTATTGTATCGAAGCCACATCCAGTTTAAGTAATTTGAGTAAATATGCAGGGCTAGAAATCTTCTTGGGCGCATTTTCTACGACTAATTTTACTGGCTATAAAGAAAGGCAGCGATCGAACATACGCGAATGGCTATTGGATTTGAATATAAATATCAACCGAGTACGGCCAGTTTCACAAAGGAAATGAAGGCCAATGGCAATAAACGACGCCAGTGAGGCACAAACGCTTAAATTGCTCCTCATTAGCCACTGTAAACTAGAATTGCGTGAAATAACAACCTCAAAATATACTTTCATCAAAGTTTTCAAAATTTAGACGCTGAATCTGAACCTTTTTAGATGTGAATCCGATTGAAATTTTTTTTTGTATTATCAGTTCATTTGCAAAATGGATCTATGGCTGTGTATATACACTCTACAGAAGTATATTTCTAATTAATTTTGTCCGCAATTAAACATTCGAAGAGATTGGTGGGTCAAATAAAAGCTCATTGACAACCAGATTTAGACTAAAGGGAAGGTTTAACGCTCTTGAATTTAAATTATCAGAATTTGAATAGGATGCCGCCAAAATGGGAGGCAAAACGCAGATTTCTCTAAATAGTAAGCCTACTAGGAAATCTAAAAGTTTGATAATAGCTTATATTTATGATAGCATAGTTAATAATGCTTATAAATTGTGCTAGCAAATTTTGGATGAAATATTCGTATGCAACAAATTTAAAAAAACAAAAGTCGGTCTCAAAGAGGCTATTTAATTATAACTATTAAGGAATTTGATTGTAAAATATACTCGAAAACCTTTTACACTCCGTCCATAAGCGCAGTTAAATTGAGCTGCCGCTATAAACGAAAGAATACAAAGCCATTTTGGTCATACAACTTGAAAGACAGTTGAGCCATAGGACCTCACACACATTTCTACACCAGTCTCAGCATTCTTACTTAAACAGGTTCCTTATATTCATTTGTTGTCAATCTTCTTTCAATTTGACCTCAACTGCTACCGACGAGTCAAGACGTAAAATGTACCAACAATTGAAGGCCAACTCGAAACTACCGATCATGACTTTCTAAGAAGGCAACTGTAGCTATCTCAACTTTTTACGTGGTTTCTTCATATTATTCATATGTAATAGAAGTTAAAGTGAGATATCATTAACTTCAAAAGTTAGATTAATCATCTGTAAATTTAAAAATAAATCAATTATATCAGATAAGAAACCAAAACCTAATCTTCTGCAAACAAAGAGTAAAATATGCTATGCTTTCTCTAACCTTTAACTCGCTTTAGAGTTAATGCGCCTATAATAAAATGAGTTTACTAAAGCTGTATTCAGAATATATTTTCCTTTCTATTTCTTTAATATAGTTTGTTCAATACCATTTATTTTGATTGGCTTGAAGTATATTTTTAGACATTAAAATTGTAGTATCAAGATTCCGTATGCAAGATATTAATGAAATATGATCACTACGAAATATACAACAAAATGTTCTATTGGAAAACAAAAACTTTCTTTCACTAATTACTTCAGATATCTAGTTAATAAGTTGTTAACTAGAGATAGAATAATAATAAATGAACAAAAGTCAAAAATAACCTTTAAGGATAATAACATTACCATCAACTATTTGTGATTACAATGTGGGTACTTGAATTTAATTGAGACTTGTACTTAGAAAAGAAACAAAAGAATACAAAAGTTTACAATCAAGGGGTGAAAGAATAAATATATTTATCAGTATTTTTCAGTAAAGTATACATGAATAATTGCTTGAAAGAGCGTGGCACAAAGTCAGCTAGATAATAATTTTTTATGCACAAGGAAAACTGTTTCCCTCCTGGCTTAAAGTCCTTGTAAAATTCTGAAATACGAATACAAGGATATAATAAGTTGTGACCACTGTGTCCATCATCATTTCGAACTAATTCAACATAGTACAGTGGAATGAATATAGGCATACAAATACTTATACGTTTGACAACATATGGGGTGTCAGAGGAGAGGCGAAGGAGAATACGTAAACCTACGCCTATAGTTATGTGTATGGTCTTATGACCACATAAAACACGGTGGTTGTTAGATGCTTCTTCAAAAATTTCGCTAAATCCGTAACTGCAGATCTTTGCCCTACTTTCGTTTTGAATCACCCTTCATCCAGAACTAAAGGGAACATTCAGTGTAGCTTCCATCTTCCTATGAACTCACCCACCATGCAGCCAAACATGAATAAATGACGTATCTGAGAATGATTTGAAAGATTTTTACTAAGCTATTCTCAGAGATTTGTCAACTAACCTTTATAAAAGCCCAGGTTAAGAAACAACCATGCATGCCTACAGGCAAACAAAGATAACCTAAGTAGATACATGGTTCTGAGAGGAAAAATAAGAAGAAAAGTATAAAAGAAGAAAATAAATAAACCACAGGGGCTGAGATGATAGGAAAAGTGAAAGTGGCAGGCAAATACTCCAGTATAGCCATTTTACAATCAAATTATACTTAACATCTTGACAGGAAGTCTCCGAGTCAATGTGTGTAACGTCTAGAGTTTGGGGAGTGAAACACCATCAATATAGACAAGTTAAGTGCCATTTCAAATTATGGCATTTCATCAAATCTCCCTCGACCATTCCGAAAAATAAAATTTGGGAGAAATCAGAATTCACCTAATTGAAAGGTAAGAAATGTGCCAGATAAGCGTCATTATTAAGACAGGAACGTTTTTTAGGTTAAGAAATAAAAGGGTCTTTACAATCTATATATTTCTAAGGAGAAAAATGTCCATCAAGGGTATCATAAGAAGACAATAAGGAAAAACAAGAGACATCTAGTTAATGTTCTTTAAAGGACGACTTTTGTTGGGGGGACAAGGGGTAGTTATTAGTAAAAAAACAATAGAGGAATTTCAAATGAATATTTTGATGATATAGGTGTATAGAAAATGATGAAATTTTTGAAAATGAAAAGACATAGAGGGAACGTACTCCCTCTACATAATTAGATTGGAGAAGATATACATATGTAAGTCTCCAAAGATAATCCTAAATACAATTGAATATTGTACTAAAATGTTAACATTTACATCGCAATGATTCTTTACCTCGTTAAAATAGGCCAAATTCAGGTCTAAAAAGTTCAGTTTTGGCATTTCCGAAGGGAGATTATATAGTGAACTCAGATTTATTCAGTTTAGAAAGCTACTCCTCAATGCTCGTCCTTAAGGAGTAGGCACAATACATCGAGACTGTTTTCTACTTGTTTTATTGTCTAGGGTTATGTCTCTAATGCAAGCTTCCAGGGTGAGAAATAGTCGCAACATGGAGACTTAATCTTTTTGCTTTGGGTGATGTTGGGTGCTAAATAATCAATCCATGTTTGCACTTTAGTTTAATCAAGCTTGTTTCATGACTCTTATTAATTCGTCCATATTTGTCCCTATTCTAGACCTTCTGACAATACCTAGAACACGCCTTTCACAAGTGAGTACTTAGTTCATTTTTGTTTTAAACTATTTTTATATGACAACTATATCATTAAAACTTTATATACTTTATCTATTTTAGTTCTAACCGCAACAAGCTATACGTTTCTAAACATAATAATAAAATTACATCCATAAATCTGAAAACAGAATAAAAAATAATAGAAACAACGGAAAGAACAAAATCCGTTATAAAATTTTGTGTATAGAAAACGTCTTTGCACTGAAAGGTAACAATGTAACTTCAGGGACAGCCGGACATGCTCTTTTAAAGTTCTGGCCCCTAATGACAAAGAGAGGGACATAGGGTATGCTAGGAAAAGGTAAGGAATTTATCGAGACATTTGTTGGTTCCCTTTCTCTTTTTCTAGAAGCGAGATACCATTAAATGCTTCGAGATACTAAAAATAGTCTGATCTAGGTAGTTGAGATAAAGTTTACTAAAATAAATGCCCACCCTCCTTGCGCTGGAAGAAATACAAACATTAAAAAGGGAGAAGGTTCTCGAATTTATTCATGAGGAGATCAAAAACCAGCACTCATCACCGATGGAACTGGATTAGTTTTTAAATCGAAACATGAAAGAATACTAGTGTACTAAACAATGCAATTTTTCCTATTAGGGACAAAATATAGGATAGAACAGAAAGTTGAAAGAATAAACGAAAGAGGAAGAGAAAATATATGTTCTATCTAAATTTTTAAGGTGACAGTTGCTGAAAGGCAAATCTAGACGCTGGAATGAGGTTTACCTTATAAATATTTAAGAACAGCCATACAACAAACAGTAATTTAAAACTATGAATTTCAACCATTTGGAAAGAAAGTAAAATTAAATGATGGTCAAAAAGGAAGAAAGTAATAAAAATAATTAAAATGAAATTAATAATAAGATTTAATATATGAAGGTTTCACGGTGTAGTACAATTCATGTTTAAAATAGATGTAAGAGAAGTAGTCTTCTTGTCTGCATTAAAAATAAGATGATTTTTATTAGAATAAAATCATAATTTTAAAAACCAATTGATTGTATTAATAAAATTGCGTTAACTTGCACTTTCTCCAGCCTCTTCTCCAGTATTATTATCGCTTCCTTTTCTACCTCTATACATTGTGTTGAAAGTTAGTCATTTGCGACAACTACTTCTAGATATTTCTCGGTCTCTAAAGTTTCTAACGCGTACTTTAGTAATGAGTATTATTTGAATTAATAATCTTAAATGGCATCAGCAAGAACTCAGACCATATACCTATTATTTCAAGGTCGAAATGAAGTTTAGCCATATCTTCAGAACTAACCACGCTAGCTGATAGTTTTGTGTCATACTCGAAAACAGAAATGCTACTAAGAATTCTTGCATTTATATCCTTAATTGTTCGCAAAGGGGTGTCCCGCAAGAGGGTGCGAGGTGAAGTATGGGAAATCAACCTGGAGCTGATATCTGGCAGTTTCTGTGACATCCGGATGTGAGGTGAAGTATGAGAAATTAACATGGAGCTGATATCTAGCAGTTTCTGTAACGTCCGGCCTACATTGCCCGAAGAAAGGAACTGCGCTATATAAGTTACCCTATTTTCACTTTCTTTATCTTCACCACTTTCTTACCAGATGTCGCTCTTCAAACTTTCTGTGTCAAATGCTCTCATTCGTTTTCTCTTTGAATTAAATGAAAACAAGATTGCGTTATATATTAAACAACAGTAGCTCAAGCACTGAAACATGTGGCGCTCCACTTTCTAGTGAGGCCCAATTCGATGACGATCTATAGAATGTAATTCTCTCTTAGATTTCTAAGATAGTTTTTATTCATGTGTAGTGGGGTCAGGTGGTGGCCTGATGGACACTATAATAGGTTATGTTATTGACCTTGACTTGTAATTTAGGGCTATTTATGGTGTGTAATTAAGTCATATTATGTTTCGAATTGGGATGTATCCTGTGCTGATTCAAGGTAAGATTTCTATCAAACTCCGGAGCAAGAACAAACAATTTTCAAATGGAGCAATTAGGGGGTTAAACGTTTGAAACAGAGTCAAAGAAAAATATTTAGAGGGGATAGAAAAAATAGGTGGTAAAGAGTATCAGAGATGAGGCAACTTTAGCAAGTCTTAAGAAAGGATAAATCCCAATGAGCATCCACGTTTGTAAAAAAAAAAATAACAAACTTCAACCTAACAATTACTCCCATGAAAGTGTTCTGTGAGAGTTGACAGGTTGGTTCCACTTTCCAAAGGTGATTAACACCTCACCATTAATATACAAATAAACACTCCTAAGTCACAACCAAAGTACGATTCCTATATCACAGCTATCCTATTCGGTAAATCCTCTAAAGATGCATTATCCCAAAATTTTATATATTTTAGGTAAATAAACATAGATGGTGGGGCGAAAAATGTCTGCATGCGGTGAAAATTTCTTCCAAATGAATCAATAAAATCCAAAATTGTCTAAAAATTTCAAGCCCGTAATAATACATTTTAGATCATTAAAATAAAAAATTCCAACAAGAGTAAAATAGCGAGGATCCTTTTTGCCCATTTACGAACAAAAGGATTTCAAAGCTTTAAAAAAATTCACCGCAAAAACGCCATTGGAACTTAATCAGGAGCTTACGAGTATATGGAATTGAGCACTTCCCGCCAAGTAGAATTAAGTATGTCATTCAAAGGGACGAGATCGGATTCGATTTGTTGAGAGAAAGGCTAGAGTTAATGAAACCCCAGTAAGAGAGGGTTAGGGGGCTCTTGCTTTTGACTCAAAACTTGTTACTGGAAGTATTGCGTTCTAGTATGGATGACGTTTCCTATTGCAATTTTCATTACAAATTTATTACCATTTTTTAACATTCCCTTTTGTTTATCTCTTTTTCCATGCCAAAAAATTATTATACATACATTTTTAAGCATATAATGTGCATAATTTTAAATGATATCTTTCTTTAAATCATTAGGTATGAAAGGTAAAACTCGTTGCCTCAACCAAATATAACTTAATCTAGCTCCTAACCTAAAGTAACCTTACCTATATTTTAATACATTGAATCTCTGAGCAATTCTATAATACAGCTTTAATAAGTGTCCTCATTCAATATTATTTTTCTTATTTCTTCCCAGATTAAATGATAAATTGAAACTATACGTTAAATACAGACTAACGAGGATGTAAGGAATAGTTAGACCTTCATATTTGTAGAAACGTTCTTAAATACGAAAAACTACATTGCCCAGAAGTATGATATGATGTAGAGTAAAACTCATTGGATCGAAATGGTGGGTTCCCAATTAATCTAATAAATTATTCAGCCATTAATAAACTCACTAAGCGGTAACTCAAGCTTTTGCAGCGAACATTCCTTCAATGCGGTAATTACTCCAAGGTGAGCCTGTCGTCAAAGCTCACCTCTTTGCGTGTGCCGGATAAACTCCGCAAACGGCTTTGATAGAATGCAATAAAGTACTTACTCGGTGTATACTTCTTACTAATCATTGCTACTGTAATAAGACACTTATTTTTAAGAGAAAAAGCAAGGATGATAACGAAACAGAAGAAAATAACACGAAGATAACGGTAGACAGGTTTTAAACATTCAGAAAGAAACAAGTCGAATGTTTTTAGACGGAAGAAAAGGTATGACAATAAAGAGGAAAGAATGATTGAGATCGAACCTAATACTCATAGCAAATCATTGATCCTCATCGAATAAAGAGCAAGTAAAAGTGAGAGTTTTAAGCGCCGAGCTCATAGTATGGATCAACATTGCTTTCATATCTCCCTCATTCCATTCCTCTAAAATCAGATGTTAAAATCTTTAGTACTGAAAACAAGCACCAAAGACACGCCTGAGGATAAGAAACTAACGCAGAATTTTTTTTAAAATACGCGATTTTTGCCAGTTCAAGCTAACAGCATCAAAAAACATGATATAATTTCACAGCCGACGAAAACCAAAGGGCCTATCAACATTCATCCCTACACATTATCCAGATACAGATCAAATCTCTCTACCTGTACCCAACATCTTTCATTAAAGTGAATGAAATAGATACAATGCTTTCTGAACTCCTATCCTAAATGAATGAACACAAAGAGTATCCACCAGGAAGAGAAAATAAAATGGACAAGTGAAGATTGAAAATGAGTAATGAAAGGTAAAGAAATCGGAATTTCTTACACAGGACGGGATACAAAAAATATAACTAGACATTCTCAAGGCTTGAATAAAAAGTGCTAAATAGAGAGGGTCTATCTTAAAAACCACTCTTCAACTCATCTCTCTCACTCTGTCTCTCTGGTATTCGAGATCATAACGGGATTCGACAACATCATTTGGAGCTACTTTTTGAACGAGCGCCCCAGTGTAATAACAGAAACCGGATATTCTTCAGTTAAAACAATTCCAATCAACATTAGTAGCAAATTTCTTTACCTATAAGAATAGCCCCCTGCAATTGTATTGAAAGTACCTATGTTAACGTTTACAATACAAGTGAGTAGCGGTCAAGCTGATATCACGAACCAGGAATGGAAAGTATGTATATGGTACTAGTTATGGATATATATAACTAGATCAGTGTTCTGCGTATAATAGTAAGCACAACCGTTTCTTACCTCTTTCTTTAATTTCTCCCCCTCAGCCTCACTTCTTATTTACTCAAGACTAGCCTGAGATTGGTCCAAATGAAATGCTGCTCATAATTTTTACCTCATTTTCGAAAATGAAATACCCCATTTGCTAAAATATTCATCGGATAAACTTACTCGATGTTAAGAATATCGTCCCTTTAAAAATTAATATACTCATAATTTTAAGTACATATTTTGAGAACGTCATTTTAATATATTTTTACTCGTATTTTTCCCCTTAATATTAAATATTGTTCTTATTTTAACGAAGAAATGGTCAATGTTTCATAATCATGTCAATTTAACGATCTTTTGTGAGCATAAGCTTGATGGCGTCTCGTCTTAGAGTTATTTTATTCTCAGCATTCGAGAAATATTTTGACGGAAGAGGTCGTTAATTTTAATATTTTTTCTGAGTATACCATTTGCAGTATGGCGGTCACCAGTTATGGGGTGAGGCTGATAGGTTAACAGTTTATGGGTGATGGGATAAGGCAACCTTACAGTCGAGTTTGGTATGACTCGAAAGTTTTCTTGTAGGTAATCCGCTAGTAGGCTGGGTTCAAATGGTTGTTGCTTGACAGAAGGAAGGCCTCGGAAGAAAAATGGCGGTTATGTGGGCTTTAATCTTGGTTTAGGGCTACTTACGTCTGGGCAAGTGAAATTGTTGCGTTTTCCGTGCTCTGTTCTCTGCTGGCGTCTTTGGCTGACTGTCAGTGTTAATGCTTAGTGTTTTTTGTAAGTCTCCTTGTTTGTCAGATTTTTGGGACTATGGACGGACGGATTTGAGGAAGAGGTACCGACTGGCTAAACTACTAGTAATAACAAATAATATACTATTCAGAATGAGAATAATAATAAGAATGTTTCTGTCTGTCTATTTATACTAAGGCCAATTAAGGGGGCGTGACTTCTGTTCTCTTAATGTGAAGGTGGCGCACAGCTTATTGCGTCAAAGGTATGCGCGTGTGTTCTCTACTAAGATTGCTGGGTGGAGTTTATATGGTTAAAGGGTGTGTGCATGTTCAGGGTAGGTACGTGTGCACCAAGAGTGTCCACTGTCTTCGTTATCTCTTTAGCCAGAACGTCGATTCGCATCTGTTTCCTAATGTGTGTATGTTTTATATTCGCATGGGAACACAGTGATTTCCCTAGCATTATAAAAAACACTCTGCTTTGCATTTATACAGATTAAATTGCGATTTAACATGATTTACAAGTATTTGCTTTGTTTTACATTAATTAATTGTTACAAGATGATATATTATTTCAATGTTTGATTTGTGTGCTCAGTTACGAGATTTCATAGAGCCAACTCGGTGCTCATTTGTGAGGTTCCTGGTTGGCTCTACTCCACCTTGCAATTGAGCGCCACAAAGACTCCCCCTCAAAACCACGGAGTATTACAAATAAGGTTCTTTGATTTATAATTTACACTGTCTCGGGGTTAAACAATTTGTGCATCAATAATTGCTACATTATTTACATGGCTTTGATATATATATATATATATATATATATATATATATATATATATATATATATATATATATATATATATACTTATGATTTTAAGTAGTCCCTATGATTATAATATATGGTATAACTTTTGGGGGAAAGTTCATTAGCTTATATAGTAACATGTACAAAATATTATAATAGGTAGTGGCAATGGAATTCAGGCGTACATTTTATATTTTGAGAACACCTTATTTTACAATTCCACTGATTATAAAAATAAAAGAATGAAAGCTAAACTCTTTTTTTCAGTACAACTTTACCTTAAGTTTGAATCCTTTAGACTTACGGACTCTTACTATACTTTATTTTTTCATATCCATAATTACTCACGGTAGTTATCGGTTCTTCAGAGCGTTCGTAGGTGGGAACTGCAGCTCTCTAATGCAAACAAAGTTCGTGTGCGTGTGTGTGTGTGCACCCCCTTTATTATTGTTAATTTTTAAGGACTTGTGCACGTGCACCACATTAATAAATCTACTTTCTTATTTCGT
Source organism: Ceratothoa steindachneri (assembly GCA_963969495.1). NCBI lineage: Eukaryota > Metazoa > Arthropoda > Malacostraca > Isopoda > Cymothoidae > Ceratothoa > Ceratothoa steindachneri. The sequence continues at coordinate 141,601,861 of OZ018330.1, read as the reverse complement.
TTTGCTATGCATGGTTGCAAAACATGAATTTTACAGTGGCAGCAATCCTGCGATTCTTTGTTTAAACCTTGTAATCTCAAACTCGTTAACATTTGGGGATTCGGATGTCCAAGTTGCATATCCTAGTCTGCCTAAAAAAACCTATTTCTATTTTTTTTCTTTTTTATATACATTAATATGTGTACGTTCCACGAAACTTTTTTAGTATTTGCTTTGTTTTAAATTAATTAATTGTTACAAGATGACATATTATTTCAATGTTCGATTCGTGTGCCAAATTTCAAGAGTTCATAGGGCCAATGAGGTGCTTATTTGTGAGGTTCCTTGTTGGCTCTATTTCCCCTTGCAATTGGCCGCTACATCAGCACCTCGGAAACATACACCAGCTCCAAATTTATCGGAGCGTCTTATTTATCGAAACGACCGATTAACTATCATTTCTAGAATTCCCTTCTGAAAAGCGTGGAAATTTCATACCATCGAGTGCCTGTTGTCTTTGTAACAAAGTTGTTCTAAAAAAAGTTAAATATTCCCTTCCGACCCTAATTTTTATTCATACTCTGTTGACTATTTCGGTCATCTTTTTTCTGCGCTTAGGTCTTGTCTATTGGTAAATTGGGCCATAGAACATTCACAGAAATTTCGAGTAATTTCCTTGGAAACTATCGTTGTTTTGCGTTTTCAATAATAATAATAATTTTATTCTTTCCATTAGATATTTTCATACATGTCCGCTCGCCTTTTCCCTTCATTTATTCTGCAGTGAGTGAAAATGCCCTAGTTGGTTTCGCGTCATATCACTCATTGTTTAATGATGTGAATGATTGGTGAAAGTTGCAGACAACTTTCATTGATATAATGAGAGAAGAAAATTGACCTTATATGAATCTTGGAGGAATTTGCGACCAGGAATTTATGGCATCCTTGATAAACTCCGGTGAGGTCCTTGTCTATCTCACTAAACCAAGGATGAATGAAGGCATGGAAAATAAGGAGTTTACCGCAACCTTTCCGATCATTTAAAGTATAGCGTTTACTGAAACTTATCCCATAATTTTAAGTAGGGGTTTTACTGCAAACTTTTCGATCATTTTAAATAAGGGGTTTACCGCCACACATCCGATCATTCTAAGTAAGGGGTTTACTGCAATCTTTCCGATCATTATAAGTAAGGGGTTTACCACAACCTTTCCGATCATTTCGGGCCTTGATATTATTTGAGCTTCTACCGGAGAAACGAAGAGAAATTGGGGTTCACTACGAAAGGTCTAAGCATTTAACGGGAGAGAAGAATAGAAAAAAATGAAATCCCTGAATATGAAATCGATAGTTAGAATTACTTGAGAATATGCTGCCAAGTTCACGGGATTTAGAGATCTGAAAGTTGCATCCTCAAAAGAATTTAGACCTTTGATTTTCTATTAAAAATAAGATGCAAACTTACGAGAAATATCTCCACCAGAAGGTCGCAGTAGAGCGGTTTCAAGGGATTTAAGGATTGAAAGTTGTGTCATAAACCTTCGAGAATAAATTATATTGTCCGCAAGTCTGTGTAGATGAACCTGTGCCGAATACAGAGGACAAGCTGCAGCAATCCCACGCTATTCCGGTACCAAGAAAATCACATTCAACCAGAATTTATCGAAAAATCTGGGGCACAACGCATTCAGCGCAATAAGGTACATGAGAGCGTCCCGCAAGTGTGTCCAATTCGGAGACGACAGAAATCAACCTGAAGCCGTCACGACATTGGCGGAAAGGTAGGTCCATGGAAACAGTCGAGAAGCAATCGCACGCAACTTTAACTTCCTCTCGGCCGTCCTACATCTTCTTTGCCAAGCAGACCGGATGGCTACCCGGATATTTGCTAGGTAATCGTTGGAGAGCGAAACGCTGCTCTGGTCTTCCAGTCTTTGCCGACTCTTTGGCACCCTAATCGATTCGCCCATTCCCCGCAATTTCCACGTGCCCAGGAATCAAGCAGAAGATAAACTCGACGTCCGCCCGGCTTGCCGAAATCCAGTCTTCATGGATACCAAAAACCAGGGGATGTGGAAATTCCAACGTCAGGAGAACACTCAGGGCGCTTTGTGAGTCACTGTAGATCACAATCCGGTTTTCGAACCGGGCACGTCGCGCTATTTTCCGTATCGAGCGGTGTATAGCAATCGGCTCGGCCGGGAAGACAGACGCAGCGCCTGGCAGAGCCTTGATGACTTCAAAAAGAGGGAATAAGGCGTAGAAGTCGACCCTTTCTTGGGACATGGAGCCATCCGTATATAATGGCACGCTTCCAGCGTGACATGCAGTGTGTTTCAAAAAGATCGAACGCAATACTCTCCGCGCTATGTTTTAGCTGGTGTCTCTCGGCAGCATAGGCACCGTCGAGATCAACTGCGGATGCAATAAGAGCTGTTGGCAACTTGAGGGAGGCGCCTGGCTCCCGTGTACATGAGAATAATGCACAGTCCACGGAGAAGAGCGAGTAGCATCTCCCCACCATCGACAAGTAGGCTCTCAATGGGAGACGTGTGGATGGCACCGGTCGCCAGGCGAAGGCCGCTGCGGCCAATTGAGTCCACATGCTGCAATATACACGTGGCTGTGAATGCAGAAAACTTACATCTGTAGTCAAGCTTCGAACAATCAAAGGATCGATAAAAAAGTAAGGCAGTATCCCTCCAGCTGAAAGTCACGGAACGAAGAATTTCCCTGACGCTGGTACAAGAGACCCTAAGGCTGAGAATTTGAGCCTCCCACAACTTCCAGGCGACTTCCATTTAGAAACAAGACGGATCAGGGTGGAGCCGTGGATGGCGGCAGTAGTGCACCATCTTAGTCTTTGCAAAATAAAACTGAAGCTTATGCATTTCGCCACAACGAGACTCTCGGTTCACTGCCTGATTTAGTGGAGGCTACAGAATTGGCATCTAGACCTCACCAAAAGAAATCGAAAGATTGTCCACGTCGAGTTGAGATGCTAAAGGCAAAGATTCTGGTACTGAAGACATTTTTACCTGCGGAACACCCTATTCCTACTTCTTTCGGCCGGAAAGATCTTACTCCACCCGTACGCGGAATCGACGATGTCAAAAATTTCAGAGATAAAGATTAGGAGGCGTGACCTCTCCCCGGGTTGCAAAAAAGCAACGCAGTACAGATTTGCTAGGAGTCGGAAAGAATACCCTCTATCCAGATAATTTTGAACAAATCTAACAAAAAGGCCGTGCCTCATTTACTCAGGTACCGAAGTATAGCATATGGGCATCACCCAGACCAAGGAGGGTGTCCGCGCACTAAGCGATAGCGGAATGCAACTCACTCAATGTAAACGTCTCGTTGAAAGGTTCTTTGTCTCTGGAGTTAATTTCCAGTCGGCGGCCTTGCGTGAGATCACGACGCGAATTGAATACTAGCGGAGCAGCACGCCGGCTAGAGAATAGGAGAAATCGGTCGCGAAGGACTTCGCCACGGACGCGCGGTTTGAGATTGTGGTTCCATTCTCCTGGAGAACGAGATGGAGGAAGGCGAGAACTTGCCCTAAATCTTTTTGATTCGCTTCCACACCTCTGTTAGAGAGGTATTCCTGTTAGGTGAAGACACGTAAGAGCGACGGGAGTGCTTCGAAATATACTTGAACCTTCCCTAGCTCGACCAAATTCACCTACAATAGCAATTTTGGGCCGCGCTAATAGCGCATGTAGGCATAACGGTTCTGTTTGAGACCCTTCTTTCACTCAGCTGACCACCATGTAAGCGGTTGACGTGTAAAACGGCCTCAGGATATTAGTTAGGCCCATGGCGATGAAGTTGCTGGAGAAGAACGATAGGGCAAATTACCACATTTCTCAGGTGCCAGAAAATAATATTTAAATGGGAAAATGATCACTACCCTGCATTTCATCAACTACCACCCATTCGAAATCAGGCTGTGCATCCGGAGAGCACGAAAATAGATCAAAACAAGAAAATGAAGTTGTTCTCGTGCATTGATGCGCAAACTTATCACATTTACGACGCCTATCTCCAGCTCATCGATCAGGTCGACAAGGACCTGACCCCCTGGGATTAATCAACTATTCTCCCCAAAGTGGGCGTCTCCCGTTCAAATCCAAAAGCAAGATAAAGGGCCTCGGAAACCATGCCACAATGCGGCGGAAGTCCCCCGCGTCGAAGTCACCTGACGGGGAAATGTACGGATAAATAACAGTATACCTACTATCCAGGTGCAGCTGCACAGCTACTCTCGTAAATGAGATATTTAAAGCAAAGAGAAGAACGGGGACAACATGCCTAGTGTAAATGGGGCAACCTCGTGCCAGGCTCCCATCCAGTCGAAGTAAAGTCGTAAAACCCTTATACCCCGAGAGGGTGTGCAGGGAGCACGCGGGAAGAGATAAGCCTACGCAGCTTCTCCCAGTTGTCCTGGACTCCGCGATAATTACATTGAAGGAATATGCCCTCCAGGCCTAGCTTGGAGAAGGTACGGGGCCCCTCTTTGAAGAGAATACCTTAACGGGTATGGCCGTACGCTTCCGATAAGCAGAACTACGGGCGCTGTTTTGCCGGACAATGCACTGAATGCGCTATCGCCTTCAAGGATTTATCGGGCGAGGGTGGACTCGCCATGCAAGTCTTTTCCTCTTCTGCCTCAAAACCTCTTAGGCGGGAGCCCCTTCTTTGAAGGATCCACCGTCTTTGATCCACTCAGCCTAGCAGTGGGTGTAGGCGTAGGAGCCAAAGCTCCTTTGGTGTTGTCCTCCTTTCGTGGGGCAGCTTTCGGAAACACGGAAGATGGCCTCATGCCCACCTTCAGGGGTATTGCCCCCTGTCAGGTTAACGACTTAATGGAGCGCTCGGCGGTTTCGCTTTACGGGATACGGTCACCCTTGGGGAGGAGGGGAGCTCTGGTTTATGTTGCCGGCTCTATCATGGGATCACCCATGATAGGTAGAACCAGCAGATGGGTTCCGAATGAGCGCAAAAACAACAGTGCTCGTATACCTAGAGCGGCCAGGAGAAGAGGGTGTCTTTTTTAACATTGAAGCATAAGACGTCCGGGAAAGCGCCGGGCGCGCTAAGACCAAATCCTTAGCCTCGCTAATTTATATACGATCCTGGGCCTGAACAGCCAGGATTTCCTTCTCAAGGAAATACACACCACATTGCTTGGAAGAGGCTGATTGCGGCTCTCTGTAAATGACGCACTTGTTCATACACGATTTGGCCTTATTATGTATGGCCTTGAAGCAACTTACACAAGCTTTGGATAACCCTGAATTTCCACGTCTACAGGAGTGATTCGCATGGCCGAAGTTGTGGCATGAGTATCAACTCCTTGGTAGTGACACGAATGCCTTCACGCGGTAATGATACCAACAGGCATGCACAGGCTCAGGTTGGGTCTCGAGGCATCTACCTGTTTTCTCATCACATGTTCAACCTTGACTACTCCTTAGTCGGCCAATTCTAAGGTAATGTCATATGTAGAGTAATCCACGAGTTCCTTTGCATAAACCATTCATCTCACGAAGTTTATAGTAAAGTGCGGCGTCATACTCTCCGGTGTGCCATCAAATGTCCGAAGGACACTAATCATTGCCGCCTCGGAGTGATCCAACGGATTTTCCAGAATGTTCCCGTGCAAGAAACGGATCACATTCGGCCCTCAATCAATTAAGTTACCTAGTACTCTTCTCTGTAGGCACATATTGCTCTTTGCCAACATGCTTCCATCAGTGTAGCGAATAAATAGAAAACGTTTAAAGCTAGCGGTCTCAAAAACGTCAGGTTGTCTCTCGCTGAGGGGCACCGAGGAAATCGAGGCTCTGCTCAGCGCACTTGTCACTTTGGTCTTGATCTGGGCCTTTCTACCTGGGTGAGCATCGGTGCCTGATACGCCAATCTTGGCCTGCTCGACTGCAGAAACAGCAGTGGATCCGTTTGTTCCCAAAGGTCCTGCGGAGGGAGAGAAACCCTTTATACTCTTAGTCTTTTCTTATTTCTTTTTTTTAACAGAGAATGGTGGGGAAGGAGTCCTTAGGATAATTGGGCCGGCCTCAGCAAGATCCTTCTTTGAAATGGAGAAGGTTTTGGCTGTCGAAGGGGCTCCAGCCGGGGGAGGAGTGCCTCTTCTTATTTGTGATGTCGTCTCTGACCGGAAACTAGCATCCATTAGAGACCAGAGGAGGGGCAGGTATGATTTCCCCTTGTAGCCTGAGAATACATGACTGTAAGTTATTATGGGGCAGGGAGTGATCGGCCTTGCTGTTGCTTGTCCCCTAAGGCGGTTGGCTCTATTGAGCCGCTCCCAGATGGAGCGGTCAATCTTATGCCACCTGCTTGCTCTCTTTGCAGTCCACTGTGAAAGTAAAGTGCGAACCGCCGCTGGAAAGGAAATATAGTCGCCCAAGGGCGCTTCCAGAGAAAGGGTTTGAGAGGAGTTCACCGCATTCGTAGCCTAGGAGACGAGTAAGCCTCCTGTTCGTTAGAAGCTCGTTGGACGGGCTCCTGAGGAAGCCCAGGAGAAGGACCTCCTTTTCTATTGCGGATTTGCCCAAGAGCGACTTAGATGATGTTAAAGTGGGTAAAATGGGTTGTTGCTTTGGTATTATCGATGGCCGTAAGTAAGATTTCACAACCCCTTTCTGTGACGGCCAACACTGACGCCAAACAGGGAACGGTACTACTGGGCGTCTTTGATTGGCACCGGCCGCTATCATTGGGCAAGGTGGTATACGCCTTCTCCGCCACCGCTTAGGATAAAACAGACCAAATCCTACCCGTGATCTGGTAGGCAGGTAGGGATGACCGGCTTCTGAGTGGTTAAGGTCACCACGCCAAACATCTTTACGTACGTCGGAGTTTTCAGCTCCGTGATCCAAATGAGCGCCGGTTTGTATTTGAGGAGGTCCATGGGCAGGAGAAGGGGCCAACAAAAGGGTAGAGAAAAGGTGATCGTAAAGGAAGGACGGAGGGGCAGGGAAAGGATGGTACATAAGACGGAGATTAGTGGTTAGTAAAGGAAGGAAAAGTGGCTAAGCTGGGCACGGACGGCGGGCAGGAAGGCAAATCGCTGTACCTTACGGGGCAGTTCTTTTTTATTTAAATGAGAAAACTATAAAGGTAATTTTCAGTCTTAGTAGAGTGATAAAACATATATATAGTTAGAGTAAGTAGAAATGGAGGGGAGAGGGGTCCCACCATATTGTTTCCTCCTTCTTATTTTTGTATTTTATTAACACCACGTTTTTTGTTCCCCTACTATTCTTGTTTACTGGTTCTTTATTAGTCCTTACTCCACTTCACCACAGGCCCTCGTTAGTCACCTAAAATAAAAGACCCCTTAAAAATCAGATTATTTCTTAGACGCTCTAGAAATCCTCTCCTGGCCCTCACTTCATGTGAAAATTCCTTGTTTTGTAGAAATTTCTACGGCCTAGTCGGGTAGAAATGTTGCTTTTGATTACCGCGGAGCTAAGCTATATGCAATGTGTTTATTCCTCGGATAGAGTCCGGATCCAGATGGCCTTTCCAGCGGCGGCCATACGCGGTAAATTCCCATGTTTCTGATCCCACGTTAAACTTTAGATCCCAAATGAGAAAGAAAATGCAGCTTAAATCAGTGCAGTTCAGTGGTCAGAACATTACCATTTTTTTAACGGAAGCGAGTTACTAGTGACATTCAAACTATTTTCCAATGGTTTTAAATTCTCCTTGCAAAAATCCCTTTTCAACCTGTTATAGGTGGGTTGTGAATTTGATAATAAAAAATAACGTTGTACCCAGCGATTCCCTCAGCCACAATTTAACGTATGATTTTTCTCTGGCCATTTCCATCAAGATCCTTTTAACTTTATTCCGCGAAGTTATCTATCACGTTTTTTTAACTGGGAACAGATTTCACGTTTCTCTTCCATCGCCATACAAAGAATTCCAGGCGGACACACATTGTTAATATCAAATCCGTTTATTAGACAGTTTTTCCTATATATGTAGATTAAGGAGGGATAGCGTCTTTATCATTACGATTAATGAGACAATATTTTTTTATATTCTTGGAACCGGACCATTAAAGGGGTAAATTAATCTTTAGATTTAAATCAACCGTTGCTAACGTTCTAACTTCGATTTCCTTCGTTACTGCTTCTCAAAATGAATCAATCTTGGCTCATCTGCTTCGAGAATGTTTTAAGAAGCAGTGATGGTTTAGAGCTTTGTGTTGTATCAGTCATTCGAAGCGGATGAGATAGTGAATTTATTTGATCTGAGTGAAGAACCTTGCATTTAAATGACAAATGGTTGCAATCCTCTTTTGCCCTCCGGAAAAATATATTCTCAGAATAAGAAAAATTAAGAAAACTAGAAAATTAACCATAAGAAAACTAACGAATAGAAATTTAGTTCAGTTTGTATGATATTAACTTATTGCATAAAATTAAATGTATCTAAGGTCATAATAGTTTTTTAAAACCTATAAAAAATTACTGATGAAAGGTTTAGAGGTAAAAATATTCAGAAAAGCTATTTTCCCGTGAACTATATATAGAGTAACCGATAAAAGGTAAATTACCTATTACTTAAAGAGAAAGAAGACGCAGTTATCTGAGTCGTTGTGTAAAATAATGTATAAATCTTTACTTCAGAGACAGGTTTCGAAATGACTGGCCTCCATAATCAGTGCCATAACCATGGTGCAAACACTCCTTATACATAACAACTGTATGCGAGAGAGATAAAAAGAATAGGCGAACAAAATGAATTGAAAGGTATAGAAAATGCAAGTTCTGGGAAGAAAACAAAACCTCCCATTGCGTCTCTTCCTTGAAGGTGAAATCCAGTTGGATATACGAAAGAACCTTTATTAAAAAGGCTAGATTAACCTCTTTTGTTAGATAGTTTAGAGTACGAAAGAGTTGTTCTCAAACTTTTACCACAAAAGTTTTAAGCGTTTGGTATCCTTTGTACATCTGTTGCTAAAGATCTTGTAAAAATATAGCAACAAAATAGTAGTAAACTGTTAGGGCAATTAATTAAGCCTGACAACAAATGGGAAGTGGAATATTTTCCCCCTATTTGAGAGAAGCGGATTCATTATATCTGTTAGCAATGTACTTAAAAGGCAAACAGGTCACTTCTTTTAGTTGAATAATCTGGAATTTACTCCTCGTAAATTGTCTAATCCAATTAAATCTAAGTGGTTATTATATCTTTATATTTCACTTACTTTATTTTAATAAAACCTAATAAAGCCCTATGGGTTATTAACCAGTATAATATAGTTTTTAAAATAGAGATTAGAATTGACCATTTATTTGCATTGATTATGATTGATTCAGTGCTCGAATATAGATGCAAAAATTAGGAGCTAGCCTCGAGGATTTAGAAAATGTAGCGATCATGTGAACATAGGGTGTACAAAGAAACCAAGGAACAGATCTTTACAGTTTCCTGATCAAAAGTATATGCTATCTATATTATTCTATCGAATTATTTATAACCTTTGCTTTAAGCCCAAAATTCTATAAATATTCTAATGAAGACACATTAAGTAAAAGTGAATAATATCGAAGAAGCAATTCCTCAGAAACTTTAAGAAAATTGAGATTTACTCTACCTTGGATTAAATTAAAATTAAGCCCCATTATGAGGAATGTTGGCAAATTAATCTTGATAAATGATTCGCAAAACTTTGCATACCCTCTCTTTCAAAAAGTTCTTCCAAATTCAATAATTTTTAATCTTTCACAAAAAGGATTAAAAATTAGGTTTAGATCATATAATCAGAAGCAGCCTATGGAAATATAATTTGGGTTCATCTTATATCATAAAAGTTTCGCTGTTTCTTAACTGGACATTTCAGCAGAAGGATCCAAAAGGATTTGGAGCTACAGCTTTGAGGTTCTTCCTAATGAATAAATGAATTGTGTTTAATAGAAGGAGTTACGAATCCAAATGTTATCAACGTCGAAAAAAAGAGGTAAAAAGATATTTCGATTGATCTTAGGAGATTATTCATTCCGAAAGAAATAAAAGGCTAGAATTTTGTGTCTATGAGTATTGCAGTATCTGACTTACTTGAATACATCAGAGTAGCCAGGAAAGAACATAAATTGGAATACTAATGACTAGAGAATACAAAAGGATAGGATCCGAGAGGGACGCACAATACAAATCCTCATACAATTTCACTGAATAGAGAGGAACTGAATTGATTATATCCCTTAATTTTGGAATTCATGAGGGGCTTAGTGGAATAGAAAGACAATACATAGATCAATGATTACTTAGCTGCACTATTCTATAACTATTATGCTCACTTTTTAACAAATAAAATCATTTAAAATAAATGATTAACTTTGAGACGAACTATTTTCATAGGAATTTTAAGGCCAGAATTTCTTCGAAAAAATTAAATTCAAAATGAAATTTGCCTGTGCCAAGAAATGGAGTAAATCGATTATTTTTTAATAATATATTTAAGCTAATTTTAGGAGACTGTTCCTTAATAGGTGTTATTAATTTAAACTAATAATTTATCTTTGATTTAAGCACACTCTAGTCTTTCATTTGTCTTATATTCTTCAGGTTTTAGCATGCTCGAGATCAAGTGGTCGTATTCACCGTTCCTCTGGGGTCAACCCTGACTTTCTTTTAACAGATAATAGCATACCATCTGTTTTTATCGTTTCTGGAGTCAATAAATCACAAATCAATTCAAACTATCAGATAGGCCAGCCTCTGTTGTCTCAACTGCCGTTTTATAAAATGAAATCAAAGAGGAAAAATAATTTCTCTAACTTCATTGACCTCACCTTATTAAAAATTGCCCGTTCTAAATTAAGAGAATGTATGTCTTTTTCATTTGTATGTAGCCTTTTTAACAAAGTTTACACTAGTTAGTTGCATACTTAGCCTAATTGGCTGTGTAACTTGATATAATATGTGAGTGAAACCTCTCCATAAATTTTTCTTATGATATTCATGGTTACAATTCTCACACTTTCGAGACAGCTGAGGTGCAGGATGTTCTGCTACTTTCTTGAACTTGTATAAAGCTTATTTCTTCCCATTATTATACATGCTACTTATTTATATTCCTTTTTACATCTTGCATCGATCATACAGGGTAAAATAAACATTCTCTGCAATAATTATTTTCGCTGTCTTTCCTTGACAAAGTCAAAGTTCTTCGTTCACCAGCAATTTCGCGACCACAGTCAAACAACATTCATAAACTACAATTCGTCCAAAACGGTGTTCCTTCGTTCACGAAACTTCATCTTGCTTTCGTCACTGACACTTCACTCAGTGTTAGTTTAATTTTTCAATTACATTGTAGATTTTAGGCGGTGTTTGTCCAAAGGTAACCGGGGCACATAGGAACGCAATAGTAACCAGCTGGTGGGCGATTAAAAGATCGCTTCAGCTTTCGGCCACTCTTAAATCACTTCAAACGGTACCTCGTCACTCATTTAAGGAGTAATTACATCTGGAATTTATTTCTAGGTTCCACCTACGCAATTGCCAAATATATTAGGCAGTGGATGATAGAGTATTTTAAACCCGTTTTATTCGCTTAGCTTCATGTTGTTTCGTTCACAGAACTTTGTCTGACCTAAGTTACTTAGTGCTAGGTACATTGGTAAGATTAGTTTAGTGTACTTAAGATGAGATTAGATTAGGTAGTTGAGTTTAGTTTAGGTTAGGTTAGGTCATAATAAAAATCATAAATCATCATAAACGTATTGGACTATTTAATGTGTCTTCGTATCAGGCCGACCGTTACATTGCAATAGTTAAGAACCAAATTAAAATTGGTATCATATTTAAAAGTAGACAATCTTTGAATGGAATTAAAAAGTAGTCATTATGCTTTTTGAAAAAAAAAGGCTTGATTAGAGTTTGGCTAGACGTTCGCTTCGAGCGACGGCATCGGAAAGCTTACGTTTTCTCGGCAAAGGGAAGAAAATGATGTGGTGCTAAAACATGTAGAAAAACATCACGTGATTAAGGATTACGTATAAATTCCAAGGTTTATGATGACGTGGTGAGAAACGTAAATTGTTTAAAGCTCTACGAAGCAAAATGACTTAAATACTGCGGTACGATCTTTTTCTAATTCTTTCTATAACATATCTAATGGTAGGTAGTCTAATCCCACCTTCCACTATTTAAGGCTATATATATCTAGACTCCTGTTCATTCCTTAAAAACGTCTTTAAGAATAAAGACGAAAGTGCTCGGAATCGTTTTTTACTTTTCCTTTGTGGGTGTATCTGCATCTAATGTAAACTGTCCTTGGCGCTCCAAGTTTCTCTCTCCCTACCATAATTCCAGTCCTTGGATAATCAAAAATCTCTTCAAACGTAAAAACATTTTTTCATACACTCTTTAAATAATACGAACGAAATAATACATATTTTATCGCTTAAAAGACTTACATACATTATTCAATTCAATTTTACAATGGACCCCAAAAATTATTTCCATCACAAAAGCTTCACTGATAGCCCGTCAACATGGGAAACGTTGAGTAAACAATTAACCAAACACTTCTTCTAACCCCTATAATTGTGCGCTTATCTACCTTAGAAAATCTAACCATAACCTTTCTGACATTATTAAAGCTTTCAACTCTTACTTTACTAGCATTGGTACCGAAATAGATAGCTGCATCACGCTGGTCCATATTTCCCCGATGAGCTACATGCTCGCCACAAACAACAATGCCTTCTTCGCCTCATCTTCTACTAATACTGAAATAATGGAAACTATTCTAGTATTTAAAAATATCTTTTTTCCTTAATTCTATCCAGAAATTTATATAAAATCTTACTGATATGATAATATCCAAGTTTAATAGTATCTCTTCACTTTAATGAATCCTTATTACATTGTGTTTTCCTCCCCCTTTGCAATCGGCACACGTTACGCCAATCTTTAAATCAGGTGTTAATAACGTTTCATCAAAATACAAATCTATCTCCTCACTTTCAACCCTATCCAAGGTATTCCCTTAGTTAATATACAAAAGTCTGACAGTAAAATTCTTTATTCTCGTCACTAATTATTTTGTTTTTCTTGATTATTATTAAGTTTTCGATACAGTAAATTACGATATTCTTTTCGATAGCTTGATCGAATCGAAGTCCGTAAGATTGCGAATCTCTGGCTCAGATTTCACCTGACTAGCTGTCAACAATTAATGGCAGTAGATGACTTCTCTTATCTCTGGAATATTCTCCATAAGAGTTCCTGAGGGATCTGTCCTGGTCCCCTTTCTCTTTCCAATTTACCTTAAGGACATGGACCGCACTAGTTTATCAAATTCGTAAATTTTAATGACGATATATGGGCAACTCCTGAACAAAAAGATCCTTGACTTTAGGATAATTGACAATACACCTTTATCCATCTCATAACCTCACAAATTTAGCAAATGCTTTTAGAAACGGCTCAAGGAGTATTTCTCCCATTCAAAAGCACCCATATGCCAGAAAAGGTCAAATGACCCAATGTTAAAGAGACCAAATAAGTGATCCGGAATCCGCATCCGAATCTAGATCCTCCAAAGATCTAATTAGCGTTTTCAAGTTTCAAGATCCACTTCACCACGAAATTTCACTGAAATCAGTCAATAAAGTTTTGAGTTCTTGTGCACATACAAACATACATACACGAGTGATGGCATAACCTCCGCCCTATGGGCTAAGGGACTAAAGAAGCGGGTAGTCCAGAGTCGATCTTGGAATATTACATGGATTTATGGTGCGAAGAATCCGCATACTGATTTCAGTAAGCGCCTTGTGGAATGCAGTTGGTTCGTACAAAGAGCACTTTGCATGAAGGCGGGCTACATGCGATGATAATAATGCTACAAATTCCAGTGCAGAGATGCTCCAACAAATCTTTCTCTTAAGATAAAGTTGAACAATTGATGGTACTTGAAAGACAGACCTTTTCCAGTTAGTAGTTTATCACATTCAACTCGCTTAAATTACGATAAAAAATAATTTAGCATAAACAACACAAAGTCCACAAAAATAGAAGAAGAAGGAGCCATAATGTCGAAAAAATTAAGAATATGGAGCCATAAAGTGCACAAAACTAGACGAATATGAAACAATAACGTCGCCAAAACTAGGCAAAAAATTGAGTCATACTCAAAACTATACGAACATGGAGTAATAACCGCTACGAAACACTACGAACATTGAGCCAAAAGTGCCACATAACTAGACAAAAATAGAGCCACAATGCCCACAAAATTAACGAACATACAGCCATAAAGTACATAATACTAGACCACCATGGAGCCATCACATTTACAAAACTATACAAACATAGAACCATAAAATCCCCAAAACTAGACATATAAGGAGGAATATCGAACACATAAACCGAAAAACATGGAACGATAACGTAAACCAGACGAACATGTGGACATAACCTCAAACAAAGTACACAAAAAAGGTTAAACAAATATAGAGCCACAACATCCACAAAACTAAACCGTACACAAAGCAGCTAACATATATAGCAATAAAGACTAGAAAATTAGACGACCATGGAGCGATAACGTCCAGGGAACTAAACGGACATAGGAGCATATTGTCCACAAACTAGAAGAACAGGCAGGCATAACATCCGAAAATCGGACGAACAGGGAGTTCTAACCTATTCAGAACTAGATGAATATGGAGCCATAGAGGATATAAAACTAGACCTAAATGGAACCATAAGGTCCACATAAATACCAAAACAGAGAGTGATAACCCCCACAATATATGACAAGTATGGAGCCATAACGTCAACAAAACGAACATTGGCGTGATAACGTCTACAAAAGGATCCATAATGTTAAAAAAACTAGAAAAACATGGGGTAATGTCCGCAATACTATAATAATGCCCCAAATAAAAATAGACGAACATGAATTTGGGACGTCTGCAAATTTAAACGGATATGGACCAATAACGTCCACAAAACTAGAGGAAATGGAACAATAACGTCCATAAATCTACATGAAAATAGAGCGATAACTTCCTCAAAACTATACGAACATTAAGCAAGAAAGTCTACATAACTAGACGAGCATGGAGCAATAAATCCACAAAATTAGAAAATTATTTAGCCATACTTAGGGAAAACTAGAGGAATATTAGGCCATTACTTCTTCAGTACTAGACGAAAATGGAGCCATAACTTATACGAAACTAGACGATTATAGAGACATATCGTCCAGAATACTAGACGAAAAAGGAACTATACCATACAGAAAACTAGACAAACATAGTGACATAGATAAAAAACTAGATGAAAATGAAGCTATAAGGTCCAAAAAACTAAAGAAATATGGAAGCCTAAGTTACTCAAAACTCGACGAACATGAATCCATCAAGTCCACAAAACTAAACAAACATGGATCCATAACGTCCATAAAAGAAGAAGAAACCGGAGCCATAATATCCACAAATTCTAACAAAAGGAGCCAGAACGTACATACAACTGGAAGAATCATAGAGTCGTAAACCCCCGCTCTCAAACTAGACGAACCTGGGGCAAAAACATATACAATACTAGACTAGCACGGATCTATAGTGCCCCAAAACTCAAAGAACTTGGAACCAGAACGATCACAAATTGAGAGGAAAATGGAGATATAACGTCCACAAAATGAGATAACCATGGAGTCACAAAGGACAGAGAGCAAGACGAAGATGGAGCCATAACGTAGAAAAAAGTCAGTGAAAATGGAGCCATAATTTCCAGAAAATAAGACGAACATGGGGCTATAACGGCTAGAAGCTAGAGAAACATAGAACCATAACCTCAACAAAACTAGAGGAAAATGGAGCCATTAAGTCCACAAAACTAGAGATATATAGACTCCGAAGATTAAAAAAACTAGACGAACATAGAGTCATAATGTTTAAAAATCTAGAAGAAAATGGAGCTAAAATGTCCACAAAACCTGACCTATGAGTAATAATAGATGAACATGGAGCCATAACTTCTAAAATCTAGAGGAACATGGAGCCATTACGTACAAAAAACTAGAGAGACATAGAGGTATCACGTCCAAAAATTAGACGATCATAGAGGCATAAGGTCCAAAAATTTAGAAAAACATGAGACCATATCATCCTCAAAACTAGAGGAATATGGAGGCATATCGTTCAGAAAAATTAAACGACATGGAGCGATAACGTCCAATTAACTAGAAGAAAGGGGAGTGATAAAGTCCACAAAATAAGACAGAAATTGAGCCATAAAGTCCACAAAAGAAGACGAACATGGTTCTATAAGGTCAACAAGACTAGAGGAATAGGGACCCAGAAAATCCAAAAAACTAGACGAATACAGGGCCATAACGTTTAAAAAAGACTAGACCATTATGGTGTCCTAACTTAATAAAATAGAAGAAAATGGATCTATGATGGTTTAGGTAAACCATCACGGAGCCATAATAACTACTAATTTAAACAAACAGGGAGCTAGATTTTCCACAAAACCAGATAGATATGGAGATATAACATCGAAAAAACTAATAGAACATTTGGCCTTACCCCACACAAAACTAGACGAATATTGTAGCATAATGTTGAAAAAAAACCTAAACGACAAGGAGCTTTAACGTCAACAAAGCTATAAGAGCATGAAGCTAGACCGTCCACAAAACCAGAGAAACCTGACCCATAACGCCTATAAAACTAGACAGACATGGAACCATAACGACTACAAAACTAGATTAGATGAATATGGAACCATAATGTTTAATGTTTAATGGACAAAACAACATAATTCTCGGGCTAATTTTGGGAGGACTTAGGCAACTATATCAATCGAAAGAGAATGTAAAACAACATAAGGATTTCAGATATTTTATTAGAATAGGCCGAAAAGTTAAGATGTTATTGCCATCAAAACTTTCAATGATTCAGAGCCTAACATTGAGAGGACCTTGGAAATTCAATCAATCGAAAGAGAATGTAAAATACATAAGGATTTCAAATTTCGTTAGAATTGGCCGAAGAGTTATGATGTTATGGCCAAAACAAAATAATTTCCGGGCTAACATTGGGAGGACTTTGGCAATTATATCATCCAAAAGAGAATGCAAAGCAACATAAGGGTTTCAAGTCTTCTTAGAATCAGTTGAATAGTTACCATGTTATTAAAGAAACAAAAAAAGCAAAACAGGGACCGACCGTCATAGTGACATGCAAAGTCGCCCACGACTAAAAGAGTAACCTGGAGTCATACCATACACAAAACTACACGAACATTGAGGCATAAAATTCCCAAACTAGAAGAAGATAAAGAAATAACGTCCAAAAACTTAGAGACGAATGTAAAGGCATAACGTCAAAAACCAAGATTAACATGGAACCATACCATCCCAAAACTTTATATAAGCATGGAGCCATAACGTGTAGAAACTAAACGAAGAAGAAGCTATAACGGCAATAAAACTAGAAGAACAAGGACTACTACCATTCAAAATCTAGGAAAACACTAAACCATAATGTCCAACTACTATAGAGTAAAAAGGTTCGCAAAACTAGAAGAACATCGAGCCATATCGCCTACAAAACTAGACGAACATTGAGTCATACCAGCAGCAGAAATAGAATAACATAGAGCCATTCACTCCACAAAGCTAGATGAGCATAGCGCCTTAACGTCTAAAGAACTTGGTACACAACCCATATCGTCAATAAAAATTAAACGAAGATGGGGCTATTATGTATAGCAAACTAGACGAACATAGAGCCATAACGTCCGCATAAATTGACAAAATTGGAGCCATAATGCACATAAAATTAGACGAACATTATGTCATAACGTCATAAGACTAGGCGAATATGGAGCTATAATATCTATAAAATGAGACGAACATAAACTAGCATGTAGCAATAACTTCTATTAAATCAGACAAACATGTAGATATAAGTAATGTATACAAAACTAGGCTAAAATTAAGTCATAACGTCCCCAAAAGGAAAGGAACATGGAGCCATAACATTTGTTCCTACTTCAATTGAACCTATTTCCTAGCAATTAGGTCCCCGTTACAATATCGAAACTCAACCGTGTTCGTAGAACCCACCAAAATTGTAGGTTGAAATTACGTTACGAATTTAAATCCCTTTTGCTCCTTGTATTTTTGTTTGCTCTCACATGCGAGCAAGGAGATTATAAGTTTCATTTTTGCCCCTGTCATATTGCCCTGATTAATTTACACTAATGTTACATTACTCACACATTACACCTCTTAGAGGTTGATAAGCGATACAAAGGTTCAACTTCGCTCTGATTTACATATATTGTTTCCATTTGCCTTTTTGCGCTCAAACCTTAAAATCGTTGCAGAGCAAAGGAGGCAGCGAAATTGCAGAGATTAAAGTAGCACTATTACAAAGTTATATTACTAAGGTTAGCATAAATAAGTGCATGTAGGTTAAAATGGTGTGGAAGAGACCTTGAAAAGTAGATTGATTTACTTTTTACTACATAAAAATAAATTGATAGCAACGCGAGTAAATGTAAATCTTTTAAGAAATGACGAATGATAAAAATGAATGAGGAGTTAAATTCCAATGCAAAAGAGATTATTATTTTATTATTATTATTATTACTATTTTATATTGTCATTATTATAAGTAGAAGTAGACGTAATCGGCTTTTTTATAGGAGTAGTTTAAATTTTTAAAACCAAGGACAGCATTTCTGCAGGCAATTTTGAGAGAAAACGTTGTAGTGAAAGTGATGAAGTGAAAATTTGTGTGAAGTATCGATAAACTCGAACTCCATATTCAGGCACATCTCTGGGACAATGCTGGGGCTGGTAGGGCACGATTTATTCATGATACCACCTGCTTGTCTATGCTACACCTGTTATCGACTGGCAGAGAGAGTGTAAGCAGATGATAGGATTTGCCGGTTGAGATTAACTTTACTTTGATGGCAAAATTACGAGATTCAGTTCTAAGCACTATTAGATCCAATTACTCTTCCACCCGCCACTACTTCCATATTCAAGGTAACCAACAAATAATTACCACGTCTGATATGGAGGCATACAGTCGCGCAAATTTGTAATACACCAACTCATTTAAGTTAAGTTAAGCCATATTAGGTTTGCTTAATCACCAGATGGATATTCAGTCCGTCGACTTTTTGGCGAATGACATGATCTGGGAAGACCAGTGGTTTAAATCCCATGTTAAGGTGTTCATCCTTACAAATGACTAAAACGTCTCAAAATTAGTCTATATCGGAGGTAAAAACCTAAAATTTGGTATACGTTTTAATTTAAAGCCATCATTGACGTGAATACGTGTCCATAGCACAGGAAAACACAGCCTTTCATAAAAATCTGCGTCAATGAATCAGTAGATCTTGTTAAACTTACGTAGATAATGATATTTCCTCATAGTTGAGTAGTAGATTCTAGACACTACTTAGATGCAATACCTCCAAAACCTCACGTTCCCTTTCCCAATCTAGCACCCTTGCTTTCACATCAACAAACCCCTCACTCCTCTCTTTCCTGAGGGGCTTAAAATGGATTTTAGTGACAAACGACCCTCAATAAGATCCCAAACCTTTCTATTTCTCCTCATTTCTCCCTCTGGAGTAAAAAGCTGTTTTTATAAAATTTCGTCTCCTTTCCTCTGACAACCGTTTGAATGAAGGAAAATCCCTTATTAATGAGAACCATTCTTCTTTCCAATTTCATTCTTTTGGCTTAAATATATATGTAATCCAATAATTTTCCATTTTTTGCTACTGATATTAATAACGCGGAGACCTTACTCAAAATACGTCGGTTACTTTTGGCTCTAATGACTTAGCAAATGGTAACCGACAAGACAAATGATGTTACTTTTGAGGTCCTCCTATAAGGGGCTACTGAATGAAAGGAGAAGCTAGGATAGAGTGATAAGAATAATCATTTGCTTGCATACAGGATAAGACAATTGAACTTTAATCTATGTAGCACAAATTAGTATCTGACTTTCATTGTGGTTGTACTATTTAATGTATTATTATTTTTTGAATTATCATACCACGATACCCCGACGACATATCTTAGACAATAATTTAACACAACCTACACACACTCTTATATGTGAAAACTAGGAAATTAATGAAAATATTTGTGTAAAAAAAGTCAAATATCATTTATTTTAGTCAATTAAATGAACGATTGAACCTTCGTTCTCTTTGCAAGGAATGCTGTAAAGGAAAGAGAATGAATTTTGTGGTTTATTAGACAAAAGAGATATCCAGGAAAAATATAGTAGTAACATGTATAAGAGGAATTTTACTTAGTGAGGATTGGTACTGAGAATTGAATCTCTTTTAATGCACTGAAATTATTAGTTTTCCTTTAAATACAATGAAAGCACTAACGATATGTAAAGAAATTATGATTTTCATTGTAAATTATATTTGAAAATGCGTGAAATTGAGAGAAGTAAATCAACTAGTTATAAAATTGGTGCAGTTACGCGAGTGTTAAACTTTACCGGTAAATGTAGATGTTAGATTCGATTGGAAAAATCGACTTAAAGGGGGTCAGGGGGTCACTTCACAATGGAACAAAGAGTGGGTTGATCAGCTGCGTACTTTGATCTTCAAATACCGATTACCATTATCATTACTACCAGCAGGGGGTAAGAGGTTTCAGAGGCCGGCTAGTCTTCTTGGCGTGCAGATGAAGGATGAACTCTGATTTGCGAACCACTCTGAAGGGAATTGATTGAATCTCTGTTTCGACTAGTTGGCTTTTTTCTTCTAAAAATTGGTTGGTTCGAGCATGTCCTCTATTTGAAGGGGTTTCGTTCCCAAGCATGTTTACTTTCGCTGGAAAAGGAACGGAAATTATGAAAGCCCATATCTGGCGAGGCGTAAAGAAAGGGGTGTTTTACTCTCTCCTCTCTCACTCGCTCTCGTTGGAGACGGAAGCTAGGACTGAAATTTCTTTCTGTCGAAGAAAATGAATTCCGTAATTACATGGAAATTATAAACAGTAAACTGTTGCCAGACTGCTGTCGTCTCTACCCGAAAAATGATTTGTGTTTTCAACAAGAAAGAGCACCGTCACGTACAAACAAGGCCACCCAAGCATGATTATACGTCCAAATTTAAACCAAGAATGACTCCTCAAAAGTATCTCAAAAATTTAATGAATGTAAATTAAACGACAAAATATCTCAATCCTGGAGGAAAATTGGCAATAGAGAGGTGGAACGAATCATGTTTAGGGATTCCGATTAGCTTAATAAGACGGTAGTCGAATCAATCTTTAATTAACCAAAACAAATAAACTATTTATATGTATCATTTTTTATGTAAATTGTGAGAAAAAAGAAACCAGAAAAGATTAGAGTACTAATCAATGGTTAGTCCGAAGGCATCTAGGACTGATCCTCTTTGGGAGATGTGCAATGTGTGTGCGTATCCTGGGCAGTGTGTAAATGGCATCAAATACCGGTTGGGCAACCCTTTGTCACCGAGAAGAAGGGGGGGGGATCCTTCCGCGTCAGGAGTATATAAGTTCAGTAGTACTCCAGTGATAGGCTTTCGGAACAGAGTTAATAGTGTGTGTGTTGTGCTGTGAGGCCGGGAAGGAAAATGATAGAGGTTTACTGATGCACTGCAGCTATTCAACTTGCGCGGTTGAGCATCAGCGAATCGCACCAATGGTTAGCCTGCTTTCTTGTTCGCGCTTGCTGGAATTTAATCCCTGCCTCGACGTCATAAATCCAACAACATATCCACTAGGCGAGCGAAAGCGCCAGAGCTTAGGCCTTAGGCTGCGAAAGAGGTTATATATATATATATATATATATATATATATATATATATATATATGCGCAGTGGTGTTGTCTACAAATTTATTTGTCCAGTTTGTTCTTCGGCTTCATATATCGGTAGCACTGTGCGATCATTGGGGGCTCGTTATTCTTCCCATATTGGAATTAGCCATTGGACAGGGTCTGTTCTTTCGAGAAAAGAACATTCACCTATAAGAGACCACATAATAAATTGTAACACGTCAATAACAATAAATAGCGTTAAAATCATAGCCAGCAATAAATATCCGACCACACTCAGGGTCGTAGAATCAATATATATTAAATCTTTTAAACAAACTCTTAATTCAGATAGTTCGTCAGTTCCTCTTCATGTTCTGTAAAAACCACAACCTAGCAAAACATACTCAATATTATTGTTCAAATATTCGTCATTTGAAATATTTGAGTGCTTAGTGTTAAGGTGTGTTCTTCACTATAGTTACCAATAAACCTTTGTATATCATAACTTTGTAGTATTATTTATTTAAATTGCATACAGTGAATTAAACATTTACCCTAATTTCTAAAGTTATTAAACCCATTCATGTAAGTGATTTAAAGCTATATTTCTCATTATTGTTAAATTGCTAATGAATTGTCATATATTCCTAGGAACCAGAGGATGAACGCACAAGCTCAAGACGTTTTTAATTTGAATAAATGGATTTGAAGAAGAAAAAATGCTTGGATTATTTTTCGTCATTGACTTCATATTGAAAATTAAATTGCGCCTCGCCGGCAAATCGCCCCATCGCCAAATACACAATATCTATGGAAATGACGTACTGCGAATTTTTTGTTCGTTCCATCGCAAATCGAAGAATCTCCAAAGGCTAACATGGATGGAATATTTCGAGAAACTTGTCATTCCTGCCAAGTATACCCTAAGTTTCTTTACTCAAAATTGTACACAGTAAGTCACTCTATCACTCAGAATTTTACACCAACTCATTGGATTATTTATTAAATTATGAAATTGACTGTAAATCTAAATTTATAGAACAATTGTCTCCTCATGTATAGGAATTACACTCTGCCCTAAAGGTTAAATTAACCTTTATTGATTTTCTACTATTTACTAACTTTGTAAAACGTGATTTCCAAGAACATCGTGCTAAAATAAAAAAAAATATTCATGACAAGAAACTGCATTATTTAGGTTTGTCTTCACCTAATTTCTTTAAACCGGGAAACGTCATTTGGAATTTCTCCGATTATAATCAATCTACGCGAGAAAAATTCCTACTTGCACTTGGCCTCAAATTTAAACTACCCTTATTTAACTTTAATAAACCTTCCTTCTTTTTGCCATTTGAACATATATGCAACGATTTATACTCTCTTCCATGTTTTGGTAGTTTTGGACAATTCAAATTAAAATTTTCTAACATGACCTATGTATGATATTTACAAAAAGTTAAGAATATGAAGTTATCTAGAATTTTCCGTAAGGAAGATCCTACGATACTAGCGAATTATCGCGTATCAGTCGTATTATTATATCTAGATTATACAAGAAAAATGGTATCGTTATTATGAATCGTAATGATTACTTACAAAAAGTTCAATCCATTTTGACAGATACTTCTAAATTTACTGAGATTTTTGAGCCTATAAATAAGGTAGTCGTGGAACTTGAAGATCAGATGAAACGCTTTTTATCAAGTCTAAAGGAAGATAAAATATTAACCGAAACTCAATATTCACAAATATTTGCTAATGGCTTATTTCTTGCGCAGTTTTATTGTTTATCTAAAATCCACAAACCTAAAATTCCGTCAAGACCAAATTTGGCTTACTATAACTTACCTCCATACAATTTAGCTAGATATATTGTCTCATTGCTTTCTCCTTTTTCCACTAATGAACTTTCCATTTTAAATTTGTATGAATTCCGAAAAGAACTTTTATTGGGTTGAGGAATAAGTTCTTGCGGTTTTATCAAATTTATACATTACCATTAACAATTTTATAAAAACTTCATTTTTAATTGATAACAATATGCAATTTAATGAATAATGTATTCTCCGTTGTTATGTACGACTTCTTCCCAACGTTCAACTAGTTTTTAGATGCCTCTGCAATAAAAATCTCTGGAATTTTGACTCAGAGGATTCGTCTAACCAGGCTCTTAATTCCACATCAGTATTGAACGAAACGCCGCGCAAATTGTTGGAGAGCGATCGGAACAGATGCAAATCCGATGGAGCTAAGTAAGGCGAATATGCAGGATGCGGCAGGATTTCCCAATTAAGCGTTTGGATGGCGTCTTTTGTCATATTGGCAATGTGAGTACGAGCAGTGTCGTGTTGCAGAAGGACTCCATAACGTCGATGAGATCGCTTTTCACGAATAGCTTCGGCGAGTCAATACATTTGTTGAACGTAGAGTTTTGCATTCACAATCTCGTTGTTCGCAAGGAACTCATAAAGAATGATGCCTTCACAATCCCACCACACACACATCATCGTCTTTCGTGGATAAAGTCCTTGCTTTAATCGCGGAAGTGTTTTTTTTATTGGGGCTAAGCCATTGTTTTCGATGGTTCATGTTGACATAAACACACCATTTTTCGTCGCCAGTGATGATGCAGGAAAGAAATCTGTCCTTATATACACGAGTAGCTTTGTGACGAGCAAGCAAACCTGAAGCAATCGTGGAGCGTTGAAGTTTGTTGCTTCCGCTCAAAGCGTTTGGAACCCATGCACCAAGTTTTTTTAACTTTCCTCATCGAATGAAGGTGATTCACTCCAGTTTTCTGACCACACGCCAATTGTACAGCCAATTCTCTAGTCGATTGAGGAGGATTTTCATAAAGAAGGTTGTTCAATCGATCTTCATCCAACTTAATGGGGCGAGCAGAACGTTCTCCTTCATTAA
Organism: Ceratothoa steindachneri; assembly: GCA_963969495.1. Lineage (NCBI taxonomy): Eukaryota > Metazoa > Arthropoda > Malacostraca > Isopoda > Cymothoidae > Ceratothoa > Ceratothoa steindachneri. The sequence goes on along the minus strand of OZ018330.1, from coordinate 141,577,109 downwards.
GATTGAAATGAACGTTTTTAAAACGTGAAAACCACCAGTGAGCTGTCCTTTCTGATAAAGCATTTTCTCCGTACACAGCACAAATATCGCTACGGTCTTTGGCTGCGTTTGCATTGTTCCCGTCTCGATTGAAAATGAATAACAAGTGTCGAAAATGCGCCTTTCTTTCAACTTGACATTCCATTTTGAGGGTAAAGAACAAAAATTAAATTAACACAACTTTTAAATAAACCGCAATGCCTCATTACTCAACTTCGAGATGTAGCCTAAGCAAAAGCCTAATAGTCTACGCTGTTAAGAGACGTAGCCTAACCTTTGCAAATTTTGCTCTCATTATTTATTATTGTTTCTTAATATGTGCACAAATCACGTCAACAAAACTTAAATCAACACAACATTAAAAAATGCAAGAACTTATTCCTCAACCTAATAAATCATCATTTCACCTCAGATAAGTTTTTTGTCAGTTTTGATGTTAAATCTCTCTTCACAAACATTCGTATAGAAGAAACGATAAACATGATTGTAGATAGAATTTTTACTGACAGAGACAACTTTGCATGATTTACCAGAAATAAATTTAAAACTTTACTAAACCTAATATCCAAAGGCACATAATTTACATTCAACAATAAAATTTACAAACAAACTTATAGTGTCGCTATGGTATCACCGATAGGTTCTTTATCGGCAGATATTTTCATGACCCATCTGGAATCTATAATGTTTAAAGATTCTCCATCTGACTGTCATCCTCTGTTTTATAGACGTTTTGTTGATGACTCGTTTGCATTATTTCAAAATACAACTCAAGCTGAAGCATTCTTCCAATACCTAAATACAATTCATCCAAATATCACTTATACAATGGAAACTGAAAAAAACTTAACCTTTTTAGAACTTATTATTCGTAAGACGCACGATTCCATTGTCACAACAGTTTTCCGAAAGCCTACGTTCACTAGGTTAGGAATAAACATTTTCAGTTCGTGTGATTTTAAATACAAAGTTTCAGCCATAGAAAAACCTCGTTATACCGTGGTTACCACCTCTTCTCCACTTACGACTCTATGCATCATGAATTCCTAAAATTAAAAACGTACTTTACTAATAATAGCTATCCGTCGTTGTACATTGATAAAATGATTCGAATATTCCTAAACAAAATTTATTCACCCAAAATAAATATACCTACAGTCCCTAAGTAGATCCATTTTTTAAGTTTCCAAAATATGAACCATAAATAAATTGTACATCGAAAGCTCTCATTACTTTGTAAACAATATTTCCTCTCAAATTGAATGTAGATTCCTATTTGTAAATGTTAAATCAATACAATTTTTTTCCCCTGTTTAAGATCGAACACTTGATTGCCTGCCAGGGGTGTTGTCTACAAATTTATTTGTCCAGTTGTTCCTTTGCTTCATATATCGGCAGCACTCTGCGATCATTGAAGGCTCGTTATTCTTCCTATATGGGAATTAGACATTGGACAGGGTCTGTTCTTTCGTGAAAAGAACATTCACCTATAAGAGACCACATAATAAATTGTAAAACGTCCATAACAATAATTAGCGTTAAAATCATAGCCAGCAATAAATATCCGACCACACTCAGGATCCTAGAATCAATATATATTAAATCTTTTAAACCAACTCTTAATTCATATAATTCGTCAGTTCCTCTTCATGTTCTGTAAATACCGCAACCTAGCAAAACATACTCAATATTATTTTTGAATATTCGTCAGTTGAAATACTTCACCGCTTAGTTTTAAGATGTGTTCTTCAGTATAGCTACCAAAAAACCTTTGTATATCATAACTTTGTAGTGTTATGTATTTAAATGGAATACAGTGATTAAGCATTTACTATAACTTTTATAGTTATTAAAATCTATTCATGTAATTAATATAAAGCTATATTTATCATTATTGTTAAATTGCTAATGAATTGTCATATATTCTTAGGAATCAGAAGATGAGCGGACAAGCTCGAAACGTTCTTAATTTTAATAAATGGATTTGAACAAAAAAATGCTTGGATTATTTTTCGTCATTAGCTTCATATTGAAAATTTTATATATATATATATATATATATATATATATATATATATATATATATATATATATATATATGCGGTTAAGAAGGCAATTTTGGGGGCTAACTAGCTCTTCATGAAGCCCTCGGGAGGAGCTCTTCTCACACACACGAGAAGTTAATGCATAAAATCAGCTTTTCTAAGAAAGCTTTCTTAACCGCATAATTCTGATTGCACTATTGCATATATATATATATATATATATATATATATATATATATATATATATATATAAATATATGCAAAAAAAAACCCACAGAAATGGAAGGCTGAAGTACTTTCGATCTTGTTCAGTATATTATCAAGGAATAACGAAATATTTTACATAGTTGGTATATATATATATGAGAGACAGCAGAGTAATGCCCTGCTTATGTACAATGAAAGGGCACAAAATAGAGAAATATTATCAAAGACGGATATGAAATATAAAACTAAATAGATAAGGTCTATTTCCGCAAATCCCAACTGTGAGCACAGAATGTAGACATTTAGGTCACTAAGATAAATACATACACAGCTAATTGTGAATACATAAAAATAAACGAAAGAAACATAAGTAAATTAATAAATCAAAGTGCTAATATTTATCATGGACAATTTTGTTATAAATAGGCCTTTTAATAACAGTGTTCAGTTTAAAGAGACCGAGGGATATATTGAAATTAGGCGAGGAATTAATGAATGAGCATATAACAATATTTCATTGAATAAAGGCATCAGATTTGTAAATAAATTTAGCCGAATTCCAATTGATAGGGTGACTATTTTCAGATAAAGGGACAAAGAAAGCACTATTGCTATCCCCTTCTCCTAATATTGTATTTATGTTGCGTCAAGCGTACACTTAATGATTTACCGATTTACCTAAAGTATTGCTTAGGGCAAACTGAACAATCGAAAGAATACCCCCCCCCTCCCTATACTATTGTTATTATTATGAATCAGCATTTTGCACATGGTAGACTTTAAGGGGCAAGTAAGCAGGAAAAGGACTCAGAAAAGGGCAAAACAAGGGAGTTCTTAAAATTATATGCGGGAGGGATTTCAGTTTTGTAAAAGGAATTTTCTTTGCCAAATCTAGGCATTCTGCAAGAAACTTTGGAGGGTAGCAAAGATTCTTACCTATTTTATAGATCTTGGAAATCTCAGGATCCAAGAATTCCGGGCTGGCTACCCGCAACCCCCCGGAGAAACATTGAAATAAATACAGACCGTTTGACTTTATCTTTATGACCTGAGTAAAAGTGAATATAAGAACCGGCGTTGGTAGGCATATGGTAGACGGAAAATTTAAATCCAGATGGAGTCCTATGAATAAGTAGATCTAAGAAAGTGAAGATACCATTTTGTTCGAGTTCAAGGGTAAATTTAATAGAGGGAACTTCAGAATTACGTTCAGTAAGAAAACCATTAACAACCTTAGAAAAATGCCACAAACAAATAATATCCTCTCTATATCAGAACCAAACAAGGAAAAATTGATAATGGTGGGAAGTAAGGTAGTTTAAAACATTTCATATATTTACAAATTGGAAAGAACAGGGAAAAGGAAATTTCTCATAGCTAAACCAAATTTTGAAGGTAAAATTTACCATTAAAAGAAAACTTACAGTTTTTTGTACACATTGAGATGAGTTCAATGAAAATATTAACTGGCAAGGGAATATCAATGTCAATTTTTGTAAACCATAGATAATACCAAGGGATGTACCATAGGCAAACAATGGGTTGTAGAATTCACCGAAAATATTTCACTTATTTAAAGATCGTAAATTTGTTTTTATTTTGTCTTAAATTTTTAAGATATATTTAAAAGGATCTGTATCTACTTTATAAAATTTAGAAGTGTCCGAAACAATAGCTTGTATTTTAGAAATATAATCAGTCTGATTCAAAATGACCACCCCTTTTCCTGTATCCGGTTTGCATATCGCAATAGAACGAACGATCTTTACGAAGGATGGATAGGATTTTAAAATCTTTGAAACTGAATACGGGGCAGAAAACTTTAAAGCTATTGTATTTATAATAAATCTGTTAAGCTAAATACTTGATATCATCTATGAAATTAGAGCCTGATTTTAACATCGGGAGGGGATTAAGTTGGTGGCAAAGTTTTTCGAAATACAAAAAATAACGGTAGAAGTCTAATTTAAGGACTGGGAGTCTAAATTCTAGTTACAAAGAAAAGATACGTTTTTTTTGAGTGGTCAGCACTTTGTTAGAAGCACTAAAGATAACCTTAACTCAAAAAATAGTTTAAATTGAAATTAATACTTAAGTTGGAGAGTTAAGGTTGCAGAAGTAAACTTATCAACTTGTCTCCGTATAAAACTATTTATAATTGTGAAATCAAACAGAGAAACAGAAGATTTTAGAGACAAGGAGAAACGAGTCAAATCTAAAGATAATTTTGACACGTGTCAAAATTTTGCGCAGGACGTGGCAGCTCTGTGTCTCCGTTCTGAATACACCAATTCCTTTAAAACTTTTAAATTTTTAAACCCGTCTTGCTTGATTTTTTCATGTGTGTGATGTTATCCCCAGGTGTTGTGTGTAATCTTTTTGTGCTTGCTAACATTGTTTGCTTACTTGCGTTGATTTAATCATTTTACTTTGGACGGCCTTTTAGTTACCTACGTGGAAAAGTTCCTACTTAGTGAATGTGAAATTATTATTTCAGTTAATGCTCCACTCCCCCTTGTGTTTTATTAAGTTATACGAGGGGCGGTCAATAAGTTTTGCAATTCGGATATAAGCAAAAGTGTTTTATTATTTTTCAATATAACTACCCTGAACTTCAATGCATTTGTACCACTTGTCATTGAGGCTTCGAATTCCCGACAACCAGAAATCTCCCGACCGCTGTTCAATCCACTCCTGGACGGCGAGCTGAACATCTTCATCGTCCCCAAACCGGCGTCCACGCAGTTCAGCCTTGAGCTGTCGGTCGGAATAAAAAGTAGTCGCTAGGTGCCAGATCCTGACTGTAAGGGGGATGGTTAAGCTTCTTAAATCCGCACTCGCGCAGGGCAGCTTGTGCAACTCTGACCTTGTGGACTTTGACAACGTTGAAGTCGATCATGGGGCGTCAGGTTTCTAGGGACCCAACGGGCAGAGACCTTGGTCATGGCCAAATTGTGATATTCCAAGTTCTTGCTCGATTTCTTCGATCTTCACGCGTCGATTTTCGGTGATCATCCTCTTCACATGGGCCACATTGTCCTCGTTGGTCACATCTGACGAGCGTCCTGGACGGGCGTCATCTTCAAGGGACTCACCCCCATGGTGGAACTCCCTATTCCAGCAAGCAATGGTTGCATAGGAAGGGGCGGTGTTGGTGTACACTGCAACCATGCGTTCATGGATCTTTTTTGCATTCTTGCCTTCCTTGTTAAAAAATTTGATCCCTGCGCGGTGCTCAACCTTCTCCATTGTTGAAAAATTTGTGACTGACGATCTGCGATCAGCTACTGCTTCTTTAATAGATGAGGCAGGAGCGTGCGGCTGCAGGTCCTGACTTGTCGTAACTTGTCCTAACACCGCCACAAATAGCAATTCCCATTCCTCTGTTTTGCCCTAACGATTCATAAAACTTATTGACCGCCCCTCGTAAGTGCCCTTATTTGTGTGTTTTCTGTCTGAATTTCCACCTGTCCCTCATATTGTTCTGGATTTCGTCATTTCAAACTCCGCTGAGTATTTTTTACTTCTCATTTACTTTTATTTATGCACTTTCCCTTGTCTGTTCATGTTCTCTTCTTTTATATTGTTTTGCATTTCTTGCATACACATTGATCTCTCTTTGCATTTAATTTGAAATTGAAGTATAGATATATTTTTTGTGTTTTTGTTTTCATGCTCATATGCATACACAAGCTGAATGGTTGGTTCTACTTACCCTGCGGTGCCTCCTTCACCAGCTCTTATCCCCAAAAGGCATATCCGGTACTCGATGACTGAATTTACTCTAGTCCGGCCATCGAGGCACCAAAACCTCAACTTACTGCCTCCTTCGACTTACAAAAGGTTAAAAGTCCACAACTTTCCAAAATGTTCTGCAATAACTCATAAGGGTTACTTCTTGAGCCGTTCGCTGTGTTCAAATTTTAACTCTCACTCTACCAACCCCTCAACCTCTCCCTCCTTGCCTGACACCTCTACATGACGACTGCGCTATTTGTTTTTATGGCTTCTTTAAATTACCGTGTCCTGAAGTTAAAAAGGTCAGATTTTATCTCAGGCGAAATTTTATCAGATAAGATTGAGGTATTTTGCATCAACCTGACGCGCAAAGGGCCTTCAGCAAACTGGGTCGGTCGGTATTAATGCTGCTGACTTTCTCTTCTCTTCACCCACACGGATCGACTCCTTCTCAGATACGTTCGAAGTAGTTCTTGATACTCTTGCTCCAAACACCTCACTCAAAGTAATAAACATTTATAGACCACCTGGTCAATCATTAAATCTTTTCTTTAAGGAAATGGGAGATCTCTGAAATGTCGAATTTTCAAACTCTTCTGCCATCGTGGTGGTAAAGGGCGACCTAAAAACGCCCCCAACCACCACATCACATCAACGACTCCTTGATGTTTTTGAAAATGTTCCTCTCTCCCAATTTGTTACTTCCCCTCATTTTCTTCCAATACCCAGCTTTCCAACTCTCTGTCACGGACCTCTTAAATGCTCTCTCTGATCACTTTATTATTCGATTTGATTTAACTTTACCTTCTCAAACTAACATTCCCGATGGTACTGTGACACGATCACACCACCGTATACTAAGTTACATTGACCCTTGGCCGATGTATCAGGATCTCGCCTCAATTTACCAAATAGACCCAAGGTCTCCCCCTTTTATAACCACAACCTATCCCTAAGCTACTTTTTGCAGTCACTCTCTCCTGCCTAGACCCTCACACTCACATTTGTCCTTCCTCCACTCGTAGATCTCACGCCCCGTGGTTATCCAACACGCTTTTTAAGGCGAAAAAACAGAGAAGAACATGTGAGAGGCGCCTTCGTTCTTCCCGCAACCTGACTTAGGGAAGGAACAAGCTTTAAACATGCTGTTGTCTGTCAAATCATAGAGAAACAAAGTTTTGACCCTAAAAATCCTTCAAACTATTATCCTAACTGCCAATTTCTGTCCATATCCAAGTCTCTCGAGAGGGTAGTAACTATCCACAATACTGAACACAGCAATTTTAAACCTTTCAGTCCTGCTTCAAGGCAGATCACAGTTCTGACCGACTCTGCCGTGAGGCCGACGGTGGAAGGCCTTGAATTTTAATGCTTCTCCAATTCTCGGCAGCATTTGATACTAGTGATCACTCCGTTCTTCTCCACAGCCTTAATGACTTGCTAGTTGTCTCTGGGGTGCTTTAAATTGGTTTTCCTCTTATCTATAATCTTCTACTATTTTTTTTTACATGAGGGATGAGATCTCTCGGCCAGCTACTGTGTACTACGGTGTTCCTCACCTCTATGGCTTTGGCTCGCTTCTTTTTCGTATCTCTCTCCTTCCTCATGACCTCCTGCATCGCCTAGGTCCATCCTTCCAATTCTATGCTGATAACACACGAATATTTCTCTCCTCATCCCTCAACTCGCTCGCCTCGTACGGCACTAATCTCTTATCAGCATATGTCACGATTAGCGAATGGTTATCGGATAACTTCCTCAAATTCAACCAGGGAAAAAAAAATTCTTTTGATGGGCCACTCAGCAGGTATCGCTTGCTGTAAAAGTGTAGCTCGCTCTCTCCTTCTGGGTGGCTCCCCGATCGTGTTCTCTGAAAACGTAAGAAACCTAGGAATTTCCTTTGACAGTCAAATCCATTTCAAATTGAATGTTGTTAACATCAGAAAAATTGTCTCAGTAACTTCATTCGTATCCAGTCGCACTTTCAAGGAAACAGTTTAGAGATAGCCATCCATGCCTTTGTTACCTCTCGCCTTGATTACTGTAACTCTCTTTTCATTGAGCTTTCAAAACTACAATTCGATCCGTTCAACTTGTTCAATACTTTACGGATTGAGTTCTCTCACATTAGGACGGTTCTCTCCTATCACATTAAATTTCAAGCTTCTTTTAAAGTCCTCCTTATCATATGTAAATAATAAAGAAAGCAACATTGGCTGTGTCCAGAGAACAAAGAGCACTTGCCTCGGAAAGTGCTCTCATGCTTTCAGTTCCTTGCCCACGTCTGTGTGCATCAGTGATCGTGCCTTCTCTTTATTTGCCCCTGAGGCGGAGGAACGGAACGTCTGCCTCCTGGCCTACGCTCCTCTTTCTCACACGGCGCTTTCAAGCGGACTTTTTCCTACGAAGGCTTCAAAGTCTTGAAAGGCGCCATATAAAAGTTCTTTTGTTATCATTATTATTATAATTTGCATCATCATTATTATTATCATTATTATTATCACCATCATTAGTATTATCATCTTTCTTCTTCTTATTATTTGTATTATTATTATTATTATTATTATTATTATTATTATTATTATTAGTAGTAGTAGTAGTAGTAGTAGTAGTCGTATGTCTTTTAAGATTATATTTGGGGTGAATTGTCCCTCCAAATGGTTGAAATTTGGGATTACCCTAATTAATGTGAGTTATAATTTTTCTTATATGATTACAAATAATCTAACACTGGCTCGTCTAACATCACCTTTGTGCTCATCTATCCCCTTTTCTATGCATCTTTCAGTTATTCCTATGTAACTAAAACATGGGACAGTTAATGGCTTTACATGAGATTAAGTAGATCTTCTCCTCTATTAGTTTTCCCCATTAGTTTTACTGGAATAGATTTTTTTTCTACAGGATTAAATGGTATATAAGGGTGGTACGGTTAGAGTGAAGGACACCGTTCAATCCTCTAAGAAAAGGAGCAAATGGGAAAGATTAACAATTCTTATTAGCGTTTGTATTTCTTGTTTTGGTGCAGCGGAAAGTTTATTTGGCTTTAGATAAGCTTTCGTTATTGATGTGGAGAGTTTATTTTAAAGATAAATGTACATTGGCCTTTTTTAATCTTAACATCATCACATGGGAAAAAAAATAACAGTAGGTATTAGAATTGATTGTCTACTGATGAGATATAATAGCAGTTAGATTACTAACTCATGAATTTAACATCAGGTAAAGATTAACAACTATCACCCCTCGATGCATCATTTCAATTTTGTTTGAGTGGAGGGTATTGAGATTGCCTAATGTACCTCGACGGTATTTATAGAGATGACACGACGTCATTAACATATATTTACAATACCAAACTCTAGTTTGGTATAATAGCGGGAAGGAGACACTTAAAAATGATCCATAAAGAATTTACAAAGGCTAGAAATAAAGGTTTGTTCATGCTAAAGCCATATTTTTGTCGGATGAAACCAGTCACTATTGAAAACATTTTATGTAACCAAAAGTATAACGAGGTTAACAGTTTTTGTTTGGTAGAATAGTTTAGTCTCTGATTTTTCATTACAGGTCGATGATTCTTTAAAGGATTCTCTTGATCAGGAGAGAGATTGTAGGATAAGGGGTTGATAAACCTGTTGCTTGTAATGGAGGACTTTTTCCAAACTCTCTTTCAATTAACCATTCCAATTTTTTCAGGAGGCGGTGGTAAGCATTTTGGTGGATTTGGTTGAGAGCCAGGTGACAATGCCTTAGTATGGGGTGGGGAGGTTGTTTGGGACTCGTTTTTGTATTGAAGTCCCTGAAAGATTCTCGTTGAATTTTGAATCGATGATCGAAATAAGTTTAGCCCAAGCCCAAATAATTGACCCGTGATGTTCGCATATTTTTGTATAATCAGGGATATTCCAAATTTCGCCCTCTTGTAGGGGTAATTTAAATGTAGCCTTTTCACCCATATTTTAATTTTAAATGATATTTTAAAACATTTTAAACTCACACAACTTGATATTAATTTTGTTTTATATATATTTCTATATTTAGAAGTTTATCTATTTTAAGTATACGAGTAAAGATAGTGTGATAAACTTCACACCGAAACTGATCTTGCGAATAAACATTACGCTTCTACACAGTTGTTCAGCATTTACTGTAATCCTAATATAACAAAGAAAAGAGCATCATATTTTCTCAACGAAGGAGCTCACTATATTAAAATATATAATAGGTTTGTTTAGTGTAAAATGTTCCTAGTGGGGCAAAAGGATTCTCACTCGTGATCGCATTGGGGCTAGACTGGTTACCAATGTGGAACCAGTCAAGCCCCATCAAAGACCTATGGACATATGTATCATCAACAAACTCTATCTTGAATTGTGGTTGGTGTGAATCGATACCCAGTTGCATTTCTCTGGGTGGTCGTAAATCCTGAAAACAAGACGGAAATTCTCTCCAATGACCTGCGGGTTTTGTGATAAATTGATAAATGGTTATTGCAGTGATGGTTTCCCGTGGTTGAAATCACTTACAAGTGCCTTGGAATGGCTAAATGACTAAATGAGGCTGTGCCAATAGATGGCGCCACCCAGCGCCAAATCTGATGGTAGATTTGAAATCTCCAGGGTGAATAACCATGTGTCTCATGGTCATTTTATGGCTCTAAATGGGTACAATTGAACTTTACTCCTTTTTAAAATTGAACTTTACTCTTCTTCAAAAAAAAGCGACGCCTAGACCTGGCGTTTCGCTGCAGGTAAAAACACGCGTGAATATAAATATCATTGTTGCTAAGCATTAAAAATTAAAGTTGGTACACATATTAAAAAATGTATTGAGGAATCCTACCATGCTTCCTAATATAAAGAAGAGTATCAAAAAGGAACAAAGAAACTTGCTAGTACCTAAAAGAGGTTAATATCAAGCGCTCCAATAACATAGGACAGACTTTCATGCGAACATAAACTTAGTCCAATAAGTGAACTTTATCTAACTAACCTATAATACAATACTAAACCTGAAGTCCAGATTTTAAGTAACGATTTAATAATTATAATTATAGAAAAGAAATTTGACGCATCGCCGCTAAAATGCGCAGCAAAGGTTGAAGCCAAACAACTCCAAAAAATGGAGATTACTAAAATTAGTCGAGATGATGAAAGGAACCTCTAAATGAAATAGCATGGAAAAGGCTTTATAAATTAAAGCAAGGAGCAATACAGGCGTTCTAAAATAAAACTAGGACAAGCACAAACGTCGACAATTAAAGCAAAGACAAATATCAGCGGCTTCAATTAATGCCAGGGAAAACAGAAGCGAATTCCCTATTTGAGGTAGACGGAAACCAGTTGAGAGGAAGTCTATGTAAACAATTAATTTTTAACACACCAAATGCTAGCGTTACTGAATATTAATTTAGCACACAAACATAAAATATAAACAAATAATGTGGTTCTCTCACACGCGATCAAAGAAGTTTGAAAATGTAGATCCGTACCTTGAATCACAAAGCAAAAATATAGATGTTTCATGTTACAGAATAGAGCTTTGCACTCTGTACCCAGATACCTAGAGTACTTTAAAGTTGTGGAAAATTAAGTTACTGCTCTAGGCGTATATTGAAAGGCATATAGTCAAATTGTGCCTCACGGTTCATCAAGACATACGAAATTCCCCCCCTAAACTGTTAGCACTCAGAAAAAAAACTTTTATCCCAAGCCACTTGACTTACATAGAAAAGGGGGGATGAATAACCTGAAATGATTTATGGGGTTGAAGGAAAATTATAGCCCATTACCCCCATACAAGAGAATCTGTAGCAAAGCTATCTGTGAATGGATCAGGTATGACTAATTAAAGGTAGGTCGGGAAAATCGATTCGTAGCCACTATCAGCAATCCATATGTCCGCAAATTTAAGTGAATGATACCAAACTTCTGATCTATTATAATTTTCTGCCCCAAGATGGAGAAATCAACGACGAAATTCGTCCTACTACCCTATTTCGCACTAAATTGCGTCCTAATTAACTTCGGCAACACTGCACGGGAAACTCATGAGTCAAATCCTTACAAATTTTATAATTCCAAATATGGGAACAATAAAGTTCGTCTTTGCTCTCCACAGGATAAATTAGTCAAGGTTTCGAAGCTGAAATCTACGTTAAAAAAACAGAATCAAATTACTAATAATCCTCACTGTTTAAAGAAAAACTTGAAAACAAGACGCTTGGGTAGTTATACAAGAAGAACAAAAGTTAACACTGGTAGAGGAACGGCTGCCAAAAAAGGTAATAAAATTGACGCTCGGAGCGGGTCGTTTGGAAGGAATCATTAACGTTTATTTGCGATTCTTATATAATCATGACTGAGCCACTCTATCTTTTATGCTCAACAATTAGTGCAGATAAATCAAAAATGAAAGTGAAATTTGTATGACTATTTATCAGAAAAGTCCTACGAGTCCTTCAGTTTGAGCATGAACAAAGTAGATAAAGAAACCCATTTTACAAAATTTGACGAACTGGCACTGCTAGCGGTCATTCAAGTGGCTAAAAGATTAAGATCTCAGATTGACAAGTAAACGAGCATCTTTCACTCCCTTTAAAACAATCAAGGGTGCCAATCATTTACCCCATGCAGTAAAACATAACTTGGAATGTTGAAGAAGAAGATAATGCTTGTTTATATTTATATACTTGATGTTAAAATCATGAATTAACATTCAAACTGTTCTTATGTAGTGTCCAATTTAAACCAACCCATACTAATTCCAACTTTAATGAAATATCCTCCCTACATAAATAAACAAAGATTATCTAAATGGAACAACATTTTACGGCCTTAAAACAAGAAATACGGATGCTAATACGAATTGTCTATCCTTTCCATTTTCTCTTTTATTAAACAGTATCATTCACTCCAACCATACTACTTTTGAATAGAATTTAATCCTTTTAAAAAACTTCCCTTCAACTATACACATAAATAAAACTAATAGAGCGGGCCACTACTTAATTCCATGTAGAGCCATTATTTGTTCCATGCTCTACCTATGCGACACTAAAAGATATCAAGAAGAAGGGGGATATTAACATAAAATTGATATCACGCGAGCAATTGAAAATCAATTATTTTCAATCATACTAGCAATTTTAACGAAGGAATAGAATTTCCAGAGGCCCTCCTCAATTGTGCATACAGTGATATTCATTCAAGGCAAATGGTCGTGGTATGACATTACATTATATCAATACCATATTATTTCTATCAGGGAGGGACCAATAACTTGAAAGCGAACCAACAAAAGGGACGGAAAACCACGAGTTTAGACGGGCTGAGTAGCGAGAGAGTACAACGAGGTCAGGTAAATTATGGACAATGGCAAAGCTCAAGGTTATTTAAAGAGGCATGTATAAAAATATAATTTTATTTACACAAAAATAATGAGAGAATTGATGGGTAAAATTACCTCAGAGAATTAACGGGCAAAATCACATCAGTAATTGAAAGGGGGAATTGTAGTTATAATCAGGCTATGAAGTTAGAACTTAAGGTATTCCCGGAAGAGACTATTCAAATGCGGGGGGGGGGGGGGATATTAACTCAATTTGGTTAGTAAAGGAGGAGAGGGGTTGGCTTACGGATGTCTTCTGCACTTGAGATGAGGCCGTTGGAGTGATGACGGTTCTTCAAAAGCAAAGGGGAGAGGGTAACTTCCGGTCCAGGGGAGAGTATTTCGGCTACCCGAAATGAAGAGGGCTTCGATAGGAGTTGATGAAAGAAATCAAGAAAATCACTCGGGGCGATCGTTCAGTGGAATTACCTCCTGGCTGGGGCTAATTCCAAATACACAAAATAGTCCAGCTGTCACTTTGCTTTGTTGATTCCACTTGACTTGGAACCATGGGGAAATATTCTGGGTTCTGCGCGAGACTTCTCAACTCTGTGTGTCTTCCGGGGAGTCGAGCGTTATTTATATCCAAGGCTCTCCCCGGAGTTGGGGGTTAGCGGGAAACAGCTCTACTATCGAAGGGCCTCGAATCTTCTGGCATAGCTAATTTAGCCCCCATAAAGGTGAATCGTGGGGGACTCGATTCGAGGCTACCGCTTGTGGAAGGGGGGGGGGGGTAGGCTTACCACTTTAGTCCTAGCCGGGCCTTTTGCTGCACATGGGAGTTCCTTTCTGCCAAAGATCTTCCACGCGGGGATTCCCTCACACAAATTATAAACCACATTAATTAGGGAAATCTCAAATTTCCACCATAGGAGGGACAATTTAAATTATATAACCACTTTACCCCTAATCTAATCTTAAAAATATGCTTAATGAACTTAAATCCATACTGAAAGCGGTGTCGTAATTAAAGATTACGATCTTACACGGCGGTTTTATTAACACACACACAAACATATATATATATATATATATATATATATATATATGTAAAACTCACGTGAGTAAGCAATAAATGCAATAAAGCTGACAAGAAAATATAATGAAGATTCCAAGTACTTTCTAACTTTATTTCACTCTTTGATGATGAAATTGAAATAAAGTTCGACACTACTTGGAATCTTCATTTTTTTTTCTCTGTAGGCTTTTTTGCATATATATATATATATATATATATATATATATATATATATATATATATATATATATATATATATATATACCGAGCGCTTTCGCTTATATTGTACACTAGCATACGTACGTACCTGGTGTTGCCCGTGCTACAAGGTCCGATCACAAATACATTCTTATATTGTGGGCACAAAAATATCCTTACCTTCTGATTATTATTATTAGTATTTGTTGGTAAAGGCAGGTTCATGATAGCTGTGCCCTCTACCTATCATAGAACATCATATAATATACTCACAATGAGTTCATATTGAAATTTGGAATTGACGCACTGTATACAGATTTCTGTTTCGTGATATATAACTTTTAATATAACTTTCCTTTTGTATTATACAAGGTAATCATGTGATTAAACTGAGACATAAGTATAACTAATTTTCTTTGTTCATTGAAGTGACAAACATTGGCTTAATGTTGTTGTTTTGTTGTCTGTCCTATTCAACCGTCGTTGCAATCCCCACACTATATTTTATAAACAAACCCAGGAATTTGTGAATTTTCTACTTAGTAGCCGTTACAAACTTGAATTATATTTAAATAAAAGATTACTATCATTGTTTTACAATGCGAGGAACTATGAAGAATGATTAATTAAATGGCGAATTAAGATAATTTTGTTGGTAAAAGATTAATTTATAGTATTATAACTATCATAAAATCATTTTCCGGCTAATTTCTTGCATTTATTTAAAAAAAAATCAGAAGTAATATAATTTAAGGCCAATATTGTATATGAAATAAATTTACTTGTCAAGTAATTCCGGAGAGACAATGTGCATAGCACGAAGGAACATAGAGGGTAACATATGCATTTTGAATGATGATGGCAAGAATAGTAGCGTATGAATGAATTGGAACAAATAGGCTTACGATAGACCTCGTATTTGAAACCTAGAGATGTTTTATGAATAATAATGTTCAAAAGGCAAAAGAGTGCCATTATGTTCAGCTCCAAATGTTAATATTATCGATGTGATTAGATTAACAAGTTTTGTCGAAAATATATTAACTTCAAGCTTGTTTGGCCAAAGCCAAAGGATATCATCCATATACTTACAGTAAGTTGAAGGTATCAATACATTAGGATAAGAAGAGAGTTTCGAAGAACTACCAGCAAATATTTGCATGAACAGTAGAAAGCATTCGGCATCAAGGTTTCTTTTCCTGCGGGTAATTTTTTTACATTATTGATATCACGTGAATTATGTAAGCTTCTTCATATATATATATATATATATATATATATGAACTGATGAGTTCGATTTAGTTCGAGAAGGCCTTATTCCTAGTAGGAAAATTAAGACCTATGTGCAGATAAAAGAGCGAGCGACATTTATTTTTAACGGATGTTTCTGTATACACAATATAAGAATATACGTTAGAATTTATCCTATCTATATTAAGATGAAATTATTTAAATTAAAATTATTGAATTGCGAAAGATTAAGAGAATTTAAATATTTACCACAAAATTAAAATGATGAAATTATAAAA
Source organism: Ceratothoa steindachneri (assembly GCA_963969495.1). Classification (NCBI taxonomy): domain Eukaryota; kingdom Metazoa; phylum Arthropoda; class Malacostraca; order Isopoda; family Cymothoidae; genus Ceratothoa; species Ceratothoa steindachneri. The sequence goes on along the minus strand of OZ018330.1, from coordinate 141,560,943 downwards.
GTTAAAAGGATGAAAAGCGGTATTTTAAATGTGTAAGGGGATGGAGCTTTCAGTCTCCTCAAGATATGGTTTGCTGCTCTTAATGAAAATGGATTCTAATATTATAAACAAGAGGATAAAAGGGGCAAAAGAGAGAATTTGTACCTTTCAATGATTTCCTATACATAAAATTCTATAGTAGACATTGATTAGAGGATGTGATAAGATATTCCCAGGTGTTTATAGCCCCTCTGATCCCATTCAGGCCTGATTGCCCACGTAACAGACATTAAAGTGTGCATGATCTTAAACTTAACTTGTGGAGAGATATATAGGAAACTCTCAGTTCCCGATGAGTCCAAAAAGGGAGTTGGATGAGCCAATAAATTAAAATATACAAAAAATATCCTATACAGGATAGGATTTATATAGGCTCTTGAGGAATTCCTTTGGATATCCATCGATGAAATGTATATATAGTGAATAGAGCCGCGGCCAAAAGCTATCCTTAGTTAGGAATGTCAATGAATATGTAGATGAAAGTAAAATGATCCACACGGTGCACTAGGGAGGAAGGAGGGGCGGTAAATCACATTCCGGTTTCAAAGAAGTGCTGAAGAGGACCCAAGAGAGTGGTGACATCCAAGAGTGACCTCATACTGGGCGACTCAGGATCATTGTGCTACTTGTCTACAGGTATCTGTGTCGCATGAGCTTTCGAGATCGTAAGAAAGCCGCACTCGAGCTGCTGCAATGGAGAAAGGGCGGTCAGATTAATTCATCCGTAATACTGTAACAGCACCCACACCGACTGCGTGCAAAAGGACTGAAGCCAGATAAAGCCAGCCAAAATCCACTCATCAACCTTTAGTAGAAGCGACGTTGATTGCCTTGGGAATGTGCTTACCGCATTTGGACCATGCTTCAATGGGGAGGTGTCTTATGGTCCTCAAGTCCCCGTTACAGTTGTTCTCGACCCCAGGCAACGTCACAATCCGCAGAAACAGGGGAGAAGGGGAAGAGAAAGAGTGTATGGTGCCAATAGTATAGCATAATGGCCGCTGTTTAATGATATGGGGTTGAATGGCAAGTGCAGGAATGATTGGCCCCACCGATGGTGATGTGACCACAAATTCATTAAAGTACCAAACTGTCCTGAGAGATTAAATCCTGTCCTTGGTTGTTTTAAACTAAAGCCGATGATCGACAACATCTGGGAATTTATTATTTAACCCTGAATCACTTATTATTATCGACTTTTATACTATTCGAAATCATTCACATAATAGTGTTCAACCAATCACACTAGATAATTTTTCTGTTTTTTTCTTTTGCCTCACCTATTATGCTCTACATTTTGTTCTATACATTAAGAGAACAAAACCATCTTATATGTCGACTAGCTCCTCCCTCCTACCTCATATTACTGACTAAATAACAGACGAAATAATCTTCATTTCCGATTCACACTTATTTCTTCACTCTCAGAATGGACTCCACAATCTAAACAGGCTAAAGCTATCTTGGTGTCAGTTTTTGCTTAATTTCAAATATCCCCTTTTAATTCTTTTGACTTTTGTAATTCAATCATTTTTCATTTTGTGATAGCTAGATAAATAACTGCTAATTTTATAATGTAGTAATTCTAATTACTCGTATTTTAATACTTATCTAAATAGTAGAATCTTATTATATATAAAATGAATTCTAAAGTGTATTGCTATATTATTTATATTTAATCCTTTGAAAATGTTCTAAATTAAGGAACAAAACCCCGTTTCAAAATAAATGTTCACTTATTCTTCTCCTGACACTTCGTTTTCTTTAAAAACAAAAGAAAAGTACATTGAAAGAAAAAGATTATGTAGAGCAAGGACGGAACAATGAAGACAATCCATACTGAGAAGGCAGAAATATCGCCAAGGAAAAATATACCCTGGCCGAGAGTCGCACCCTGGTCTCATCTTTGTCTGTCAGATGCTCTACTATTAAGCTACCAAACACAGTAACTCAAACCAAGTATCGATCCAGGCTATAAATCTCCAAGGGGATTTTTATCCTATACCTTAAACCGGTTCACATTTTAAAGACCTTCTCTCCATATTACATACAAAGAAAAAGCAAATACAAGTTCGTCGAGTAGTAACAGTCAATACGGAGCTTTCAACAAATTTATTTATGCCTTTCAAAACTCTTTTGAAAACAGAAAGAAAGTTGCAGAAACCTTCTATAGATTGCCTTTATTGTGTTCTCTTTTTCTCTCCTTGATCTTTGTTTTCCAATATGCCATAATCTTGCCTTAATAAAACTCGTTCTAGGCTCTCTGAATCAAATCCCTTTTTAAGGTTTCTATTAAATATACAATCGGCTTTATGCTTGTCATTATAAGATACTTATTTTAATTTTCTTGAATGAAAGCCTCTAATTCTGTAAGATTCATGGCGCTCACTTCTGTTCTTCAGATTCATTTGTTTCAACTTCATTTTTCCATTGGATTTATGTCAAAAAATTTAGTAAGCCGCAGCAACACTTTAATCCTATCAGATTTATTTGACGATCATTAATTTTGATTTTGGATCATTATTATAGCCGAATTCCCATTAATGATCTGATCTTATCTCTCGTACTGATTGCTTCGTGTAATTTTTCAAACGTCATGATACAAATCCTTCTTCAAGATAACTTTGTTTGTAATGCGTCCTGTAGGAACTTTGGTAACATTCCCAATCCTGAAGTTTACCACCATAGCTCAGTATAAGGATGATTTCTTCGAACGTTTTCGCTGCTGTGCGACAGCAAATGAAAAAGTCTTTCTCAGACCATATATATATATATGGTAACAACCACTATGGAGCTTTTGTAAATAACATAAATATAACATTTAAATACACACACACACAAAACACACACATATATATATATATATATATATATATATATATATATATATATATATATATATATATATATATATATATATATATATATATATATATATATATATATATATATATATATATATATATATATATATATATATATATATATATATATATATGCAAAAAATCACACAAGAAAATGAAAGGCTGATTCCAAGTACTTTCGAACTTGTTTAGTTCATTCCTTGATAATGAACTAAAAAGTTCGAAAGTACTTGGAATCCGCCTTTCATTTTACTGTGGGATTTTTGGTATTTATTGGTCTACTCACGCGCTAATTTGTGAGTTTCTTATAGCCATATACATATATATGTATAGTGTGCCCCCTAAAAATGTATACACGCTTTAAATAATTGTAAAGTAAGTGTTTATTAATATATATATTTTTTAAATTTACAATTATTAACAATTATAATTATTTAAAGTGTGTATACATTTTTGGAGGACACCCTGTATATATATATATATATATATATATATATATATATATATATATATATATATATATATATATATATATATATATATATATATATATATATATATATATATATATATATATATATATATTATACATACATACATACATATATTTCTCTATATATATATATATATATATATATATATATATATATATATATATATATGTTATTGTAAATGGGTAGCAGACCTTCTTGTATGCAGATTTTATTAAAGACCATAGTATATTTCGATTTTATAACACAGGAGTGGCCCGTTCCCTTGACACAACGTTTAAGTGAGGAGGAATACATATCCCATTCTTTATCAATAAAGGAGGAAAGACACTCTGAAGATGATCGCATAGATGGAAAGCTCAGCAATCAAAGTCAAGTTTAGTTTTACCAAACACATTTCATTTAAAAAAAAGAGATGAACGTAGGAGAAGTTGTTTACCATCTACAAGATGAACTAAAAAATATAATAAGAAAGATGGAAAGTTTCCAAAGAAAATTAATAAAGGCCAAATATACTATGGTCTTTAACAAATTCTGTTTTTATATATATATATATATATATATATATATATATATATATATATATATATATATATATATGTGTGTGTGTGTTTGTTTATTTGAATGTTATATTTATGTTATTTTTGTTAGCAAATACACACATACCATCCAAAGATCTTTGGCCAAACTGTAACCTACTAACCAAAACGCAGGTGTATATTTAATCCCCTGTAACGATTGTGACAAATCCTACATTAGAGAGTCGGGTCACTTTAGTAAGAGGATCACAGAACACCGCACACATATTAGGAGAGGCTAAGCGTCCTCCAGTCTCTTCGCTCATATGCAAAATTATGACCGAAATTCGAATTTAACCTAGCCATAATTATTTATAAATCCAACAATTATATAGAAAGGAGGATTCGTGATCAACCTCTATTACCAAGGTCTATAACTTTTATATTTCTAAAGAAAAATATAAATTTAACAAATATATCTCAAATACAATTGCCCATTCCATTTATAAGCCGTCTAAATAGCTCAATCCCCGCGATTAACAGTTGCTTCCCCATCCAGAAACATATTTATATTATTCATTATATTTTACTTGTTTTCATTTTGTTTAGTCTGATCTTTGGCCTTTATGTATATACTGGAGTCGCATATAATACCGTTCATTATACAGTTGATAATGGTGAAATCAAAAACTAGTTGTGTTCGTAAATAAATCGGATTCAAATATTGTTGTTAATATATCTCTCACCGAAATATATATCTCGTTAATGTGATATCTTCTAATCTCTCCCTCTCTCTCTCTCTCTCCATATATATATATATATATATATATATATATATATATATATATATATATTCACTAACTATCATTTTGTGTCCATATAATTTAGTTTTAACAGGAAAAAAATGCTGAATGGCTGGCGACCTGACGATAAGAGAGGACATTTATATTGGACATCAGAGCATTGGAAGCGGCAATATTTTAGCTGTTTCTCGATTATCCTTTTCACATATAAAATAAGCTGGCGTTTCCGTAATCACGCGAAACGTCCACAGTTGTTAGCTAATGTCCTACATAGTCAAGTGTCCTGGCATCATTAAAAGATGATTATGGGTCAAAATTTTATTTTACAATAATTCAGTGTGGTGTGATAAAGTGAATTTCTCTTTCCTCAAGTTAGTAATTTCTCATTCGCAGTTGGAAAATTAGCGTCGATGTACATCTAAAGTTCGATTCTGTTTTGGAAAATTTAAGTTTGCTTGGATTAAATCAGATTCCAGTATGATCAAAATCTACTGAAATATTTGATATCGCTAATATTAGCCATTTTAAATAATATTTAGGCATATATTTGGCACTATTATAAAATTATATACATATTTTGAATTTCCAGGGAGATCATACTCTTGCTTGCGTTCATATTCATGACTATAGAACTTTTCATAGATACTTTGCCGCCTCTCCCACATTTAAATCTCCTCAAGGACAATTCCAACCTAGTTAAAGCAAAAACTAGGAGAAAATTTCCACCAGAATAACTTCAAAAGGAGTTTCTAAAGGAACCTAAAAATTTAGTGGAACACAACCACTATTACTGGAGAGGTTTCGAAGAACATTTATCTGCAGTCTCTTGCTCTCACATGCCAACACACGATATCACATATTTTATCATTGATATTCCCTCGTGAGCACAAGAAACGTACATGAAGATATATTCATAAAATTTTAACTGCAATGACGTATGTTTTACACCTACGCAGTATAATCTCCACTTGGTAATTGCCTTGTTTCAAGAACCTGTAACTGTCACCCGAGCGCTGCGATGCCAAATTGCAAGCGTAGAGAGGAGTAAGTTATGACAAGAAGATCGCAAATCAGGAACACTTCCTCATTGGTGAAAAATCTGAGGGGAACGAAATCCTCATTTCTAACTTGGAGCAACGTCATATCCATTCAGCAGTTTAAGGTACCCAGGAGGTTACCTCTAGGAATACTGCATCCTTCACAGGAAGTCGAGCGCTCTCGCCCATCGCAAGGCAAGATATAGCCCCTTGTAAGATCTATCGTGTTCCGACGAGTGGGTGAAAACTACCCCGCGTACTGCGAAGGCAAAAGTGAAGGTTGAAATACCCAATGGATTCAGTTCTTTTCATGGCTGTTAGATTGTTCTATTGGATGCAGTCACTTATTTGGCGTGAATTAAGAGCGTCCCACCCAATAGGTGTGCCCAGTGCAGTGTAAAGGTGGCTCCTCATTGCTATACAAACCGCTTAAAATTTTATTGTTTTGGAAAGAAAGGATTGAAATTAAGAGCTGGATCTGCTTTCCTCGGCCGTAATTGTTTTATGTATATTAGTTTTTTCTATTATATCACCTTCTTTACATTTATTTATTATTACCCCTTTTTACTTAAGGGAGAATATTTGCGAAAATAAAACTTAGATTAAATAAAATAAAGGAAATAAAAATATAATCATTAAAAATCCATAAAAAAATTTTCTTAGATGAAATTAGCCGTGAGCCTCAGCGCTTGATTTAATTTCCCCCAATTTCAGAGATTTTTTGAAAGTGAAGTTAATAATTTACTTTAAAAAGTGATGAAGTCCATTTAGGGACAATTCCGATAAGAAAAACGCCGAAAAAATCTATTTGTTCGGCCTCTTTCACCCGTGCCGAACAAAGTTGACTTAACGTCGATGGGGATCAACGATGGAAGAAACAAACATAGTAACAAAAATAGATTGACGATAAGAATTTTGCCACAAGAATGTCATTAAGTTAAAACAACTTATATATTTATCAGCGAGTTTACGGACTCTTTATCCACACTTGGGAAAGGATGAGGATAAGAACTTACAGAGGAAAACACCCGCAAAGTAAAAGGAAAGAGAAAAGGATTAGGCATAAAAATGAATGTGAGAGGGAGTTTTGATTAGGTCTAATGTGAATGTGGAGATGACGTTTTTGAGGTTCCAGGAAGAAATCCTCAAATTAAAAATGATCCATTGACAAATTCGCAAATGACAATTTATCTTTTGTAAATTCGCAAAGGAAAATTCATCTCTTGACAAATTCGCGCAAGATAATTCATCCCTTCAAAAAATCGCACAGGACAATTAATTCCTTAATCAATTCTCACAGGGAAATTCAACATTTAGAAAGTTTTGACAGGTAAATTCAGCTGATAACAAATTTGCACATGAAAATTTATCCTTTGAAAAATTCTTAGAGGAGAATTTAGCTTTGAAAACATCGCACAGTAAAAGTCATTGGTAAATTCGGAGAAGACAATACATCCTTGAACAAATTTGCGCTGGACAATTTATCCCTTGATAAATTATCGCAGAGCAATTCAACCATTGCCAAATTCGCACATGAGACTTTATCTTTGAATAAATTATCACAGTAAAATTCACTACTTAGCAAATTCCGAGAGAAAATTTATTTCTTGACAAATTTGCACAAGAGATAATTCATCTTTTTTAGAAAATTGCACAGGAAAATTCACCACTTAACAAATTCCCAAAGCATAATTTATGCCTTGACAAATTTGAACAGAAAAATTTATCTCTAAACAATTTCGCAAAGAATAAAAATTTATCTTATGATAATTTTACACATGGCAATTCATCCATTAACAAATTCGCACAGGACAATTTATTAATTGACAATTTCTCAAATGAAATTCATCCCTCGGAAAACCCCGGAAGGAGCACGGCGATTTGCCTTTCCGGCCGCCGTGCTGAAGAAACTCAGCACCCCATCCGGCTCCAGCTTAGCCTCTTCTTCTTCTTTCAAACATCCTGTGTTTCTCCCGTACTTCCTCACTTCCCCTACAAACTCTTCCAAAACTTTCTCTGGTTGGCCTCTATTTTCACAGGGTAGATGCTGACCTTCTTCTCAGCCAACTATCCCAACTCGGGGCTGAGGGAGTGAAAGACATTATTCTCTATCCCCTGAGCTCCGGTTTGGGATGGTGGGTTTTTAACGAACTGCTTCATCCTTCTCACTTCACTATCTATTTTCTTTACGACGTGCCCAAGGTGGAGCCGCCATGCTGAAGGGCTGTCAGATTACCAGGCGAGAGGGGTGGCCTTAAATGGTGGCACCTGACTCTACCAACCCTAAAAGGCACACCTCGCAGAGCGGGCCACTGAGAGGGGTGATTAGCGTTTGCTTCCCGCAGAAAGAATAGGGTCTCGATGCCCGATGATGAAAGTCTAAGAAAAAAACACTCTTTCCCTTTTCCCCACACAATCGATAGAGCCGCCTTCGGGCAGCTCCACTGAAAAAATGGAGGTTCCCACCCCACTCTGCTCTTGCAGGGGACCCTCCAAATCTCTTTAACCGGAGAAAAGGCTTACTCCTCTCCTTTGTCTAGGAGACTCCCCCTCACCCCTTGTCTGGAGGTACCTTCGGGCTTCTCCCTCTTTCCAGCGGAAGCCACCCACTTTAATTTCCAAGGGCTGTCAAGAAAGCCAGCAGGCAGCCTATAGCTGACCGCTCCCCATTGAAACGGCTCGGTAGGACAAACCCCTTTAGGGGGGAGATGGAAGACAGGCCCCATCGGTCGCTTTCCTTAAAAGACCTGCTGACTCGAATATTAAACCTAGCGGGGGTCAAAGTCTGTGCCTCCCCATACTCGACTAGTGAAACCGCTGCCAATGGGACCGGTGACGTCCTGGGGGATGGCCAAATGGGGGCCTCTCCCGAGATAGACATGGTCCTTGAGGCTTCAGTCTCAGACGGTAGGGCCATCCATGGGGAGGAATCCGTGCTCGGCGCCAGGCACCAAACTCAAGCCCGGGCCTATGCAAGGTCTCATCAAACGGTTCGGGTCTCCAAGACAGTACAAGGAAAGGAGAGATCTCCTCCTCCGGCCAGTGCACCTGCAACCGCCAAGACCTTCTCCATATCGGAGAAGGACCTTGCTGAGGCCGAGCCATCCGGCCTAGGGGCTCCTGCAGGCAGAGGAGAGAAGCGGGTTCATTCCCAACCCTCCTATCCTAAAAAGAAAAAAAACAAGAAAAAGACTAAAAAGACTCGGGGCTCCTCTCCTTTCACGAGGGCTGCGGGGACGGATGGGTCTGCTGCTGCCACTTCGGTAAGCAACCAAGCCAAGATCGGTGCATACGGACCCTCTGCCCCCCTTCAAGTGCAGAGCCCCTGACTAAGACTAAATGTACTAGTGTGCAGATCGGAGCCTCGATTACATCGGGACCCCTCATTCAGAGACTACGCAGCGTTTTCGAGCCCGCTGGATTCCAACGCTTCCTGGTTATTCGCTCCACTGATGGCGGCATGTTGGATAAGAGCAACATGATCTACCAGAGGAGAGGTTTAGCTAGTATGATTGGTAGAGAGCTCAAGGTTACCCATTTATAGGACAGGAGCCTTTTGGCGAATGCGTCGAATCCTTCCGAGGCAGGCACGATTAGAGCCCTTTGGACACTTGATGGCACGCCTGTGAGTGTCACGCCGCACTCTACCATGAAGTTCGTGAAAGGATTAGTTTATGCGAGGGAACTCGTGGACTACACCATATAGGACATAACCTGTGAGCTAGCCCACCATCGGGCGGTTAAGGTCGAACGTGTGATAAGAAAACAGGGAGGGGCCTCGACACCTACCCCTACACTCTTCGTTACGTTCTACTATGAAAATCTCACTGAGTCGGTGCATGCCGGTTGGTATCGCTACCGCGTGAAGGCATTCATGACACTGCCGCGAAGGCGCTATTACTGCCACCGCTTCGTTAATACTAATCGCTCCTTTCGACGTGCAAAGTCAGGGTTACCCAAAACCTGTGTGGTAAGTTGGTCCAAGACCGCACACAATAAGTCCAACTCGTGTGTGGCCAAGTTTGTCAATTGCCGAGACACTCACCCCGCTTCTTCGAAGTAATGTGGTGAGTATCTCCTTGAGAAGGAAATCCTGGCCGTTCAGGCTCTGGATTGTTTCTCATTTCGCGAGTCTAAAGACTTGGTCCTGGCGCACCAGGCGCTACCCGAGACGTCCTATACCTCAATTTTGCAAAAGACACCCTCTGCTCCTGGTCTCTCCAGGCCTAAGAGGACGGCCGTTTCCGCACCCATTCGCAACGCTTCTGCTGGTTCTTCACACACGGGGCGCTCCCCTGATAAAGCTGGTGGCTCAAAGGGCCCACACCCAGCCCTGGCTCAAACCAAGGCTCCATCCTCCTAAAGTTGGTCGCCTAGCCATATTTCGCAGTTCCTAAAGCTGCTCCCGAGAGGAGCACAGCACCAGAGGAGCTTCGGCTCCTTAGCCCACGCCCAGTGGTGGGCTGAGTGGCTCGGAGACGGTGGAACCTCGAAAATAGGGCTCCTCGCCTCCAAAACGGCCCTGCCTGCCTAAGGTTTAGGTGGAGGAAAGAAAAGAAACGCCTGGCGAGCCTAACCTCCCTTAATAAGCCCTCGAAGGCAACAGCACCTTCAACGCATTGTCCTGCCAACAGCTCTGAAGTTCTGCCTCCGAAAAGCATACGGCCATTTCTGCGAGGGTCTTCTATTTGAAGAGGGCCCCAGCATCGGCTCCGAGCTAGGCCTGGAGGGCATATTCCTTCAATGGAATTCCCGCGGACTCCTGGCCAACTGGGAACAGCTGCGGAGGCTCGTCTCGTCCAGTTCCCCGTAAGTTATTTTTTGCAGGAGACCATGCTGGGCGCATGCCCCCTACCCACCCTTCCGGGGTATAAGGGTTTGGCGACCCCATCACAACGAGATGGGGACCGGGCGGGTGGAAGTGCAATTTACACCCGGCATGATGTCTTCATTCTTCTCTTTGCTTTAGATAGCTCTTTTCAGGCAGTAGCTGTGCAGGTGCACGTTGATAGAAGGTATAGTACTTATATTTCCGCGTACATTCCACCGTCAGCCGACTTCGACGCGGGAGACTTCCACCGCGTTGTGTCACGGTGGCCGAGACCCTTTCTCTTGCTCGGAGATCTAAACGGTAGACATCCCTCCTGAGGAGATTACTCTATTAATCCCCGGGGTCAATTCATTGTCCACTTGATCGACGAGCTTGAGATGGGTCTCCTAAATGTGGATGAGTTTACGCATCACTGCCCGAGAACCGCTTCATTTTCCTGACTCGATCTATCTTTGTGCTCTCCGGATGCACAGCCTGATTTTGATTACGGAGTGGTCGATGACCTCCATGGCAGTGATGATCCCATTCAAATATCATTTTCTGGGCCGCTGCCCCCAAAGATCCCACACCGGTGGTACTTGTCGTAGGCGCGGTAGTCTGGATTTCAGAAAAAGACTGAATTTTCAATCAGAGTAGAGGAGTTTAGGTCAGTATGTGAGGCCTTTGAGTTCATCTCCGGCAACCTCATCACCAAGGGCCTGGCTACTATTCCTAGAAGGTCTGGCCATTTTGCACGCCGTCCACTCCCGTGATATTCAGATGAGTGTGAGACGGCCCTCAAGCAGGAGCGCTATGCTTACATTCGCTATAAGCGCCGCCCGAACGATTTCACTGTCGGTGAATTTCGTCGGGCTAGGGCTAGGTTCTGATATATTTCGAAGCACGCCCGCCGCTCTTTTTGGTAAGCATACGTGTCTTAACTTAACTGGACAAGTTCTCGCAGAACCCCGTGTCCGTGTCGGAATCCTTCGCGACCACTTTCTCCGCATGCTTTACCCGGGATGATGCTCCGCCATCATTCCAGTTAGGTCGTGATGTCACGGAAGGCCGCCGACTGGACTTTAGCTCCAGAGGTGGATATACCTTTAACGACAGGTTTACTCTGAGTGAGTTGCGTTCCGCTCTTGCTTCGTGCGCGGACACCGCCCATGGTCCGGACGATGTTCCGTACGCCATGCTTTTCCACCTGGGTGAGCGAGGCATTGCCCCTCTGTGAGATTTGTTCAACTGGATCTGAGAGCAGGCTCTCCTCACGAATTCCTGGAGAATCGCTACTGTGCTTATTTTTCGCAAACCGGAGAGAGATCACTCTAGTCCGACTGATTTCCGCTCAATCTCTCTAACTTTTCGCACGTGCAAGTTGATGGAAAAATTAATAAATGCTAGATTAGCCTTTTTTATGGACAACGGAGGCCATCTCTCTTCTGCACATTGCGGCTTCCCCAAGTTCCACTTCACATCAGATGCTCTGCTCCGACTGGAAAATGCCATCTGCGAGGCCTTTCTTCGTATAAAGCACTACGCCACAGTGTTTTTGATCTGGAGAAGGCATATGATACCTCATGGCGATACAGTATCATGAGGTCCCTCCACACGATGGGGGCGAGGGGACGCCTTCCAATTTTTACATCTGAATTTTGGCGAGATCGTCGGTTCCGCGTACTGGTGGGGGAAAGCCCTCTCCAGCCCAATGGAGTAGGAAGCATATCTTGCCGGAAAGTGTCCTTAGTGTCACACTCTTTGCCCTGAGCACCAACGGTATCACCTCGGTGCCGCCAGAAGATGTTCTCGCTACGCTCTACGTGGGTGACCTTTCGATCTCTTTTGCGCGGCCCAGATGCCAACTCTATAGCGTCGACTCCAACTACCATTGAACCGTCTCTCGCTATGCCGAAGCGCACATGTTTCGGTTTTCCTTGACCAAGACTAAAGTATTGCAATTCTTTTGCGATTCATGGCTCCACCCTGACATATACTTGTTTCTTAACGGAGTACGCCTGGAAATGGGTGAATCGCACCGTTTCCTTGGTTTTGTATTTGACTGATGCCTCACCTAGTAGTATCATATTCGCAGCCTTAAGGTCTCTTATACTTGTGCCATGGATATTCTCCGTTCAGTGACGTTCAGTGCTTGGGGCGCTGATACGTTTTTATCGATCCTTTGTTCATTCGAAACTCGACTACGGATGCAGTTTTATGCATCCGCAGCCGAGCGTGTATTGCGGAAGATGGACACGATCCCCCACCCTGGCCATCGCCTGGCGACCGGTGCCTTCCGCACTTCCCCCATTGAGAGCCTACTAGTCGATGCTGGGGATATGTTACTCGTTCTACGCCTTGTACAGTGCATTATTCGCTTGTACGCGCGAGCCCGGTGCCTCCTTCAGTCGCCAAAAGCTCTCACTGTATCTGCAGCTGATTTCGACGGTGCCTATACCGCCGAGAAACACCACTCATACCCCAAGCCCTTTGGGTTTAGGGCTATGAAACTCCTTCGAGAGCTAGGTAGAGCTCTCGGGTTGGTGGCGCCCCTGGTTCTGCCCTGGATGCCAACTTTAAGGGTACAACCTTTGGCTATTTATCACCACGCCTCTGCTCCCAAAGCTTCTACAGCGCCGAGAATATTACGTTCGACCTTTTTAGAGCACACCTCATGTCACACTGGAACCATGTCAGTGTATACGGATGGCTCCAAGTCCCAAGAGGGGGTCTGCTTCCACACCGTATCCCCTCTGTTTGAATTCAGCGGGGGTCTGCTAGGGGCTGCGTCTGTCTTCACCGCCGAGCTGGTGGCCATACACCACTCGGTATGGGAGATTACGTGACGTGCCCGGTTCGGAGACCGGATTGTGATCTATAGCGACTCACAAAGCGCCCTGATTGTCCTCGGTGCATTGGAATCTCCGCATCCCCTGGTTTGTAATATCCGTGACGCCACGGTTTTGGCAAGCCTGGAGGGATGTTGAGATTATCTTCTGCTGGGTTCCTGGACATGTAGGAATTGCGGGAAATGAGCGCCCCGATGAGGGCACCAAAGAGTTCGCAAGGACTCGTAGCCGGACAAGCGTTTCGTTCTTCCTCACACCGACTACATTGCAGGAATACGGGCAGCTCTTCGGGCCTCTTCGCAAAGATGATGGGAGACGGTCGAAGGGAATTTAAAGTTGCGTGCCATTGCGCCGGTACTCTTCCCATGGGCCTCCCCCCCAATGCCGCGAAGGCTTCAGGTTGCTTTCTGTCGTATTTGATTTAGATGCACTCGCCCGACTTACCTCCATTTGATGGAGCACTCGCCAACGCCCTACTGTGAAGACTGCGTTGTTCTCCAGACTGTTAGGCACATTCTTGTTGAATGGCCCAGTCAGGGCGATCTCCGCGTTCGTTACCTGTCCTCGTACCCGGATGGGCTGGGTCGCTACCGCCTGTCCCTTGTACTCGGGACGAGTTCATGCACATTGACTGGTGGACTCTTAGACTTTTTAGGGGAGGTCGGAATTCTCCCGTGTATTTAACTAGGTGGTGTTTTACTTATCGTTGTTTTCTCTGTAGGTCGCCCTTCCCTGCGCCGGGGGAGAGGCGGACATCCCCCGACGCTCGAGCCTGCTTCCTGCTTGTTGCCTTTTTCTTTTTTATTGTTTTTGTTGTTGTGATTTTATTGTTATTCTAAAATAGCCTAGTACTAGTCTGTCGTGGTGAGTACGGCTACTTATGCTCAAGTAGGCAGTCGCCAGATGTGCTCTTAAAAAAAAATCCCTCGGAAATTCATGCATTGAAAAATTCTCACAGGACAATTAAGATATTGACAAATTAGCTTAAAAGGACAATTTATCCCTTGCCAAACATCTGTATATTACATCCAGTCAAGATTGATGAAATGTCACTGGTATTTCCTCTTAGTTGTGCGGTAGTTATGAAAAATACTATAAGTAATCCTAATACTTTAGGTGCCCTTAATAGAACACATCCCATTGTGGATTTAATTGCAAGTAATATAAAAGCAAATTCAATAAAAGTCCTTTTTTCCTTTTCCCAAATCTTCCCTTAATTTTTTTAAAGCAATGCCTGGGTTCACAATAAACAAAATATCCGGTCTTTAGTGTCCACCCACTCAAGGGGGTGTCAGGTTTAGCAAGGGTAAACATGATGCAGCTGACATCTGGAGAACTGCACGCCCTCCCCGCCCGAATGGGGATCTGCTCTGAGTTGCACATCGCTCTGAACGAATAAATTTGTCGCCAAAATGTGTGGATTGGAAAGAGACGTTGGGTTGGGCAACCATTCTGCTTTATAAGAATTACATGAGTTAATTGGGCTTTTTTCGGTCTTAGAGTTGTAGGCTGTGTTCTGGCCTATATCTTGGTGTTAGCAGCACGTCGTAGAAAGGCACTAATTGAGATTAAATTCCTATGCAAAATAAGAAGAAACGCCGCTTGGATCACGGATTTTTTCGAAAAAAGGTTATAAAAATATTACTGCAAGGAAAAATTATTCCGTTTTCTCTTTTAATGTGGTTTAATGGATTAATTTTCATCATTCTCTCGCGCTACTTTGAGAGATATATACATTTGTATATTTACCACACGTTTAACTATTCCTCATTTATTCTTTGAATTCTTAATTAATTTTCTATTTCTTTCATAGTTCCCGTTCGAGCTTGCGAAAATGTTCCTTAAAAGCTATTCTATTCAGAGAATTTTTTGTTTCTCTGCGTAGCATGGTGTACTAAAGGCCTACTTTTAACTGTGATCAAAGCGGTGCTCGCTGCCTCAGTGTGCCTGGTTCGAATCGCTTTCCTGCAGGGATTTTGTCGAAAAAAGGTAATAAAATTATTACTGCAAGGAAAAATTATTCCGTTTTCTCTTTCAATGTGTTTTAATGGATTCATTTTCATCATTCTCTCCGTAGCATGGTGTACTAAAGGCCTACTTTTAACTGTGATCAAAGCGGTGCTCGCTGCCTCAGTGTGCCTGGTTCGAATCGCTTTCCTGCAGGGATTTTGTCGAAAAAAGGTAATAAAATTATTACTGCAAGGAAAAATTATTCCGTTTTCTCTTTCAATGTGTTTTAATGGATTCATTTTCATCATTCTCTCGCACTACTTTGAACTTTGATATATATATATATATATATATATATATATATATATATATATATATATATATATATTAATCCTATAAACCTGCTTAATTTTTTTTTCAACTTATGGAATTGGTGAAACATGGTCTGTATTTGGATATGGGGCCATGATGTAACTCTCTTTACCTTCTTATTACAACCTCACACATTTATTAGTGATACCTCCTCAATGTTCCATTGATTTTTCTAGAGGCGGAAATATTGCTTTTGCTGTCAAATAATCTTTTAATAAGAATCCTTGGAGTATTTGATCCCTTTTGTATAGTTTTTTAAAAATCCTTCGTGTCATATGTCTATTTCCTCTCATCTCCTCTTTCCAGCCTATCTCCTACTGATTGCCACGAATTATCGAGTGTTCGAAAATGTTTCTTTACGTCTCCACAAAGCCAATTCCGGAGAGGGGGAAGGGGCACTATAGAGGTTTTTGTCTAGGGATCTTCTTTGAAAACCAGCTCGAAATAATAGAACATACGACTATGTCATTATAATTATATATAAACAGCAAAAATAAGTTATGTGGGTGGTAACAAGTACCACAGAGCTTTTACCATATTTAAATTTTGCCTCTCAAGGCAGAAAGAAAGAAGAAGAGACCTTGTATTGCTGACTAAATGACTATATAGTACAAGAGAAATGGAAGTGAGCCATGATTCAAAAAATAGAATTTTTTAAAGGCAAGAGAAAGGAACATTGGAAGACATAAGAATCGAGGAGAGCAAAGGACGTTACAACGAAGGCAATCCATACTGAGAAGACAGAAATAAGTGTGAATTATCCTAGGCGAGAATCGAACACGGGTCTTCTGATTGCATGCTAGATACTCTTTTATTGATATAAATAGTGAGCCTATAAATTGTGAGCGGGTAAGAATATATGGTATAAAAATCCCTTGGGCTTGATAGGGAGACGCTTTGTGTCAGCTTGAGTTATTGTGCCTGGTAGCATTATGGTAGAGCATCTGACTGGCAATCAGCAGCAGACCTGGGTTCGATTCCTGGGTAGGATAATTAAACCTTTTTCACTTGGCATTATTTCTCTTCTCCTCGCTTTAAAAGTAGTTTTTGTCTTATTGCGTATTTAAGTCTAATTTCTTTCTTTTATATATATATATATATATATATATATATATATATATATATATATATATATATATATATATCATACTGCAAATATTTTTTTCTTCGCAGAAATGTATTTTCCTCATTGAGAAAAAATTTGTGCAGGCACCGATTTGTTCCCAATTAGGAAAATACATTTTTAAAGGAAAATATTATTTCGTTTATCCACTCTTTATTTGTGGTATGATTTATCTCGTGAACTTTCCTAAGAATTTCTTTCATTTTGAAAAAAAAATTCGTGTCAACTTAAATCAAGAGCAAATAATTATAGCCTCACTAGCTCGTAAAAGACAGCCCAGGAAGCTGTTTTTTTTCTCACTCCGCATTTACGTCCAATTTTCTTACCATTGCCACTATATGGTTATATGATGTGTCTGACATGGTTTTGGTTTATTTATTTCTGCCTTCAAAAGGTTTTTTAAAGGAAGAAATTAAATATGGCGAAAGACCTCTATTAGTTGTTACTACCTAGAGAACCTGTAGTTGAGCATTATTTGTATTTAAAATTACCGTTCAGATCTTGTGTATGGCATGCATAGGATAAATTAACGGATGATAAGAGATTATATTTTGCACTGAAATTATTAATACTCAGATGATAAAAAAAATATTTCAAAGGAAAATGGTGAAATTGAAATAATGCTCTTTATGAAATTCTCGGTAATTTTTCGGTAAATTTTCCACCATATTTATTAAAAAGTGTACCTAGAGATTAAAAGCAAATCCTCTTTAGCGTCTCATAATTTTCTATTAAAAGTTTATACAAAATTTTCTAGGCATGTTTAGGAATGTAATAAAGAGACTTTATCAGATACACCATTATTTATCTCGGATATTAAATCGTTAACATATAGTCGATTTTCTCAAACTTGATTACAACGATCGTCCAGTCGTATTTTCTAACAAGCATTATGTAATAAAAATCTTAAAATAGAACTATGACAATAGAAGAAAAATTATATCATGAAGAAATTACGAAAAATGACATTTTCTCTGCAAATTTAAATAGATTTTAAGCATGATCATCGTAGAGTTATTAAAATTGTAGAAAATGGCATTTAGCCAAGAATGGAATTGGTGCAAACAGAATTTATGGCTCTGTCCCTGAGAAATCTTTATCAAATAAAACGAAAAGTGCCTAAATGCACCATTGCTAGAATGAAAGAAAATTTTAAAGCTGATTAGGTTCCGAACTTATCGAAAGAAACAAAATGCTAAGCTCTCAAGAAATTTACAGTCGAATCGTGTCTTACTTTTTGCTGGACTGGATGGTTGGACAAGAGGCTGAGTTGTCGATGGACATCAGGTGAAGCATTTACCAAGCGACAACACAGAAGAGGAGGAAGGATAATATAATTTGTACTGCAATTGTTGAAGCAAGATTGTAGTTATTTTCAAAGTGGATGGTGGCGTAAAAAATAGATTTGAAGAAAAGAGTCCTACCTTGATTCAAGAGAAGGCCAGTGAGAATAGGAAAGCAACTTCGCTCTATGAAGGATAATACTCCAAGTCCTCACCTCAGGATATCTGAGTATTGGCTATATTTGAAAGGATTTATAGATAAATCACTATATATGTTGTTTTAACTTGTTATACTTCGTTATTTTATGAATTGTTTTTATATTTGCTTTGAAAACTGTTTATTCATTGTAAGAATTTTTTTTATAATTTCTAAAATTTCTTTAAGAGTAAATTAGTCAATCCAATAATAATTTGTTTTATTTCTTTTCATATGGCGCATAGATTCCATATATTTACTGCATCTCTTCTGCCAACGATTTTCTTCACTCCAATATCAGGGATACATCAAAATGAAGTTTTTAATTAGAGCTTTAACTATTTTTAATATTACGATATAAGTATTCTCTAGACATACTAACTTGATTATAATGCTAAAAAAACGTAAAATTGAATAGGAAACCATGGAAAACATATTTAAAACTTACACATAGAACAACAAGGCTGACATAGAAGAACTACTTCAATCACATGAGACTGCTTTTGTCATCTTTCGATTTATATGAAAGAGCGATTTTAAAAGGATTTGAATTTAAGATCTATCAGAGGATGAATTTCGCGGCTTGATCAAAATAAAGAAAAATCACAATATGATCGCTACCTAACTAAAAATGTTAAAAACTCAGAGATAAGCAAAATAACATGGTTTAAAGCCCAAGAAAATCATCCCTTCAGGACTTATCATTAAGCCTCATTAAAAAGCATGGAATTAATAGTTTAAATTGCCATACACTAATTATTAACAAAAGTGAGCAACTTTCAATGCGAGCCTAGCGACTGATAATTATCTAGAACTTCAGCTTTAAATTCATCAGAAAGGATGAATGGTCTCAAGAATCTCTGTCACTAATTTGTTAGACTATTGCATCTAGGATTCTCTGATGGAAATAGTTTAAGACAAAAATAAATAACTCAAAATAAACTTTAGGCAAATATGACATGAGGAAATATCATATTAGATGCCGCTCGGTAGCTCATTTCTTCATTGGAAAGATGACTGAGAACTGTATCCCAAAAGGTTAGTGTTCACTTTGATCATTTGTTCAATAAAATTATTTGATATTGAATATATTTTCCTTAGGTTATTTTTATATGAATTTTATGTTTTTTACCCCGATAAAACTATACCATTTATGTCATTAAAACTTTTAGTAATATCTGACATAAATGTAAATTTAAAAGTACATAATGAAACTTTTTTAAAGTTTGGAAAATATTAAAATATTAGTTTAGTAAATTTCATTTGGTGCTCCTTCAATATAGATTGGGCGTAGTGGGGCATAGTTACCGATATTTGAAAAAAATATAAGTAATGACCACAACCAAAACAAATATGTATATGAACAAGATCTGCTGACCAAAAAATCGCGTGCTCTCACTTATTCTGATTTATGACCTTCAAAACTTTCAATAATTCCGGACTAACCTTGGGAAGACCTTGGCAATTATATCATTCGAAAGAGAATGTAAACGGCATAAAGGTTTCAAATTTCATTTGAATTGACCGAAGGGTTAGAATGTTATTATCAAAACAAAAAAAGCAAAACGGAGACCGATCGACCTACAGTGAGATATAGAATCGCAAACGAATAAACAAGTTCTGTACCAGAGTCGCGTTTTCTTACTTATTTTGATTTATGACCTAACGCCCTTCAAATCTTTTGTATAATTCTTATAATAACATTGAAGGAACCTTGGTAAATATATCATTCGGAAGAGAATGCAAAATAACCCGAGGGTTTCAAATTTCGTTTGAATCGGGAAAATAGTTATGATTTTATTGCAAAATAATAATTCCCGGCTAAACTTGGGATGAGTTTGGTAATTATATCATTTGAAAGAGAACGTAAAAGAACATATGGTTCTCAAATTTCTTTAGAATTGGCCTAATAGTTACAATGTTATTACCAAAACAAAATAATTCCAGGGCTGAACTTGGAAGGACCTTGGCAATTATATCATTCGAAAGAGAATATAAAAAAAACAAAACATAATTGTTTTGAATTTCGTTACAATCAAATGAATAGTTACAATGTTATTACCCCCCCCCCAAAAAAAAAAGCAAAACGGGGACTGAACGACCGACCGACATAGTCAGATATAGAGTCCCACGCGAGTAAAACCAAGGTCTGGTGACCAAACGGTCGTGTGCGCTCACGTATTCTGATGTATGACCTTCAAAACGTTCAATAATTCCCGGAATAACTTTGGGAAGCCCTTGGCCATTCTATCATTCCTCCAAAATTCTAAAACAACAGAAGGGTTTCAAATATCGCTAGAATCAGTGGAATAAGTATGATGTAATTTCCAAATAAAATAATTCCCGACCTAAAATTAGGAGGGCTTTGGCAATTATATTATTCGAAAGAGAATGTAAAAGCTGTAAAAGAATATAAGGGTTTCAAATTTCGTTAGAATCGGCCAAATATTTATGATGTTATTGCCAAAACAATGCAATTCCCGGGATAACCTTGGGAAGAGTTTGGCAATTATATCATTCAAAAAAGAATGTAAAATAACATTAGTTTTTTAAAGTTCATTAGTATTAACCCTAATAGTTACAATATTATTACAAAAACAAAAAAAGTAAAACGGGGACCGACTGACCCTCTGACCGACTGACATAGTGAGGTGTATAGTCGCTCGCGATTAGTTTCGCATGAGACTAATAATGTGTGAAAGAATTTTCTTGATATGTATAATTGTGTTGTTATTGAAAGTATGTACATATATGAAAAATAATGTGTGGAAGAATTTTCTTGATACTTACAATGGTGTGGCAAATGAAATACTTACTCGATTCTCCGAAGTTGATTTCATTATTCTAAAGCGGATTCTGCAATAATTATTTGGCAATTTGGAGCTATATTATTCCTGTTTTTCTATATTAGAATTCATATGTTGGTTGAAATTATTTATTGAGTCACTTAGCTTGAACTTTCACTTCAAAATTTAAGGGGTAATTGGTTTTCTGAAAGGTATTTTAAGAAACACTTCAACTCATTAACTTATAAATTTGAGCATTCGTTGCAAGTAACAGGTTTACTTTGCTAGGGAAAGACATGGCTTAGATTCTAGTTGCACGCCTTTTCCAATGACGTTCGAGTTTGAAATAGTAAAACTTTGATCTGTGGATAAAAATTGACTGATTATACTCTAATTTTTGAAAATTGGACCTACTTTTTTGAATTACTTCAATAAGGCTTTGGTGATATAAATGGATGAACGGGTGTGAAGGTGACCCTTTCTTTGAAGCATAATTGTATATCAGTTGGATGTAGGGGTTAAAAAATGATTGATAAAGGGGAATAGGAAGGTTACAATTGTGTTATGCGTGGACGTAGACTGATCGTATGACATATCGATTTGTCGAGAAGTTATAGCTTAAACTAAAGTGAATATATGCTTCCGAGACTGTTGGATTAAAAAAAAATTATTATTTTTATATAATGCTATTCTAATGAGTTTTATTTGAAAAACTCCATGAAATAATTGTTTTTCGCTTCATATTTAATATTTGATGTTGGGCCACATAGATATCTCATCAAAATATCGGATTCATACCCAGTTAGGGGGACTTTTGGCAATAATATCGCAGCAAACTATAGGGTAAAAAGGATTTCCTGCATTAAATTATAATTTATGATGATATTTTGTTCGAGTATTATAAATAAATTCCCTGAAATCCCAAGCTTAACTAATAAATGATTAAGTTATACCACAGAAGATTGTCATTACCATAATGAAAGTGAAAACTTAAACAACTCCCCGAAACTAAACAAACAATTCATTGGTACCTATCGGGAGCCATAAAAGCTCATACATGGTAGGTCCTATTTAGGATAAGGCTAATTTGGGTGGAACACCCTTTAATACTTGTAAGTTATTTTAGCTTTATTTTCTTTTAGACATTCATTGAATTATTTCTTCAAACTTTCTGTGTTTCTGAGTTCTCTATGCCAATCCCATTCGTTTACTTCATCTTTAATCGCTTGGAAATTGGCTACTTTATATATAGGTACCTTTTATACTCTTCTCTGATTAATGAAATCATATTTGATGTTAAATACCAATGAGTTGTGATCCGAATTTCCGAGTGGTTCCCGAACTTCAAGCCCATCAATAAAAGTTTTCTTCTAACTTCAAACTAAATCAAGTGTCTTATTTTCTCTTGTTGGCTGCTCGATAAATTGAGGTAGCTAAAATGTGCTTAAAATATGATTATCCGAATCGGAACTCATCGGATACCAATCAACTAGCGGAAGGATGAAATCCCTTACAATGCATACATTTTTGTAATTATTGGTTGAGTTGATATTATTAATTAGTGCAAGGTCCTCTTCATACGAACTAATCGGCATTCTTTATACTAGTCTAATAACTATAGAAAAAACTTTATTGATGATTTTTATCCAGATTGATTCGCTGTGTCTTTCGATTTAGAACCTCTATTTTATTTCGCTTTTTAAGTAAAACAAAACACCACCTACTTCCTTTACATGCCTATCCTTGTTTATTAGTGCGTAACCTAGACTTTCAAATGACCATATAGAGTACCGCTTTGTTGTATGCAACCACATTTGAGGAATGGCTAGAATGTCGGAATGATATTTACCATTAATTAAATGTAATTCATTAAATTTACTCAGGATGCTACGAGCATTGCGATAAAACACCTTATTTACATTATCTACTGTTATTATTAATTACACTACTATGAGGTGAACTATTTTCATCCCATTGTGCGGCCATGAATTAAGTTTTCTTTACACGAACGGCGGCATTGCGAAAATTTGAGAGAGGGTTTATCAAATTTATCTAGAAGAATACTCAGTTGTGCCATTCCTATACCATTAATATGAACACCATTCTTTCCATATAGATCTATTTGATTAATAAAACTGTTCCAAACGTTAATAAATCTTATATTTAATGATGAATATAAAGTGTGTAAAATATTATTTACTTTTATTGCTTGAACTGTTTCGTAGTCCGTCCATCGTATTCTAGGCACTATCCCAACACAGAATACTGTCTTACGCCTATATATTATATTTTGTAGCAGCACTTTGAACTAAGTAAAGATTTTAGACGGATTCTGCCCTCCTACATCGTTTCTCCTAGCCATTATGATGATCTTTTCCTCTTCGTTAACGGTTATTTCAGCTTGAATGGCATGTCGCCATATCGTCTATGTCATATGCCGAAATGAAAATGCGCCTTCTCTTCATCTAAGTGTCTTGCGCAGAAGTCTCCTTAAAGAGCGATTGGTGGCTCGTCATCACCAGCTTCCTCTGCCAAGGCAGATAATTTGCTGTTTAGATGGACAGCGGAGCCGAAGACTAATTAATAACATTGCGAGTCCTGCTATACCTGTTTGGTGGTCTAAATTCGTGGCCTAGATTGTATGAGGGTAGTAGTGGTGGAATTAAATCTTCTTTCACTATATTTAGTCGTATTATCTTGAGTTGAAGTTTCTTTCAGAGTTTGTTTACGATTGCCTTAAGAATTTGAAATTTCCTTGCGTAGTTCCTACATTTTAATGTCAATTTTCTACTAATTATTTCCCCTACCTCCTTATCAATAATGTTTTATGTAAGCAAAGAATATTTGAAAAAAAGAGCTCCCATGCCTAGGAAATATCATCAGGCCACAGAAGGATCGACCTCAGGCTGTACTAAGATATCGCATTTCTAGGGTCTCCTTTCAAATCTTATCCGCTGGTTCAAAACGCAGGCCAAACCTCAACAATGCAACGGCGTGAGTCTTAACCAACTTATTTAAACATTTAGATGTGACAAAGTGATAATCATCAAGTCACTTAACACTCGAATACCCGCGTTGATTTTGTTCTTGAAAACCGTCCCCAATGTGTGAGCCTTCTACCTCAAAGTCCTTAGAGACAAGCGCTTCATTTTGGGGCCTTCCTTCCTTCGAACTTTCTAGGGTTAAAATTTAGAATTCACTTCTTTCATACCACCAAATACCCCCTGCAACATAAAAGTTGAAATCTTTGACAGTTTGACGTTTCTGCTCTCCAAGATTAATTTATATGTAGTAGTATCAGTATTAAAATGAAAATACTAAAAGATCTAGAATGGCGAGGCTTGAGATGATTTGTCAATCCAATTGTATTAGTAGTGAACACGCCACTCCTACGAATATTCAAAGACAAGTAAGTAGAAAATACTTCTAATACGAACGGGAAGGATAAGAAGGGGGTTTCCTTTTTCTTTCGCTCGAATAACTCACAGATGATGAAGGTTTCAAAACAAATCAAGTCGTTATGTATAATTGCTCAGAAAATGGAAAAATAGTTGGCAGTTTCTTCCGCACTAAAAACGCTAACGAATTTCAAGACATTTAGTAGATATAAAAACTTTTTGGGAAGAACAGAGTGAAAGTTTTGAAAAGACTGGTGTTTGATACAAAACCACACATCTCCTACAACCAGATGAACAAACAACTGTTGCTCCTAAAAAGGTAATTTTGACAAAGTTTGGTAGAAATGGGGTTATGTTGTGTATTTCATATTGCAAGAGAGAAAGAGTGGACGTGCATTTCTATTTGCACGTTTTGTGTATGTAATTGACTTTTCCTAAGGAAAATTGTAAAATACATATCCTTTGTCTTTTAACAGCCTCTGAAAAAGAAGCTCTAAAAAGATTTGGGTTTAATGAACTTATCAACCCTTCAGGTTCTAATGGCTTTCAAGGATTCGTGGAAGGTCTGTTCTTCAGACAATCTATCGTCTGACGTTAAAGTGGAAAAGCTATGGAGATTGCATTAAGGGAGACTTATACTTTTACTCGTATTATGCGACTTATAAGAGGAGTTGATGGCTAAAAACTTGACAAGTGAATCAAATAATTAGACTTAATAAGGAAAATTAAATAAAAATCTAATTATTTTATATAATTTCGAGTTCACGGGAAGGCCTCCTACGATTCTTGAACCTTAGGTTTAGGTGCCCTGCTATCCCAATATAGGGCAATGATAGAATAGTACTGAAGAATGGTAAGCCAGTACTAGGAAATGCTGATCAATGCTAGCACAATATTAGGACAATGATACGTGCTGATCAATGCTAGGACAATGTTGAACAATGCTAAGAGAATGCTGATCAATACCCAGGACAATGTCCTGTTTGTTTCACCAAGATGAGGATCAGATGCTGAGAAAAGTAAAGAGTTATTGAAGAAGTGGCTAAAGGCATAAACCAAACATGGGCGCAACCAAGTAAGGCGGCAGTGCATTTCCACAGTTGGGACGCGTGACAGATTAGAAAGTACGATAATAGGGAAAACATATTTTTACGGAGACTTTAAAAACAAGGTCTGCTGACCAAAAAGTCGCCTGCTCTTACTTATTCTGATTTATGACCTTACGACCTTTAAAACATTCAATAATTCCCGGACTAACGTTAGTAAGAAATTGGCCATTATATCATTCGAAAGAGAATGTAAAACAACATAAAGGTTTCAAATTTCATTAGAACATAGCCTAAAATAGAATAGCCTGGCTGTGCAGGGCCTAAACTAGCATAGCTTAGTATAATCTTGCTAGGCATAGTATATCCTACTCTATCCTACCTTTGCTTAGTATAGCCTAGTCCATCGTATTCTAGTAAAGCCTAGCCTAGCTTAGTAGACCCTAGTCTAACCTAGCGTATTATAGTATAGCCTAACTTAGCCTAACCTAGTATAGCCTTGCCTAGCGTAGCATTGGCAGGTGTAGCCTAACTTACTATATCCAAGCCTAACCAGGTATGGCTTAGCATTGCATGCTAAGCCATACCAAGTCTAGGTCTAGCATCACCTAGAGTACCCTATTATAGCCAGGCTATAATAGGCTACTATAGCCTAGCCAATATATCCTCAAATACTGTAAAAGAATAACCTCTGACCCCCCCCCCCCCCCTAATTTATTGGAGACCACATGCGATGTTATCCCGCCGTGGACGACGTCATTTCCTGTTCGAACTTTCACAAAATATTCCCCAATCCTGCGAACTCGTCTCAAGCCTCGCCCCCATCCCCTGGTGACGAGGCGAGAAAGAGCCGCTCTGTCTCGCCCCTCGCTGCTAAATGATGAATCAACTCCGCCTCCGGATTAAGATGTCTGGAGCTTGTGACTCATTTCTCCAAATTCCCACTTCCCCCTCAGAATCGGGCATACAAATACTCGGGTTATTCTGTAGTTCGAAGAGTCTAGCCCGCACCTCAAGGCCGTCCTTATCGTCTCGTCCCGTGAGCGTTCATCAGACAGCAGACTTTCTCAGTCGTGATTCTATCCTTGTCAATTGGTAGCTCCTGTGAAAGGCAAGCTTTTGAATTTGCGCAACAGTCTCCCTTCGTTTAATCGAACCGAAGAAAATCTCCATCGATTACCTTTGAGGAAAAGAAGATTCCTCTTCCATGGAATTACGAGAATTCCCACATTTCCCGTCGATTTTCATCTTTGAAGTTTGGTCATCTTCATCAAAAAGGTTGGTTCGGATCGTGCCCCACCTACCTCATTCGGATCGTGTTCCACTTGCCTCATCGGATCGTGCCCCACTCGCCTCATCGCAAGAAGGATCTTCCTCGAAGTAACAGACCCGTAAGACTGAAACCCCCTCTATTATTAGTATTGTCAGGTTCCACCTTTTGATTTGAGCCTAGTAACATTTATCAATTAATTCCATTTGAGAATCCCTCCTCAGAATACTAACGAGACTATTTTAATTTAAATAATTCCCCTTTGCCTATTATTACTCTTATTCTAATCTGTTTAAATAAAATTATCTTTTGTTGTTTCATCCTTATCTAACCTTGAACGATATTCTCGGCCTATTCAAGTAAATCTCGCCAACCATTTATGGACTCTGTCTGATTATTAAGGATTTGAAACCCAACGCCTCAAGTGTGACCTCATAGTCGGTCGTTAATCCCTGCGAACAGTCCTTCAATGGTTCGCGTTGCAGTAGGTGATTAAGTCATCTTCCCCCCAATAATATAGGAGTAGTATATGGTATAGAGTGGTTGTACCACGACATATATGATAGCCTAGCCTAGCCTAACATACTATAGGCTAGATTGTTATAGCCTATCCTATCATAACCACACCTAACATAATAGAGCAAAGCGTATCATATTATAGTATATCCTAGACTAGTGTAGTATACCATACACTAGACTAAAATTACTAGTATTACCTAGCATAACAAGCATACCCCTCCCTAGCCTATTATACTTTAGCCTACACTAGCATAGCATAGTATAACCCTCTCTAGCCTAGCATAACTTAGTCTAGCTAAGCCTAGCTTAGTATAACCTAGCCTCGCATTAACCATCCTAGACAAATATAGCCTATACTATCCTATTACACCCTATACAACCATAGCTTAGTATTCTCTAGCCTAACATACTATATTCTATCCAAGCATAGCATTTTATAGCCTATGCTACATTATATCTTAACATAGTATAGCCTAGCCTATGATAGCCTAAATAGTATAGCCTATCCTAGGCTTGCCTAGCAGAGTTAGCATATTATAGCCTAGTTAAGCTTAGTATAGTATCGGCCGAATAATTATGATGTTATGGCCAAAACAAAATAATTCCAGGGCTATCCTTGGGACGACTTTGACAATTATAGCATTCGAACGACAATGTAAAACAAAATAAGGTTTTCAAAGTTCGTTAGAATCCGTCGAATAGTTACGAGTATGATGTTATTACAAAAACAACAAAAAATTGCAAACCAACCGACCGACCAACATAGTGAGATGTAGTCACTCGCGACTAGACTCGCACTCTACGTTCACACATAACGCGTTTATAATCTTCTTCTTCCCATACATAAATCACATTTTAACCTCTTCATTCATCTGATGCGTAATTTTGCTTCAAGAAAAAGTCACCTTCAAGCCCATTCATCCATTTGCTTTAATAAAGCCCTATTGAATTAATTCAAAAAAGGTTTACCACCCTTCCATTCGCCAAAATTACAGATCACCAGTCAATTTTTATCCACAGATCAAAGTTTTACTATTTCAAACTCGAACGTCATTGGAAAAGGCGTGCATCTAGAATCTAAGCCATGTCTTTCCCTAGCAAAGTAAACCTGTTACTTGCAACGAATGCTCAAATTTATAAGTTAATGAGTTAAAGTGTTTCTTAAAATACCTTTTAGAAAACCAATTACCCCTTAAATGAAGAAGTGAAATTTCAAGCTGCATGGCCCAAGTAACTAATTATAACAACATATAAATTCCAATAAAGGAGGAAAAAAATAATATAGCCAAGAATTGGCAAATAATAATTGCTAAATCCGCTTTTGAATAATGAAATCAACTTCTGAGAATCGAGTAATAATTTTATTACCAACACGATTGTACGTATGAAGAAAATTCTTTCACACATTATTTTTCATATACATATTTTTTTTATTTTGGTTGTTACTTAAATTGTTTTCTCAAATATCGCTCATGAATTACTAAAAGTTTCAATGGTATATATGGTATAATTTTATCGGAGTGAGAGACAAATTGCATCAAAATATCACGTAAGGGAAATAAATTTAATTACAAATAATTCACAGAGAAGAAATACACTACCTAACGACATCTAATATGATATTTCCTCATGTTACTCTCATATTTTGCTAAAGTTCCTTTTGAGTGATTTTTTCTTGTCGTAAACCTTCTCCATGAAGGAATTCCATATACAATAGTCTATCGGAGTAGAGACGGAGATTCGGTAGGCCATTCATCCTTTCTGGTGAATTTAGATCTGAAGTTCTAGATAATTATCGGTCGCTAGGCTCGTATTGGAGGTTGCTCCATTTTGCCAATATATGGGGTGCGCCAATCTAGACGCAGCCCATAACTTCACAGGCTGATGCTTTTGTCCTCCCCGTGATCCTTGCCAAATCATTAATTCCCCACTGATTCATGAGGCTTAAAGATGAATCCTGGACGATTAATTCTCTCTTTCTCTTGATCTTTAAAGCCTGGTATTTTGCCTGTTTTCGTGTTTTTAACATTTTCAGTTAGGTAGCGATTATATAGTGATTTTCATCCACTTTAATTAGGATACGAAATTCATCCTCGGATAGATCTTTAATTGCAATTCTTTTAAAATCGCTCTTACATATGAACAAGAAACACTACAACCAGTTCCAATATTTCATGATGCCAAAAGCAGTCTCTAGTGATTGAAGTAGTTCTTCCATGGCAGCCTCGTTGTGTAAGCGGTTTTGATCTGTTTTCCATGGTTTACTATTTAATTTCCCGTTTTCTTTTATCATTATAATCAAATTAGTTTGTCTAAAGAATATATCGATATATGTATTAAAAATAGTCAAAGCTCTCATTAAAAACTTCATTTTTATGTATCCTTCATAGTGGATGGAGTCAGGAAAATCATTGACAGAAAAGATCCAGTAAATATATAAAGTCTCAGTGCCATATGAAAAGAAATAAAACAAATTATGTATTATTGGATTGACTAATTTACTCTCAAAAAATTTCAGAAATTATCCCCCAAATTTTCTTACTAGGAATAAATAGTTTTCACCCTATATGTAAAAACAATTCAGAAAATAACGATTTATAACAAGTTTAAACGACGGATATGATTGACTTACCTATAAATCCTATCAAATCTGGCCAATACTCAGATAACTTGTGTTCATGACTTGAAGGATTATCCTTCGTAAAGACAAGTAGCTTCCCTTTTTTTCACTGGCTTTCTCTTGAATCAAGGTAGGAAGCTTTTCTTCAAATCTATTTTACGCCATCATCCACTTTGAAGCTAACTACAACCTTACTTTGACAATTGCAGCACAAGTTATCCACCCTCCTCTTTCGTTATGTCGCTTGGTAAATGCTTCACCTGACGTCTATTGACAACTCAGCCTCTTATCCAGTCAAGTCGACTGTGCAGATAAATTTGCAAACTTCAGTTTTTTTGTATGTCAAGGCTCACACAAACCTTTTTTTCTTAGTGTTTTTGGTTACGAACGGTTTTTCATCTTATTTCTAACCGTAGAAAGTTTTTTGAGGCCTAGTACTTTGTATATTTTCAGAAAGAAGGTACCACATCAGTTTAAAAATTGACTTTCTTTCTAACAAGCGCGCAGATACGCACTTCTCGTTTTATTTGAAAAAGATTTCTAGGTGCAAGAACTCGAAATTCTGTTTGAACCAATTAGTTTCTTGAATGAATGTCATTCTCTACAATTTTAATCACAGTGCGATGATTATCCTTAAAATATATTTAAATTTACAGAGAAAAGTTTCCTTGACCTAATTCGTTTTTTGGCATAGTTCTTATTACGGCTTTTGATTTTAAATGCTTGTTAGAAGAAAAGACGGGTCCCTCGTTGGTTGTAATTGAATTTTAGAAAATCGACTATAAACTATCAAGTGAGAAAGTAGGATGTGATAGGTTTATTTTTGTTTGCCTCATCTCACCAGTGCCCAATCTAATGCCCGCCTTTTGTTTCAGGTTTTGGCGAATGAGGGAGGACAGAGCTGCCTGGAAGCAGTTTAGGTCTCCCGTCTTTTGCTGAGGTCTGAGGTTTCTTCCTCCCCCAACAGGCGAAATATACAAGGTGTGCCAGAAAAAAGTTAACCGTACTTTGAATTTGTATAACTCAAAACCTATTGGAGATTTTAAAGTCAGGCAGCCAAATTTCATTAAATTTCCTTTTATGATATTAATACATTAATGGGTTTAGTGGAGTCTATCAAAAATATGTTTGCGCAAGGAAGTAAAATAATGAAACTTCGAAGTTAATATCAACAAATATATTTAAATCCATTTTTAACAATAACACCTCTTCATATGGGTAATAGAAATTTATTTTTTAATTTTCTAAGCACCGTTTCCTTTCACATGTCCTCCATTTTTTTCCAAGCACAGTTGCGCCTTTGATCGCATTAATTGAACATCTTTTTTCATTAACTTGTGATTTTCCTTAAGTCTATTGACTTCACGTGTGATTCTATCGCTTAACTGGCTGATGCTTTGTGCTGGAGTAGAATACACTTTATTCTCTTCATATCTCTATAAGAAATAATTGCACAGTGTTAAGTCAGGGGATCTTGGGGGCCATTTGACTGCATGATTTAGCGCGACAATGCGGTTGTCAAACGTTTCTCTTAGTTTTGGTCTTATATCAAGCTGTCTATGAGCTGGTGCGCCGTCCTGAATCCACCAAAGTCTATTGAATTGATTGCCGTAAATCTGGCGGAGTTCCGGGAAGATCCTTTTGTGGATCATGCTCAGGTAGGCAGCACCATTCAAGTTATTCTCGTAAAACAATAGGCTGACAAGGTAGCCATTCGCGCATATTCCGATCCACAGAGACACTTTGTGCTGCCAAATACGTGTGCCAAAGTTGAATGCTAGGGGGGGGGGGGGTTCAGCGGCGCATACTGCCGAATGTTATGGCTATTTAACTTTCCATTCATGAAAACGGTTGCCTCATCACCAATCACAATGTTTTCCAAGAAACGAGCAGGTTTAAGGAGAAGCCATTCTTCAAATCGTCTACGACGAGGAAAATCAGTTTCAAGAAGTTGGTGTCTTGCATGCATCTTATAGGGATGCCATTTTAAGTCATGTTTAATAATGTAGTTAAATGATAACTTTGACAATTGCAACCCATGCTTTCTGACTGATACATGTGGATTTTGAAGAAGTGTCATCGGAACATTTTCGATATTTTCTGTAATTCTCATACGACCCGAACGACCTTTGTTTAGATTTAAGCATGTTCCTTCAAGTCGGTATTTGTAAACATTTTTCCCGATTGTGGGCTTGCTTGGTGGGTGCCTACCTAGAAAACGCTGTTCCAATGAATCTTGTACTTGTTTAATACTGTCATTCTTGATAAAGTTTATAAATGCGCGTTGATCTTTTGCATGATTAAAAAGGTTTTATGGAAGTAAACTTTTACACAAAAACACTTTAATTTGCTTAGTAAGCAATAATGACGAGACCAAACCACAGTATGGCTAAAAAAACACTCTAAAATGGCCTAGACTTTGCTTGAAGAATCCTTCAGTGACCTAGGCTACTTAGGCTCCCTACGCTTCTCTTTAAAGTGCACGGTGGCCTACTAGCCCTCCTAGGCTTCGTTTCATTATTTTACTTCCTTGCGCAAACATATTTTTGATAGCCTCCACTGAACCCATTAGTGTATCAAAATCATAAAAGGAAATTTAATGAAATTTATAGAATCGACAGATAAATAGTTGGTAAATAAATCCCTGTTTGTAGGATCCAAAAGTCTTCAATGTTTTTGAGTTATACTAATTCAAAGTACGGTTAACTTTTTTCTGGGACACCCGCTAAAGGTACAGGTTGATGAGCGATTGGAAACGGCCAATAGTGAATGCACGAAGGAAGTTCAGCTGGACGTAAAGCCAGGTACGGCATGAATAAGTGAGGAAGGGAGGGGGGGAAACGTAACACCTTGAAAACATAAACAGGGGAATAATTGTTTCCCTTTTTTTTAGGTCCTTTGGTCCCGCTGCTCTTGTCTGTGAGTGAGGAGAGGGAAGAAGTCATGCACTAAACCATCGGTGTGGAGCACAAGTAAGGGCCACAAGTAAGAGAGAGAGCCCGCCTGCTCGAGTGCACTTTCTTCCCCGCCCCACGCTTAGGGAGAGCGAGTGAACTGTCCCATAACGTGCAAAAAAAACAAAAACGCCAGAGCAACCTTAGTAACATTAAACTAACTGAGCCGGCTCAATTGATGGTTTTGTGGTGGCCACGAGTGTTGGAAAGAGAGAGAGGTGGAGGAAACCATTGGTTCTTCGCAAACCAGTTGTGTTTGGTAATTGTTAATATTTATTGTGTTGTGCCTATATTGACCTTTGTATACATTTTATGTTGCGCATATTGAGGGAGGTTGAAGTGAGAGCACCTATTTGTATATATTTTTGGGGGTACATTTTTCTTATATATTTATATTATTGAGTAATTAATTGTATTGGGTGGTGGCTAAATTTATGTTATTTTAATAAAAAGAAAATAGGTATCTGTGTATTTTGTCTCCTTCCGATCCGACGGGCGTCTCACGAGTGAGTGGATCTTGTCGCGGGTGGTTTCGGGATCAGCCACTACAACATTGCGATGATCATCTTTAAAATATATTTAATTTGCAGAGAAAAATTTCCTTGACCTAATTCGTTTTTTGGCATAGTTTTTATTACGGCTTTTGATTTTAAATGCTTGTTAGAAGTGTAGACGAGTCTCTCGTTGTAATTGAATTTCAGAAAATCGACTATAAACTATCAAATATCTGAGATAAATAATAGTGTATCTAATTAAGTGTCTTTATTACATTCCTAAACATGCCTAAAAAATTGTTTATAAACTTTTTATAGAAAATGATAAGACACTAAAGAGGATTTGCATTTAATCTCTAGGTACACTTTATAATCAATATGGTGGAAAATTCACTGAAAAATTACCGAGAAATTCATTAGGAACATTATTTCAATTGAACAGTTTCCTTGGAAATATTTTTCTGTAATTACTTTTTAACTTTACTTATCACATGTTAATTTATCCCATACATTCAATATATAAGACTGGTGTTAAATCAAATGTAATATATATATATATATATATATATATATATATATATATATATATATATATGAGGAATTAAACCACATTCTCCGAAGACAATTTAATTCAGAACAGTTTCGGTGTATCTCACACCCTTTTTCAACTGACACTGGATGGAAAATATTAGAAAAGTGCTTACATACATAACACGGGGTCAGGTCTTCTTCGGAGAATGTGGTTTAATTCCTCATCTTTTCTTGCGATATTGCATTAATTTTCATCATATATATATATATATATATATATATATATATATATATATATATATATATATATATATATATATATATATATATATATAATGTTTAAAGTGGTAATGAAATCAAGCCGCCCTTCGGCCACTTACCACATGTGTGTTGGAACCGGTGTTTACACTCTGCTAAGAAATTTCTTGACGAGGAAATAAACACATTAAACAATGCTTTGCCAAATTGGGTTATAAGACCACTTCGTTTCATGCACCATTAAACAAACCAAAAAGAGATTTAATTATGACATAAATAAAGAAGAGAATAAGCGTAATATTGAAGTTTTTAAGTCCATCCCTCTTTCACGACAGTAATCAAGCTAAATCCGTGGTAATATACATATTTTCCCTTCTTTTCCTAATATTACTGCGAAATTAAATAGACTTATGAATGAAATCGTCGCGAAAAATCGGCAGCTATATCTATGCACTGGATCCACTAATTTGTCGTGTATATATATATATTTATTTATATTTGGTCATTTTTATATTTGTACGAGGAATGCCATTGAACTTTTGGAGTTTCTAAAAGAATTTACTATGTCAGTAGGATTACGGGGAGTGCAGCTTCTTATTAAACATATAAGAATAGCCAAACACAAAGTGAAATAGG
The DNA here is from genome assembly GCA_963969495.1 of Ceratothoa steindachneri. Taxonomy (NCBI): domain Eukaryota; kingdom Metazoa; phylum Arthropoda; class Malacostraca; order Isopoda; family Cymothoidae; genus Ceratothoa; species Ceratothoa steindachneri. Next base: position 141,526,096 of record OZ018330.1, on the reverse strand, counting down.
CCTTTCTCAATCTAAAGATTTATAGACAAGTTTTCAATATCATTATTCCTATTGTGTGGAATAGAGATCCAATTTCACCTCTCTACGTCTTAGATGTGCCAACCTACGAAGAAAATGGATAAAAACTACAATATATCACCTCGTTGAAAACAATGAATGGAAATGGAAGTCCTTTCCTGACTCAGTGATCAGTTTATCTCTTCGGGAATTAAAAAATCTTATCTGTTCTGCCCTGACTTATGGCTTAAAATTTTACACCCCCAGTCACACTAATAGTATTGTACAGCAAATTATTTTACGAAACTCGAAAAGTTGAGAGGCTTACCTCGTACAAATAACAATATTGCCAAACAATGTCTATATACTTGTATCACCCAACCTACCCATTATAACGACACAGTTGGATTTCGCCGTCATATAAATGCAACTAAAAAGCCGAAAATTTAGGTGCCACAGTAATTTTACATAAATATGCGTATATTGACAAAATGAATACTTTATTATGCGATAATAGTAGTTATGAGTTCCTAAACAAAAATCCCATTGAACAATAAATAAAACATTCCATTCCCTTATCCATCTAAAATGAGGGCAGGAGACACGAAATTTATATATATATATATATATATATATATATATATATATATATATATATATATATATATATATATATATATATATATATATATATATATATACACGAGGGGCGGTCAATAAGTTTTGCGAATCGGTAGGGCAAAACAGAGGAAGGGGGATCGCTCTTTGTGGGGGTGTTAGGACAAGTTATGACAAGTCAGGACCTGCAGCCGCACGCTCCTGCCTCGTCTATTTAAGAAGCAGTAGCTGATCGCAGATCGTCAGTCACAAATTCTTCAACAATGAAGAAGGTTGAACACCGTGCAGTGATCAAATTTTTGAACAAGGAAGGCAAGAATGCAAAAGAGATCCATGAACGCATGGTGGCAGTGTACATCGACACCGCCCCTTCCTATGCAACTATTGCTCGCAAGAATAGGGAGTTCCGCCATGGTCGTGAGTCCCTTGAAGATGACCCCCGTCTAGGATGCCTGTCAAACGTGACAAACGAGGACAATATGGCATGTGTGGAGAGGATGATCCTCGAGAATCGACGGGTGAAGGTCGAAGAAATCAAGCGAGAACTTGGAATATCAAATGGAAGTATTATTAACATCATCCACGAATATTTGGCCATGACCAAGGACTCTGCCCGTTGGGTCCCTAGAAACGTCACGCCCCATGATCGAATTTAACGTCATCAAAGTCCACAAGGCCAGAGTTGCACAAGCTGCCCTGCGTGAGTGCGGATTCTAGGAGCTCAACCATCCCCCCTTACAGTTCAGATCTGGCCCCTAGCCACTACTTTTTATTCCGCCAGCTCAAGGCTGCACTGCGTGGACGCCGGTTTAGGGACGATGAAGATGTCCAGCTCGCCGTTCATGAGTGGATTGAACAGCAGTCGGGAATTCAAAGCCTCAGGGACAAGTGGCTGAAGTGCATTGAAGTCGAGAGTAGTTATATTGAAAAATAATAAAGCACTTTTCCTCATATCTCGTTTCCTTATATCCGAATTGCAAAACTTATTGACCCCCATCGTGTGTATCTATATCTATATATATATATATATATATATATATATATATATATATATATATATATATATATCTATATATATATATATATGTATATATATATGTCGTAGGTTGAGGTTATATCTGAATTCCTCAGCCTGAGAACGAGAGGCCTATGAACGGATTAGTCAGCTATGAGTGTGGGTGAAATTATAAATACAGATCAGAATGCAATTAAGTTTCAGAGTGTAGTTTAGGTTGGCTAACGTTTACCTATCTTGTAAGGTTCTGGGGTAATAGAAACGGAGTACAAAATAAACTTTGCTACTATGCAAATTATATATTTACAAAATTAAAGGGGGTTTTAAGTAAGATATATAAACATAGGAGATGTACACAAGTTTCGGCTTCAAAGAGCTATTTGGACGGTGTCGACCGCCATACACACAAACGGACAATTGGCAGATGGGACGCTTCTTGAGCACACGTGAAACCAAATGACGGAGGCTTAAAAAGTGTGTGTGGGAAGGTGGGGGGGCTTGCTCGTTGCGGTAACCTCGAAGATTTGGTCCGAGGGAGTAATCCTGGCTTGTTTTTGAGTCTAAAATAATAGGCTCTTGACGAACGAGTATTAAACGAAATGAACTCAAATCTGGCCTTTAGATTGAGAACACCGAATCGAGAATTTGACGTGTCACGTTCGGGTAACGGGTGCCAATGAGTACGGAGTTGACTCACGCGAGCTCTAGGAGAATACACGAAGTTTGACGGGTTCTGCAAGGTTTCGGGCAGAACTACGGGACCGAAAAATGACGAATACTAGCGGACACAGGCGGTTACTGGAGTCCAAGTCTAGCGTCGGCTATTTTATAGGGGTGAGACGGAGGGCTTTTCCCCGCGCCTGAAGGGGGAAGGGTTCCAGTTAATAGACGCTTCGCCTGGTAAGGTGAACTTTACCCGACTCACACCATCGCGGGATAATCCCGCGCGGACCTTTCGTCTTCTTAAGCACATTTTAACCTTCCGCCTGTATCCCATCACGGCCTTCGCGATTTTGTGCCTTTATTGCGTGTATTAAAAAGATCACCCAAGTGTGTCTTCTCTTTCTCTCCTTTAAAGGGGCGACCGCGCGCGACTTTTCTCGCTCTCTCTCTGACAATATATAAATATATATATATATATATATATATATATATATATATATATATATAAAGTGAGAGAGAGAGAGAGAGAAAGATAGAAAGAGAGAAGTTGGACAAAATAATATGAACAATTGACATACACTATATTTTGGTTATTAATAAGGTGTTGGACCAGATTTTATTTGCCTTTAGTATAACTGCAATCCTTCGTGACAAATAATCATGCAATTCCTGTATGGTATCCGGCGGAATCCCTTCCTTGTGTTCTAGGCTATGTTCTTTCTAATTCAAAGCCGCCAATAATGATTAATTAATACATAGATCAGGTGATTGTGCTGATCACAGAAGATGTGCTGAATATAACATGGTGTTCACATTATTTTGTTCAACCTCCATATATATATATATATAATATATATATATATATATATATATATATATATATATATATATATATATATATATATATATATATATATTTATATATATATATATATTTATATATATATATATATATATATATATTTATATATATATATATATATATATATATATATATATATATATATATATATATATATATATATATATATTAAGAAAGATTATTGCAGTAACGCAGTTAATTATGCTGTTAAAAGGCTATTTTTGACAAACACAGTCCTTCTCACAGCCCTGGGAAGGAGCTCTTCTCACATAAACGAGAACGTAACACTTAAAATAAGCCTTTTAACCGCATAATTAATTGCGTTACTGCAATAACTTTTCTAAATTTATAAGGGGTGGCGAAAATGGGGAATAATAAATTTTTCATTCTCTTCGATAAGCAGGGGTGACACTTGAAAAGGCCAATCGAAAGATAGTTTTTCGGCTAGCTGAGAGAACGTTTATTTTAAGTGTTACCTTCTCGTGTATGTGAGAAGAGCTCCTTCCAAGGGCCTAGAGGAAGACTGTGCTTTCCAAAAATAGCCTTTTAACCGCATATATATATATATATATATATATATTTATATATATATATATATATATTTTTTTTTTCTAGGCGCCTAGCAAAAAGTTAACTAAATTCAAACTTAAATACTAAATAACTCAATCATTACTACAAAAATATAGTCACTTAAAAGTTTGTTTGCTGAATAAAAAAAACGTACCATATTTGAGCGTAGAACTCTCCACTCGGGGGAGCAATGGAGGCGGATGTGCCCATCTTGGCTTGGTCGCTTGCCAAACCTGCAGCAGAACCGTTCGTTCCGATGTCTCCCGTGGAGGCAGAAGAGCCCTTAGTCTTTTTTGTCTTACTTTTTATTTATTTTTAGGGGAGTCCCTTGCACCCGTAGGAATAGGAGAGGAGTAAGCTCTCTCTCCAGTCAGAGGGGTAATAAGAGTCACCTGAGAACGCACAGGGGGGGGGGGGCACCTCCTTTTCATTAGTTGAGCTGCCCTAGACTGGAAAGCGGAGTAAAGGGGGTGATTTTTTTTAGATTCATTCATGGGCATAGTGACCCTAGTATTTTCACATGACGCAAACGCTAATCACCCACACAGAGCCCGCCCTACAAGGGGTAATACGGGGCTTGCTGAGACCAATTTTCCCGCCTAGTGGCCTAGCAGCCCATCAGCATGGCGGCTCCACCTTAGGCTCGGCGTAAAATTGATAGACTGTGAAGGGAGAGAGAAAGGGTATGTGAGGAAGGTGGGGTGGGGTTGAGTCAGGTTGTTAATTTTAGTTGCAGCAAACGTTACAAGTATTTCCCGAGGTAATAAAAAAAATGCAAGTTTAAACAAATGGCTTTTGTAGGAACTTCTTTTTTCTAACGCACACCTCGCCCCAGACAAAATCTTTTAGATTCTGTATTCGTTTTGTTTGCAATAAACTTAAAATACTGATACTGAAAACATATAGAACTCTCAGGCCGAACCTCAGTGTATCGGATTACTTTTTCTCGAGGATGTGATGATTCATTATTTACATAATTAGTTCAGGAAAACGGTGGAAATAGACAAGGCCAAATTTCGGGAAGCGAAACTAAAATCGACACCGTGTTATCGAATGTGTGCGGGTTTCGGTCGGTTCGTAGGTGAGTCGAAGAGAATCTTTATAGTGTCGGTACCCGATAAAATTAATCAATCTCTGATCCGAGTAAGCAAAGAGTGAGTTTTGCCGCTGCGGATCTTTACCTATCATAGTAAAGTGAGCTTTTTCTGTCTCTTAGGTTAGGTCAAGTTTGTTTAGGTTACTCAAGAAACCGTTCATGTTTTTGGGTTCTTAGTAACGATGTAGAAGGTTAGGGAATGTAAGTTTAGTTTTGGTAATTCTATAGATTAAGCCCATATCACAAACAGATCCTCTTACTAAACATGCTTAAATAACTTTTGGTAATTTAAGACGAAGATAGCACCGTCATTTCCCATGTTTTAGAGCCTTCTAATCAAAGAAAGTTATAGAAGCTATGTTATTCAGCTCATCGAATTACATAAAAATAACTATTTCTATATGCAATTCTGACGAAATTTATTTTTCGAAATTTTGTTAATTTTTTGGTAAACCTGAAGATCAGTGGTCCTGGTCACATAATATTTCATCTATGTTCCAATATGTTTCACTTTTTTTTACTAATTTTGAGGGTTGGCTCGTGGGGGGGGGGAGACTGCTCTGGGAAACGGCTCGTGTGGGGGACGGCTCGTAGGGTGGATCGAAATTTTTATTTTATAAAATAATCTAACTAACGTTAATTCTCACTTTTCTTTTAAACAAAATCGCATCAGCGACTCGCAGGGGATGGCTGTCGTCATCAATAAATGAATAATCAATTTTTATTTTTTTAATTCCATTTAAGATCACTTTATATTTATTTTTGTGGCTATGATTTTTTTGCACTTTTTTGACTATTTTTATCATTTTAATACATTTGAAAATACTTAGCTAGATCTTTTAGATTAATTAGTTTTTGAGGAAAAGAGACGATCCTCAATACAAGAATTTCAGTTTTAACATGGATTCCTTGTATGCAACTTGACCTAAAAATATTCGCGAACTTGCGGGGCTTTTATGCGATCGAGAAAAATTAATAACATTTTTAGCCGATCATAAATTAATTGAAGTTCAAATTATTTGTGAAGAGTGTGGTCAAGCGTTAGCGCTCCAAGATAATTTTTCCTTTAAATGTGCTAAAACAAAACGTGATTTTGAGACCGGCAAGAGCAAACGCCATTATTTCAAATGTTCGGCTCTAAATGGGACTTTTTTTCAAAATCACTTCCTCGCCGCTATTTTCGAGCTATACCCCCCACAATAAAGTAAGTGAAAAGAATTTTCCATTTTATTTTTCATTTTCAAAAGTTTGTCGTTAATTTTTTTTGATTTTTTAAATGAATACAAAAATGATCCTTGTAGATTTTAACTAGGACTAAAACGCGCATGAATATGTGCGTTTGAACGAAACAAACTTCGTTCCAATAGATTTCGGCTGCAAAACATAAACATTGGCGGCTAAAAAATGTTAAAGTAGGCGGCGCTATCGTCGTCTTAAATTATCTAACTTTTACCCCTAACATTATACATCGTAGTTCGGAAAATAAAAATTAACCAATTTTAACATTGAAAACAAACATGCGAGTATAACTTCTACTGTCTAATGGTATTTCAAAATGTCGTCGTGAAGGAATTCTTACGTTCCAAAATTGGGTTGAAATACTTTCTTTTGTGAATTTATAAAGAGTGATAGATCCTTTCCGCTATAAAATTATTACTCCTGGGGCACTGTTACACGATTTAGTAAACGCCGGCGTTCTTCCTATTCAAAATTAGATAGAAATTTAGTGTAAAAATATTAACTTTTCAAGACTTTCTTCTAAATCCAGTAGGATAATATATATCTTTTGTTAAATTTATATGTGATAGTTTAAAATAGTATATATATATATATATATATCAAATGATTCATGTATTCTATTCGGAACAAACGAGGCATGTATTTTACTTGAATTTCGAAGGAACATTTGAAACGCCTTAGAAGTTTGGCTGCCGTCATGAACTAGCTGCTCATTGATAAGATACGCTGATACTCACCACTGCATGATTAAATAAAACTTTACACACCTCATCATAATTATATATAGTTAATCTCAACACCGTTATCATTTCACTTCCCGTCTTCATATCCTAACATACCACCTCTATTGTTTCGGAACCCTGCCAATGAAGTACTCTTGAGACCTATAATGGCACTCTTGCCCACATATTCTTATGAGGAAAGAGCATCCGCCCCCTCGCCACGCAAGAGGCCCTTAAAAGTTTCACCATTTCTGTTCGTGTTAAAAACACAATATGCCCGGATACCTTTCCTACTAACAACGTGGTCCGTCCACTGGTCGGCTCACCAGTGATGGTCGTTCTGAACTTTATGTGCATTTCTTTAACAGATCGGGACATCTCGTCTACGATGCTAGCGATGAATTGCGCTATCTACCAACCTACATCCATCCAGAATTACTAAAGGTAAAACATGTTTAGTTATAAAAAATAATGGTAATAAATGAATATAAGGCCATTCGAAAGATAGAGGGAGAGGTTCGGTTATATTGGGAGGGAACAGACGCCATTAGTTACGCAAGAAAAATAACCCTCATATAAATGTATTTTTTAATTGTAAATGCAATTTATTTTTAGTATAAGGAACACAAATTAACAGTTTCCTGATCTAAATAATCAATAATTAAAAAAGAAGAATAGATTCGACCATTAGTTAGCAATGGTTAAGTTATTGTATGGTCAAGTATTCGATCATTAGGTTATAATGGTAGTTAATGAACGTTTATCTTTGGTGATATTTTTATAGCAAAACATTTCCTATGCTTGGTAGATTTTCGGCTGCAGCTTTTCTTGATTCAGTCCTTACATCCTATTCGCGATGTGGTGCATGAAAATGGAAAAGAGCGTTACGCATTTCTGCGTCTCTTGGCTCTGCAGCAATGTTCCCTTATTTCGTTTGATGAAGTGTAGATGTAATTGGTGTGGAAAATCAGTACAAACAGAGACAAATTTAAAATAGTTCCCATAAACAGAAGAAAAGTAGCAGACATCAACGTGGACAATGTAAGATATGGATACAGTAACGACTGTAAAGTACTAGGTTTGGCAATAACGAAATCCAGTTACACGAAACACGTAGCCGAGAGAATACAGAAAGCAAAGAGAGGACTAGTACTCCTGTATAAATTAAGAAATTTAAGTCAAGAGAATAAAAAAAAAAAATTTACAAGGCGAGTATCCAACCAACACTGATCTATCTTGCAATCGCAATGCGACATTGTCAAGAACTAAACTGCTCGAACTACAAAGCGTTCAGAACAAAGCAATGTACCTAGTGACAAATACAAGAAGAGCAGAGATGAGAAGGATAGAAGAATTACATAGAGAATACAACGTCGAGCCCTTAAACAGGGTAATCATGAAGAAAGCAAAAGGAGCCATCGAGAGAACACATGACAAAATTGGAAAAGAACTTTCAACGCAAATAGAACTAGGAGTAGACTGGAGACCTCACTGACTCTTGCCAAGCAGGGAGAGGATCGGAAATGAGGACGAAGAAGAAGACATCTACACGTAGCAGGAAGGATACATCACCGGATGTGACAACAGATAGAGAGATACGGCAAAACCACGAAGGAAAGGGTAACCAAAACCCTTGAGGAAGAGAAAATGTGAAAGCCAAAAGAAAAAAAGGGAAAACATACATGCAAGAATAGACAGTTAGAATACAACATAACATGCGAGAAAAATAAACAAATTCTATAAAAAACAAACACACACTAATAGCGGTTTAGACACCAACTATAAGTACTAGGTAACAAAAACGGAAAGCACAGACACCTGGATCTCAGGTACTTCCTCTATAACTATAATCCCAACTTCTAACTAATTAAAATGGACAGATATTAGCTTGACCTCCAAGCATTTTGCGGCTCACCGCACGCCTCTAACTTCTTTCCATTCCTCACTAACTCTTGGTTACCGTCTTTCTTAACGGGCACTACAAATATACGTGGGTGGGTGATACACATTGTGGTATTAGCACCCTTATTAGATGTAGGGTCAAGACCACCTAGGTCATCTGTTTGATCTTCTACTAGTTTCTTGCTATACTATCGCTCCCTTTCCTCTTCCTCTCTCTGTCTTCCTCCTCTTTTCCCTGTTAACTTTTCCCCGGTGCCACAAGGCAAAGGGATTGGGGAAAATGGAAATAGGAGGAGTCCGGGCTCTCTCGCCCCTTCTCCTCATTTCTGGTCTTAACAGTGGGCCAGAAGAGAGGAGATGGGGCAGGATAGCTCTAGGGGCACTAGCCTTTTACACACGCTCGCACCTTTTCTTCTGTTCTGTTCTGTTTTTTCACTCAATACATCACCTTGGAAGAAATTTTAAAGAATACTCCACTCAACGAGAAGTTCACAGCCGTCAAAGGAGGAAAAGTTGAGGGAAAGACACCTCAAGAAAGATAACTCATTCTTTCTTCAAGACATACCTTGCACGGTATTCTCTACAGCTAGCTATCTACGGGATTCAGCAACCCTCCCCTGCTCCCCAACCTACTAAATAAAAATACCTTTATTTCCCTGACACGTCATAGTGGTATGGCGTGCTAAACCCCCTCCCATCCCTGCCCCGCCGTGACTTGGCTCTGTGAATGTGACTCTACACATATAGCTCCGTTGCAACTATGCCGTTCTACTTAGAAAGGGCATAATTGCAAACTTTGGGGAAAGTAGGTCTGAGGCCTAGCCCGCTGCGGAACCAAAAGGAAGGAGAAAGCTGGAGTGGGACTCAGTTATCAACGAGGGGGATATTAACACCCTACCCTGCGGCACTGTCCAAGACCACAGAGGGAGACTCTACCCTCTCTGTAAGATGTCGGACGTAACTGAAAAATACCCAAAACCTAATAGAGGGGGCGGCACCCCGACTGGAGTCAGTTGATTCTGGCTATAGTCACCATTAAGTGCGCCATGTTTTTACACGCTCTGAGGAGCCCAACCAGGTCCATATTCATTCATCATTCATCACCACATCCGAGTCATTTTCATATGGTCGTTATCAGCGGGGCGGGAGGAACTTCTATATAAAGAAAAAAAGAAAATGGCAGGGAACACTTCCTTCCTCACACTCCTACACACAAAAAACAATGGACCCACAACGAACAATGAACACACATTTCTAAACTTAGCCGTTACACATGACACCACAATTACGAACATAATTAAGACACATACAGGCTCACTGGAGGACGCCTCCAAATTCTACCAACACGCATCGGACACACTCGCCGCATTAGAACTACAGAAAAAATTAGCCGACGGTGTAGTAAAAAGACACTAAATACGCATCACAAAGACCAGCCCCCTATGGTTGGCCCTCTCCACTGATGACCTCCGCAAACACCTCAGACAGAAGTATGGGGAAGAGGTTATCACAGACCTATACTTCAACTGCACTAAAAAATGGGCAGTGATCACACTGTCCGACGAACACAGTAAAGCACTGCTGCTAGACCAAGGTATCAAAGTCTGCAGCACCCTAACATACCCACACAACATCGAGTCACAACTAAACATAAGACCCATGCAGTGCCACTGGTGTTACAAAATTGGATACCCAACACGCAACTGCCAAGCAGACCTGATCTGTTCCAAGTGCAGTGTAGTAGCCCATCACTACACCACCTGTACAGCCACTACACCCATCTGCTCCAACTGTGGCGGCGACCATGTCACCGTCAACCCCAAATGCCCTTACTTAATGCCCTTACTCAAAACACTATTCACCTCGCACAGTCTAGAGCAGATCACCTTCTCCGAGAAGGTGCTCGCTCTAATCGACGAGCATACACACAGGAGACCCGCACTCCTCCCTACCCCGGTGGGCACGAACAACTTCATCCCTGGACCTACCGCTGCCCTCACCACGCTCCACCCCCCTCCTACCCTTCTGTCCCTGCACCTCTCGCCTCTACCCACTGCTCCCATGTCTCTTCCAACTACCTCCTCTTCTTCCTCCACAGCTCCCACTCCTTTCTCCTTTATACCTAAACTCCCTCCTACCACCAGCACTCCACCTTCGGCAACCTCCATTCCCCCCTCTATTTCCACTAACCCCCCTCCCACCATCCCTACCAGCCTCTGACAGACTCCAACTCCACTCTCATTGACACCACAACCTCCACCTCCCCCAAATCCACCACACCATCAACAACACCCTGTATAAAAAAACTCTACCACGGACCCCCCCCCCACAGAACCACGCGTAAAGCTAACTCCCCCCCCCTCCTGCTGTTCCTTCTTCTCCCCATTCCACGCCCTCCTTCTTCGTTCTAACCTCCTCTCTTTCCCGAAAAAACCCCTCTCATAATCTGCACCTCCCCTACTATCTATAGCCTCCCAATATCCTAGCTCTACTCCCTCCACCTCTGCTCCTAACTTCTCCTCCTAGACTCTACTCTCTCCAACCCTTCTTCCACGACCGCTATCTCTAAACCTCCCTCTACAGAACACACTCTTCCCTCCACCACGGCCTGTCCACCCAATTACAACACTGACAACCTTTACACGCGTAAAGGTATTGGCCCCTTACGCCTCCTGGGCAATAACCAATGAGAGGGGAACGGTCCCGGCTAAATCAGCCTCACGCGCACTCCGCCCACGACAATAGGTCGCCTCAACGTGGCACAATTAAACGTACGCAGTTGGTACGGTATTTGCCATACTGTTGCCAACTGGATTCTAAACACACAAAGACCTGACATAATACTCTTGAACTCGACCAGCCTACATCCTCCCAACAACAGACTCCGCATTGCAGGCTACCACACATATATATCTCCACAGGCGCCGCACCTAGGATCAGCGATCCAAGTGAAGCGCTTTATACACCACTCCCTTCCCCAAACACAAGATGACTCTTTTCTAGCCTGCAAGGTACAGACAAGCTCCGGGTCCATACTAGTGGCCACACACTACAGACCACCACGCCTACAACTAAACATAGAAGTCCTACTCCGGGCTCTATCAAACCACAACCTTCCTATCTTCTTTGCGGGGGACCTCAACGCCTTTCACCCAACACTCCTTTCTAACACTAAGAATGATGCAACGAGTTACTTGGCCGGTGCCTTGGCGCGCTATCGCTGCGAGCACATCGGCCCGGCCTCCCCACATTCTTTTATCTTCGTGGAGATACCACGTCTTTGGACGTGGTCTTCCGCAACAACCACGATACACGCTTCTACACGCACATATCACTGGGTCCCCACGTACTCTCTGACCACATACCGATATGCCTTATCATATCTCAATCTCCCATACTCATATTCACATCACCTCTCTTCGACTAAAAAAACACGAACTGGGAAGAGTTCAGAGTTTAAGAGACACATAACAGATTACACACTACAAAACCCCGACCTGGACCACACCAATCCAGACATATTAGATGACTAATGGTGCTCAATCTTAAACACTATAACCACAGCTCGCGGCCTACACTCACCACATAAAACCTACACTTGCATAAAACATTTTACATATTCCATAAACATTTAGAGACTCATCGGACAGTACAACAATCACTACACTAGAGGCCCACGACAACACAATATCAATCACCTACGTGCCCGCATCCTACAGTGCGTGCAGCTAGATAGAAACCGGCAGTGGCGAAAGGTCGTCCGCATCGCGGATGACACCCATTGCACAAACCTTTCCTTTTTCTGGCGGCACGTAAAAAGGTATCTATGTACTGATCCACTCAAACCCATCATCCTCCAAGTAAATAACCAGACACTCACAGACACTAACGTCAGCCTCGACGCCTTTAGGTCCCACTGGGACACAGTACATACACGCAACCCACCTAAACCACGGCCTCACTAATACACAACCTCCCTGCAAACATATACCCCACACGTACACACCTATTCAACGCCTCACTAGCCTCAAGCCACTTCCCCAAGATATTCAAAGTCTCTCACAACATACTTCTACACAAAACAAACCAACACCCCAAACACCCAAACAATTACAGGTCTATTGTTCTATTAGAGCACCTAGGCAAAATACTCGAACGCATGATCAACTGCTGCCTACGAGAATACCTGCAAGAGAGGGACTGGTTCTCCCCCAACAATATGGGTTCAGGAGGGGCCGGTCCACTCAGGCGGCTCTGCCATCGTTTATGACAGAATACAATAAAAAATGCCAGGTACTTTAAAAGACACTCTCCATCAGCAAGGACGTGGAGAAGGCCTTCGATAAAGTGTGGCATGAGGGACTCCGTTGGAAACTCGCCAACAATACGGAGTTACCTCTCTGCACTAGAAGTCTCCTCTCGCTCTACCTCACTGAACGGAGATGCCACATAAAATATGTACAACAATACCCTCTCACAACCCTTCACACCACGCTCAGGCGTTCCCGAAGGAAGCGTACTGGCACTCACACTATACATCATGTACACAAACGACACCTCACGCCCACCCAAAAATTGCTGTCACACATACACAGTGTCCTACGTCGATGACGAGACCATTCTCGTCAGCGGCCGTGGACTAGAAGAAATCGCGCTCCACGCCCAAATAATACTATACACTAAGATAGATTATGAGGATAAATGGCTGATAGCCACAAATCCCCAGAAGACACAGATGACACTCTATGGCGCAAGAGATCACTTCATGCATAACCTACAAATCTTCTCACACACACCAGACACCAGACATGAACCATCTAAACCCAACAAAGCTCGAATGCACACAACATACACAAATCCTTGGGGTAATTTTGACAAGACCCTCAGGTTCAATATACACCAGAACATAACACAATCAAGAGACTCACGTACAAACACATCGCTGCTCAGGTTTTACCCTGCGGGCATAAAACTTCAGTTACACCTATACAAAACACTCGTGCGACCTCTTTTCACGTACGCCCCACTGTCACTCGTAGCCGCGAGTGACACGTGGCAGCAGAAGGTTCAGCGCATTCAGAACTCTGCTCTGAAGCGCGCTTGCAGCTCTCCCCTGTACACGAGAATGTCCACATTACACGATAACAACAAATTATCATCCCTCAACACATACGCTCACACCAGACTCACAAAAAAACTCGGGAAACTCGCCAGAGACCCATTATACACCGAACTACATGTAAAACGGTATGCGATGGCACCGCGATACCCGGCGGCCCATGACTACCCACAACCCATACCGTTCTTCGCATAAGCTAAAGACATCATGAATAACGCGTTTCCAATTAAGCAAACATGCTCTCCTTCCTGACCACCCTCCAACCGTCATCCAGTCACGAACACCTCGAGAGCCACCTAACCACACCACGCTTCGGTGTCTAGCCACCGACCTATCAACTCTTCCTATCCCTTCTCAAGGTATTTCCACAACCTTTTCCTCTACGACTGCCTGTTCGCCTGTGTTACACAGCGATCCCTCTCTGTCCTTTCTATACACACATCATTATCATCATCATTTTCTTTCACTCTGTCAGATCTTCACTCCATTCATTACATCGGTAAAGGAGGCAAGAACATTTCAAAACGCTCCGAAGATGATCGAATAAGATTGAAATCTTAGCAATTTAGTTTGTTTTTTAGCAAACAAATTCATTTAAAAAAAGAGATAATATTACTGATGTGATCCACCATCTACAAGATGGAATAGGAAAGATAGTTAGAAGAAGAGAAAGTTGCCAAAGGAAATTAATTTTTGCAAAATGCACAATGGTCTTAAACAAAATTTGCATTCAGGAAAGACTGCTACCTAACTACACTAATATATATATATATATATATATATATATATATATATATATATATATATATATATATATATATATATATATATATATATATGTATATATATATATATATATATATATATATATATATATATATATATATATATATATATATATATATATATATATAAGGACAATTGGTTTTATGTAAGTAGACCTGCATGATTCGAAATTTTGATATGTAGGTAGGCCGTTTATGTAATCTTTCTCTTTAAAACGCCTTTTCAAAAATTATACCATGAATAATTTAGCAATTCTAAAAGTATAAATTATATATCTTTCCCGATTCCTAATACCATTCAGTACACTTAAAATATTGTTAGTGTTTTCATATACTTAATTGGCACACAATTTTGTAATTAAATATATACATAGATTATCTTGATGCAAATCGCAAGGTGTATGAAAATTAATGGGACAAAACTGTCAGAGTTAATCCTTCGGGCATTAAATAAATTGGAATCGTTGTTAATGATTTAGTAGAGTTATTGCGGTTTGATTTTACGAAATTTTATTTTCGATCGAACAAGCGGCCATACTTCTAAAAGAGCAGTGATAGCATGGGCCCAGAAAATAGGAAATTTTGCATTTGATAATTCATTCCGTCTTCTGAGAATTTTTTGACTCACGAGGTGAGTGTGCAATTCTGTGAAAGAAAGTAACTCTATAGTTTTCCCATTACTATTGAATAGATCACGTTCCACCAAATATGGGTCTGGGCTTCCTTTTTCCCATATACCTAAACTTTGGGCAAAAAAGAAAGAAAGAGTGCGTTTATTAAGGAAGCCAACTTAATTACAGAGGAAAAAAATATCTTATAAAGGAAAGCGGTGAAAAGTCTCTCTATGGTGGAAGAGAACAAGGCAACCGCTTGATATAGATAGCTCTTCGGTTTCATTAAAGTGCTAAAGTTGCTCTTTTTTAAATCCAGGATTTAGTGCAATTTTTTATGTCCACTGTCGATAGTGATTAAGAATCTTTACTATGCGGCAAAATACCATGTTAATTTGATTTCAGTTACATTTTTCACGTTCAACTGTAGTTATTATGATCCATTGCCAAGAGAAAATGGTAACATTTGTACGAGTTCAAAACACTTTATTTTACTAAATAAAAGAGAATAAATACGGATGGAAATAAAAGAGTACATACGAGAGGCGGTCAATAAGTTTTGCAATTAGAATAAAAGGAAACGAGATATAAGGAAAAGTGTTTTATTATTTTTCAATATAACTACCCTCGACTTCAATGCACTTGCGCCACTTGTCCCTGAGGCTTCGAATTCCCGACAACCAAAAATCTCCCGACTGCTGTTCAATCCACTGCTGGACGGCGAGATGAACATCTTTATCGTCCCCAAACTGGCGTCCACGCAGTGCAGCTTTGAGCTGGCGGAATAAAAAGTAGTCGCTAGGGGATCCCAGTGATGGACCCACGTTTCATCACCTGTCACTATGCCTAACTAGACTCGCGCCGGGTCTTGGTTGTACAGGAGCAGCAGCTCCTCCGAACTTTGATGACTTTGAAGTCGATCATGGGGCGTGAGGTTTATAGGGACCCAACGGGCAGAGACCTAGGTCAAGGCCAAATTGTCGTAGATGATGTTGATAACACTTCCATGTGATATTCCAAGTTCTAGCTCGATTTCTTTGACCTTCACCCGTCGATTTTCGAGGATCATCCTCTCCACACGCCCACATTGTCCTCGTTTGTCACGTTTGACGGGCGTCCTGGACGCGGGTCATCTTCAAGGGACTCACCACCATGGTAGAACTCCCTATTCCAGCGAGTAATTGTTGCATAGAAAGGGGTGGTGTCGGTGTACACTGCAACCATGCGTTCATGGATCTCTTTTGCATTCTTGCCTTCCTTGGTCAAAAATTTGATCACTGCGCGGTGTTCAACCTTCTTCATTGTTGAAGAATTTGTGACTGACGATCTGCGATCAGCTACTGCTTCTTAAATAGACGAGGCAGGAGCGTGCGGCTGCAGTTTCTGACTTTTCATAACTTGTCATAACACCCCCACAAACAGCCATCCCCCTTCCTCTGTTTTGCCCTACCGATTCGCGAAACCTATTGACCACCCCTCTTAGCTGCTTTATGTACGGTATAAAACCATTATTCTACCTCCCTTTTTGTTTCTTTCATCTCTCATGCTCTGTACTTTTATAAGCCTTTCATTTACTTCACTTCCATCCACCTTTTATTGAGTTTCTGTTAGTATCATTATATAATCTTTGCTTTTAATTATTTTTTCTATTTAACCTATATTTTTTTGATAAGCTAAATATATTTATGTAGTTCACAGTTATCATACTGCTTTTCTTTTCTTCTTGCACCTTTATCGTGTTTATGAAGATTTCACTTTGATTTAATATTATGCTTCTTTCATCTTTATTTTGCACTATAGTTTATGTTCTATTACTATTAGTATTATTTATATTAATAGTAAAATTACTTTCCTTGCTATTTCGATTTTTTGCTTTCTGTTTTTCTCTCCCAGATATCATTGTTTTGCATTTTTATTTACAATATTACCATTTATTATGGTCCATCCATAGTCACCATTCTGTTGTCAAGCTTTATCTTAAAGTTTTGTCCCAATGTTCATCATTTTCTGTTAGTCCAAGAGCAAAGCATGCTTGCCTGTAGGTTTCCATAGGTAAGCATTTTAAAGTCACTTGGTCCTGTACATTGTGCAATAATAATCTTAGAAAGAAACATTCTGGATTTTTAGGTGAACAGCATATACCATACCAAGGACATCACTGCATCTGATTACTTGAATTATTAGATGTGGTTCTCCTTGATTCCTCCTAGAAAATGTTGCTGCTTTGTAGGTAAAATATTTAAATACTTAGGGATATAAAAGTGTTTTGGCAAACTCGTGTTCTGTACAGAGGTTCAAAAACGCCATTAAGGTAGTGTTTTTTGGCCTTTCAGCCAGCTCTCTTGCATTTTCCTCAGTGTAATAGACTTTCTGACCATTTTCCAAATGCACAGCCAGGTGCTGAACTAAAGGACTTCTGTTATGAATAGGAAAAGAAAGTATTCTCCAGACTGCCTCATTACTGAAAATATATCTTCCCATTTGAAATCGTTCAACTTCATTATGATTCTCCAGGCTGAAAACTGCCTGATCACTACCTTTGTTTATATACTTGCAAACATATGTGATTGATTTAATACTGTGGCAAAATTCCACATTGATGTGAGCATTGAATGTTTTGCAAAGGAATGGACTATACGGAACCCCCCAATGGTTCTCTACAATAATATAATTTCCATTTTTTTCACAGCGAAATGAATATCCTCCATCTTCTGTTGTTCTTCTTTTATAGATTGGATATCCGTCTGTATAAGTCAGTGTTTCCTTAATTAAGTTCTTTGGATATTTTTTG
The DNA here is from genome assembly GCA_963969495.1 of Ceratothoa steindachneri. Taxonomy (NCBI): domain Eukaryota; kingdom Metazoa; phylum Arthropoda; class Malacostraca; order Isopoda; family Cymothoidae; genus Ceratothoa; species Ceratothoa steindachneri. The sequence goes on along the minus strand of OZ018330.1, from coordinate 141,508,106 downwards.
ATGCAACTTTTTCCTACTATACAGAGACTATTTGGATTAACAGAACCACATCGTCCATGGATCATATTCTTCTTGATGATTTCAAATAACATTGGATCTATTTCACGATTTATTAATTCTGCACTGTTAATAAGGTCAATCTCATTGGAACTTATTTTGTCCTTCAGCCAAATTAGCAAATGGGCATGTGTCAAGTCTCGCTTTTTCCATTTAATTGTATAAATATCACATGTCACTTGTCCAAACAGCTTTCCTTTAGCAATCAGATTTATGAGTTTGTCCACTTTAAGCTTGAATACTCTTGCTACAATATCATGTCTGTCAGTACAGATTGTCCAGGAAGAAAATTCTCTTGCACTTCTTTCCATATAGGATTACAGGTAAAGGTAATGAATAGGTCAGGTTTGCCATAATGTCTGACATATCAAATTGCATTCTGTACTTTCTCTTGCATGTTCCTAGGACCTCCAGTGAAAAAGGCAGAATCACCATTTGTCAAGAATTATTAGCCTTATTTGCAGTGCCATTACTTAAAACTACATCCTTTTGTGGATATAGTCCTCTGCTCTGAGCTTTTTCTGATGCAGCTTGATGAACAACAGTCTCTCTGACTCAATCTTGGCATACATATCAACTAAGAATTGATTGAGAAGCTGCTTAAATCGCAATAGCAATAGCAATAGCAAATTAAATTTTCCTGCCTCACCATTATTCTATAGGAAGAAAAATCCTGAGCAGATATTTTCTTGTTATTCCTTGTTCCAGTTTATAGATCTCTTTGCCTCAAAAGTAAATTATAACCATCATTTCCTTGCCATAATATCAAGGAGTCATAAGCTCTATGAGGTTCAGCGACTTTCTTCAGATTTCCATCTTTATATTGTAGAACAATATCTCTTTTTCTAAAGTCTTGTCCTACAATCAAAAGTCCAACTTCATTTGTTGCAGGAGAATTGAATCTCCTTGGATTTTTACCATTTGGAGATTTGTCTGCTCTGATGATTAATCTGACTTCTTCATCTGTACTTCTTTCCAAGGCTGTCTTGAATTTCTGATATAAACATTGTTTTGGTGAAGTAATTCTTGGATATTCAGCACTATGTTTAGTTTTAAATCCTTACACACGTTTACTCTGGTCCGTGCCTGAACTTTATGTCTTCAATGAAATAGATTTGAAGAAACTTGCTTGGCTCATTCAGCAAAGGATAAATTGAACCAATTCTGTGATAGATTTGGCCTTGGACTATGAATCTTGACTCCAAATGATGTCATAGAAGAGCACTTGTTTTAAGCTCTTATGACTCTTAAAAATTCAACTGAATCTGGATTTTATCTATCTAATAGGAAAAGTAATAGTTGAATTGGAATAGAGAGTTCTTCCAACTGAACTTTTACATTTCTGCAACAAAGACCATTGGTCTCAACCTTGAAATTTCGTGCTTTGCAATACTTACATTCATTTTCCAAACTTCCAATAGACAACTTCAGGTGGTTTGAATAATCTTCCTTGTGATCATAATTAAATGCTGCTCTATCTAGATCTGAAAAAATGCACCTCTCACTTGTTTTATTCGTACAGCGTTGATTGTTCTTCTGCTTGCCTTTGATAAATGATTCAGAAGCCCTGACTCTTCTCATCCTTTCAGCATTAGCTTCTATCTTCTTTCTACTATCATCTGGAGTTTTAGAGGCCCTTCTTTGACCCGATCTTTCAGCTCTTGCAGCTTTGGATACTCTTCTGGTTTGCGTTTGGTTGAGATCTTCAGCAACTCTTTGAGACTCACCACCATAGTCCTGTCGATAATACCCAGGCTCAATGCTGATATCTTCTTCTTCTACACTTGAGTGAGATAACATTTCATACGATGGCAAGAAGACATCTTAGTGTAAGTTGTGATGATTGTATTTGCGTTTCCATCATTAATATTTATTAATGATAGATTGCTTCCATTAAAAATTTGTACTATGGCATAATAGGCTTTGGCCAATAACTGGATTTCAATATTATCCCCCCTTCATTTTTGCCCAGATCGAAGTGCTTGTAAGTAGTTTTTGAAGGCCAGTTTAGCGTCACCAGAGTCTGTATCAAGAAAGAGTAAAAAACGTTCTTTTTCGATTCCAACAGTTGTGAAGCAAAAGCTCTGAGCTACAGATGATCTGCCTTAATATTAAATCGCTGCAAAGTTTTGGCAAAGCTATGAAATAACCAATTTCCATTCCCAGGTTTGCGTTCATAAACCAAATCAAATTTGTTGGCAAAAAGAATGTAAGTATTGCAAAGCAAGAAGGTTTAATGTAACCAGCAGACATCGAACTGATCCTTGAATCCGGTTTTAATTTTTTGGAAGGAACATCATCTACGCCTTTGGAAGTGTGCTTCTTTTTAAATTTGGAAAAGTTATTCAAGACTTTTTCTGATTTTCTTGGACTCATGTTCTTGGATATAAAGATTTCTTATCCTCTTGAATTTCAAGTTATGTCAACAAATTTATTCTCTAAGCCGACATTGGTCAATATTAGACTGATGCACTAAAGAGAAGCTTCTGAACAAACAGCATTTGACTTTAAAGTAAACTCATTCATTATAACAAACCTTGGGCAAACGATTGCTAGTTTTTAATAATCATCATCATCATCACTTCACTAAATCTATAATTTAAGAAGGGAATTTTTTGAGTATTTGAATAATAATTTCACTTTAGTTTGGTTATGACTTATGTTTTTGTATCAAAGTTATTTCTAATAATTCTTTTATAATACCAATAAACAAAATGGTGAAGTTCAGAAATAAATATAAGTATTGAAATTTTGTGAATTTTTTTAAAACCCAAAGAATTACAAATGGTGAAGTTCAGAAAATTTATTTTTATATATCTTCTTCTTCTATTCTATAACTCTATATTTTAGCAACGTGATATTTTGAAAGGGATGATATTCAGTTTAGAGTTCCTTTTTAAAATTATTATAATTGGCTAAGGTCAGAAAATATATAAAAATTTAACCATGGCTGCTTTTTATTAGATTTTAAATTTTAATCTTAGTAGCGAAGCGCAAGTTTCTCCCGGGAAGAGTGGTGAAGCCATAGCCTGGTTCCTTAAAAATATTAAAAAAATAACATTTTGAAGTTCAGAAATAAATATAAGTATCAAATTTTTGTGATTTTTTTTTAAACTAAAAGAATAAAAAATGGTAAAGTTCAGAAATTTTTTTAAAATCTTGGCATGGAAATTATTAGAGAAAATTTAGATGGAGAAAAAAAGAGAATCATGATAGGCCGTATTCCAGAGACCGAAAGTCTGCCAGCTAAGCGCAAGCTCCTTCTGTAAGGAGGAGTGGTGAAGCTGCTCCTCTTGTTTCTAATGATAAAATTTCTTTCATATGCGTAACCCGCTTTTTGTGGGCCCCGCGGGTCTCACAGAGTTTTGTGGGCCCAAATGAGTATATGTATGTACTACTAGCCCCAAACCCCATCTGCATGCAAATTTTTTAAAAAGATCTGTGGAGCTGTTTTTGAGATGGGCACACACACACACATTTGCTTTTATTTATTTAAATGTTTCAAAATATTTATGAATATAAAGTGGGGCTGGGATCCATATAAAGTCAAAATATATTCTTCCACTTTACCAAGAATATTAGAATAACAAACTTTCACGCTGTAGCGACCATCGGTAGTGGTTGTTTTTTTACTTTCTACCCTTTTCATTATTATTTTCTCTTCCCTATGCATTTCTAACAATAAATGCGAGGTTCCACACCAGTGCTTGGACAGCTTCCTGCAAATATAACGTAAATAAATGTTAAAGTGAATGTTTATATTTGCCATCAAGATTCACATCAGCTACGATTCAAGACACGATCACTCTCTGGAAGCCTCGAAGTGCCTTAAACATCCGGTCTGGCGCTTCCTCTCCCATCTTTAACAACTCTTTAGTAAGGCCCTGCGCCAAGTCTGGTTATGACTCGAACTTCCTGCTGTTTTCAAGTTCCCTTTGTGTAAGGGTGAGCTTTTATCGACATGGCGACGGGGAATAATAGCGAAAATATCTAATGTTGGCTCAAGAATTTAAGTTCACGGCTTTGGCGATGACGCTCGTTAAAATTTATGGCACTGTGTGTGTCTACATGACAGAAAAATATGAACAGATAACAGGATGGACTAGATTATGGAGAGTTCACTGTAGAACAACGCAAATTCGGTGAATCTTTTCGGAGAAAAGGGTTTAGAAAAGAATGGGGAATTGTATTTATGTATATGGTATTAGAGAATGAAGAATAGATGATTAGGTAGGCAAAAAGGAAAGATTCAAGAAAGACAAAATCAGACGTAAGGAGATCAACGATATTTCCGAATTGAAATCCAGAGGTTTGTGCTATTCTTTAAATCGCCTCAAAGAAACAAAAATTTATATTACAAAGTCAATATTTATCAAGCATATTGAAAGGAATTTTATGCTCATTGTTTATATGTAAACAATTCTATTTAATTCAAATAGAAACGAATAGATCACCTCCAACTCCCTGCAATGCTTATGGCATTCACTCTCTCCTGTTGGCTACTTCCACGTTGTGTTCTTAGTTGTTGCCTCCCAATTATGCTGTCATTGCTGTAAATCAGTTTCTAAACGGTCAGCTTCCCATTCCTTAAGTTGTCAACTACACTACCATACATAGTTTTATAATAGCGCTTAAACTATTTGTTCATATTTAACCAGAAATTAACTGAAAAAATAAAAAAACATTTTTTTGTGAAATTTTTCTTATTTCGCTAGGGATAAGTGATCAGTTGGATACCAGGTATTATAAAGTAAACTTACCCGAAGCTACCAGCATGGGGTATATTCTCTCTTATTTCTAAGGAACAGAGATATACCGATGAATAGAAGATATGTATACGTTACGTACAAAAAAAAGATGTATAAATTCAAAACTTTGATCCTCAAATTCCTCAAATAATTTGTAGAAAAAGTTTGATAAAATAAATTATCAAGTTTTGTGAAGGACGTAATAAGCCTAATAATTCTCTTAATTGATTAAGTCGTACATTTTCAATTATTAAAAATAATACTATTAAAAAGGTATTGATAACTATTATTCGGGCCAAGCATTACCCCTTTTACCGAACCATAGACAAGGAATGATGTAAATGGATTTGAGACTAAAAAAAATCACAGTTTGGCAGATAGTAACTCCCTCAGAGGGGGCCACAAACATAGACTCTAGTCAATTTGCAAGCCAAAATTTCAGCTTTTCTCATTCTTATTTTAATCAGTGAAGATGTCTAAGAATTTTCCTCTTGAACTCGACTGACGACTGACCCTATGAAGATAACACTCGAAACATAGTTAAATATACAAACGATAAATATATGGATAGAAAAGTAATGCCGTCATGAAAAATATAAAATGGCCCCGGACGAGAAAACTTTATTAAAAAAAAAGAGGGAAATATATGAAAAATGAATGCGGATTGCCTGAATAGCGAAAAAGTGCCAAAAACCCCCCAAAAAAACTATTGCACATAAGAGAGGAAGGTAGCAATAGTGAGGAGAAAATATTGAAAAGGAATGATGCAACATGTTTGGACAAGAGAAAATCCAAAGTTAAAGAAGATACATTTAACTGTTCACAAGATGATCATCCTAAAATTGTAGATTTTAACGCTTTCTACTCTATTAAATATTTCCAAAACAAATTTCCATGGAAAGAATATGCATTTAAAATTGACTAACTAACTTAGATACAGAAACTAAAATAGACCATATAAAGTTTTTTTCTTCCGTCTCGCTTTCTGAGCAAAAGGTCTATTTTATGTATATTTAAGACAAAACAAGCCATGAACATTAATATTTAAAAAAAATCAAGAAACTATAGACCAAAAAGGCATATTTGCACAATTTTTTATTTTGAGGAACAAGCTTTCCTCAACTCCTTTTCTTTCTAAATTCTGTTCCTACTTGATGTATTTTAGTAGAGCAAAAGGAAGCAATTAACAGGAATGACCACTGATCAAAGGTAGGAACCAGGAGAGAAAAAATCCAAACTCGGTAACTTCCAGGCTATGTTAAACAGTGTAAAATACAGAAAAGCTATAGAGGATGATATAAGAGTAACTAAAAAGTCGCACTATTACAAAGTTGATCATTACTTTATTTCTCTAACGATGCACTGATATCTCGTAGTAGGGTGGAGTATTGCGCTTTGAAAATGCATCTTTAGATTTGAAGGGTTTTCTTTGAAGTCATTTTATGAATTTATTATGTACATATATGTTTTTTATTTTCTCTACCTTCGCACAGATACCTAAATAATATCAAATATCTAACTAAACCACTAGACACAATAGACCTTCACTCTATTCTTTCCGATAACGCTTCAATAAAATCTCTTAAACAGACAATTTTCCACCAGAATTTGTCTTTCTTGTGTTTCTTTCAGTAAATATTTTGCTTCTACTTTTCTTGAAAAGATCATATCCACTGTTAGAAAAAAATAAATTTTTATACTTCTACTCCCATGAATATTTACATATCTCTTATTTTTTTCAAAGGTACTCTTTAAATTAAAAAAAATGAGGAAAGAAAAAGGAATTGTAGGGATTATACTGAGCATAGAAAGCCATAATTGAAGATTTCTTTTACAAACAAGTTGATAAAAAAAACTGTAATTTGAACTTGAGATTTAATAAGTTGAATGGCCGGAGCTTGTGAGTCCTATCCATCGAGGTGGATGAAGAACAACGAAGACGAAGTGATTTGGTCGACTGTGTGGATAATGTATATCTGACTGTGTGAATAATGTGTGTTGTTTTATATGTGTAGAGAAGGTGAGCGTGACCAATAGGGTTTCTAGGGAGGAGCTTTGTCTAAAGTGAATGTTCGTGGATGTGTGTTCGAGAGAGAGAGAGATAGGGAGACCCGAGATTGTCTATCAAAGGATGTTCATAGATAGATGGTGGGAAAAGGAATATTTAGATTTTTAATAAACAAAAAGGAATGAAATGATTAAATAACAGTTTCATGGGAACGAAGTTTTTTATAAGAAGGAAGATAATGTGACCAAGGCGAAATCAATGGTCAATCCGGCCAAAACACGTGAGTCTGTACAAGAGTGTGTTCAATTTTTTATATATCTATCTCTCTCTCTATATATATAATAGTCGAGTTCAGTGTAACTAGAATTTATACAAGAAGTTTAAGACCGAGACTAATGAGATAATATTCATCTTTATTGTACAATAGACTTTTTGAGGTCCATGAATCTCATTCACTAACTGGATACTATAAGACGGAGATATAACTGGACGTGGTGTTGCATACAACAAAGCTTTCCAAAAATATAAAATTTTATCTATATATGCATAGCGTTATTTTTGGTTAAATATTTATTTAAATGCACAAGGATAACGGTGTAGAAGATGAATGAGCATTGGGGAAGGTTTTCATTTAAAAATAAAAAAGACTTCAAAAGTCTGACGTCAAATGTGTCACTTTTGTATATAGAATACAAAAACTAGTCGAATCTACGACAGGTTTACAAGATATCGAATGTTCTCGAATGACGGATTGGTCTGGACAAGTTAATGCTTGACCTCTGTTCCTGCCTATTTTCAAGTGCTGATTGACTCTGCTATAATATAGGTGTCTTGGTAGTAGACCCAAAATACGAAGCGCTGTAAGATGAATAATTTAATTGTTTAATAAGAATTGAGTGATAGACAAATGGGATTGGCTACTTGGAGTTTAACAAAGACCCATTGAGAAGAGAGTTCTAAACCTAAAAGACCTCAAAGAATTTTTGGCTAGAAAGAAGCCATATCTTTCTAAGACCCCGTTGCAGCAAGACTCCCGTTTGCAAGGAAGCAAGTTCACTCCAATAAAACATTTTTAAGAAGTTATTAGGCAGTGACGAAAACAAAAAGGTTACAACTCTTAAGTTTTGAATGAAGTCAGGGATGCCAGAAAAATGGAAAAATGCTACGAACCTTAAAGTACTATACTAATCAGGAAACACGTTATAGTGAGTATTATGTTATAAAATTCGTTTGCTAATAAAATAAAAGAAAGTTTTAAAACTAATGTAATGATGAGTGGGCATATTTGGCTAGATTAAAATAACGCCTACCAAAAACAGGACAACCATCACGAACCTTCACTGGGTCCACTAATTTCAACTTTTCTCTCAATTAAATAGACTTTGATTTCATGCCGTCGTTAAGTTTATATTATTAAAACTACTACAACTTGAATTATTTAATTTATTACCGGTATTTTAATTTTTAAATTAATTCCAACATAATCTTATAACTTCCTTCAGCCCATGCAGATCCTTTTGCTTTCATTAATTTTAACAAATATTAAATATTTTAGTGGTATTATTCCATCTATATATCAATCAATACATCAGCTAAGATATTTTTTGACAACAAAAGAAGAAAATGACGTCATGTCTAGCTTATGGAAACAGCTCCCAGGTTTTTACTTTTTTCGTTCATGATCCGCATCAAAGGAAAAGAAAAGAACGGGGCTTCCAGGCTTTTTTCCTCCTCAAAAAACATATTCCCAAAGGAGTCTTAAATATACGCAATTCATATGTTTATTTGCTTTGGAAATATGCCAAAATTTATTTAAGTCTATAAAAATAATACCGTTTGGCTGCAATCCCAATTCACAAAAAATATTTGGGGTAAATAAACATATAAATTTGCGTTATAATAACATATCAAAAGTAATAATGTGTTTTAATGCAAGGGCCTTTGTTTTCCTAAAGGGTAAAGAAAAATACGTGTGCTTTTTTACAGAGGCAGCATAAATAAGGAAGAGCAAAGGAGCGTAGACACAGTTACATATAAGAATGAACTAGAGTAAGGCTACTTAAAAAAGAAAACTTATTTAATCTAATTTCGATAAGAAACATTTGTTGTAAGATGGTGGAGCGATTGAAGGAAGGAAATGTCAACACTGATCAAATATGCAAAGCATTTGGGGTTGTTTGAGCGGGAAGAAAGGATTTATTGCAAGAGAAACTAGTAGACGAAAATAAATGAAAAAAGGAAAGTAGACAATTTAAGGGGGGACAGGTAGAGCCAGAATCAACGAAAGAATAACTACATCTGGAAGAAATAGAGAGAAAGAACTCTCACATTAAAATGGAATAAGAAATAGCTAGCATGAATAAAGTTCCTCTAATCATAAATGATGCACCTTAAGTTCTTTTCCACTTTGAGGCGTCTTCAAGTGCATCGAGGGAATATTTATACACTGTACTATGGATATCAATGACATCCTTACAAACCAACCGACTAATGGCTCTGATCTCCTCCATGATGGTTTCTTTGAGTTTCTTGATGGTCCTGGATCTCCTTGCGTGCACTCTGTCTTTAAAGTAGCCTCAGAGAAAGAAAGCTGGGGGTGGGGGCTAAGGTCTGGGCTGTGAGGTGCACATTCAAAATCAGTCTTAAGACTGATCCCACGGCCACCAAAGTTCTCGTTCAGCCAATCTCGGGACAAGTTTGAAATGTGAGAGCTTTCTCCATCTTGCTGGACCAAAACTTTCCCATAAGCGACGGGAGCAGGGTTGGCAGCTCCTTCTTAAAGGTTTTAAGGACCTCAACATACCGCTTCTTCGTGACTGTGACTGTCACGCCAGATTCCTCGAAGAAGAATGGTCTGATGATGCCTCTGGCTGAGTTTGCAGTCCATACCTTGCACTAAGAGTGTGTGCATGCATGTTTTTTAGGGGTCAGCGTGTATAACTGCCAAGGTCCTCTTAAGATTAGCTAGGATTTCTTTTTGCTTTGGCAATTACATCCTAACAATTCGACCAATTCTAACGAGATTTAAAGCCATTATGTTGTTTTACATTCTCTTTTTAATGATATAATTAGCATAGTCCTCCCAAAGTTAGTCCAGGAATATTACAAGTTTTGAGGGTCGTAAGGTCATTAATCAGAATAGGTGAGAGAACGCGACTTCGGTCAGCAGACCTTGTTTGTATATGCTTTTATTTCGCTGATTTAATCATTGTTTAATCCTTACAGAATTTATAAAATATGATTGGTCCAAACAAATATTCCTATGTTAAGATGAAATAATTTTTTATTCTTTGATCTAAACATTATTCTAACTTTATAGTTTTTGTCACTCTTGATTTGTCTTAAAAGATATTCTTTTTTGAAAAGTTTCATTGTTTTCCCAGAAGATAACCTTCGATAAGGTCAAAAGCATCTCGGCTAATAAAGATATGCCACTTGCCAGAATTTTTCCCACCTTTTGCCTTCTGAAAATAGTTTTGAAAAGGTTAAAAAAGCTGCAGCGCAATCTTAACCAAGCAGCCATCACTCGATTTTAAAAACCTTGTATACAAGATGACAGCCTACCACGCGTTATATATATATATATATATATATATATATATATATATATATATATATATATATATATATATACATATATATATATATATATATATATATATATATATATATATATATATATATATACATATATATATATATATATATATATATATATATATATATATATATATATATATATATATATATATATATATATATATATATATATATATATATATATATATATATATATATATATATATATATATATATATATATATATATATATATATATATATATATATATATATATATATATATATATATATATATATATATATATATATATATATATATATATATATATATATATATATATATATATATATATATATATATACACGAAGAGCGATCAATAAGTTTTGCGAATCGAAGGGAAAAACAGAGGAAGGGGATGGCTGTTTGTGGGGGTGTTAGGACAAGTTATGACAAGTCAGGACCTGCAGCCGCACGCTCCTGCCTCGTCTATTTAAGAAACAGTAGCTGATCGCAGATCGTCAGTAACAAATTTTTCAACAATAGAGAAGATTGAACACCGCGCAGTGATCAAATTTTGACCACTGAAGGCAAGAATGCAAAAAAGATCCATGAACGCATGGTTGCAGTGTACACCGACACCTCCCATTGATATGCAACCATTGCTCGCTGAAATAGGGAGTTCCGCCATAGTGGTGAGTCCCTTGAAGATGACTCCTGTCCAGGACGCCCGTCAGACGTGACCAACGAGGACAATGTAGCCCGTGTGGAGAGGAGGATCCTCGAAAATTGAAGGGTGAAGGTCGAAAAAATCGAGCAAGAACTGAGAATATCCCATTGGAGTGTTACCAACATCGTCCACGACAATTTGGCCATGACTAAGGTCTCTGCCTGTTGGGTCCCTAGAAACCTCATGCCCCATGATCGACTTCAACGTCGTCAAAGTTCGGAGGAGCTGCTGCTCCTGTACAACCAAGTCCCGGCGGGATTCGAGTCACGCAGAGTGACAGGTGATGAAACGTGGTTCCATCACTGGGATCCCTTAGCGACTACTTTTTATTCCGCTAGCTCAAGGCTGCACTGCGTGGAGGTCGGTTTGGGGACAATGAAGATGTCCAGCTCGCCGTCCAGGAGTGGATTGAACAGCAGTCGGGAGATTTCTGGTTGTCGGGAATTCGAAGCCCTAGGGACAAGTGGCGCTAGTGCATTGAAGTCGAGGGCAGTTATATTGAAAAATAATAAAACACTTTTCCTCATATCCTTGTATACTCGTATATTGTTATACCACGTAGATAAAAAGAAAGAAAGTGCTAGATCCAATCAATCTTTCCTTTTCCCTACTTGTTACAACCAAATATTTATATTTATTTACATGTTACCTCTCGTGATTTCTACCCATATATATATATATATATATATATATATATATATATATATATATATATATATATATATATATATATACTCGTATATCAGGGTATTGCAAAAGCCCTTCTGTTACCAACATTCTCAACGGAGGACATAATAATTGTTTTTATCCATTTAGACACTTTTTTATTGTTTAAACTTATAAATAGTTTTTTTAAATCTCAATAATTCATGCGGCCACCCTCGGCGGCATGCATCCGTGCTAGGCAAGACCTGAATTCTCCGTGCAGAAGAAGTCTTTCCTAATGCTGGCCCACAGTCGGTTGACAGAGTACTTTAGCTCGTCGACGTTGCTGTGGCGGACCTTGTAGGCCTTGCCATCAATATGCGTCTTCACGCTGTAGTTAATGGGATTGAGGCCGGGGGACTACAGCAGCTAATATCTTTCGACCAGAATTTCATGTTCGACTCCACCCACTCTGTATGCGCCGGCACCATCCCGATGAAACATTTAATCCGCCTTTCCGTCATATATATCAGCAAGGTCAGTTCGAATTCAACTTCTTTATTCCTTTTCATATAACGATTAAAATAGATTGCCCTATTTTTCTCCGTTTCTATATCTCCCTCATTTTATTTCCTAAGCTTTCATTGGTTCACGTAATATTTTCCTTAGCGTTTTACGGATTGTGTTATCAGTTTTCATTTCTTTGGGCCTTTAAATACATCTATTATATGTGATTTTCAAATTATTATATTTATATATATAAAGAGATTTCTCCATTCTCTTCGAAATCAGGGATAACATTTAAAAAGGCTGATTGCTAGCACTCTTTTTTAGATTGCTTAAAAATGCTGGATTATACGTTCTCCTCTCGTGATTGTGAGAAGAGTTCCTTCCGATGGCTTAATGGAGAGATTAGTTAGCCATAACATTGCCTTCTTAACCGCAAATTTGAATTGCGTTATTACAAATATAATTCTCGATATATATATATATATATATATATATATATATATATATATATATATATATATATATATATATATATATATAAAATTAAAAAGATATCGCGCGATTAAGCAATAAATGCAACAAAGCCCTTCAGGAAAGGTCAAAGAAAATTAAATTCCGAGCACATTCAAACTATTTCCAATTTCTTTTCAGACTTCATATAAAACTGCTTAAAAGATACCTACGAAATTTCAATTGGAATTACAAGGAATCATTTAATTTAAAGCAAATAACATGATTAATAAAAACTGGTTAAATATCTAAGAATCTATTACAATAACTTTATCGGTAGGGAAGTTGGCGAACTCTACGCAAAAAACTTCCCTAAGCGTCCATTGTTTCTGTGATATTCGAAATGAATATATGCAGATGCGCTTTGAACAAACTGGAGCAGCAATAAGTTTGATTAATGGAGGGGCTATATAAGTTTTAGAGTAGCTGAAGTGGGCTCAGAATTTAATTGGCGTGGTAGAATTTTAAAGTAAACATAGCTTCCTGATTTCGATTTTCTCTCATGAAATGAAATGAAAATGAAAGTAGGAGAAAAATAAACAGATTGACCACTGGCTTCCCTCACCACACTTCATCTGTTACTCCATTGAGTGGCCAGGGGAGGGGGGAGGGTAGAGGGTACTGAGGGTCCGGTACTCTTTTATAATTCGAGCTACACTTCAATTTCAGTCGGGGAGAGTAAGGTTAGAACAGCGAGAAATTGCGTTATAGAGATTATAAGTGAATCTAGGTAGCCAGTGGACCTACAGCTTACCGTGAAATCCGAAACACGGTGTGTATTATTCTATTGCTTTATATTTATTATATATATGGTTCCTCTCCCTCTTATGATAATTGTAGGTCCAGAGAGTATGATTAACGAGGCCGCGTTGATGTTGCAACGGTGAAATTGAAACATTTGTTTTCGGCTGCTCGAAACCGATGCTGAGCAATACCTGGAACACCACCCTCCGCCATCTCAACCTTAATGAAGATTCACTTACCTAACTACAATCACAACTTAAAGAGCAAAGTGTAAGTTGGAAAAAGAAAGTACTAAACCCTTAGCACCAAGCATAGAATCGAAGAAGACCTTCGACAGATTCTCTCTCAACACCAAATAACTCGAATAACTAACTAAATTTAACGGAAGCCCACTCAAGATCCCAAGAGAGACCATAGGATACATCAATCTTTCAGAATATTGCTTAAGCCAAGAGTAGCAAACGCTCCTAATACTCAAAATTAACCTCCACTACATGAGTAAACCTAAAGAATACCAAAAACGTCTTAAAATAGAAACTCGCCTAGATGACATTCAAAAGCTAGAAAAAGAAAACAAAGTTACCACGAAACCATCACTTATAGCTGAATTCCATGCAGAGGCAGGCGAGTGCAGAGGCAGTTTTAAAAGTAAGGTTCTTTCGCCAAAACCTATTAAGGCCGCTAAAGACCTTAGAAACAACTCAAATATCACCGTTAGAAAGGCCCATAAAGCTTCAACCTTCGTCATCATACGATTGAACAAAGTTTAAAAAATCACAAGAAATACCAGTGAAGATTTAAAAAGAAATTGAACAAAACTATCGAGTGTATCAATAGCCAAGCAGGAAATATCAAATTTAGGAAAATGATCGGGTACTTTGCCCCCGGATATGTCTATGGTAATGTAAAAACACACAAATGGCAACCCTCTAAGACCTATAATGGCCACATCCCTACTCCGACTTATGAACTTGCTAAGTTCCTAAATAAGGTCCTCACCCATTTCAAGCCTACCAAATTTAATCTGAAATGAGTCTTTTTTTTAATGTTGCCAAAACCGCACATTTACCTCAGATATATAGATGACATATACATAAATAGTCAAACAGAAGAAGAAAATCAAGAATTACTAAGAGCATTCAAGAATTGCTCCTCACTTAACTACACCATAGAAAATAGCCAAAATAACCAAATTCCGTTTTGGATACCCTAACCACTAAGCATAATGATTCAGTAACTATCAAAGTTTACATAAAAAACACAAATCTAGGTCTTTGCATGAATGTAAAAAGTTAATGTCTCGAACGTTATAAAAAAGTATAATAAATTCCTAGATCAACTGTGCATTCACCAATTGCTCCACATGGAAATAAACACATACGGAATTCGAGCGTGGTACACAAGTACTCGTGAATAAGGGTTTTTACAAACGGTGGTATACACACCGCTATACGTAAGAAGATGGAAAGATGGTATACGTCACTTACAGGCAATATCAATCAGCAAGACGAAAAAGGACATTATTAAATTATACTACATCATTTTAAGCACAGTGTACAAAGTCGATGAAAGAGTAATGGAGAAATTCAAAAACAAAGGAGCAAAATAAAAGCAATGGATCACTTATAATCTACTACAATAATAAATACACATCCAACCTTATCATGAAAAACAACCCAGGACCTCTCCTAACAACTAAGCAGAGTAGGAATTTAATATATGAATATACTTGCAAAATGGGACGCTGTGAGTTCTTACCTCATTCATATATCAGAATGACAGAAACAAAGATAATACAGAGAATGAGTTAACTACTTTTCTTATGAACTTATCCACGGGTTAACGCACGTCCAAAAGCGGATTATAACTCAAATCGAGAGAGTCGAAAATAAAATAATGAACGCTAAATTTTCAGTCGTCATCAATAATATATATATATATATATATATATATATATATATATATATATATATATATATATATATATATATATATATATATATATATATATATATATAATATACTTATCGCCCAATTCTGAAAAAATAAACCCTTTTTGGACCAACTAACTCTTCTACCCTCTATTAAAATTACGTTTGAACTTGAACAGAACGCAACACTTCCATTTCTAGATTTATTAATACACTGGCTTTAAACTCTCTATCTATGGTAAGCCGATATATGTGAATCTGATGTAAGCAAGTATCTTGACAGTGATCCAAACATTGTACATACATCGACCCAAGAACGTGAAAACTTCAGTCAATTAGAACTGAATGATTTAGTTAGAAACCTAGGCCTGTCAAAAGAGTTAGTAGAAGTGTTAGCTTCTAGACTTCAAGAGAAGAATTTGTTGCAGGAAAAGACAAATGTAATTTTTTATCGGAACAGGGAGAGAAATCTCTTGGCATTCTTTAAAACTAAAGAAGATTTTGTTTAATGTTGTGACGTGGCAAGACTGTTAAACGCGATGGGTGTTTCCGAGTATGATTCAAGTGAATGGAGACTTTTTATAGATAGGTCAAAGAAGAGTCTAAAGTGTGTGTTACTCCATAATGGAAACTTGTTCGGCGCGATTCCTATTGGTCACTCTGTGCATTTAAAAGTAAAGCATGAACAGTTAAGATCTGTATTAGATTTAATCAAATATGATGAACATAAATGGATCATATGTGTGGATCTGAAAATGTTTTTTTTTTTTAATGGGCCAACAAGGAGGCTATACAAAATATCCGTTTTTCCTGTGTTTATGGGACAGCCGAGCCAAGGCCAAACATTGGGACCAGAAACTGGCCAGTTAGAGAAATTTGGACTACTGGGGAGAAGAATATTATACACCAACCACTTGTTCAGATTATACTAGGTCTGATGAAACAATTTGTGAAAGCTCTTAATGTGGAGGGTAACTGTTTCAAATTCATATGTACAATATTTCCTGGCTTAAGTTATGATAAAATAAAGACTGGAGATTTTGATTGGCCCCAAATCAGAAAGTTAATGGAAAACCAAAACTTCTCAAGTTTGATGACTGACATAGAAAAAGGAGCATGAGATTCATTTGTAGCTGTTGTGAAAGGATTTATTGAAAAACAAAAAGGCTGCTAACTACAAGGATTTGGTAAAGACATTAAGGATATCTTTCATCGTTTAGGTTGCAACATGAGGATAAAAGTTTATTTCCTCAAGAGCCATCTTGATGAACTTCCTGCTAATCTTGGAAACGTGAGTGATGAACACGAAGAGCGTTTTCATCAAGATATCAAGATTATGGAGAAGAGATATCAAGGCAGATGCAACACAAACATGATGGCAGACTACTGTTAGAGTATTCAACGAGTCTGTGTAGACATCAAACACTCCAGACACTTTCGCAAGCGAAAATTTCCTCCATGAATGTATAGGTATGTGTACGATTGCTTGTGTTTTCTCCATTATATTAGAAAATATTATTATTTGATATTTTAAATTGTGGTTTGACGCTCTAACACTTAGGAAACTATCTTTACGGAGTAAATACATGCAGTACGTCGTAAAATAGGAATATGCTGTAGAATAAAAACCTATTGTTCTACAAAAAAAACGGATGCCATCTTTGAAAACAACACGACAAAATTAGTTGAAAACAACCACAAAACCTAAGTCAGCAAAAGGTGTATTGACCATTGTAATTGCTTTGTAGGAAGTAACCACGAAGCTAAAAATTAGACTCATTGTTGTGTTTGCTCTTTGTATCTTCCGCAAACTGTAGAGTTTAGCAAACCAGACGATGATGAAAATAAGTTGTCATATGTAGCCTCATTAATGATTCGCAACTACTCGAGTCTCGACAGAATTATTTTAACCTTATCCTCTCGACGCAAAATTAATTTACTTTTTGATTCATGAACAATTTGAAAATAATTACCATCATCATCATCATCATCACTAACTCTATAATTTGAGAAGGGGACATTTTTTGAGCATTTGGTTATGACTTATGTTTTTTATCAAAGTTATTTCTAATAATTCTTTTATAATATCAAAAAAAAAAATGGTGAAGTTCAGAAATAAATATAAGTATCGAAATTTTGTGAATTTTTTATACCGGAAAGAATTACAAATGGTGAAGTTCAGAGAATTTATTTTTATATATTTTTTCTATAATTCTATATTTTATCAAGGTGATATTTTTAAACGGGGGAAATTTAGTTTAGAGTTCCTTTTTAAAATTATTATAATTGGCGAAGTTCAGAAAATTTATAAAAATTTCACCATGGCTGCTTTTTTTAGATTTTAATCTTAGTAGCGAAGCGCAAGCTCCTCCGTAGGGGGAGTGGCGAAGGTATTGCCTGGTATCAAATATAATTTCAACATGTTTTGTATTTAATCAGTCTGGTTAAAAAAGAATGCTATTTCCCTTGGCCGGTCTTGTTACCATTACATTATGATTACAGAATATGTTTTGCGAAATTTTGAAGTCAGATTAATGAAAAAATTTGAATGCTACGTAAGATTATTTTATTTATTATAAAATTCATTACTTACATCAGCAAACTTAGTTTTAAATTCATAGAAACCCCAACAGAGTGGAACTTAAAACATGGAAATTTAAATTAAAGTCCGAGAGGCCCCCAAAATTTTCGTTTGGTTAAATGATAAGTATCGGAGAAATTAGATATAGCTTTATTAGCTTTCATAAAACAAGAAATTAATTAACACCTAAATTTACATTTGGGATTTTAGTTATGAATCTGTTGTAGATATTGGAGCTTTTTTAGTGTAGGTAAGCTGTAATGGATGGTGCAAATCAGTTTCCACCTTTTCATTTATGCACAAAAATTGTAATGTTTAGGCAAGTGAATCGTGTTCGAATTTTCTCTTTTTTAGTAATTTAGTAAAGTGCCTGAAACACTAATGCCATTCATCTACCACGTTGCAGTCTACCTGGTTTAATAAAACAATATCATGTGTGTAAGATAATTATGAGGTGAGTTTAATAAGTACAAGGATATCTGCTCCTTGTTAATCCTTTACCTAATTCTCCTTGCAGTATGAAATAATTGCCTGTGTATGAAATAATTGCATAATTCATACTCATTACTTTATCGTTTTCAAACTTTTCCTGAAACGTTGAAATATTATTATTTTTAGTTCAGTAGAAGCGCCATGAAATTTGTTGAATAAATAAGAAATAATTACTTCCTATAAAGGAAAAAAGTTATCTATTAAGCCCTGATCCGATTTTAATACTATCACATGCCTTAATACCATCATTGCTGTCAGTGGTATCAAAACAGATAACCTACACATTATTTTAAGTATTAAATTCCAGTCTTACACACATTTAATTACAGTACTTACAATATCAACGCTTTTAACTGAAGAGGTTTTGCGCCAACAAGGAGTTTAGAATGTTTTCCTGCCGATGTTAAAATAGGTAAACTGTAATTTTACTAGCACTTCTCTTCTAGACTTTATCCACCTATATCTACAGTCAGTGGCGTATCTGTAGCAAAGCTTTTTTGATATCCTCAGCTATGCCTTTTGGTAAAAACTCCTCTTCCTTCCTTAATGTATTATACTTCTAATTACAATATCAATATTAACTCTAAATGCAGCATCAGTTAGTGTATTTACAATAAAGCACTAAAGAAACTAGTTTTTGTTCTATCTAATGAGAGTACCAAATTATACGACGCAATATGTTTTTTTCTACAGTTTGAGATGCCAGTAAGTGAAGATTTAGGTGTGTATTTCTCATTGGAGGCTGAATTGCATTTGGAAACAGTAGTACTTTTACTGTTTTTGTTGAAGAACTTATTTCAGCAAACGCTAATATTTTATCCTCTCAAAGTTTGCATTTTTTTGTGTTTTAACTTTGTATTCTCTTTTCTCTAGAATTTTTTTTTATCAACATGGCCAATGTAACTGACTCCTTTTTTCTCTTTGAACTTGATGAAATGATTGATCATATTCAGCTTAAATCATTTGCAGTGGATCTACACTTGTTTGTTAAAATATTTATTTTTGTTTTTTATAAATTTTGGCCTTGTGCAAAATCCAACAAAATACAACAAAGGTGCAATTGCTTTTGTCTCTGTATTCTTGTTAGTTTTGAGATGAAAGAAACTGCAAAATAGATACATTAGTGAGACTTTTAAACAATTAAAAAGATAAATTGGCTGTCCAATATCGAAAAGGAATTACCTTTTTCCTGAATAAACTAAAAAACTACCTTGATTAACAAGGTTCTTTTGCTAAGAACGAAAAATATACTGAATTTTAGGACCAATCTCAACAGAGATGTGTAAATTGTGTGAGGCAAACAGCTAGAAATCTTTATTTCTTATTCAATGTCCTTCATAAAGAAGTTCGTAGATTCCAAATGTTGAATGAATGATCTCATCTTATGCATCAGTTTCATTCTATCAAGGTCAGAATTCATGTTTTATGAAAAGTCAATTGTCTGAAGCCAGAAAGCACTAAATCTAAATTAATTGGGCTGAAATTTGTTGGGAGTCAATGCTTAGAAATTCATAGTACATTTTACTAGTTTATCACTTTGAGCATAACTAGTTAAAGAATCTATAGAGATTTCATTGACAAAGTTATCATGAACAGCCAAACAGATGGTGAACGATAATAAGGAAAGTCTAAAAAGTCATTTGATCAGATATAGAATGTATTCTTACTGAATTGATCAATATTATTGCTTCGACAAAAACAATAAAACTATATATTAAAAAGTGGTTCAGAAAGGCAAAACATTAATGAAAACAAAAACATTAGTGTAGAAATGAAATTTTCTTTTGTTTCATGAAATAAGTTATATTATTTTAATTTCTCTGTATCACTTGGGCCTTTTGATATTGTGTGATGTGTTCTTAATAATTACAGATATTAAATAAAGGACTATAATTACCAATTGAAAGAGCGTTGTTGCTCTGCATAAAAATAGCCTGAAATGAAAGGCGATAGTTTCTAAGGGTATTGCATCAAGGATACCACCCTTAGAATGTTCTTCAAATGAACACCAAGACCGCCTCACGGTAATGTCTAAGTTCAAGGATCGGGTTACCTCTATTGACAAGCTTACTTACAATTGGAAAGCAGCAGGTGTGCTCGTTTCAAGGCGCACAGTGAGGAGGTGGAGACTTTTCGACAGAGGCTTCAACTCGAGAAGGCTTGCGAAGCCTCATCTCACCAATAAGAACCTTGAGGATAGGCACCACAATAGTAGTAAATATAAAGATTAGACTGTTGAAGACTAAACCGAAGTGATATCATCATATGAGTTGCCTTACGATTGTTTGGAGCTTCCGGAAGGAGATTTGACGAGTCTTGTGTCGGGCCCAAAGTAAGGCATCCAGACAGTTTTCATGTCTCGGTCTGCTTCTCATCTAAGGCAACTAGAACACTAACAATTTTACCCCAAAATACTGTCATGAACTCAAAATAGTACTAAAAGGTGCTTCATTAGCCCCTTTTTCCAACAGTTCTGAAGTAATTTGGGAATGATGAGTGTAGTTTTCAGGATGATGGCGTGAAGCAATACCAAAGTTCCTGACTGATATTAACATAAAATTTGGGGACCTTGGCCAGAGAATTTGCGGGATTTTAGCCTAATAGAGAATGGGTTGGCGTTAATCAGGTTTGTAGTTAATAAATATGTGCCCTCTACTTGTTAGCAGTTTCAGATGCTTATTGAACAGAAATGGAGCAATGTCAGTCAAGATATCATCACAAATTTTGTCTCCACCATGTCCAAACGAAATGAAACAGTCTTGAAAAACAAGAGACATCATTGTAAATTTTGACTGCAGCATAAATCGATTGTATTTGACCTTCAAATTATGATAGAAACATACTAAAAAAATAGGATGTTTGATTATTTATATTAGTTTTCTTATATTTTAAAATATACTAGTCTCAAAACTTTTGTCCATGACTATATATATATATATATATATATATATATATATATATATATATATATATATTGGAAGGAGGCAATTTCTTTAGGTAGGATTCATTGAAGACGACAGCGACGGCTGCATTGATTAATTTAGCTGCAGCTTTCTTATAGCTTTGACTATAGTCTCAAAGGATGGTTCTAGGCAAGGAAGAGGCATAACTTTATTTGCCTAGGCGTCTTTCGACCTAACATTAATAATAATACTACTAATAATAGGTATTTATAATGCACCCTTCAGGGCTGTTAGCCCTCCAAGAGCGCATGGATTAGGGCATCTTTGGAGCAGAATGGTGAACTATGAACAATGTAAGTGGGTAGGTGTGGGTAGGGGATAAAAAAAGGGTGTGGGGACAGCAATCTGAAAATGGTCAAGTGGTGAAAAGAGAAAGAAGTGTTGTAGGGTGCAAAGAAATGCTAAGTGCCTGATGATCAGACCTATCGCTTTTAAATATTTCTTGTTTTGTGGTTCCTTTGCTGTCTTTGGGATAGTTTATATTATTATGGCGTTCAAGCCATTTGTCTTCAAAAACTTAATGTTCTTAGGAAATGTCATGCGCATTTACTGTTATATTTATAAATTATTTTAATCACTTTTACTATTATGCTTAGTGTCTGTGTTTTTTTTTGTATATCTTGTAGTGAGTGTAACCGTGTTGCGTCAATCTCCTCGAGAATTGCCTCGTCCAAGTTAGGAGGATCGTAGGCTTCGAGAAGGAGCGCGTACCGTGTCTAGTCTGCTCTTCTGTAGTTTTTTCTGACTACAGCTGGAACTTGAATAGGGTTCCTGTTGATAGTGAGTCAGATCCCTATATGGTCACTACATGGTACTTAGACTGGTTCCATGTAGTAATTGAACAGTAGCTGATAAATTGGCAGAAAGATGTCTGGTTTGTGGCACTTCCTCCTCTGACAAAGGTGTGGAAGTCTGGGCCTATTCGCTGGACAATATTTTTGTCCAGCAATAAGTCTAAGCTTCTTCCTATACCGTTGAAGATCCTGTAACCTGGCTCTTAATGGCAAACAATCTCCTTTCAGTTATCATGGCTGCAGACCCCGAATGCTCCAAGATATTCAAGGAATTAGCCATAAGAAATAACACTGTTAAATTTAAACTGGAGTTCATCGAAGGGCCCTCATTGGTGGAATCCGAAGAGGACAAGGAAGAAAAAGCTGAAAATGAAAAGGGAGCTACCTTTCAGGCAACGACGAAGGCCCCTGCACCCGTAAACAAGCTACGAAGAGCAGGTCTAATACCCCAAGTACCCCCCCCTCCGAAAAAGGAAAACCCTGGGCACTGTAAAACCGCCCCACCAGCCCGCAAGAAAAAAAAGAAGAATAAGAATACGCATAGGTAAAAACAATTCGCCATGTTACGGAACGCACTGAAGATAGTGAAAATTAATACCAACGGCTGAAGGACAAAAAGAACTCTTTACGGAAATGTATTCAGAGAAATTGATGCAGACATCATCTTAATTTTGGAACACGGGATCGACACGCGTTGTACAGAAATGAAAATCTGGAACTACGATGGGATTATCACGAATTATTCGCAGTAGCAGTTCGATGCCCCTGCTATTGCAATAAAAAAAGGGATTAAATACAAGTTAATAAGAAATCTAGAAAATCCTCCCTCGCGATTGAGGTTGAACTCAACATAGGAAAGTTATTAATTGCTACCGGATATCAACCACCAAGAAGAGACGTATTAACAATTCAAACTCTTACTGGCCTAATTGGCATAAGATCCTCCACTATATTAATGGGAATCTGAACGCCAGATGCCGAGAGTCCGGTTACAGGACCTTCAATGTTATAGGAAGAAGCCTGAACCTATTGCAGGACAGAAAACTTACCCAGCGAATAGGCCCCGACTTTCCCATCTTTGTCGAGGGAGGAAGTCCCACAAAGCCAGGCATCTGTCTGGCGAATCGTCAGCTGCCTTTTAATTACTACATGGAACCAGTCCAGGTACCATGTAGTGACCATATAGGGATGCTACTCACTATCAACAGGAACCCTATACAAGTTACAGCTATAGTCAGAGAGAACTACAGAAGAGCAGACTGGACACGGTACGTGCGCCTTCTCGAGGTCTACGATCTTCCTAACTTGGACGAGGTAATTCTTGAGGAGATTGACGAGACACTGTACGCCCTTAATAACCAACTTATCAACGCAGATAGGGCTTGTATTACTAAATCCGAGTATAAGATTATCTCTACCTATAGATGAACCGAATACATGAAGCATTTATACCGTGAGCTAAAATTATTGCATGAGATCAACATCAAGAATGCATCAGTTCACTCAATGCAATGAAGTAAAGAAATCAAAGAAGAACTCAACCAGTTGATGCTTGAAAAACGATGGAGATAATGGGATGATGCAATCGATTACTTTGATTACGAAGCAATTCCTAAAGAATTTTGGAATAAGATTAGAGGTTTCAAAGGCTTGACTGGGAAGAAGAAGATCAAGTTACAAAAGGAAGATGGAAACATCGAAACGGAAGAAGAAAGAATGGAATAGATATTTCGAAGTTATTGGGAAAAAAATCTTAAGTATAACTGAGGACAAATACAAAGACTATGACCTAGCGTTTGGAAGCAACATCATAGATGAGCTTAACGACCAAATACACAAAACGCACCTTCACCACCAGGTGGATAGACAGCGCGGTGGAGACGTTTAGATTACCGAAGAAGAACTATTCGGCGCGCTCAGCTCATTCCAACAAAAAGCCCCAGGACAATTGGGGCTTACATAGTTAAACTTTAAACAGGGACCAACCAATATCACCTAAGGGATAAGAAGGATATTTTACGCCTGTCTAAACACCGGATACTTTCCAGATGCTTATAAACCGGCTAAGATGATTTTCTTGCCTAAGCACGGAAAGGATCCAACGTTGAAGGAGAGTTACCAGCCAATTTCAATTTCTAGGATTTGGCGGGAAGCTCTTCGAAAAGATCCTCAACCAAAGACTGGTATCTCACCTGAAGGAGAACGCCCTCTACAACCCACATGAATTTGACTTTAGGGGGAAGCGAAGTATGGAGATGGCGATAAATATCATCACGGAAAAGCTAGCCGAAGCAAAACGGGAAAGAAGTTACGTGGACATCGTTTGTCGGGATGTATCAAAAGCGTTTGATAAGGTGTGGCAACGGGGAATGCAATGCAAAATCTTACGACTGGGCCTAAGTGAAAACTTAGAAAGAACTTTCTGTGACTATGTCATGAATAGACAGGCATATATCAGTTCAGGGTGTACGGGCGAACCAAAGTTTACGCTCACTGTGGGCCACCCACATGGGTATACCCGTCCCCCACTCTCTACTTGGTTTACACCGCTGATGTCACAGCTCCTGTAAGCTCCACTTGCCTAAATATTCAATTCGCCGATGATTCCAACCAGATAATCAATTGTCCATGGAGGAATGCGCCTTGGCAAGCTCGTATGACAGCAATAGAAATTGAAAGCCTTAACATCTACGAGGCCTGGTAAAAATTACGCACGAACGGGGAAAAGTTCAAAACAGTCCCCATAGGAAGGAGACTACTATACGACATACGACGTCAGGGTGGGGTATAGACGCTATCCGCTATATACTGGGAATGAAGATTAATTCAACCGGGCACAAGAAGCACGTCCATGAAAGAATCACCAAAGCTACAGCTGCAGTTAAAACTCTATAAATGTTCAGAAATCTCCGTGAAAGCAATAAGAAAAAGATCTCCAATGCACTTGTAAAATCAAGGCTGCTATACCCTGCTTCCGCCCTCTTATGTGTCTCCAAGGCACAAAAGAAGAAACTACAAGTAGTACAGAACAAATGTGTGCACCTAATTGCGGGTACATACAGGCGAGAAAGAAGACGCCGCAAGAGCTGCACTGGGAGGCGGGGTTAAGTCCCATCAATGTTGTCATAGAATAACAGACAAGGAATATACAGGAACTCGTCAATCGAGATTTTAACGATTATATCGTCCAAATAATTAACCAGAACAGAAGAAGCATAAGTCGCGCCAGATTTCCGAGTTCCGCTGGGCTTTTAGCTGGCGGAGCAGAAGTGCCGCTCTACACATGAAAATAAGAATGTTTTTACCCAAACCAAGAAAACACACCAAAAAGAATACCAATTACGAAAACTCACCGATTTATACAAAAATCCACCGATGAAGGCCCATTTATAACGAAGAAGACATCAAAGATAAAACCAAAAACACGATTTACACTCACTACAAGATATACAAACAAACAAAGATACTAAGCATAATACTAAAATGATTAAAGTAATTTATTACTACAACAGCAAATGCGCATAACATATCCAAGAACATTAATTTTTTAAGGACAAATGGCTTGAACGTCATTATAATATAAACTATCCCAAAGACAACAAAGGAACCACAAAACCAGAAGATATTTATAAGCGATAGGCCTGATCACCAGACACATTGCACCCTACCACACTTCTTTCTCTTTTCACTACTTGTCTATTTTCAGCTATCTGTTCCGACATCATTTCTTTATCTCCTACCCACACCTATTTACTTACATCGTTCATAGTTCATAGAACAACCAACTAAAATGAAAATATATGGATATATTTAGGAAATATGTTCGAGAAAACAAAATGATGTTGGGTATAAACAAAAGGAGGAAAAGATTTGGGGAAATTCTAGTTTGATGTGGGGGCGTTGCAGATTCTGGCAGCGAGTTGTTGGGAGGATAGACTCTGGCTGGTGTTGTGTATTGATTGAAGGTCTTCGTTGCCAGATCATAACTGCCTCGGCCATTCGGAGTCTTCGGCAGTCAGGATTACGGAAGATGATGGAGTGTTTTGGGTGAGCGTTTCTCTTGTAATTGCCGCTTGATAGCCCCGTCCTGGAGGTGCATCGTCAACTGCGCGACAAGGTTGTAGAAGTCATCCCTATGTGTTTAGAGTTGCGGTGAACGCAGTCACCGACATCGCACGTGTATTCATAAAATAGGTTGGCCTCTTCTCAGGGGTTTGTCGCGGAGAGACAACTGTTTTTCAAGACGAAGAATCGTGTTTTTCTAGTCTTGTAATATAGGACCAAGTTTATTTTATGCTTAAGGTTAGCTGGAGAAACTTTGCGGTGTATAATGGATCTGAGAATCTTCTCGTCTTCCTTGTAGCCTGTGTTCATCGTTGTTCACAAGGAGCTGCTTCACTCACTCGCTTAAGCTCAGCATCAATCGTTACCCAATTGGAGGAGTTCGAGAATGCCCTGTTCACGAAGGCGCTAATTACAGATCTCTTATACCTATCGTCGGGGCACTGTAAGGAACCACTCATGCAAAAACCTAAATTTGTACTCGTGATGTATACTTCTGTCACGAAGTGCTCTCGAGAAGAACGAACTAGGACATCAAGGAATGGGAGTGCGGACTGCTCTACGTTCTCGTGAGTGAAGTTGAGTGGGGTTATTTTCGAAAATGTCATTTTCTACGGATTCCATGTAGGAATTGGCATATATATATATATATATATATATATATTATATATATATATATATATATATATATATATATATATATATATATATATAGAGAGAGAGAGAGAGAGAGAGAGAGAGAGAGAGAGATAGAGAGAGAGAGAGAGAGAGAGAGAGAGAGAGAGAGAGAGAGAGAGAGATATTAATAAAACCACTGTTTAGGAGCGTAGTATTTTATTCACGAAACCAGTTTCGGCATGGAGTTTGTCATGCCATCTTCAGTCGTATACTAAGAATAGATGCATTCACACCATACATGAAATATATATAGGAACAAGAGATCAGATTAAAATTCCTAATCAAGGGGTGTGAATTTGAAGTGATTAAGGATATCTTTCAAGATTAATTTTTTGATGTAGGGGCTGCATTTGAATTGCCCATCCGAAAGGTTTAAATTCGGGATTTCGTTGATATGGGTGAATTCAACTACCTTTCTTTTGCGAAAATCTTTACACGGGTAAATTTATTTGCCCTGGGGTAAATCTATTGGGTGGTTAAAATTATTGGAGTGTGTGAAAATACTAGAAGCTGTGCTTGCCCACCTGACATCCCCTTTGTGCTCATAGATCCTCTTTTATTGTCCAAAAACTGTTGACAAAACGAATTTATTAAAATAAAAACGAGTCGCGAGAGATGCTTCCGTTGTGTAATCGTAAGCATAGGAATTTCTCATATAGCCTCTTACTTTGCCAACCTAGTTGAATGGGAAGTTAATATGAGATTTCTTTTGTCTGATATTCCAATAATCGTAAATATATTTAAACAATGTAAACATTCAAGTAATTTTGCTCTCGATTACAACAAGCAAGATTAAACGGTATCAATTCTTAAACTGCTTTGCTCTGCTCACATACTGGTCGAATTCACCTCTTACAACCACAAAGGTATCTCGTACACTTTAATCTAACCATAAATTCATTTCTTAAATAGTTTACACTCGCGATCCAAATATATTAATCTTTTAAAATCGCTTTGAACAAAGTTATAGACGCCCTTTCCAAAAAAATCTGTTAAATTTCATGTGTACAGAGTATACATACGACTCATTCGCCTAATAAAAATGTAAAAGAAAGTTTACCCAGGAGACTTTGCTCCTCAGGTAACTAAGAAAAAATGCAATCGAGTAAAAGCTCAAATTCTCTAAATTCCCCCTAAGAAATCAACGTTCTTTTAAAAACTTACTTATACTTCTTTGTAACTACTAAATAACAGTTTATCATTATTTTTATCATTTCGCCTAATACGCTGCTCAGCAAATTATTAAATAAATGGCTTGAAAAAAATTGGATTAATGCAATTTAGCACCAAATTTGTTTCGATTCAGCCTCAGTGCCACATTGGATTGCAACAAGAAGAATCCTTAATTTTTCACAAGAAAACTTCTTTTTATTTCGTTTGGTAAACATTGGTGTGGCAAAACAACTTTGAAAGTTTCAAATTGTTTCATCAGAATTCGCATTTTTAAAAATATTTTTCCCCCGAATTCTGATCATGTAATCATTTTTGATCATCGAGTGGGCGAGAAAATGTCCTAATTTTGAGAAACAATTTTTGGAAGTGAAATCTCATGTCGAGGGATAACGGATGATAGAATGGATCTGGACTTATTGTATTAATCGAAAAAGACTTATTAGATATAATAGAGTTATGTTTTTCATCATTCATGAAGAAAGGTTCTTAAATTAATTTATCTGACTCAAAAATATCAGCAATATTTCTTTATGGAGTTCACATTTTGATTAGTAATTAACATTGTATTGTATCTTGTCTTTGGATTACTCAAGGTTAGCTACTTTTGTTCAGGGGCCCCGTAATCCTCTTTAAATTTGAAAAAATTAAACCTTTCTTTTCGTTTTCAGAAGCATTAGTTTAACTCTCAGTCATTTATGAGCATTTCTAAGCATTACTGCGTGTTGTCCACAGAATATAAATGTATAAGCTACGTACGACCACTTAATCTTCATGATGTATCGATTTATGGACCTCATCAAAATTTTATTCAAGGCATTTCCCCGTTAGCAATGGTTAATTTGGCAAGCTGGAAACGTGATAAATTCAAGTATCTATCATATTATACTCGAATGTTTAACTGAAATGAGATACATCCTTGATGCCATACTCATATCATTATTTTATAGAATTGCATTGAGAACGACGTATTGCAACCACTATACACCCTGTAAAATGGGCATATATATATATATATATATATATATATATATATATATATATATATATATATATATATATATATATAAGTTCTATTAAAGTCCACAGCTCTGACAGCGTTATTAATTTTAACTTGTATTTTTTTAATATTTCTTACAAGTTATTAACGGGGTCTTCGAGGCGAGAAAAGAACATCCGTGAATGACATTCTTCATTCCTAGACGTCTTTCGACCATGTTAAGTCATCTTCAGGGAAATAACAGTAATGGAATTATTCATTGGATTTATTAAGTTGTGAAAATAAAATATATACACACATATAAGATTACAATTGCACTCATATATGCATATATATATATATATATATATATATATATATATATATATATATATATATATATATATATATATATATATATATATATATATATATATATATATATATATATATATATATATATATATATGGAAAAATATCCAAGACAAATTGGTGCGGTTAAGGTAATGGCATAATTAGACAACTGCTCTGCTTCAGGTCCAGCAGGTGATCCTATCCTCCTTGAACTGGAAGACAACACTTAGGGATGACCCATCCATCAGCCCCAAAAAGCTGATTTCAAAGACACGCCTTTATGTCGTCTCGTTTACCGTCACAGAAAACTGTATGGGCTGATGGATGGGTCATCCCTAAGTGTTGTCTTGCAGTTCAAGGAGGATAGGATCACCTGCTGGACCTGAAGCAGAGCAGTTGTCTAATTATGCCATTACCTTAACCGCACCAATTTGTCTTGGATATTTTTCCATCTTTCGAGCGTTTTGGCTCAGTCAACGCTGTTAATATATTAATAATAACAGTTTTCTGTGACGGTAAACGAGACGACATAAAGGCGTGTCTTTGAAATCAGCTTTTTTGGGCTGATGGATGGGTCATCCCTAAATGTTGTCTTCCAGTTCAAGGAGGATAGGATCACCTGCTGGACCTGAAGCAGAGCAGTTGTCTAATTATGCCATTACCTTAACCGCACCATATATATATATATATATAATAATAATAATAGGAGATGGATAGATAGGGCCAGATTTCACTGGTGAAAGGGAGATCGAAGGGGAGAAAATCCCTGGTGTTCTTCTCATTGTTTTTGGTCTTATATTCATGTTGTTTTGCGTACTCTTTTTCGGCATTTTTGTTTGTGTTGTTCCTGGTTTGTGATGTTATTGCTTGTGTTTTCATTTTTTTTCATGTAGATTATAGTGGTTTCTTTTGGCGTTTAAGCCTTTGTAGGTGTTCTCTGTATCTTTTGTATTTCTCTCATTGTTCGTTTTATGTATTTTTAGTGTTCTTCTTGTTGTATATTCTTTGCGTAGTTTATTGTTTGTCGTGTTACATATGCGTATTCTTCTTTTTAGACTGGTTCTCGTCTTTTGGTCTGTGCTTTAGTACTGATCAAGTCTAGCGTTCCTCTGTGTATGTCCTACAACGGGATGTCAATGTGTCTCTGTCTGATTTCGTCATTCAGGTGTCGTGGGACTTTTTCCCAGATTTATCGGGCTCTTCTTTTCAGTTCCAAGTTAATTGGAGTCATCTTTATCATGTGATGTAGGTCCCTCTGCCTCCTTCTTTCTCTTCTCCTAGTGTTCGTTATTAAGAGTACTCCTTTGTTTTGTCCCCTTTGGAGGATTCTCAATTTCTTTTTGGAACGAATGTTGATAGGTATTGGTGGGTACACCAGCTTTGATTGTGTTGTATATCTTCTTTTTGTTGGTCATGTTCAGGTTTTAGAACCTGAATAGCTTGATGAGCTCAACTTTCGCTTGCGCTGCTGTATGGAATGCAGGCGTCATTAGTTTCGATATGGGCCCGTTTCCCACAGAATAGTGGTATCACCTTAAATTTCTGGGTGTTAGTGGCGATTTTCAATCTTCTTTCGAACCTGTTGAGATGGTCGATTTCTCTGGCAGTAATTTGTGCCATGAGTTCGGAACTTTTGAAGGGGGCAGTCATGATCTGAAAGATGTCGTCAGTGAACTGAACATACAGCGAGTCTTTCCTGACCGGATCGGGTAGATCGAGGGTGTATATATTGTATAGGAGGGGGCTTAGGCACCCTCCTTGCGGTACGCCTGCAGTTAGCTTGAAGTCTGGTCCCGTGTGGTCGTATATTTGTATATACGCTATCCTATCTGTCACATAGTCACATAGAATTTTTTCTAGTCTTGGATTTAGTCAAAGTCTTAGTAATTTGTACTAAAGCCCAGACCTCCATATTTTGTCAAATGCCTCCTTAACGTCTCTGAGCACTAGGTCAGCATACTTTTTATGGCTAGCAATCTTCGCCAGTTTTTCTGTGATGATTGCTAACGCGAACATTAGTATTAAAAAAATTGGCCGATCATGGCGCAGTAAATTTTTAAGGGGAAACTAAGCGACAAAAAACATACAATTGGAAGGCTCAGATTGGTCGCTCCGATCTTGTTCTCTAGCGGCGATGCCGAGAGATGCCGAGATGTCGGAAGTATGATTTACGGCTGAAGTTGCACGTTTATTGCCGGTTTCTTCATTTGAATGATGACGGCGTTAGGCATCTGCAATCTTCTGTGATTTTGGTGTTTCAGGATGAGGGAGGTGTCCTGATTCAGTTTTTGATGGATTATGGTAGTGCCATGCGAGTGAACGTGTTTTATAGTCGCGCCATTTTGAAAGTGAGCTGTCAGTCACCTTTGCAGGGTTGCGGAGGTTACGCCGATGTACTTTGAATTGCGGTGTTCGCAGTTACCGACTTTTCACGAATATTCGTACACGACGTTAGTCTCCTGGAGTTCACTCGTTGGAGGGAGACAGCTGTTCTACATGATGAAATTACTTGTTTTATTGGTCAGGTAGTATATAATTAGATTCATATCCGTATTAGGGTCGGTTGAGTTCACGTTACGATGGAGAATGGCTTTAAGAACCTTTTCGTTTTCACGGTAGCCGGTGTTCATATTGGCCTTATCAAAAAGGTCGATATTCCTCTTCTTTGGAGTAACCCTGACGCCAGGGCCAGCAGCCAAGTACACTTTCTCTTTCATAGTGGCGTCGATGGATTCTTGTGGGTAGCCGTTGTTAACGAGAACTCGGGAAACCCTCTTAAGTTCTAGATCAACAGCCGTCCACGAGGATGAATGAGAAATTGTCCTGTTAACTAAGGCATTGATGACTGATCTCTTGTAACGTTCAGGACACTCATAAGAACCATTTAAGAAGAAGCCCAAGTTCGTGTCCTTAACGAATACTTGAGTCACAAATTTGGACTCCTGGGCACTTATGAGGATATCTTCCGTTTCGTGGGTGAAATTCAGACACAAGTTGTTCATGAATGTTTCAACTAGGCCGTTCACTTGTTCAAGGTTATTCGTATTCAAAATTATCTCATTGATATAGCGCGCGTAGATGAGAGGCTTGGTCGCTATATTGGTCTTGAAAATCTTGTTCTCAACTGAGTCCATGTAAGAATTGGCAAAGAGGACACCAAGGGGTGACCCCATCGCGTCGTCATCGATTTGCATGTACATTTTCTCATCGGAACCGTAGAACGAGGCTTCTTTTTAGTTGAAAACAAGATTTTCAAGAGCAATATAGTGCCCAAGCCTCTCATCTACGCGCGCTACCTTCCCAGAAGACAGCGCTATTAGGTGCTTCTCTATGAAGGATACCTTCGAGACTGCAGATGATATTTCGCGAAAAATTAATACAAATGGTGACAAAGAACTGATATCTTTCATAGTACCCCGTTGCCTCACTCTATCTGGTTTCAAAACTATTTCTCCAACAACCAAACCACTCATCAGTAAGAAGGGCCAGACGACGAGACTTTAATATGCTGAACCTCATGTTGTTTGGATGGATGAAGATTAGCATAAAATTCACTTCAGCGAGGGAGGTAAATTTAATTTAGTTAGAGTTGAATGCAGACGCTTTGTTAGACGCATTGCATTTGACAGTCTTAATCCTAAATGTGTTAAAAAATCTGTCAATCATGGATTAGGCAGCATCATGGCATAGAGGATGTTTTCCACTAGAGGAGTTGGTCTGCTAGGGCAAATAGTTGGAAATGTAAATGTGTACCTAAACCTCGTACAACAACATGTTATACCAACACTCTGAGCATCTCTAAATTAGCCAGCAGTTGTGCAGGACATAACGCCATGCAATATGCAAAGCGAGTAAAATACTATTTCGAACAAGAATATATCAAAGTACTGAACTAGCCTGATCAGAGCCCAGACATAAACCCAATTGAAAACCACTAGAAGATCCTTGCAGACGATTTCGCTGCTTAGAATCCAACTTCAAAAAACTGGAGAAAGCCAAACTGGATGTCCAATTTCTCTCAACATTATTCGCTGATGATGGTCATCGTTAATGACCGAAACGTCCGGAAAATTAAATGTTCGTAACCATCGCATATCTCTTCATATTCCTACTACGAATAAGGTTCCCAAGGAACGACTCCATCACCAATACATATATTTATATATATATATATATATATATATATATATATATATATATGGGGGGGGGTACTCTGTCACCTAACTTCAATATAAAAGCAAATAAGATAAGAGACCTTTTATGAAGATATATTTACTAAAGTTACATCTTAAATACATGAAGGATTGTACTCTTCCTTTATTCAATAAAATCGCCTACAGCCTCTATCTTGGCCTGCAAGCGACGTTGGAATCTGCTCCAGGCCTTGTTGACGGTTTCTCTCTTCAACTCAGGGAAAACTGCTGTGATCCTCGACCTAAGCTCTTTATAACCACTCCCCACACATAATAGTCCAGGAAGTTGCCGCCTGCGGATTAGGAGGTCAGATATTCGGAGTGATGTTGTTAACGAAAGTGCTTGGGGGACCCATAGCTAGGCACAAAGTCGTTCTGTCACGCGTATGGGCTTCCAGCGGCCACTTCCTGGCGCCAGGGAAAGAATCACTCCTCCAGGCACTTGATGTATCCTCCCCTATTGAATTGGAAGCCTCCCGCGAATATAAACGGGGGCATAACGTGATTCTCTCTACTGACCGCTACAAACACCTTGATTTATACCTGAACTTGGTATTCATGACTTTCAGTACATCTTTGGCGAACACAGTAACCCAGTGGTTGCTTTGCGAGTTCATCACCATGACCTGGCAGATATTGATCTCGTCTGGTAAGAACCATAGCATGCCAGGCTTGAGGAAATGCTTCAGTTTGTCATTTTGTGTATGAGCTTCTTAGCGCATTTTTTGGTTGTGGTTCGTTTTCCCCAACATCATCCGGCACTTTCTCATCTTGTATGAGTAATAATAGATGTCTTCAAGCACTAACTACCTGATGAGAGACTCCGACACTCTCTTGTTCTTGGCTATGGGAATGTTGTTAATAATCACCTGGGTATCTCCGAAAAATACTGAGATTCTTTGTATATCAAAACGATTTGACTGAGGGTTTTGAGCTGCTGTACTCTCGTAACTAAAGCCTGACTCATCCAACTCTTTTCTGATCCTCTGCACCGTCTTCAGATTGACACCCAAAAACACTCGGAAACCTTCTAATTAGGGCTACCGTTGCAAATCCTAAGTAGCATAGATTAGGATTGAATTCAGCCATGGATGTAATTGTTCCTTTACAGACGATGCACAACTGAGTCTACCATACTAGAAATAAGAGAGAATCAAAGCCAGACAAGAGGCATCCCGGAAAAAGGGGACCCAAATGAAGAGGCTATATTTTCTTAACATTTGATTTGAAATTGACTTCCATCTATATAATACTGATAATTTATAGAATATAAATCAACTCAAATCTCCATAGATTATTTTCGAAGGCCTAATCAATACAAGTGGATAAGTTTCATCTAACACGTTTTATCTTTATTTTGGTCTAGAAAGTCGCAAACCAGATACACTCGTATCTAATCTCCTAAGTCTTTAGAGTAAATGAGTATTTTTCTCTATCAAGAAGCATAGCGTTGAATTATTTTGGCTTTTCTAACATGGCTACTGAGAATCAGAAAGCATAATATTTACTTTAAGGAAACAACTTCTTATGAATAGTAAGGAGAATACAAAATAATTTTGAACCTCTTTTCGAAAGTTGCAATAAGTAAAGTGCGTGGCCGAATTAAAAAAACTCTTAAAGATCTATTGCCATTAACAAATTTCACGGAAAATCCTGGCATTTCCAAATGTGATTATTAAGCGTGTCATTTTCTACCCCATCTTGGTAAGAATGGATTTTCTGTCTTATTGGGTTGCTTTTCCATTAAGATGAAGAGGTAGGTTTATAGCGTCAGGAGGAATGGCTATTTCTCATGTCGAGTAATAGTCATCTATAAACTAATAAGCCAATCTATTGCATAACTACACACACACACACACACACATATATATATATATATATATATATATATATATATGTATATATGTATATATATATATATATATATATATATATATATATATATATATATATATATATATATATATATATATATATACATACATATAAGTACAGTAGCGTTCGTGTAACTATATGGATAAAACCACAGTAATAGTACTAATTTTATATATGAAACCAGGTTTCGACGGAAACATCCGTCATTGTCAGTCGCTGGAGGACAAGTGAAATACAGAAGTTGCTTAACGTACAAACACACAAATCAGTGGCGATAAAGTGTATGATGGGGGAATGTAGCAGCCATATTCCCGCATCATCCACCTTAGCGCCACTGATTTGTGTGTTGGTACATTAAGCAACTTCACTATTTCACTTGTCCTCCAGCGACTGACGATGACGGATGTTTCCGTCGAAACCTGGTTTCGCATAAAAATTAGTCCTATTACTGTGTTTTTATCCATATATATATATATATATATATATATATATATATATATATATATATATATATATATATATATATATATATATATATATATATAAACAGTGAGGTAACACAATTATTTGTTTTGTAGATTTTCAATACTAATCAGAGGATTATTCTTTAGCTTTCGAAGCTAGTAACGTCAGGACCGATTGTCAGTCTTGCAGGGATCAGTGCCTCTTGGCAAATTAGAGGCGATTCCATCCATACTCGTGATGCTTTCGTATTTTAGAATCTAAGGTTGCATAAGGGACTCGCAAATAGTCCTCTACGACGAGTTTAATATTTTGCATTAAATCAGTTTCGACTCAGAAAATTTCTCGAATCTTCGATCTTACCTTTTTCATTGAATGTATAAGATTTTTTATTTAATAACAATATTCTCGCATGTTAATAATAGAGTGGTTGAATACTTTGGTCACCTTTTCGATTTTGTGAATTAGTAATCGTGGTTTTAAGGAAAAAAAATCTACTTTATGTGTATTCAATCTTTTAAGTATATGTTTAATGAGTTTAATTTTCGTTTTATAACCGGACAAAAACACGAAATATTTCAGAAATATTGAAAATTTAAGGTACAAATACTTGCGTCACCTCTCTCTCTCTCTCTCTCTCTCTCTCTCTCTCTCTATATATATATATATATATATATATATATATATATATATATATTTCTATATATATATATATATATATATATATATATATATATATATATATATATTTATATATATATATATATATATATATATATATATATATATATATATATATATATAATATATGTATATACTGACAATCATTATTGCCAATCATATCGTGTCATTTCATTAAGCAGTGATTACCTTTTTGTATAATTCATTCGGTTTCGATGAATTACATGATTTGATATTCTACTCCACCTCTTTCCTATTAAACTTCGGCATTTAGGTGATGTTGAAAATATATAAATAAATGAAAATCAGATGATGCATGCTCCAGTGAATGTGAAAAAAGAGGAAGAACATTTCAACGTTCTGCAACGATTTTTTTCGGTCAAACGTGGCACGTGTGGTTGTGCATTGCTATGAAGGATGAGTACACACTTTCGGTTGACAATTTAAGGATTCTTTTGTTCAAGAACTTCATGTAAGCGTTGCAATTGTTAACAAATTAGGTACACTGTAATCTTTTGCTCACCATTTCAACAAAGCTATTTTTTCCTTTTAATAGTGAATCATAAACAATCTTTTCATCTCCTGTCACAATTCTGTCCAGAAATGGCTCAACAGCATTTCGAACCAATGCAGATAAACCAATATCACTACGTTGTAAACGTTGTCCTTCAAACAGTTCATATGACACTAAACACCATTTTTC
This sequence comes from Ceratothoa steindachneri, assembly GCA_963969495.1. Classification (NCBI taxonomy): domain Eukaryota; kingdom Metazoa; phylum Arthropoda; class Malacostraca; order Isopoda; family Cymothoidae; genus Ceratothoa; species Ceratothoa steindachneri. The sequence continues at coordinate 141,470,657 of OZ018330.1, read as the reverse complement.
ATTTACGCACTATGTTCTGAATCTCCTTTAAATTAATTGCTATTTTAAGAGTTTATGTCAAGAATTAGATTCAACAAAAACCTTAAGACGATCAAAATCAATTTTGAGGCCGATAACCTAATATTTCTTAGTCCGAAATCGCCTAGAAATTATTTTTGAACCATTCATGAAATTGACTACTATTCAACACTTTTCCATCTTTTTCAGCAACGTTTTTTATCTCTAATCTTTCCTTATTTTCATGTATTCAGCTGTAGAATTTCCGTATTTGATGTGCCTAGTCGATCCACAGTGTTCTATGATATATCGAATAAATCTGTTGCTATAGAAACCTTATAGTTACAATAATAATTTCGTTTATTCACTTGAAATAATTATATACACAATCCTGTATAATATGTAATATTCATTAAATTACTTGGTGAATTATGATTTAGTGGCAATTCCTCTTGGTATTCGGGCAAACGTGTGAACGTGGAAAACACTAAGGTGCCGGAAATCATGCAATGATTTTGTCAAATGAGAAATTTATATGGAAATTGTCGGTTGCGAGATAAACCACTAAAATTGTCTGTTTAAGCTGCATCTGCTTTATAGATTCGATTGTTCTTTGATAAAATAATTATGTGATTGTGTCTCTTCGGTTCAAATCCGTTCTGTTGTTCTTTAGGAAATTAATTGTATATTTAAAAAATAATATTTCCTCAATGTTTTTTTGCTGGAATTCACTTGCGTTTATTTTTTAGAAAACCTCCGTTTTTATTCGTTTAGTTAGTCATGATTGGCAAAACTTGTTCATCATTTAGAAAAAGAGGTAATCTTATGCATGAGTGGAAAAATTAATTGGATATTACGCACCGCGGAATTTTGAGGTTGGTAAAATTTAATTTCATATAATATAATATATATTATTTTTTTTAGGAACAGTTTTAATCGGAATATTTCAAATTTCACTGGAGCGAATCAGAATTATTTTATCTCTCATAGTTGGAATTTGTAATTTTAATTGCCTATCTCGTTACCCCGACAGAAAGATTTTTTTTTATTCTCTTGCTTACATTCTTCCTAATAGTTCATTTTCCTTTAGTTTACCTTGCGGAGTGATTGAATTTGAGTGCATCGTGAATCAGTGGATCATATTACCCCTCCCATCCTGAGATGCAATTTACTACATAACACAACGCAGGGGTGAAGAAAAAAAAAAGCCCTCGTCACTCGATTGAATTTTCCATATACTTTTTAAGTGGAGTTTCTGCGGTCACTTCAGTCACAATTTTAAGCTTTAGGGATAACATAATTATCACTGCTTCCTGAGGCTATAGGATTTTTTGGACCAGGTATAGTTTTGAAATCGACTGATAAAACATAGAAAACAGATTAAAAAGAATTCATATCCAAAGGAGTTAACAATGCAGCCATGATTATCTCCTATCATTCTCAAACGAGGAAAAAGGGTGTACACAGAAGGAAAGTAACTCAGAAGAACGGACAAAACCCTTCCTGGCTACGACAGGAAGTACAGTTCTCAAGAACGGTTGAGGAGCGCAATCTCAAAGGACTAAATCACTCAACGCTCAAATCCATAAACACACAATTTCACAAAGGTTCAACTACCAAAACGCCTAAATCCCCAAATGCCCAAATCCGTAGACGTCAAAATACCGTAAAACTCAAATCATAAATCGCTTAAATCCCCCAAAACTCAAATCCTGAACCGCTCAAATCCCCAAACGTATGAATACCGATTACAGCATCTTTACCTACATAATATGTTTGATTTAAATTCAAATTGGTAAAAGATCTTCTACGGCCACTGTGCGGATACTTAAAAATCCCCAATTTAATTTAATATATGTGGATTCTTCGCCAGTAGGACAAGGACAGACAGCTGAAGAATGAATGGCTACTAATTAGAAAGAACGACGAGCCAGGACATGATCGGGGGTTCGGTTCAAGAGAGAGACTGTCCTTCCAGTTTCATAGGGCTCTATGTAGTCAACTCTCTCATCTTCTCGAGCTATCCTTCATTCACACATTTTCGTATTCTTTAATTTACTCTTTCATTTCGAACCTATTTAGAAAATTTGGGCAAAATTGATTTTTTATGTTTCTCTGTTCAAAAATATAAAGAAATATAAAGAAATAATAGAAATTATGGAAAAGATGAATTTAATTGGGTTGATGAAAATGTACGATAAGGAAAATTGAAATGTAATAAAAAAAGATCTGCTAATAAAAAAGAAAATGCAGTAGAAAAAATGAAAATTGGGCAGGAAAAGTGAAACTGTGGTAGAGTAAATGGAAATGCAATGAAAAAATGGAAATGGCATAAAGAAAATGAAAATGCTATGATAAAACATTGTGAAGGGTAAAATAAAAAATAAAAGAATAATATGAAATAAATAAAATTAAAATAGGATATATATATATAAGCTTGAAATGCAATATAGAAAGAGGAAATTCGCAAAAATAAATGAAAAAGCAATGAAGAAATTGAAATTGCAAAAAACAAAATTCCTTTAACAAAATCAAATTACAATCGAAAAAATAGCAATAAATTAAATGAAACGTAATGAATAAAAATATCTGATAAAAAACGGAAATGTTATATAGAAAAGGAAAATATATTGAAGGAAATAAAAATGCACTAAAAATTTGTCTCCTAAATAAAATGTAAAAATAACTAAGTAAAAATGTAGTAGAGTAAATTTAAGGTAAAAAAGATGAAAATGCAATCAGGAAAATGATAATGCCTTCGTATGTTTCATCCCCAGGAAATCCCAGTCTGGTCTGTCGCACAAAAGGTTTTAGGCACGAGTTTATATAGTAAAAGTACTCAGACTTTTTGCGGGTTGGTATTTAGCACTGTGACTGGATATAATGAACCTCAATTGCTAATTGTCCACAAATGACCACCAATCAAGATTACGAATGATACAAAGGGTTATTATTTTTGTAATTATACTAATATAAGGGATAAAATACATGGGGAATACCTTCATAAATTTAGACAAAATAAAAATGAAACTCCACATTCAAAAGAAACCTCAAGTTCAAGAGAAGTACATATTTTTAAATGGACTGATGTAATTTGAAGAACTTAAATACAGAGTAGTGGAGAAGAAAAAATGATTCGCGCTGAGAGTTGAGAGTAAAACCACAGCTTCTGTCAGGTTCTTTGCGCACCAAAAGCCCCTTCAAAAGCGATACGACAAGATGCAACTATTATGTTTATATAACACGACGCTACGTATTACTGTTGGCACTCTAGGATTGCCATTATAATGTACACAGCAGAAAACAATTTTTGAATTTTCGAAAATTGCGAATGTTCCTTCCTAATCTTCCCTTTCAAAGCATGGGCTCAGCGAATTCATTGATTTTATCCTTAACATCATTTTTAATATATGATCCCATAACAAAATTCCTTTTTTTGTGAGATTAAAAAGAACACGGTCAAACGAAGGAATACGTAACTTCGTGATAAATACAAACCGAAACTGATTGAACTATTAATTAACTATCCCTTTATTTTTAAACTCAATATCCCACAATGGATATAAAGATTCCTGAAGAGGAGGGATGGGCAAACAGACAGATGGCCCAGTAGATAGAAGCAATAATCTACTAAAAGTAAAACTCCTTGCCATAAAGCCCTTTAATAGTTTTGTCAAACTGTTGTTGGAAAGAAATAACTCGATGCAAGAATATCGTAGTTGTTGGCACCAGAAGAAATACCTTGAGGTTTGCTTAAACAACGACTTCCTTGGAATATGGCTGAGAAAGGACGATGTCATTGTATGCTCGTAAACTATAACCCTGGAAGGGAGTGTGGAGCATCCATTCTGTAAAGGTGGGTGTAGTCATGAACGAATTTTGGGTCTCGTGGGTTTTCTGAGTAAAGGACCCCCACGCGTTAGTGTTGAGATTTTAACACGCGTGTAGGAGCATGAAAATCAGGGAAAGTAGAAGGAGGTCGGAGGTATGTTATATAAATGATTTTGTACACCAATAGTTAGGTTTCGGCTGAAGTGGATGTGTCTTCCTTTATCAACATCTCACACCGGAGTGGGACTTGCCTCTAATGCAAAAGGGATGAAGGTTTAGCTACTTAAGCTTAGCAAATTTGCACATTTTCACTTTCACAATTTTGCCATTTTTTATGAACGTTTTCACAAAAGCAACAGTGATCAATATCCATCCACAACAGATAAGGTCCAGAAGAAGGTTGATCCCTCAATCGAGGCTAATGATAAAATTAAAATTGCGAAACAAAACAATGCTGTACTCCACCTTCGTCCCTCACTCGGGAGAGGCAGGTGGAGAGGGGCCTATGCTGGTGATGAATCTTTCCCTCTTACTATTCCCCAAAATGCTATAATCCAGGGGAAAAGACATATAAAATAACAGCAATAAATGGGTTATCGTGAACTTCAGGAAAAAAACAGGTTAAAAACCCTAAAATAGGCAGGAAAACGCAAATGGATACAGATCTTTTAAAAGCGGAGATATATTAACTTTAAAGACTCCCTTCAGTGACTTAGATTAGACTTATTTGGGTATCTTTGCATTTAAGACTTGTAGTGCAAAGTACGCGTCATTTTGATTGACCGGATTCACAACATTTAAGAACAGCTCTTCTTTCTTTATACAAAGTCTTCAGAAAGCAGTACACAAATTAGATCGAGGTAACAGAATCTTAGTGGACCTATTTGGCCCTCTAATATGTAAATAAAATTCATTAATTAACTTCAAGGGTGTATATATAAAATAAATTAGGAAGAGTCTACCCAATTTTGTTGGAAGTAAAGCCCAGATACTTGATTTATAACAAGTAGCCCAAATAAAATTAGTCGAATTCGACTTACAAAAAGATACAAACAATAAAGAATTTTAAGTTGATACTTTTGCTTATCTGCACTCTACTTACAAGTATATTTTTGGGGGGATGTTATAAACCTCACTGTCCTCCAGTATATTTAAATTATTGTCTTCCATAAGAATTTCTTTTTTCCTACTATTTATCCACCATTTTCCTAGTTTTTGATTTCCCTTCCTCGTTCTTTCTTACTCACTGAAAATTCAATCTTAAAATGCTTACACTAATTTCCTTTAACTTTAATTTAAAAAATAAAGAGTTTAAAAGAAAGGTCAGATTTTAATGGCTAACCTCTCCACAACTAGTGATAAGAAAAATGAAAATAGAAGAAAAATGAGCTACAACATTTGGTAAAAACCTGAATGGTATATAGTGCAGATGCCCCTACAATAGTTGTGAGTAAATTAATGAGCGATATTTTATTTATGCACATGTTTAGACTCAAATTTCACTCACAACTGATTTTCAGGCTGATTTAGTTGTTAAAGAGGAAAACAGACTTACAACTTATTAATTAAGAGAATAATAGAAAGAAAAAAAAGTAACTGTCGCTAAATTCACTTTGCAGACAAAATATATCGAGAAAACTCGCTTGCTTAGGAGGGACAGAAATAATGAATGTCACGAATGGTCTAAAATTAATAATGATCTTGTCAATGTTGAGGAGTATACTAGTAAATATAGGAGACTAACCGTCACGAAAGAATCAAACCGCTCTAAGGTTAAATAAATAGGAATAGTTATAATTGAATTAAACTGCTCGGATTTGGTTATAAGAATTGGATCGCGCTGAATTTCTATATCTTCAGCTGCGAATGAATCGGTGATATTAAAGGTGCAAGAGTAAGAATTTCTGTAGATTTGACGAGAATTGCCATGTGGAAATCAGTACGAGAGCGTTTATTGTTTGTTAAGTAACGTGTGTGTAGTAATATTGAAATTCAGATCGTTATTTTATACAGGCGGAAACTAACTCCATAACAACGGTTCAAAAATTGGGAAGGAAAAAGACAGAAGAGTAATTATAACGATGGGTTCGAGTATTTATGTAATATTGTTTTTAAAGGTAAGAGTCTGTATGGATTTATTCACATTTAATAGCAGTTAAAATTGATACATATTTTCCCAAATTGGATTGCGCTAAAGAATACTGATTACGTCGAAAAAAATATTCAAAATTAAACGAAGGGAGAGTAAAGCAATTTTGAGTGGGGTAGAACTAAGGTCAGAGAGAGAAGTTATGAAGTAAAATGTGTTGGTTGGTAAATTTTAGTGTCCATATTAATGAAATTTTGGTTGCCTTATCAAGATAATAGCAGTAGTAATCTAAATTATCTATTTGCTATGAAAAAAAGTGTGGAAAATTTAACTATTTGTTCGCTTTCTTATTTAGAGAAGATACTTCTTGTTTATGCTATTTTTTGTAAGTAAATTATCATCTGAAATTATTTAAATATTCTGTTACAATTTATTAACAATAATATTTGAACGCATGAAAAAGGTTAGTTTAATTATTTTAAAGTTATTTAGTTTGGAAATTGATACAACTCCACTTTTGTCCCACAAGATTTAACTATATACAATTGAGGGTTGCTTTTATCTTTAGCAAATTTAACTACTACAAAGAGTAGTAATTTTTAACTGTATTGAGAAGAATTGTTATTCTTAATTATATTGAGAAGTGTTAATTTTAAGTGTATTGGGAAAACTAAGAACATTAAAGTCTATTGAGAAAAGTGATAATTTTTAGTGTATTGATTCTTAAAAGTGGTAATTTTAAAGTGTTTTGAAAAGAGTGTTAATTTTGAAAGTGTATTGTGAAAAGTGGGAATTTTTGAAATACAATTACCGTAATTTTGATATAAACCGATTTTAAAAATTCTGGGAAACCAATGGAGAAATTAGATTCACAAAAGCCCTGTCTCCGTGGCTACTACTCCAATTATGTACTACTTTCTAGCATTTAATTATTTCATTTTACTGTGAAAAAGAGTGTTAGATTAGGTTAGGTTGACTGTGGATGGGAAAATAAGATTAGATGAGGTTAATTAATTAATTTAGTTTTGTTTAGTTGTGTTAGGTTTGCATCACAAATGGTCATTATATTCATTTATAACATAAAAAATTATTGAAGAACTATTTTACTCAAATTATAGGAGAAATTTGAGATGTCGATCAGAAAGTTTGCTCAATTAATTAGCATTTTGGGCGAGGGGGAGGGAGAGGGGGATTGCAAATCATTCTATTAAATTTTAATTACTCTCAATTCATTATTTCAGTAAACTTAATCGAAAATTAGTTTATTAAAGCTTTTATATCGATGGCTTTCAATAACATGATTAGCACACACATAAACATAAAAACAACACACGTGTACATACATATGTATGTATATGGATACATACACAACGAACCGGCATGAATGCAAATCTGTAGACGCTGTATCTCTGATATCAAAATTTACTTTGATTTTTTAACTGCAATACATTTTTTAAAAGCGGGAAGTTGCACATCATTGTTATAATAATAGCTAGTGAACATTATTTGGTGTAAGAACACAGTAGTCAATTGAATAAAGCGAGTAAGAGTTAAAAGGCGCACGTTGCCCTCACTAGAAATATAAAGTGACAATTCTCGGTCAAAGAGCAATATTAATGCATAGCTTTCACACAAAGTGACCCGGGGGAACTTAAATCGAACTATTTGCGTCTCTTGCATCAAGTTATAGACTTGGCACAAAGCCCTTTACCTCAAATGGTTGTTTTGATTCAATTTTCTACGTTCGTAACCAATTCCCGATCAACAGAATTCTCAGCTCTCTTAACTGTTTGATGTCAAATGAATCCATTTGACTAGACATTTTGAGGGAGGGTAGCCAAGTATTTGAATCTACGGTATATTAACACTTATTTTCGAAAATACCTGAGCCATATCTTTCGCGTGGCTTATTTTCAAAGACGAAATCTCGCCCGTCTTGACATGCATAAAACTCGTTTGTACCATGTTTGCATAAGGTAAATCGAGTTTTTGACGAAGCTTTTTAGAATATGCGAAGTGAAGAATGTCAATGTGTAAAGGGACGACAGGTAGAAAAAAGGCATAAGGGAAGCGTTTTCTTTCAATCCTTTATAGTAAAAATGACATTTATATGTTAATTTTTGTCTAAAAAATCTTCAAAAAGCCAATGGTTTTGAGTAAAATATCTACAAACAAGCGGTTACAAAAGTGGGACTATGTAAAGGCACAATAATTAAATCAACAGCCAGTAGTCTTAAGGCAAATAATACAACAATACAAATATGTTTTTATCAAGCTATTCAAATTCGCATGTCTTCACACAGCGCTCTTCCACCAACTAAAAAAAAGTTGGAGAGATGAAAGGGGGGGGGGTATTTAAAGCATGCTTAAAACTAAGGGAGCATATATATGCAGGCAGCTCATTTAACAACTTAGGATCAGAAATAAAGAAAGCACAGAGGACTAGGCAGAAGGAAACGTAAGAGGGCAGACACATCAGAACTCAATCAAGAATATGAATAAAGGCAAATTTGTGTGCAGAAAAGATGTGTGAAGGGTTGAAAACTTCAATTCATTTTCAAATCAGCTTGAATTGGACAACAAAAAATCTGTGAGACGACTCTCAGCTGTGAGGGAAATCAAACAGGAGAACATTCGGGATATTCAGAGAGAATTACCAGTGCTGGTCACCAATCAAGCCGAATGTACACTTGGGGAATTCTCTGCATTCGCCAAACTCTACTGCTTGGTGTGGCTTGAGTAGCAGCAAGGCTTATGTTCCTTATTTTTTTGATGACTCAGAAAAAGGAAATGGATTTTAGTAACTTCAGAAAAATATATAGAAATGCTGAACACTATTTTTGAACAAGAAAATCGCGGTAACAAATCGTTTTAGCAAGACGGAGCAAAATCACACACAACTAGACAATCACTGGAATGTTTAACTGCGACTCATCTCTCGCAGTTTTCTTGTTCCGCAAGATCTCTAGATCTATCACATGTGGACTTTTTCACTGGCATTTGTCAATCACAAAGTATTAAGGCCGTGAAAAGTGTAAAATCCATTGAATGCAGCATTTTAAAAATGTAATAAATAAATTCCTTTCCCGGCGGGTCAATTGTAAGAATGTATAGTGATGTCACTTTAAATAGCAGTCAAATTTAATAAAACTGTAATAACTTCTATTTCAAATGTTTTTATTGCACTTGAGAAGCTATAATAATGACTAAATAATAAGCGACTAACAGTAGGCAACATTTTTGGGGGTTACACTCTACAATAGCAGCTGGCATTAAAACAACGAAATAAAATAAGAAATGATTTGGGATACTTTAACAAGTTACACTTGTATGAAAAAGGAACCTTCAATAAGATGCTGAATAAATCCAATCAATGAATGAAAATATCAACCAATCATTACCCTTTTGTTATATCTTGTTTGTGTCCTCGTTGGCAAGAGGAACTCGATTCAGGTTAGCTGAGCGCCTTCTAGGTCTCACGCATTCTAATTAATTTGGCTATTCAATGTTTTACCTTGCACACGTTTGTCACTTTCACTTACTCTACTGCATTCATTATCAAAGTATTTTATGTTTCACTAATTTGGGTTTGTATTCTCAAACAACTATAAACTTCATCTATTTATGCACTCCATTTATAGGAATCAATCACGTAGTGAATATGAAAGTACCAGGAAGCAGAGCCTCATTTTTCCTCTCCTTTATTGAAAGGTTAGAGGGGAAATAATTAGAATAGGTAACAGATTTTACAAATAAATTTAGGGCGCTGATTTCGATATATTACTAAGTTTTCTCTATCATCAAATGTTGCATAGTTACATTTCTAAAACAAATTTTCAATTTTTATAGTGAGTTACACTGCAGTGAATAGACTTTTTACCTGATTATCTAATTTCGAAATCTTATATATCTAAAATTATATTTTTCCATTTTAGAATGTTTTCTAAATTCGTGATTTTAACCTACTTAAAATATGGCAAGGAGACAATATAAGAATGAGTAACACACTTAACTTCCGTTTCGTTTGTGATGATTAGGTTGCACTGAAAAATTTTGAAAGGAGCCAAGTTCTCGATAGATTATAGATTGTATTTCGAAAAGCCTATTGGTTACTCATATAAAATGCGGAAGTTGTTGGTCTATTCTATTCAACCCTTCACACATCTTTGCTGCACACAAATTTGCCTTTATTCATATTCTAGAAGGATGATTAAAAGGTATTAGGAAGGATATGTGTGCCCTTTGATATCCCTAGATTATAGCTATAATTTAAACCAGCACAAAATGTAAGTAATATTACTTGTAGCCTTATTAGTATGTAACTTGCACTTTGAGTTACTAAAACCGTGTAAGCAGAGCTCACAAGGTCTTATTAAATAAAAGTACACTTACCATATTAATTAATCAAAGTTACTAATAAATAAGGATTTATATTGTATGGTCGCAAAATTCACAGTATTTTGTTATTTAGGCAGAAGATGAAATTATTTAATTTTCATCCGAAGAGTTAACACCCAAAGGAAACAAAGAAATGCTGAAACCTTCCAAATCAAAGTAAACTGGATGACCTTATCAGTGAGTTATGTCTCACTGAATCATGAGATGTTCCTTTATCATAGGAGAATAAATGATTAGAATTTATATGGAGGATTAAATATAGAAAAAGGCATGCATAATTTGCAATGCATTTGGTCATCCAAAGAGTAATGCGGCACTTTTTTTGATTCGGAAATGTAACTCTCAAAGATGCCTTTTTTTTGCTTAGATTCAAGATGGGAATACAAAATATTTATATTTTATATTCGTAAGGGAGAGCAGAGGTGTTAATGAGAATCATTGGAATGTTCCCTGGCCCTTACGGCAGGGCTTACTGGAAGGGAAGTTAAATTTGATCAAACAGCCTCTAGCAGAGCCTCAAAAGTTTTCTTACCCCATCCCCCATCTCTTTTACGGTGAAATTAGGATTAATAAAGTAATCTACAAAAGCTTTATATTTTGGAGGGGAACCATTTCAAGACTAAAATTACTGGGTAGTATTCATCGATTTATGGTATCTACATACATTGGAATAATATGGGTTAGGCTTCTCAAGGGATATAATTCTGGTGTCAATATTTCAGTGCAGTTTAGTGTTCTCTTGGTGCTCAAAAGTGAGGAATTAAAACAATTTAACTTTGGTAGTTACTCCAAATCTTCGAACTACCAATATAACTTCAGTCGAAAAGAATTTAAGAAATATACAATAATTCACAAATTTAACATTTATTAGCTTACTATTTGTCTCTGATCTCTTATTTCTCTTTTTAAATTCGCATTTGGGATAAATTCAGAGATTTTTCTGTTGATCGGTAACTCTAAATCTGCATCAGATCACTCTCCTTTTCTTATATCCGAATTTTCACGTGTTTAGATACCGAAAAAATTGAATTAAATTCCCTAACCTGTAAAAAAATTACTAGCAACTCTTTAAACCATATCTAAGCCTATACTATAGATATAACCATATATTCAAGGCTAGTTAAGCCACTGCGGGAGCCGTTTTTAATAGGATGGTGTGACTATTCGGGTACGAATTTGTAACAACTGCCAAGTAGAAACTCGCGATTTAGATCCTAAGTTAAACCATAGGTTTCACATTAGTGGTAAACCTACTTGTAAATTTAGAAATATAGTTGGTAATTAGTTCATTGTCTCATTTGTGCAATGAACGGAATTCATCGATTTAATGCGATCTGTTAGCCTTTGTTTGCAACACGCAGACATCTGAAAGTATGAGAGCAAGAACAGCTCTAAAGAGAAAAAGTGAAAAATATATTGTAAAATAAAAGTATTTGCAGCTAAAAATATTACACCTATATGATTGAACAAATGTACATCAAGAGAGTCGAACGAAAAACTTTCTCTATAGAGTGTGTGAAATGATTATGGTAGAAATATCTCTGATTATTCATGATTCCTTTTTGTTCTCTGTCCACTGTCATCAACCTCTTAGGTATTTCCTTAAAAAATGCAAAGGAACAGATTTTAAACATCTTCCACGTCAAACTAAAATATGTATATTTCCAATTATTTTTTTATCCTTAACTTATTTTTCACAGAAGTTAGTTGCTTTGTTTATTAGTGATACCATCCTAAGATTCAACCACAATTCTTGAAAATATTATTAGTTTAATTTTATAAACTTACGAAACAATCATTGTGGATGGATTCCTTTGTTGATAATTTAAACATATGCCTTAGAAGATTATGATAAAATGTACTAATAGGTAAATAGTTTATTGAACAACCTTTTAACTCAATCCAAAGAAGATTAATAAAAAGAGAAAAATAAGATTAGTTTCATATTATTAGAAAAATTGCAGCAATTTAACGATTTACGATGAAGATATATATATATATATAAGTGCTAAAGTTAAAACAAAAAGTAAAAGATGAACAGAGAAAATAGTCCATGTATGGAAAGTCAGAGTGTAATTTGATGGCTAAGAATCTCGCTATTTCGCTTTTACATTAGAAACCAGTTACAAGTTAGATATAAATGTTTTAGGGGTATTATTGTCTTTTACTTTCTTACCCAAACATATAATGAACATTTAGATAATTATAGCTTTAAATGATTTGATTCGTCGAGCTGCCTGCACATTTGAAATCTTACACATCGTGCCCTTTTGTGGTATTTTCTTTATGCCAAAAAACTTGTTTCTCTGCCTGTGGCTATTGACAAAATATCTTTAATATTTACATGTAAGTTCACTAACTAATGGTGTAAAGGTGAGCTTGAATAAGAGAACTAAGGATATCATCTTAATATAAAATTCCAATCAACTTTGAGATTGATTCTTCATCCTGGAAATGATTTTACCTGCTTTTGCTTCGTCAGATAAAGAAACAGTCGTTGTCTCAAAACAGAGCCCTAACACCAATGAATCTTACCATTAATAACGTGAAGACTAACATTTGCTGTGGTAAGTTTCTCTGGAACACAACGGTACAGGCCTGCGTCTTTGGGCATAGCGTGGGGTATGACAAGAGTACCCAAGGATGAGTCATTGTTTTTGCGATCAAGGGTGATTTGAGGACCACCAGACCCAGAAGATATCACTCTTTCGTTATCCTGAAAATAAAAAAAAGACATTCTTTAAGGGCATCAGATTGAGGATTGATCATTTAAGGACTTAATAATAAAATACACAGCATGAAACTACAATGACATAGAGTTTGTAATAAGTTCCTATTCAATTATAGGTATAGGAAATAGAAATAAAAAATAAAGGAAATATAACTTCGAGTATAGATCGGGTGTCACAGCAGAAATTTCACTAAATTCAAACTTAATTAACTCAGTAAAATGCTATTGGATATAAATGAAAATTCGTATAAAACAATGTATGTGTATTTCACGTTATATCTCAAATGCCAAAAATATAACTATAATAGTATTGCAAAAATTAAAAAATAATATAAAGATAAAAGATTTGTTTGGCGAATCAAGAAAACGTGCGATATTTGTGTATAAGAAACACGAAGTTTGCATATCTAGGCCCTTAAGCTCTAATTTGCCTTGTTTTTTCTCTCTTTCATTTATTTAAACTTAAATTTATAACTTGCGTTATTATTAATTTTATCACAATCGTGCTAAGTTTAAATGTTAAAATTATAATAAAAACACGTTTTAAAGAAAAATTGAAATGGAAATAGAATTTTTCGTGATTTTACAGAGAGAAATTGGAATCGTAGAAGTGCTTATAATTTAATTAAAGAGAAAAATTACTGGTTTGATAGATCGAAATAAAGGTAGTGATGGCCATCATAAAACTGCTAAGATAAAGAATAAAATAATAGAAATAGAAGAACTTATTTTATCTCCAGTGAATTAGTTAGCTATTTCCTGTTCTGTGCAACGGATTTTAAAAAGACAAAAAATAAAAGCTTATAAAAAACACGCATTTTTCGTCGTGATATTAATGTTAAACAAGGTAAAAAGACACGCTTTAAGTTTTTCTATGATCGATATTCTTCTCAAGGTACAAGAAATTTTGTGTTTACCGACTAAATATATTTTACTTTTGAAGTGCCGACAAATCATCAAAGTAACAGAGTTTATGGCTCAGAGAAAACGGACATTCTTTTATATTTCTCATGAATCTGTAAGATTTAACAACAAAAAAAACAATGATAAAATAAATTGTATCTGAAAAAGTTTCAAGGAATGGTAAAACAAGGATTCATTTTTTCCATACACAAAAATCCAAAGTTAATTCAGAAAATTACATCAAACTACTATATATTGGCCTGCTTCCAGATTGCCATCAGCTCTAACCTAAAGTACACTTCTTTTTACAGCAAGATGGTGTGCCCTCTCATACTAGCAAAACGAACAGAAATATTTAGAAGAAGATTGTCCTCATTTTATCAAAAATGGTAAATGACCTCTTCAATCGCATTCCATATGGGTAAAGTTTACAGGTAAAGTTTACAGCAACAGAAAAATTATTAGTGAATCTTAACTTAAGGAAAAAAATCTTCTTCAATGCGAATAGCTAAAAATATCTGATATGAGAAAATGCATTTTTTTACTATAAAGCAGGGTTGGGCTGTATGTGACCAAGAAAGTGGATATTTTTCTAATCTTTTTAGATCTTATCCTTTGTTGGGAGTAATCGGCAGGCAGATATTTCAGTGACTATCTTATATTTTTTAATTCCAGTAATATTTTTATAATTATGTTGTATATGAATTTTCATTTATATCCAAATGACATTTGACCGAGTTATTAAAGTATAAATTTACTCAGGTTTATGCTGGACCACCCTAAATAACAATGAGCTATCGAAATATTATGCATTTTTTACTACAATTATACGTTACTTTGTATGTTTCCCATTCAAAAATTATAGTCAGTGAAATGCTGAAAGAAACCTGCCTAACATAATGTAGACATAAAATATACGGAAATAAGCAAGAAGTGAGAAAACAAGTCAAAAAATAATTAAATGGAGATAACAAGAATATATTACCTAGCCCATGCATTCATTGACAGATTTCGAGAGAAAGGGAGCAACAACTTAATAAAATACAATGAGCAAACGACGAAAGTTGTGTTACTCCTCTCCAACAGAACAATACTGAATTATTCATTGTTTTTTTTACGAATGGGCTAATTTTGGAACCTCCCAACTCAAAGACTCTTACTCTTTCTTTGTTATAAAAGTTTAAAGAAAATATATTTACAAACCGCAAAGATACTAAGATCACTGAGGAACGCCATTAGTATTCAGTGTCTAAGAACAAATATTTGCATTTACAACTCTATGCATACAGTTTTCCAACTAATCTTAATTTATATTGATACGCTCCACTCTATTCCTGTTACTTTACCATTATCAAATCTTTTATATGGATTGTTGTAAAAGTCTTTTAAAAAATCGAGATAGACTTTATCTAAAACTTTATTCGAGGTAAACATAATCATTCATTAAAAAATAAATCCAATTAATTAAGCATGAGTTGTTTGACGGAATATTTGCTAAGCATCATTTATTAGTTTATTAACCCCTAGATCCTCTTTGATCCTATCTCCTTCAATCCAATTGACTACACGAGTTTGCCAAGAAAGAAGTAAAGGAATTGGGCTGAAAATTCTAGGATTATTATTTATTCCTTTTTAGAAAATAGATGTAGTATTTTCTTGTTTAAAACCTTACTAACTATTACTTTACAATTGTATTTAATAAAATATATATAAAAGGTGTTTAAATAGTTTTTTATGGTCTATTTATTATATTTTATTGGGACTCATCGCTTTGGAAATTTTCATTTTCCTATTATAAAGAACAATTTTTATTTGAGTTATGTCTCAATTTGAAAGACTAAATTTTTCAATAAAATTTAGTAAGTCTTTCATTGGAGGTATATTAATTGTAAGTTCCATGATCATTTTTCTTTCCAAAATATTCATTTATCGTATCTGCTACGAGTTACAGACCGTTATCAAGAATTCCTTTGGTATAATTTAAGGTCCTGGATAACCTCCCGAATTGAGTATTGATCATTTACATATCTATAAAATCACTTGGGCTTGTGTTTTGTCACCCACTAGCTCCTTTTGGGTGCCCTAACTTTATGTTTCACAAGGCGACAATAAGTATGGTAAACGGTTATGTTTTGTAAGCTCTCTCTTAAGCCTCGAAACACATCGTAATTGTGAAGTGTTATTTGCCTTTGATAGTGAAACTTTACTAGTGTGCAAATAAGACGTTTATTGTTATTATGATTATTTTGTGCAATATAGTCCAAAAGTTAAGGTTTGTCCTTTTCCGTGTCTAAATTTTATTCTGGTATATTATTTTATACTTTTATTATCAGATATTTGAGCAATGTTTAGTTAGTGGTTAATTACATTTTATACAAGAGCCGGTCGAACAAACGGTCGGCCTAACCAAGTGACATCGGAATAGCTTAGCTAATCAGAACGTAGAATGCCGAGTCCACAATTAACTTCAGGGGTTTTTTACCTATCAGCGACTAGAATACAGCCTCCGGGTAGCACTTAAAAGGCCAACACCATCTTATTTTATGAGGAAATTTATGTAGGTTTTGCTGTGCATTCTCGTGTTTTTTTAAACAGGTTCAGGAGAACTCATTCTTTTTCTTTTAATTATTTTTGCTCTCTAATATTTATTAATTTAAAATTATAATGAATAATTTTCTCTCATCAACTGGCCTACTAATTTTTTTGTTATTGTTTTTTTTTGTACTCTCGTTCTTTTTTAATTTCACATATCATTGTCATATATTTTCATTTAAATTTACTCGTATAAATTATTGTTTTTTGTTGTTCATTTTTGCGGTTGTGGTTGGGTATCCATAGTTCTTTTCTTTCCTCTCAAAAGCTGAATCAATCATCTTCAATGCGACAACTAAGATGGCACCACCGAAGTGAGTTGTGATGTCCGTGCCGGCAATATTCATCTTGGTCACTTCAGGGACAGTTCAACGCAGTGTTTCTAGTGTAAAAACCGTCAATAGCTTAAAGTCGAACTTCTTTGTCTTAATCAGTGACTGGAAAGTCTGCGGCCTGCAGGAAGAGCGTCAAAAGGCTGACGTGAAAGTACTTACTACTCCATCTTACGTTTCTTTTGAATAATGCATCAAAACGCTTTTGTCCCCTACACTTTAACTAAGGGGAGATTACCAATCGTCTAAACTAACAATTAATCAATTTTAGCTTTTTTGAAGGCTGCGGGCGATGATAAATTTCGTCTTATCATTGATTCAGTTGTGTGGAACCACCTCGATGAGATTTGTGGCAGTTGTCCGACTAAAAGACGACGATATTACCTTCTGGGTGCCAAAGTCAAAGATTAACCAAACTCCGTTTCTGACTTTGCAGACGAAGCTAGTAAAATACTAGGTCTCTATACTCTGTTGGCTGCTTGCGCGTTATTGGTAGGTATTAAGATAACATAAAGACAACCTGGAAAATTATTCTTCCAGGTTTCTTTGGCAACAGCTTCTTTGGGAAAGATTCATATATTAATAACTGTCTAAAATTTTGGGTCAATTCCAGACAATGACTCCTAGCCTATGTTAGGAGTCATTATCAAGGATTGAATTTGGTAAATAGGTAATAATAATTGATAATAAAGTTTTTGATAAAAGTATAAATTAAAAATGCTACATAGGATTGAATTTAGTTGGTAATATTGGTTAAGTTAGGTTAGGCTAGGTTCAAATAACATAACTTAACTTAAACTAAACTAACTTAACTTAATCTAACCCGACCTAACCTAACCTAACCTAACCTAACCTAACCTATCTTAACCTGACTTTGCATTACCTAACCAAAACTAACCTATGCGGCACGATCGATTCGGTTTGAGTGGATTAGAAAGTTTCTGCCATCATATTTCTATTTTTACCCCTTGGATCAATATTTAAGTTTTAAGTTTGTGTAATTGTATTTTTTTAATATTTCCGTGTATTTATTTGTTCCTTAATAAAAGTTATTTTACTGAATAGTTTTTTAAATATACCAATAAGTTTCTTGCGGTCATCAACTATGATTGATATTGGGGGAGAGGTCATCTTCTAGGATTGAAATTTCTTGGGGGTCATTAATTAGGAATGGTGTTCTCGTGGGTCGTTGTCTAGAATTGATCCCAAATTTCTAGGCTAGGAAGAAACAAAACATTTTTTTTAACATTTGCGATCATTTTTACCAAAGGAACTGCCTATATATGGTAGATGGATTGCATCAAAACGAAGTCGGCCCGACGAGGTTGGGCAGAATGTTGTGTAACTCATTACGCTTTTTCTGGCAAGTCTGCCAAGTCTGCCAACCCCAATACCAGTGAGACTTTTTACACACTGATGAAGCGCACTGGGTATAGAGATAGATAGCATAAATACAGATTATCGCAAGTTACAAGAAATATGAAAAATTAAGGTGTTTATTCTGTTAAAGGACGAAGTATTAGAAATAAATTCAACGATCTGGCGAATCTCATGGTCATTAAAGTTTTTGTGATTATTTAAATAGCCGAGTCTTGGGTGAGATAAAACGGTATATTAAACTTCATAGAACATTTAATTTAAAGGGTTATACACTTTTATAATAAAGATAGGCAAAAGAGTAAAGGGGAGAGTTCCACTGGTCTGTGAAGACAATTAGGGCGAAATAGTTATTTTAAAATATCATTATTATACGTATACGGAAATTTGCGTACTCTTTACTATCGATTTTTTTTAACTTTGATATTAATATATATTTACCCCGGTGCAAAACTAGCAAAATGAAGATGAATTATTTAAGTTTCTTAGAAATATTGCTAGCCAGGTACGTATTTACAGTCCTATGTAAACATTTTAACCTCCCAATTGGTTGACAATTCAATGCTATTCAATTTGACCAACTAGCAGTTTTTCAATAAAAATACATTGCAAGTAATCTTCATAATTTCAGAAAGGCAAATTTTGATGCTTTTCGTAGTAAAAGCATTATCTCCCATTGTTCAAGGTCGTCTACTGGATTTAATATTGTATTCATGCGTTCTGTCTAAGATTTCTTTTGTTCATCTTGTTTCGTTTCTTCTAGTACATTGCTAGTGCCAATGTATTAATCTTCACTTCAGAAATTTAATTCCTCTTACTATATTTGTCACGCGTGTTTTTGACCTTATCCATGAATATTCGTTATGGCTTATGCGGGTTATTCGTAGAAGTATCGTTCCAGATTTCTCTGAGGTCTCCTTAGATAATGCCTGCGTTTGGTGTTCACTGCCCAAATTTCACATATCTAAATTAAGACTGAGAAGATATATTGGTTAAATACTCTGCATCATAAGCACGTATCTTCTAAAGAAGTTTTCCTAGCGCTTTCCGTCTATTTTTGTCCTAATATATTTTTCACTCATTCGATCATGAATCACAGAGCATTCAAGTTTTCTTCCAACTAGTCACATTTTCCCTAGTATATAGCATACACAAAAAAAATCTCGTATAATATTAGAAAAGTAAGATTGTTTTTAAATTTGATTTTTGATCTTAAAAAAGTAGATTGGTTGAGGTCCTCTCCCCTCCTGCCCATGTAGCCGATTTAGCTATTTTCTTTCACAACAAAACAAACAAAAGAATTATATTCCTTTTAGCTGTCTTATCTTGCTTCATCGAACAAATATTTATAAATAATATATCATAATTTCAGGCAACTTCTCCCTTAACACGAATTCAAAATAAATTTTCTATGTTCACCATTTAAAGATTTTATTCCGTGTGAAAGATCCATCTTGACACCTTTGCAATTCTCCTTCCTTTATTTTCTTGCGTGTTTTAGCTCACAATATGAATACCTACAACAAACACAGCGACATTTAAAGAAGAGCATATGCAAGTATCTTGCGCCTTTTCTTAGTATTTCTTTCACCCTTTTAAAACTAAAACTTTCTTCTGATCTTAATCAATCATCTTTCTTCTGTTAATAATTATTCATGTATATTAGATCATCACATGCAATGTTGCAATTTAGGAAAAGTTAAAAAGGTAGCTGAATTTTATGTTTTATTAGAATTTATTGATTAATCAAATCCTCATCCTTATCAATGACATCCTTCCAAAAGATACACAATTTCTTAATATCATTTGTCCGGAACTATTTAGATTGGGAGGGAAAGAATGTATACAGGGCAGTTGTATAATTTAGTCCATCAAGATGGCCTTGAAAACTCCGGAATAGTTGCTAATCTGATGACGCCGTCTCTCATCAACACAGGTGATCTTTGCTGGATCGGGTCATGCATCATTAAGATGGAACAGATCGTGTTTGCAACTGATGAGAAGTCTCATCTTCTTCCAACCAATGTTCAAACGGTCTGATAGCTGACACTAGATTACTGCTATTAAAAAAATCATCTAATGTCAGCTATTAGACCGTTTAAATACTGTTTGAAAGATGACACTTCTCTGATCAGTCACAAACACGATCTGTTCCATCTTAATAATGCATAACCCGATCCAGCAAATCAAAGAGGATCATACCAACAGAATGCTACCATATATCGAAATTTTCCTTGAATGGAGGTACCTTATGTGCAGTGTTTTAGCAAGTTCGCCACCAGTAAACTCTTGTGTGCGTTACTTTTCCACTTCTGTAGACTATACACTTTTACCTCTAGTCCGCACTGTTTCCAGAAATGAGGAGAGGTGCATATTACTACTCTTGCTTGGCGTTTTGCGTACATCAAAACGAATACGAGTCATTTTTCAAGTTTAGAAAGCATTTCATGGTGTTGCATACGAGGGTGAATGATTTAATGGTAGGATTTCGGTTTGGTGCGAAAATCTTCAACCGTAACGGCACAATTTTGCTAAGGTTCAGATAAATCTATGCACACCACTTTTAAGATATTACTTATAGGATGACCAGATACAATCCTCTGATCTTTTGAGGGATATTTAGATTCTCTCTGCTTCCTTTCCTCCACCACTTCAAAATATTTGGAACCACTGTTTATAAAATAAAAGAATAATTCTGGTCTTAAGGAGACCACTAGTTCGTCCGTATCTTTGTCTATTTTCATCTTCTCCATAAAAATATTTTCTTCTTCCGCTGTCTCCTGTTTCCCATAGCTAAATTATGGATTGCTGCAAGAATTTGCTGGTTCTGCTTTTCTATATACCATAATGCAAGGTAATGAATCTTCTGGCTATAATTCTCATTTGCCTGTTTTTAAGTTTCTTTTATCGTTTGCTTTTTTTATTTTAATGTCACATCAAGATTCGGGTATTTTTAATTTTGTTTTAAAAACTGTTCACTTATTTTGAGGATTTTGGTCATGTAATTGTAGAGTTATTTATATGCCACTCAGTGACGATGTATATCGGTAAAGACAAATCTTTTGATGCCGAGGCTTGCAATTTTTAATATAAACCAGTTTTCCGAAAGAATAAATCAAATAACTCAAATATACAGTAGCGGCCATAATGAGTCAGACACTAAGGTTTCCACCACAAAGATTAGAGTAGCGTCAAACCAAATAATGACAATTAATGCATGATTAATTAAGGATATAGAATAAGAATGGCTATGAATTCATAAATGTTCATTGTACATGTTAGAGGGGATGAAACTGTAAGTTGCATGCAAAGGAGCGTTTTATTACAAATATATGCTGATCAAAATGATCCTGACAAATAACACAACAAGAGTAAATGAGAAGGTGCAATAATATTAGTTACTCAAAGAATAACTTTAGGTTGTTACAATAGATTAGTATATAGCATGTAAACATTCGCTATAAATTACACAGTGACATCTCATATTACAGGAGCACACTAACTGAAGGCATTTTTCTGGTAGTGTTTTTTCTTCATTCCTCTTGTAATATTTTCCAAATTCTTCGCTGGGGTTTGGGTTTTTCTCCTTGCGTCTTTCATAAATTCTCATTCACCGAACTTCACTGTAAAGTAAGGTGCATTATCATGCATAAAAAGGCAGAAAAGTAAGAGATGGCTCACATATGAGGTACAACATGTGCTTTCAGAAGCTTGACTTCTGGTGTGGAAGATTTTAAAGATCCTTTTGGTAGGCAACGTGATACTGTCTCTTCCTGGAGTCACTATAGTCGACGCAGCGAGAAATGGACGTTTGAGTGTGCCCGAATCGTGAACACGTGTTTCCACACTGTTGCCAAATCTCCACAGATCAACTGCTCTTCTTCCTTTCCACCCTGTTTCCCCACCTTACTCTCTGTCTCTGTCTTTCGTTCTCGCTCTCTATTTCTATCAAAATTGGTGTATTTTCGAAATTATTTTCAAAATTATTTTGACTTTTTCCACACCACCATTGAGGTAAAAGTCTAAGCGCGTTTTATTTTATAGAGGTTTTCCCAGTCAACGGAAGCGACCTGGAAAGGTCAATGATATACCACGTTTAATGGGAAAACCTTTATACAAAAAACGCGCTAGATTTTAACTTTAATAGGGGTGTGGAATAAAAGTTAAAATAATTTTGGAAAAAAACACTAATTTTGATAGAAATAGAGAGAGAACGAAAGAAAGAGACAAAAATTAAGGTAGAGAAATAGGGTGGTTAGAATGCAAGGAAAGCAGCTGATCTGTGGAGATTTGGCAACAGTCTGGGGACACGTGTTCACGATTCAGCCACACCCAAACCTCCATTGCTCGCTACGTCGACTATAATAACCATATTTTAATTTATTCAACAGGAAATTATGGCTGCTGTCTTGTATCTAGTCTTTTTGGAGATACAAACGATGGCTTGCTCATCTCTCTTTGATGTTTTCCTAGGCCTACCAATGGACATTCCAATGATACATGAGTCTGTGGAATCATAATGTGATATATTATTATGTATGACAATTTTGTGGCATTTAACTCTTTCAGTTATCGTTCTGATCGAGAGATGGTCCTCTTGATTGACGTAGTTTGACAATTAGCTCCTAGATAAAGACAAGTTTACTGGGTCCACTAGGCATGTTTGCCTCACTGAACTTGACAAAGTAATAACTGAAAGTGCTAAAAATTCTTGAAAGTAAGTTACTCTTTTCGGATCATTTTGGCGACCATATTTTTTAAATAAAAATACCTTTTAGCGCGTAACTTGCAGTTTTATCCATCCTAACATGTACAATGTATATGTATAGATTATAGGCAGGCTTGTTTTATATCTGTAATTTATCATGCATTACTTACGATTATTTGCTTTGAAGCAAATATATATATATATATATATATATATATATATATATATATATATATATATAGATAGATAACTAGATAAATAGATACATATAATTGTTCAATATAGCGTTATAATTCATGTATATGTGATCTCACCCAACTTTATTATTTTCATTGCTCTTCTGTTAGTCATTCTTCACATTACGCTCTATGATAAATCATAGCATTGCTAGAAAAGTTTTAAGCATAAAACTAGCACACTACTGGGATCTTGTGTTAAGCTCTTTAAATTATACCCCAATTCTTATCTAAGATCTATAAACAGAATTAATTGTCACTCCTTAATCTAAGTTTCAAATCAAAGCCAAATTATTATTGGTGAGTATGTATATGTATCCTCTTCCATACGAAACTTCATTTAAAGTTTAGATTATATACATAGGTGCTAGTATTCAGGGCGTCCCTTTTATTTCTATTCACCCGTTCCTTTAACTCTGTTCCTCCTTTTATTCACTCTAGGATTTCTTTTACCAAAATTGAAAATGTGCTTTTCTTATTTATTCCATCTAAAAAAGATATTTGTATTGCAAAAAAATCCAAGAGGGAACAAAGATAAATGTTTACTAAAAAGTGTAACCATCTAATTTTGCTCCCACTCACGACTTATTCTCTCTTTCCTTTGCTTATAACGTAATATAAATATGCTAGAAAAGTGGTCCGAAAATTTAATATTCCCGGCCATTTAATAAAACTCATCTCCAGAAATTACCTGTAAAAAATTTCATACGTATAGAATATCAATGTGTACACTATTTTTCCCCTCTGAAAAACCAAATAGAATTCTACAATGGAAATACAATTATAAAACAAAGTAACAAAATATATTCTACCAAAAATAAAATAAGTTACTTTAAAAGCAAGATTTACCAGTTTACAAATACGGTCGGCGCGCATCAACGGAATAAAACTTAATGCCCTTCATAGCCCCTTTATGCTCTTTTAAGCACAAAAACCCTCTTCATTTATCCAATCAGAAGCACTTCAAAGTGATGGAGTGTTATCTCCTATAGCATCAATTCCAACCAGGGTCCATTTCTGGGCAGAAGACGCCAGCTACGCCCCCACCGCACAAACCCTTTCCATGAGCACATATCATACATATCATTCATTTCCTCTTAGGTCCGCCATTTCTCTCTCAAACACTTATTTACTTAATCAACTCAACATTTATGCGCTCTTCCAAACGTTCTCACTCACTGAAACTCAGTCTCATATATTTTCTTCACAAGTTCATTTGCCTCCATTCTTTTTACCTCTCCATACTACCTGAAAATATTCTCATTCAACATTATTCACACCTTTCTTCACATCATAAACACCTAGTACCCAAGTCGTCCATCACTATATCTACCTTTCGCACACCAAGCATTATTGTGAATTTTTATATTTGCACGAATCACTTTCGAGAACTGTCATTTTCCTTCCTATCATTGTCTCCACCCCAAACACCAACGTTTACACTAGAATACTTCCATTCAGATTCCTCGCACATTAAACACTCAAATCATTAAAATTCACTATACTCACATTAATCCATCCCTTCCTTTTGTGCCTTTAAGTGTGAATTAAAGACCTACTCAAGCCTTTTACTACCTGGTCGACGGCGTTCTATAAGGGCTCACGGCTCTGAAGAACACCATGAAATATTTTATTACTATTGTAAATGTCTACATCATTGCAGAGGCCAAGTTTTTTTAAACCTTATATTTGATTTTCGTTCTGTATTAAAAAATGTAATTATTCTTTTATAGTTAAACAACTTTTTAGGACCGTTTATTGAACTAGTCGTTTTGAACCATTCATATAACCTTTGCTTTGTTTACAAGGTGACGAAGGTAAACACTCCTGTTTTTGTGTGTGTGGGAGAGCAAAGCACACAAGGGAACTGGAAAAAATGAAACTGATCAGCAAGAACTGAACTAGAATCAGGTTTATACAATGTTTACCTCATCCTGTTCTCAACTAGGAGAATATTCTGGCTTCCAAACTACACAAAGAACTAATTTAAAATTACATTATCTCATTGATCTAAGAAAATTTGATACTGCCATTCTGCAAATAGGATTTTGTTTTAAGGTGTGAATGAATATGTATGGTTAATGAGTTTGAATCCATAGATTATACACAATAGAAAAAGCAATAAATGAAGAATTTATAGATTACAATTCTCACGTCCTCTCCTTGGGTAGGAAGAGAAAGAAATTCCCAAATAATCTTACATCTCCCACTTCTTAAGTGGATCGAAAGATGGTAGATCCTGGTGCGAGTAGGGGTGCTCGGAGGAAGATTCGATGTTAGATCAGTTAGGGAATTGTATATTGTTACTTTCATGTAAAATTGGGGGTAGGATATCCGCTTTATTTGTTGAATGCAGCCCAAAACTTGCCTGGTTTTTTGCTGAAAAACTTTTGGTAGGTTTGTATTCAACAGAAAATTGTCCCATGTTTAGGAAGGAAGTAAATATAATTGATTGACTCTTTGAACGTATATTTCTCTTGATAATTCCGATTGTTGTGAAGCTTTCTTTACTTTTTTAAAATTTTCATTTCTTTAAGTGTTGTTGTTGCCTCTATGCCCTTAAACTCTTTCTGAATTAAAGATACTCACAGTGTTGTTGTTGTTGTTTTAATACGATTGGTCATGAGATGGTCATGAACTAGTTCGTCAATATCTAAATTAAAATCTTTTTTTTTTTTCAGGCAATGTTGCGAAACAGTTTTCAATAGGGGCGAAATTCCTCTTCAATTATTTTTTCTTCTTGTGTTTTGTCTTTGCTTTTTTTATTGATAGTTTTTTTTAGTTCTGTTTATTCCTTATCCTGTTGATCACTTTATTATACTTTTTTGTACTTTTATAACATGTTATATTTTTATTTTAATATTCTTACGGATTTTTTGGTCTGTTTATCCACACCCGTGTCTCTGCTCGTATTTTATGTGGACTTGCTTTTGTTTTTCATTTTTAATCAATCCGATCATCTTTGATGGAAGACGCTAAGTAAGTCATACCTTGTCATATTTTTAAGGTCGGCACTTTGAGAGTGCTCTATATTCTATCCACTACCTCATTTATTTCTTCTAGGATAAAAATCTACTGATTGGTAGAGATGTATCTTTGTATATCTACTTTATACATCCTCCAGTTTTCCCTTTCTTAGAGTTTCTTACTCTTTTCAGGAATCTATATCGAGTTTTAATTTTTTTTGTAAGTAATCTTTTAACGTAATCACTTATTGCAACATTATCGACTACATGACAATATTTGACCCCTTAACACACTATTGTTTTGTGTTAACTTTGCCTGCTATAGAGAAATTCACCGTGGCTCCCAGGAATATTTCGATTAGGCGAAATTTCAAGATTATCTCTTGCGGTGTTATTTGTTCGGTATAAACCTTCTAGATTTCTTGCAATCAGACACATATGAGGTATAGCATAAAACTATGTACATAAATATAATGTATTCAAGTTGGTTGCTATCCTGTGATTATAACGTTTTAACTCATCCTGTATCGACTATCTTTGATATCTCTACAATTCCAGTTTATCCTGATAGCAACGACCATAAAACAAATCTATCGTTTGTTGGAATAATATACATATATAAGAGGGTAATTAAATATCTCGTTTTGCTTCTAGACTTGCTTACCTCCATATTCTTTGATTAATGATAGGTTTAGATTTTTTGGCAGACAATCTGTCCATATAACCTCGATATGCTGAATTAGTCTTGTCTACATTTGCAGAGTATTTAGTTTCGTTTCCCTTTAAGTTCTCATGGTTAGGGCGAATCACAGGATACATACGAGTAATTAGTTATCTTTTTAGGTTATTTGGACCATATTTTATTAAGTATTGCCTGCTTGTTCAGTAAAAACCATTTTGATATTACAAGTTTCCTTTGTGAGAGGTACAACATCGCCGGGGTATGTTCCCATTTCGTTTTTGAATTGCACTTTCGATATTTCGTTTCCTTCCTCGTCTTTTCCTTTTTAGGATATTTTGAATTTTACATTATTTTAAGTTGTTAGGTGTCTTTTTTTTAACTTTAAAGAGAGTTTAAGCATAGTTTTCATATATTTGTAAGTGTATATTTACATTTCTAATAAACTTGTTTTATCTTCTCTATTGATTTATCCATTTATGTTCCTTGGTTAGGATTGTTTCTCTATTTCCTCTGCTTCTTATATTCATTGACATATAAGTTTAATATATTCGTTCAAGGAAATTATACAGGAAACTATATTAACTTCAATCTGTTTTTCTACTATCATGTTGAGTGTTTCTGTATACTGCATGTTCCTGGGCTCCGATTGTTCATAAAGTGAATATAAAGGATAAATAATGCTCATGCATCTGTAGAGGTCCCAGTTGGTACTGTGAGGTGGGTTTTAGATCTTTTCAATTGTTTTATTGCTCCAGTGGCTCCGTTAGAATATATAGCTTATTTATTTTTGCTTTGCTCGTTTTTTTTTTCTTTTATGGTTTCTATTAGGGCTATTTTGGCTGAAGATTCCATCTTCAGCGTCCGATGTTGCACGTAACAATTAAAGAACTTTTATTTGATGAAGAACATTCTTTCTATGGGTCACAGCCATAGGCACATTCCGAGAAGAATTTTTGCTTTATCCAAATTTCTGGAAGCATGGGCTTTCATGAGGTAACATATGACACATATCAGGATGCTCTTGTATTTTTCTCAACACACATGTTGTAACCCAAGATTATAATGCTATTAATATGCTAGATTATTTCTTTGAAGCAAACTACATTTAAATTATATGTATGTGGCAAAATTAGATGATTTCAGTAACTTTGATTTGAATGTTGCTGGTTTACATATATTCTATTTTATTTATTCACACTTTATGATTTGGTGCAATTTGCTGTGTGATTGTTATTGTGGTCCTAACATTTCAACTCCATCTAGGATCCCTAATTTCTACATAATAATTCACGAATGGCAAATTACTGTGTAACTATTTGATATGTCCAATATGGGCAACATTTAATTTTCCATAAAGTTACTAGAACAAGTTTTTTTTGTTTTCACTTATTAATTGCTTTAAAGGCATTCGCATTTGTTCTTTCCTTGCAAAAAAACATATTTGTTTTCCTCTTTGGTGAGTATAATATGTATCCTATATTCCTGGGGTTGTCTTTATGTATATTTGTGTAAGAAAACCCTTACTTTTTCTATATATATCTAAAAGTAATTAAGACTAACAAGTAGACAAGTAAAGGCCTTTTCCTATTGGGTCAATCTTTTGCGGTGTTTAGTTCAGTCAGTTTTGGGTTCATTTCATTATTAGTCTTTGCTTTCCAGATACTACTTTCGGCTATAATGGCTAATCACTTATAACATATAAAACTACTTTTTATACTGTATTAAGTTGCAAGTCGTACGTATATTCAATGATCATCACTATAAAAAAACACCTACACAGTTTTTATTTTTTATATACTGATTGCTAACATGCTATGCTTTTAAAATAACTTAGCTAATACGAAAATATCAGCATAAGCCTAATTAATTTCTCAAATTCTGCTGATGATATACAGAATAAAACAAAACTGATGCTGATGCCATGAAAACGAAAGGTAAGCAAAAACGAGCCATCGCGGACGCTTCATTGGCCACTTCTGGTTTGTGTAAAGGGTGTTCCATAAAGTGCGCCGAATTTGAAAGACGAATAATTAATTAAAACAAACTTTTATAAGCATGGTTATATTCTGCATATTTATAATGAATTATTTCTCCCGTTTAGGTATGAACAAAATATTAGACCTATGTCCAGCTGCTCTGAATCTACATAGATTTATGCACTCTTCGAAATTTCCGATAACTCTCTCACATATGTGTGGCTCGTTGCCTCCAATCACGCGCCTGAATTTAGGCTTGAGTTCACGAATTGTACGTGGTTTGTTGGCGTATACCTATAATTTTACATATCCCCATAAGAAGAAATCACAAGGGGTAAGATAGAAGGATCTTGCGCCCCATTCCTTTTCGCCATGCAAGGATATCACTCGTTGCAGAAAGTTTTCGTGGAGTAATACCAGCGTTTGGCACGAATGTAGCAGGTCATTCCATCCTGCTGAAACCAGAGGTTGTAAATCTCCGTATCTTCCTAGTTCAGTGATAACTGAGTAGATATCATGTCTCGGTAACGTTCTCCATTAATGGTAACTGCATTGTCTTAACCCTTTTCAAAGAAGAAAGGTCCAAACACTCCACCTGCAAAATGATCACAGCATACGGTTGCTTCCAGTGGCTGCCTTTCACGCTCTTGCATTATTCGACGATTTTCACTTCCCCAAATCAGGCAGTTCTGTTTATTGAAAAATCTACTCAACTGGAAGTGGATCTCGTCCCTAAAGATGATTTTCTTTTCGTCGGCTGCAAGTCTCTCCACAACCTAGTCAGCATATTGCTTTCGCCTCCCGTGGTCAGGTGGCGCAAGTTCCTGCGTAAATAATATTTTGTACGCATGTATATGGAGATCTTTATGCAGATTTCAATGTAAAGAAGTGGTGCGAACGTCGGCGACTACGAGTGACAGTCTCTTTCACAATAGCAATTTGTTGCAGAGTCCGACAAGAACGATCCCATCCTGGCGATTTGGCCGTTGTAACTGAACTAGTTGTTTTAAACTTCGTGATTAATCGGCAAACTGTACACTCGTTGGGTGCTTCATTTCTCCTTAAAAGGTACGAAGTGTTCGAACTTTTTGCGTCGCACTGTCTTCGTTGTTGTAAAATGTCTTTAAGATGAAAACGTGCTGCTCCGTTGTAAACTGTTCGATGACGCACCGCACACAAGTATTCTGAAAACAAGCAAAAGAAATATTAATTATGGTGAAAACAGCGAAAAATCATAATAAAAACATGCCTTCAAACTTCAAAACACAAAAGTGTCTACCAATTCAAATTTGGAGCCCTTTATGGAACACCCTTTATCATCTAGAACTTCACTGATGATACATATCTGTGTAAAAAAGTGTTACAGTTTCTAACCTTGATGAAATTGAAATAAAATTCAATAAAATCGTGTGAAGTATTCAAAGACATATATGAACCAATAAAGGGCATGTATGATCTTTAAAAGAAAGCTTCAATTGTACAATGTCAGGAATATTTTTATAAAATATATACTGACAAAAACAACTTAGTCTTTCCAAAATACTGTGTATAAGCGTGGAAATAAGGTAACAAATTTTTCTGTTATTCAATGGAAAATTTTCCTTCGACACCTTGGTTTCCTTATCTAGAAATGCCAATCCTTAACTATTGTCTCTCCAATGTTTTCGTTGACGCTTCAATATGATTTGAAGCCACTCTCTTAGTTGTCTTCTGCTATCGTAATAATACTTAAATATCTACTCTAAACTTTGTTTTCAATTGCATTGCACTCAAAGAACATCATTTTTCAGAAAAAGTTTATAAAAATCCTTTGTTCCAGATACATTTATGAATTTAACATACAAATTATATACTAACAACACTATTTATTTCAAGTATTATATACAGGGTACGATGGGTAATTATTGGAATAAATTCAACATAAAAATGACATAGAATTCATTAATTTAGATATAATTACCGAAAATTACATTTTATTCAATGAAATCTCCATCGGCTTCAACTATTTACGGTCTCCAGGTGACGTCGAAACCTACTGCAGGCCTTCGGAACGGTCTCCATGTTTAACTTGGGCTGAAAACTCTAGTGAACTTGGACCTAAACTCCACGTTGTGGGTTCGCGTGGACTTGCTGGTTTTTTTCTCTCTCTCAACCACGGCCTTCAAATAAAAGTCCAAGGGGCTTAAGTATTGTGAGTTGAGAGGGCAGAGAGTCGGAGTGATGTAATTAAAAAAATTGTCTGACAGCCGAGTCTGGGTCCTCCCGCTGTGTGATATTTTGCAGAGTTCTATAGTCACACATACAACCTTCAGGTAGCCATTCCCTGGATCCAGAGCGACACTAACTCATCCAGGCAATAGATGTAGCTCTAAGTATTGAGTCTAAGGTCATCCTGGAAGATAATTGGGGCATAACGTGGCCCTCACACTTTCCGAGCTGTCGTATCCTCATTATCACAGGCTATCTCATCCAACTCTTTCTAAATCTCCTGCAACGGCGTCAGATTGACACTTAACGACTTGGAGGTCTCGCATCAGAGCTCCGGGCATGAATAACAAGCAACACAGCTGGCTTTTTTCAAATTTTGGGACTATTGGATTCATTCGTGTAATTACCTTCTTCACAGACGATAAACAACTGAGTCTACAAAGATAGGAATCAGAGAGAACCGACGCTATACAACAAGCATGGGTTGAATTTTGAGTTGTTAACGGTGAGAATTTACCCAACGCACTTTGTAGTTTCGACTTATTTTTCTGATATTTGATTAAAAAAATCTTGGAGGTATCTTTTGCAATATTCCTGCAAATTTCAAAAGATTTGAAGCGTGATCATCGTAGTGTAGAGCTAAACAAGAAGTTCCAAATAGTACGACTAGAGATCTTTCTCAAATCAAATGAGAATTGGCTAAAAACACTATTTTTCAAGCTGATCTTTTGAGAGAAACAAGTTTTAATGCTCTCAGGCAACTTTCTTTCCTTCGAAATAAGACCAAAGACCCGTTCCTAACAAAAAATAACGAAGAAAAATATCAGTTGTGGGCCCAAATATCAAAGAATTCTGACCTAAGCAAAGTTGTCTTCACAGACGAATCAAGAGTCATTCTAGATGGGCCGGATGGTAGGGCAAGAAGCTAAGTTGTCAATAGCTGTCAGGTAACCAGTTGACCAAGCGACAAAAAGGAAAAAGGATTGATGATTACGGTGCATTGTTTGAGACAAGCATGTAGAACAGGGGCTGGCAAACTCCGGCCCGCGAAGGCCTAACTTGCCCGGCATTAATATTACAATCCGGCCCGCGAACTCCCCCCATCCCCCAGTTTTTTCTGCCAAACAGAATCTGTCTCTGTAGACTCGTCGAGGGAGAGGGTAATGAGTCTGACGTCTGGCCCTGAAAATGTGTAAAAAATGAGACAAAAATGCATTTCCTTCACAGATACGAAAGCTTTCATAGAGAACAAAGTTGTAGAGGAGGCAATTCTAAAAAGACAAGGTCTGCTGACCAAAAAGTAGCCTGCTCTCACTTATTCTGATTTATAACCTTACAACCTTCGAAACTTTTAATAATTCCTGTAGTAAGAATTTTGAATTTCGTTAGAATCGGTCGAATAGTTATGATGTTATTGCCAAAACAAAATAATTCCCGGGCTAACCTTGGGAGGACTTGGCAATTATATCATTCGAAAGAGAATGTAAAACAACATAATGATTTAAATTTCGTTAGAATCAGCTGATTAGTTATGATGTTATATACGAACTAATTCCACTTAATTACATACCTAACGAGGAATATGAATGCAACCACAATTTTAGGGACAACTATAACTATTCGTTGTTTTGACAATGCTGCGTAAATAGGGCTACTTGGATGTTTAGGCCTCTAGCAAGGCAATCATCCCCTCAATGATTGAAAGTTCGTATATTTAAGTCCCTTTGATTGCTCTTATAATACAAACTAAATCCACTTAATTACATGCCTAACAAGGAATATAAATGCAACGACAATTTTAAGGACAACTACGAGATCGTTGCAAGATTTCCCTCCTGATCTACGAATCTTCAATCGAAGGGAGCATGACTGTTGCAACATTTCCAGTCCCTGTTTCTTATTTTCCTGGTTACTTTTTCCATGTTTACAAAGAAGATTCGAATATGAGTACAATAAAATTAAGTATTAACTGACCTTGGTTCGGTTCAACCGGCAATAAGACGTGAAAACAATTATCCGCTCAAGAAAGTCGAGTATGCTCGTATTTAGGTGTTTTTCGACGGTATAAGTTATAGAGGACGAAACAACAAAGCTATGGTGTTAGAGAGCTAAGAAACACTTAGGAGCAACGCTAAAAATAAATGCAGTTAGTGCTTGTTGAAAACTAAAACAGGACAGAACTTGGAAGTATGACGCAACTGAAAGATTCGCTCGTGCAGACGGTGCAGTGCGAATCTTGTAAAGCAGACGTGGCAACTCTAAGAATTAACCACTTTGAAAAATTCCACAAACATGTATAAACCAATAACATCTGTTTTCCTGCGGCCTACAGTTGATGCACGCTCGCATTATATTTTATTTTAAGTTCATTTTAAAAATATTAAGTATCTATATAAATTTTTTAGTCAATTCCACATATCTCAAAAAATACTATTAATGAGCTACTCTCAGAATTCCCCCTGCAATTCAATTACTTTCATGATAAAAGGTCTGCTTTACTTTAAGGCTATTGCAATCACATCATATTTTATTATATATAATTTTTAAGGTAGTTTTGAAATGGGGGGGTGAGATCTTTTCTATTATTATGGCCCACCAAACCTCCCAAATAAAATATATAACATAAAAAAGTAATCCCATCACTCGATTCTCACGTATGAGAAATAGAATTAAGAAATCTATCTGAGGAGCTTTTCACTAGAGTAACCGGCCGTTCAACCAACCGACTGAGGAGAAGAAAATGCGCCATAATAATAGAAAAGGGCAGGTGTTTATTGCCATATAATTTTCTGGCTAAACTTGGGAGTAATTTGACAGTTAAATCATTCGAAAGAGAATCGGCCGATTAGTTATGATGTTATTGCTAAAACAAAATCATTAATGGGATAAACTTGGGAGGACTTTGGCAATTTTATGATTCGAAAGATAAGGTAAAACAAAATGAGGGTTTCAAATTTCGTTAGAATCGGGCGAATAGTTATGATGTTATTGTCAAAACAAAATAATTCATGGGCTAACCTGGGATGACTTTGACAATTATATTATTCGAAAGAGAATCTAAAACAACATGAGGGTTTCAAATTTCATTAGAATCGGCCGAATAGTTACAATTTTGTTAGAAAAACAAAAAAAAGCAAAACGGGGACCGACCGACATAGTGAGATGTAGAGTCGCCCTCGACTAAAAATGCTTATGACTTCTTCATGGCAAGCAGCACCAGCCGTCTCACTGTTTTTAATATATATGGTCACTTTGGGTATTTCATTTGTCACTCCGGCCCGCGTTCTACTTCTTAAAGTCTCATCTGGCCCACACTCTGGAAAAATTGATCCCCCATAATGTAGAATCTTCCAAAGTGGATGAAGTGGTCAAAATAGATACCTAGTTTGGTTTAAGAAACAGCCAGTGAGGATGAATTCACCTGCTTTCGCGCAGGATGATGCTCTTAGTCACGTTTATAAGTTCACTTAAAATTGGTGTCGAAAGGATATATAAGGGACTCAATTTTGGACCAGCATCTCAAAATTGCGGACATTTGAGACGTTTACGCAGATGGCAGACAATTTAACATCAAATATGACCTCTACTAACGATCCCCTAAAGTAGCAGAATGCCTAAAAAAACTGAATTTAAAACCACACACACAGCCACAAATAGAGACCCACCGTAGCATTATCCTTTGCCGCCTCGATCCATGGGTTGGGGGCACTTCGTTGAAGAGATTCATGCAGAGGTGAAAAAAAACACCACTGTGCGAAGGTATCTGAGATTATTAAAGTTCAGGATTATACACACGTATTCAAGATAGTTATTTTTGCGATACGGCAATGGCAGTTAAGGCTACGGAGGGAGGTATGATCCACTTTAACGTCCGTGTCTACCCTGATCAGATCGAACGTGGCGAGTTTATCGACCTCCAGGTGTGTTTCAAGTTTTATAAGTACGAAGAGCGCACCACGGCCACCTGTCCCCAGGGAAACGTTCTTTTGTGCTCTACATATTTGCTCGTCAGATGCACATTCTTGGACGAGTTGTAATAGCACCTCTATGAAGTGCCTGAACTGTGCAGGAGAACATAAGACGCTCTCTATGGCTTGCCTGGTCAAAGAAGAGCTCTTGAAGAAAAAAGCTGTTGCGGAATCTCGGGAAAACAAAACATATCTCCACGTCGAGAATGAAAACTCGACGAAAATTATGTGTTGCATATATTATGCTCAAATCGCGGATCTCTCCTCCTGGCGACCTTTGCGAAGGAGCTTAATATAATGCTGACGCATAATGGAATGGATGAAATGTGGTTTACAGAGGAGCCACGATCCGAGGAGATTTTTAAAGCTAGTCTCAAACCCCAATGCGAGACTAGTTGCCAGAAGATCCCCACCCCTAGCAGCGCCACAGTTCCTTCCAGGGACCCCAGGACCCAGGCACAAAAAGGAAAGAGACTCGAACCCACCACGCATTGAAAAACAAAACAACACTGTAAACAACGAGCACCAAAAACGCACATATGCGCACACAAAGTATGGAAGTTTCGGATACTCAGACTGCGAGACACAAGGCAAGGCATGGTCTGCCCGCTCCCGTAAACCTCGCAGCCTCAAAGACGGCCAAGATCGTCCTCTTCTTGTAAGATAGAGCCTATGCACGTATATCATTCAAGGAAAATAAACTTGAAGGGAAACGATGTCAAAAGGTCCCCTTTCCTTAAGGAGATGACAGCTCTTGATGTAACGTAAGGACTAATATCCGGAAGGTAAAAATGGAGGTTCACATCGGACGACTGCCATGAAAAGAAAGTCGAGGAGGCTTTACTCGAAGGCTTAATTAGATTGGCTCTCGAAGCTTTCATAACCCTCACAAACGGCAAATACAGAAAGAAACGACCAGGCAAAACAATTACGCCTCACTCTACTCCACAAGGACCTAAGCTCGTAATAGAATAAGTCCTAAAAACAACATGAACACACAGAGGAATCTATTGTGAACAGGACAATGGACACATTAAAAATATTACATTTTAACTCGGACGGTTGGACAAACCAAAAAATAATATACGGTAACGTAATACGACAATGTGACCCAGACTTAATATTTATCTCTGAACATGAGATAAATGACACAGACAGGATAAAAATATTTCCCTACGAAGTCTTAACCAAAAATCACAGCGGAGAATGTGATAGAACGAGTTAATTTCAACTCCTATCCCATATTATTAAAAACCATGATGCTGCCCACGTGCATCTTCGATTCAAGGCTTGGAATCTTATCTCAGCTACCGGATGCCAATGTTTAAACAAGGAGGTTATCGTCCCCCCGTTCGCCCTCATACGCCGACCTCGCCAGATCGAGTTAGGCTTATGAACAGATAAGGCATTTTTCTTCTGCCCGGCTGTGCGTTCCCTCCAAGCTTTCACTCCATTTTCCCCCATGCCAAGGAGATGTCCTGGCTATTTATATGGAAACTTTACCACTAAGATCAGATTGGAGATCCAGATTTTCGTCGCGAAACATCACCACGACCCTCTCTCCCTTTGTGCGCCAAGGGACCTCGACCTCGAGATTCACCATCACTTGTCCAGAAGGAGGACAATATTCCTTGAGTGCCAAAGGTTCGAGCCTTTCCGACGCCAAGTCCCAAGGCTTCCCCCCCCCCTGTTGTTCAAGGAGAACAGCATTAGAACAGCCATTGTTCGTTTTGACCCTTCGCCAAGAAACGGTTCTCATCCCCCCCTGTTGTTCAAGGAGAACAGCATTAGAACAGCCATTGTTCGTTTTGAGCCCTTCGCCAAGATACGGTTCTCATCCCCCCCCCTGTTGTTCAAGGAGAACAGCATTAGAACAGCCATTGTTCGTTTTGAGCCCTTCGCCAAGAAACGGTTCTCACCCCCCCTGTTGTTCAAGGAGAACAACATTAGAACAGCCATTGTTCTTGAGCCCGTAGACAAGAGACGGTTCTCATCCCCCCCTTTGTTCAGAAGAGAACAAAGTAGAACAGCCATTGTTCTTCAAGCCGTTCGTCGAGTAACGGTTCTCCTTTCCAAGACGCCTCGTCGGGATCCTTTTATCCCCCCCCCCCCCTTCGGCTGGAACTCGCCAGCGGACCGAATATTCCTTCAAGTACCTTCCACTGCACCCTAATGAAAAGTTACGTAAGCCAAACGTCACCTTTTGAGTATTGATTTCTTTTTGCCAATTCTATCTTGTGCTTTAAATTGTTTATCGAACCATCCCATCTCTTTAACTCTATATTTGTTTTACCTTTTTTTAATCCTTTAAATCCTCGGATTAGCCCGAGTCTCCACGACCCTTTCCATTCTGTTTATGTCAATATTTTCCGTTTTTGTGTATTTGTTTATGGTTATTATTAATAAAACTCTATTTTATTAATGATAGCAATATTATTATCCTTGAGCTCAGTTCCACTTCTTAAGCAATTTGAAGATACATAATATCGGCCGCCAGACAGTAACGCACTCTAAAGATAATTAAGGAAGTTTCCTCAACGAATAGTGTTATATATAGTATCGTCGGGAGTCATTCTACGACATATATATATATATATATATATATATATATATACTATTTAATTTGGTATCAGGTGTGTAAGGTTTAACGCTATATCTTTGCAAACACTGGTCTCAGTCGAGTAAAGCATAGTGTTATTCGTTATAATAATAGAATATAGTAGTTCCCTTTTGTTTTAACGATTGCTATCCCCTTTTTTTTTGAAACTTAAGAAGCTGGAGTAGCTCAAGGAACGGTTAGAATAATTTGTTTGTGTTTTTTTTGTGATTTTAGTCAGTGGTTATTTAGATTGAGAAACCAAGTACGAATAGTTCAGTGCCCATATTTAGGTAGGCTAATTCTATAGAGGCATAATTCTTGTTGCAAGGAATTTTAGTTGGTTGACTAGTGCGCCCCCAAGTGCAAAGATGACTCAGTTTGAAATCTTTAAAGCGCAAGGAGAGTCCTGTGGACTTTCCGGAAAAGAACTAATTGAGTACATTCGAGAGGAGCAAAGAAAAGAGGAAAAAAGAGAAAAGGAAAGAGTAATCCGACGAGAGGAACGTGAAAGAGAAATACAACGAGAAGAAAGAGAAAGAGAGGAACGGATAAGACAAGCTGAGCTTCAGGTGGAATTAGCTCGGATTAAAGCAGAAGTTTAAAGAAAAAAAGGTAGAAAGAGAAAGGGAAAGAGTAATCCGACAAGAGGAACGGGAAAGAGTAATACAACGAGAAGAACGAGAAAAAGAAATCCAACGAGAAGAAAGAAGGACGGACTCGCGCTCCTTCCCAGGAAAGCTGACAAAGTTTCCAAGCCCCGTAAAACCCCAAAACTTCTTTCCCCAAAACCAACAACGGGACTCCAAACCTCCCGTTAAGACTTCTCCTCCATCTCTCTTCCCGAAGCGACCAACCATATGCTTCACCTGTGGTGTAGAAAACCACATGAGCTGGAATTGCCCCCAAAATTCTAGGCTTAAAAGCGGACCAGCCCACCAAGTTCACCAGATTAATGCAACCCCGGCTCCCCCGGTGGTGCAGACCCAAGCAGAAACTTCTCCTCCTCCGTCAGGCCACCAGGTAAATTTTGTTTTTGGTAAAAGTTCATCGGGAACTTTGAAATATGAGGAGGGCAGCGTGGACAGCTGTCGAGTATTGACTCTCGTCAGGGACACAGGATGTACGTGCTTCATCGTGTCCGACGAACTCCTCCCAGTGGCCTCTAACCACGAAAACTTTGCGGTGGTACATGACCAACTTGGGCGGGCGAACCGATTCCCCGTCGCTAGATGTTACCTGCAGTGTCAATATTATAATGGCTGGGCTGAAGTCATTGTAGCACCCATAAAATTCTGTTCCGTACTTATAGGACAGAGCCCCCAAGTAAGTTTCGACCCTGTGTTTCAGGCCGCCCTTCCTCAAGGCCGAGAGAAGAAAGAAGCCCAGGAGCCCGTCCCCATCAGAACCCCGATACCGTCCGATTTCTCGGAGACCCCTAACCAGGACTTTAGGACGGCAAAAGAGGAGTGTGAATCACTAAAACCCTTAGGTGATAAGGCCCCAGACAAGGACACGGAGACTGTCCCTGGACCCCAAGAAAAAAAGAACCCCCAACACGCCCATGGAGATACCTTCGTAGAACTGGATGAAGCATCGGCGCTTGAAGAGGACTGCCCCGCGGAGTCCCTTAAGGTAATCCAGACAGTGTGCATCCAACCTGATGCCGAGTACCCTCCTCCTTTTCTACCAGGCGAGTCTTTGGAACCCTCTGACCTGGATAGTGACGCGCAGCTGACACCACGTCAGAAGAGTCAGCTCCAAAAACTAATTAAATGGAATCACCATTTATCCACCCTATTAGCTCTTTTCGAGCAACTGCGTGAGAATGGCCTCACCATTGGCCCCAGCAAATGCCAGTTTGCCCACGAAACCATCAAATATTTGGGTTTCAAAATAGGACAAAGCAAGTCAGGTCCCCACGAGAACTAGATTAAGGCAATCGCCGACATGATCCTCCCGATTACAAAGAAGCCATTAAGATCGATCCTAGGATCAGCTTCTCCCTATCAGCGATTTGTTCCGAATTTCGCTGCAATTTCGGCCCCCCTATGCCCCCTTCAGGAAAAGAATTTCTCCGATCGTTTAGGTTGGAATGATGTCGCTGTTTCCCATTTTAATCAGCTCAAAAGTAAGTTCATTTCTGCCCCCATTTTTAAGTTGCCCAACCCGGAAAAATCCTTTGGGGTTAAGACCGACTTGATCAACGAGGGCATTGGAGGTGTACTCCTTCAATACGTGGATGACAGAACGAGTCATCCAGTTGCATATGCTAGTCGTCAATTATTACCACGCGGAAAGAGATATGCCACTAGAGAAAAGATAGCTCTATCAATTATCTGGGTCATAGACAAATTCAAGCTGTACTTGATATGTAAAGAATTTCAAATAGGAACCGACCACCGTCCGTTAGCCTATATTAGGAATTTGAGACACTCAAACGGCCGCATCATGCGCTGGAGTTTACTCTTGCAAGAGTATCAGTTTAAAATAAATTAGATAAAAGGTTCCGATAACCAGGTCGCTGACGCACTCAGTAGGAATGCGTTACCGAATAGCGTAGAATAATTGTATTCATAGGATTAGTATCTCCATGTAGGTATATACCGTCTTGTACGACTTAATTTAAGATTCTTTTGTAATATAATTAATTAATGTATATGTCTGAATTTTG
The DNA here is from genome assembly GCA_963969495.1 of Ceratothoa steindachneri. Classification (NCBI taxonomy): domain Eukaryota; kingdom Metazoa; phylum Arthropoda; class Malacostraca; order Isopoda; family Cymothoidae; genus Ceratothoa; species Ceratothoa steindachneri. The sequence goes on along the minus strand of OZ018330.1, from coordinate 141,430,393 downwards.
TAACGCTCAATGTCTAATTTTTTTTTGTATGTCTATATATTTGTTCTTATTAATTTACGTATAAATTATTTTGTCCCGTATGTACTAAGTTCATATCATTTCATTGTTCCATGCCCTTTTTTTTTTTTCTCTCTGATTAAGTTGCATTAAAGGTTATTTTCCCCTGTAATCTAAAGATCAAAATAATCATATGTATTGAGGTAATACTAGTTAGGCGCAGGAAGGTACGGTTGGTACAAGAAAACGAGTTCCCCACAACGGAGCTCTATCGTTGTCCCTTCTCTCTTTTTTTTTCGAAGTGACAACTTCCCCTGGAATGGAGGGGTGTGATAGAACGAGTTAATTTCAACTCCTATCGCATATTATTAAAAACCATGATGCTGCCCACGTGCATCTTCGATTCGAGGCTTGGAATCTTATCTCAGCTACCGGATGCCAATGTTTAAACAAGGAGGTTATCGTCCCCCCGTTCGCCCCCATACGCCGACCTCGCCAGATCGAGTTAGGCTTATGAACAGATAAGGCATTTTTCTCCGGCCCGGCTGTGCGTTCCCTCCAAGCTTTCACTCCATTTTCCCCCACGCCAAGGAGATGTCCTGGCTATTTATATGGAAACTTTACCACTAAGATCAGATTGGAGATCCAGATTTTCGTCGCGAAACATCACCACGACCCTCTCTCCCTTTGTGCGCCAAGGGACCTCGACCTCGAGATTCACCATCACTTGTCCAGAAGGAGGACAATATTCCTTGAGTGCCAAAGGTTCGAGTCTTTCCGACGCCAAGTCCCAAGGCTTCCCGCCCCTGTTGTTCAAGGAGAACAGCATTAGAACAGCCATTGTTCGTTTTGAGCCCTTCGCCAAGAAACGGTTCTCATCCCCCCCTGTTGTTCAAGGAGAACAGCATTAGAACAGCCATTGTTCGTTTTGAGCCATTCGCCAAGAAACGGTTCTCATCCCCACCCCTGTTGTTCAAGGAGAACAGCATTAGAACAGCCATTGTTCGTTTTGAGCCCTTCGCCAAGAAACGGTTCTCACCCCCCCTGTTGTTCAAGGAGAACAACATTAGAACAGCCATTGTTCTTGAGCCCGTAGACAAGAGACGGTTCTCATCCCCCCCCCTTTGTTCAGAAGAGAACAAAGTAGAACAGCCATTGTTCTTCAAGCCGTTCGTCGAGTAACGGTTCTCCTTTCCAAGACGCCTCGTCGGGATCCTATTATCCCCCCCTCCTTCGGCTGGAACTCGCCAGCGGACCGAATATTCCTTCAAGTACCTTCCACTGCACCCTAATGAAAAGTTACGTAAGCCAAACGTCACCTTTTGAGTATTGATTCCTTTTTGCCAATTCTATCCTGTGCTTTAAATTGTTTATCGAACCATCCCATCTCTTTAACTCTATATTTGTTTTACCTTTTTTTAATCCTTTAAATCCTCGGATTAGCCCGAGTCTCCACGACCCTTTCCATTCTGTTTATGTCAATATTTTCCGTTTTTGTGTATTTGTTTATAGTTATTATTAATAAAACTCTATTTTATTAATGATAGCAATATTATTATCCTTGAGCTCAGTTCCACTTCTTAAGCAATTTGAAGATACATAATATCGGCCGCCAGACAGTAACGCACTCTAAAGATAATTAAGGAAGTTCCCTCAACGAATAGTGTTATATATAGTATCGTCGGGAGTCATTCTACGACAGAGAACGTTTTGACGGATGTGATATATCTGTGAAATAGGTCTTGACTTCAGATCAATAAGTAGACTTGATGAGTCATACCTCACTGTGGAGGTACGTACGGCAGTGAGCTCTCTGGTCCTTCCAATAGGGTACCAGCTACCAAGGAGATTGTACTTACCCCTTCACAACTTCCTGCAACTTTGTGGTCACGGCAGAACTGTTATTTTTGCCGGCGACCTCAATGCGAGTGTAAAAGAACAACCTCTGACTCCCCCTTCAATTTATTCGAGACCACATGCTATTGGTATCCCGCCATGGACGACGTCATTTCCTGTCAAACATTCTCGAATTCTCGACTCCTGAGCACGTTGGTAAAATATTTCCCAATCCGGCGAACTCGTCCCAAGCCTCCCTCCCCCATCGGTTACAAGGTGCGAAAGAGCCGCTCTGGCTCGTTCCTTGCTCATAAATGATGAATTGACTCTGCCTCCGGATTAAGAGGTCTGGAGCTTGTGACTCCTTTCTCCAAACGTCACCTTCCCCTCCAGAATCGTGCATACAAATTCTCGGGTTATTCTGCAGTTCGAAGAATCCAACCCGTACCTCAAGGCAGTCCTTATACTCTCGTCCCGTGAGCGTTCATCAGATAGTAGAATTTCTCAGCCATGATTCTAGCTTAGTCAATTGGTAGCTTCTGTAAACGGCAAATCTTTGAATTTGCGCAAAAATCTCCCTTCGTTTAATCGAACCAAAGAAAATCTCCATCGATTACCTTTAAGGAAAAAGAAGATTTCTCTTTCAGTGTAATTACGAGAATTCCCACCTACCTCCTCGAACGTCATCTTTGAAGTTTGGCATCTTCATCGGAAGGTTGGTTCGGATCGTGCCCCACCTGCCGCATTCGGATCGTGCCCCACCTGCCTCATTCGGATCGTGCCCCACTTGCCTCATCAGATCGTTTCACACTCACTTCATCGCAAAAAGGACCTTCCTCGAATTCATCGACCCGTAAGACTGAAACCCGCTCCATTATTACTATTGTCAATTTCCCCCTTTTGATGTGAGCCTAGTTATATTAATCAATTAATTCTATTTGAGAATCCCCCCTCATAATAATTACCAAGAGACTCTTTCAATTTAAATATTTCCACTTTGTCTATCATTATTCTTATTTTAATCTTTGTAAATAAATTATATTTTTGTTGTTTCATCTTTAACTAACCTTGAACGATACTCTCGCTCTATTAAAGTAAATATCGCCAATCATTTATGCAATCTGTTTGATTATTAAAGATTTGAAACCCAACGCCTCAAGTGTAACCTCCTAGTCGGTCTTTAATCCCTGTGAACAGTCCTTCAACGGTTCGCGTGGCAGTAGGTGATTAAGTCACCCCCTACATAATATAGTAGTGTATGGTATGAGTGGTTGTACCACGACGGCCAGGAGTGCTGCCTTAGATTACACATCCACCAACCTAGCAGGTATTAATCTTGACACACTTATTGACAAGCAAATTATGACAAGAATTGGACCAGATTCCCGACATTCATTACACATAGATCAGCCACAAAACTTCATTGAGCCTGGCCATCTTATCTCCAGCGACCACCAGGCTATCCTTATTAAAATCTCAACCTCCCCTATTCAGGTCCCCATCCCATAACGCAAGAGCTACGATCGCGCCAACTGGGATACTTATAAACAACTCCTCGGAAATTAACACCCTGACCCCTTAATTAATGCCGCTTTATAAGAGATTGACGAGGAGTTATATAGAATTACTGATTATTTATTAAAAGCCGATAAGAATGCCATTCCCCGAGTTAAATATCAAAATCTTCCTGCCCCTTTTTGGAGCCCTAGAATGAAATTCCTCGCGGTGAAATACGGGGAACAAATCAATGAAGTAAACCTCACTGGCCCCAACATCACTACGCACGGACGAACACGACAGATATGCGACGAATTAATGACTCTTTTTAGGGCCTAAAGAATGTACTTTGGGACAATTTGATAGGAGAACTAAATATAGAAAACGATTCACGTACATTCTGACAGATAGTAAAAAGACTAAGAGGCGGACAAACACAAAATACCATAAAACTTACATGTGAAAATACAGAAATTACGGACGCGGAAGAAATCGAAGAAGAATTAAGACTCTTCTGGGCATCTATATTTAAGATATCCCCAGAAAAGTATGATAACTTTGATTTAGATTTCGAAGACGGAATAATAAATGATCTGAACGACCAGATACACAGAACCCATCCTTGCCATTATATATAGAATGAAAGGGATATGGAGTGATTCAGCGGTAGAATTACTGCTGAAGAACTCTTCTGAAACCTTAAAATCCTTTCGTCAACAAGCACCAGGGCGTACAGGACTGACACGCGAGAATTTTATTCGAGATCCACCTAACATCCTTTTGGGGCTCATGAATATCATGAATGCATGCCTAAACATGGGTTACTTCCCTGTCCACTGGAAGGTAGCCAAAATGATTAGCCACTGGACAGTCCAGCTAAAATGAATGCCTATATCTCTCTTAGAATTTGCAGGGAAATTCTTGGAGAAAATGTTGGCAAACAGGGTGAGTACGTTCCTCGAAGAAAATAATTCGCACAACAACCAACAACATAGCTTCCAAGGAAGCAAGGAACGGACACGGCGTTAGCCGCGATCAACGAGAAGTGGGCAAACGTAAAAGCAGAATGAGGCAATGCAAATCTTGTACTCCGCGAGGTCAAAGAGGCCTTTAACAAAGTATGGAGGAGAGGCCTGCAATACAAAATCTTACAACTGGGCCTTAATCTCATACTTGAAAGGATTCTATGCGATTACGTAATGGAGAGGATAGCGTTTGGGAATGCTATTCCTAGGTAGTCAATTATATTGAAAGGAGAATTGCGGAATCCATCAACATCAACAAAGCTGATAATTTCAATTTATCTGAAGGGCAATACAAATTTAACAAATATATAACGAATAGAGTCGCCAATCGTATCTATAAGCCCCAGGATGTAATGCGTTTTGGGGATTAGCAACTCACGAGATTGTTTCCGGTTCCATTTTATTTTGTTTAGCTTGTCATTCACGCCAGATTTACTCAAGTATATTTTCCTTTTCCGAATTGTTTCCTGCTGTTTCATTTTGCTTAGGATGTGTCTTACCTTATATATACTGTGCTTCTTGCCTAGCGTCTTTATTATTAGTTGAAAATGGCATGTTGCCGAAACTAGTCCTATAGTTATAAATAAAATCTTGATTCAAATATTGTGGTTTACCATTATCTTCCATATATATAAATATATATATAAATATATATATATATATATATATATATATATATTTTTTTTTTTTCTATATATATATATATATATATATTTATATATCTAATAGCGAATTGATGAAATGTTAATAGAAATCAATTTATAAAGCATAATATTTATTTGCGAAACCACTTTCGGTATGGGATTTATCATAGCATCTTCGGTTATATACTGCGAGAAGACAGACTTCCACACAAAAATCTCAGACCGAAGTTGTCGAATCTATGTATTTTAATTCGAGAAATACCCAACTTCAAAAGTTGTTTGTGGCAATTTTAATGTAGTCCCTTTATCCAAAATATAATTATTAATGATATTATTAATGTTAAAATCACTCCCTCCGATTAGTGCCATTGTTTCTTTGAAAATTTTAAATATGCTTGGATGTTTTTATTGTAAATAGATACCAAAACTGATCTAGCAAATAAATAGTATGCTCTATAAATTGCTTTTAATTAACATTTAATCAATTCACTATTGAGTTCAATTATATATATATATATATATATATATATATATATATATATATATATATATATATATATATATATATATATATATATATATATAATTGAAAATCAGATGACAAGTAATATATACATAGATGTATTTAAAGGCCCAAAGAAATGAAAATTGGTAACACAACCCGGAAAAACGCTATGCAAAATATTAGGTGAACCAATGAAAGCTTAAGAAGGAAAATGGGAGATGTAATGAAATTATTTAAAAATTCCATTAACCTCCTCTTTATTCTCTTATAAGTTAAACAATCACTTTGCACATTACTTGCAGCACATCGAATTCAAGAAATATATATATATATATATATATATATATATATATATATATATATATTATTGAAGGAAACTGTGAATTCAGCGTTAATAATTTTCTTTTCGAGTCTCTCGATGCCTCTAATATTTTGCTTTTGGTCGTTGGTTAACCCATGTATAAGTTCACCAAAATTCATTACAAAAGTACTTGATGAAATATTTATTGGCCTGACGCGTTTCGATACACACCTGTATCATTATCAAAGGTTGATATTTATAACTTAAGCGATTAAATAACGGAACTTTATATACATCGTAATTTAGTTAACAAATATACGAACATACTTATAATAGGGGATTTAAATTCATAAATACAACAAAAAGTACGTTGAAATGAAGTTTTTTCAGACTGTTTATAAACACAGAAAGTTACATTAAAATGAACTTTTTGATACTGCTGCAAATGTTTAATTCATAAGATTACTACTTGGTGCACGAGGATGCGAGGAAGGCAGGGTGAACTATATGTTTTTTTGTGTGTTTAGTTGGGCTGTTTTTCTTTTATATAGAGAGCTTCTAATATGAATAATTGTTAGCGATTTGGAGCATGCGCAAGAATTTCGGTGTTATCTTCAGGTGACTTCCGGTCCAATTTCCTTCCATGTTTTTCGAATGTATGTGTTTTGGGGGCACCGTTGTTTAAGTGGTAGCTCATTCTTCGTGTTAATTTTGTTTCTGTCATTCCGATATATGAATGAGATAGGAGCTCAGAGTCTCCCATTTTGCAAGTATATTCATATATCAAATGACTCCTTCGTTTAGGTGTTAGGGTGGGTGTATGGAAATTTTTAAGTATAAGGTAGCAAATTTATTGTAAAATATTTTACAGATTTCATTGATCTCACCCAGTCCACCGCCCCAAAAGTTTAATCGCCTCCATGGACGTTGAATCTTTATTTACAAACGTTCCTGTTTCCGAAACTATAGACCTAATCATAGAGAGAGTATATGATCAAAGGGATAGCGCCCCTCTTAACATACTAAGAGACGACTTGAGAGAACTCTTCTTGCTTTGCACTATGGAAGCCCCCTTTTATGGACCTAGAGGCGACCTATACGTATAAACAGACGGGGTTAAAATGGGATCCGCCCTTGGAGTACTCTTCGCAAACTTTTAAATGGGAAGCGTGAAAGAACGAGTTTTGACAAATCTGCCAAAACCATATATTTACTGCAGATACATAGACGACATATATATATATATATATTTATATATATATAAATATATATATATATATATATATATATATATATATATATATATATATATATATATATATATATATAAATATACAAACTGATGAAGAAATCCAGTAATTATTAAGAGAATTTAAGAACTGCTCCTCACTTAACTATACCATAGAAAATTTCCAAGATAACAAACTCCCGTTCTTAGACATCTTAACCAATAACCACGACCGCAAAATATCTACCAAAATTTACGTAAAAAAAGACAAACCCAGGCCTTTATATGAACGCTAAAAGCGAATGTCCTAACCGTTATAAAAGAAGCGTAATTAATGCATATATCAACCGCGCTTTCACCCACTGCTCCACATGGAAAGATGGTCACGAAGAGCTCGAGAGGGCTACCCAAGTACTCGTAAATAATGGATTTACAAACAGCGACATACAAACAGATATACGGAAAAAGATGAAAAAATGGTACACGTCACCTAGAGTCGGCACCAATCAGGAAGCAAAAGGAATTACTATTAAACTATTTTGCAATAACAATATGAGTACAACGTACAAAACGGACGAAAGAGTAATCAAGGAAATCATAGATAGAGGAGTGAAACCAACCCTAAACGAAAACAAAGTTTACTCATAATCTATTACAATAATAAACGGACATCAAACCTTATACTCAAAAATATCCATACACCCACTCCAGTACCTAAACAAAGAAGTCATTTGATATATGAATACACTTGCAAAATGGGAGACTGTGAGCTCCTATCTCATTCATATATCGGAATGACAGAAACAAAATTAACACGAAGAATGAGCTACCACTTAAACAACGGTGCCCCCAAAACACATACATTCAAAAAACATGGAAGGCAATTGGACCGGAAGTCACCTGAAGATAACACCGAAATTCTTGCGCATGCTCCAAATCGCTAACAATTATTCATATTAGAAGCTCTCTATATAAAAGAAAAACAGCCCAAACTAAACACACAAAAAACATATAGTTCACCCTGCCTTCCTCGCATCCTCGTGCACCAAGTAGTAATCTTATAAATTAAACATTTGAAGCATTATCAAAAAGTTCTTTTTAATGTAACTTTCTGTGTTTAAACAGTCACAAAAAATTAATTTCAACATACCTTTTGTATTTATGAATTTAAATTCCCTATTATAAGTATGTTCGTATATTTGTTAAATAAATAACGATGTATATAAAGTTCCGTTCTTCAATCACTTAAGTTATAAATATTAACCTTTGATAATGATACAGGTGTGTATCGAAACGCGTCAGGCCAATAAATATTTCATCAAGTACTTTTGTAATGAATTTTGGTGAACTTATACATGGGTTAACCAACGACCAAAAGCGGAATATTAGAGGCATCGAGAGACTCGAAAAGAAAATTATTGACGCTGAATTCACAGTCGCCTTCAATAATATATATATAAGAGAATAAACAGGAGGATAATGGAATTTTTAAAGAATTTTATTAATTAAGGTTGACTCTCAACGTCGAGAAAAGTTTGAGGTCTGAAGGCCTTCGTTAGTCGAAGATAAGGTACTTTGAGCATCTTATATGATCTAAATGACTTAAACTGTTCCTGATCCCTAAATTACTTACATATTGTGTACACATAAGTAATTAATAAAAAATAACATAAGCACGTAAAAATATGTACATTTTCAAGTAGGTGCAGAGGTCGCCATGTAAAATGAGACCGCGAGGTGGATTCGATACTAAGACGTGGAGTCATTCTTTTAGAAAATATCAGGCATTTTCTAGTTTATATTCCAGAAATCAAAAGTTGAAATAAGAAATTTGAGAGTCGCGCGTTGAGGCAAAACTGACTGAGAGTTATTTGTCGATTCCATTTTCCCTGAATTATTTTAGTTGCAAAGATGTAGCTGATATCTAAAAGTATTGCATGAGATTTCAGCACCAACGCTTTCACTTGCTTGAACTCCCAGCCCGAATGCTCATCAAAGTGTCTGCGGCTATATATCTTCCATAAATTTCAACTTACTCTATCTTTGCCATTTTTTTTACGGATCTCCCCCTTAGGAATGATAAATAACCTAGCTTACTCGTAAATACGATTGGAGATTAATGGCAATTTATCGAGGCTTATACCGCTTAGCAACTTAATTAATGAAAACTGAAAGGAACATTGCGAATTCTTCATTTTATCAACGAACCATCTAATTTCTGACCTCACTAATATATGATTCTAAATGGCTTTGTCGTTTAATCATCGATTATAAGCCCAAGCAATAATGGCCTTCAAACTGATGGTCAACAAGGCCTCCTTTACATAAGCTACAGTTACATTAGGTATCAATTGAAACAAATATCTACTGAGCTTTAAGCAATTTTTAGCTCAAGGGTTCTTTGTTGGAATAGATTATTGCTAATAAAAGAATAATTTTTAGTAGAAATATTAGTTAATTGGTAATGGAACATATTTCTCAATTGCACTCCCCCTCATTGTCGATTTATTTATTTTCATAATTCACTCACCTGAATTGATGTCTTGAATTAAATTGTTATAGCGTTAGGTAAGTTAAAGAAAATTTTATTGCCCTAGCTGCCCCCCCTCCCTTCGAAAAACAAGGGGATATAATGAAAGAAAGCATTAATGAATGAATATTAAGTGTAATTGGGATGAAAAGGAATCTTGGTCAAATGGTTAGCGAAATGATCTCGCTATTTATTGAAGACAAATTTGATATGACGATCACCAATGGAGATATGTATAGCGTTAAGTGGAAAAACTAAGAAGAGACATACAATTACGTACGTATAATTTGCTATGCTCATGTTTAAGGTGTTGTCAGCTGTAGATCGCAGAACGTGATTAAAAATGGCTGCACTTTATCGCGAAATAAGTGATAGGGCCATGGACTAGTAAATAAGAGAACCTTATCAATTGGTCCAATATAAAGTAAAAAGAGCATAAGAGAGGACTAATGGTTATTGAAATCAACTCGACCATCACCTAGCTTGCCAAGCTACGTTCTAACCTGGCTTTCAGCCACCCTCTACAAAGACACTTTTGACCTTCATATTGCAAACTGCTTAGTTCAGGAACAAGTGTAGTCCCTTTAAGTATTTCCGATTTATCTTGTGAAAACACGTTTTTTCATTGGATCTTAAATGATATAAAAGCATATTTCTCAATTAACCATTTTATCAAATCCTACCATGACAATAACATGCGTATCTTGATTTTTGGGGATATAATTAATTATGATACCCTTTATATTGTGGCCGATAATAATTCTAATTAAACATTAAGGGGCGACCAACGACGCAATGTCTAATTGTTCTAAGATGAAAGAGGTACACTCATGTGTGAAAAGGATATTTGCAATAAACATATAAGGAATACGAAGGTTGAGATTGCAGGTAATAAAACTCGCTCGTCCGAACTACAAATTAAAAACATGTTAACAAAACACAAAGGGTCGCATTTAATAACAAAGACGCAATAAGAAAGCCTTAAATATTAAAAAATAACAAGTTCGTATAAGCCAAAGGACGCCAAAAGGCATTTAATATAAATTTTTCTTATGACGCCAAATGTCGTCATTAGCTTTTCGGAAATTACCAAATGCTGCCACATATCGGTACCAGCAGTGACTGTTAATCGCGACAGACCTAAATGAATATAAATAAATGTGAAAGTCCCATAGTGATTATTGGAGTAAATTCGTTAGTGGACCCAATAAATAACGGTGTAGTCGGTGCTAATACCTGATGTGTATAAATGAAAACAAAATAGAGAGTGAAATATAATGAATTATGACGATACTAACAGGAAAGAGAGCAGAAAATTAGCAATCCGTGAAGGGGTAGGTCGATAGAGAGAAAGGGGGAGGGAGTAGGCTTAAGGAGATGAGCACTAATTTCAAATTAAAGTCGAAAGGCAACAGAGAAAAGAGAACATGAAATCAATGCGATTATGCCGAACCCTTTTTGTTGACTACCAGGTATGAGAGGAAATTCCTTTCAAACTACCTTAACGAGTGTGTGAAGTAATTACGAAGTTGCGAAAATGGTAAGCGTATTTTTCGAAGGGAGGTGATGATATTCAGTCTCAGGGAGAGTATGGGGTGATGGGTAAGTATTTCCATTACTCTTTGGTTTAGCTTCAAGTTTGAGGTCTATCATCTAGTTTCTGTTTAAGCGATGGTTAGGTTAGAAAAAAATAAATATCAGGTCAGAACGAAAGTAATGTCCCACATTCGAAAATAAAGTTTCAGATAGTATTTATTAAAGTAGGGCATCAAGTTATCATTTAGGAATGCTAAAAATGAGTAATTCATACATTTTTTTTAGATTACAAAAATATTAGTGTATCCGTGCCGTCAAAAATGACGGCCTTATTTTTAAGTTAGAGCTATACTTCCTTCGTGAAAACTGTTTTAAAATGAAAAAAAACCCCACCGCTTTCTATCTATAATAGATCAATATACATATGTATTTCTATTTCAATGTCTCTATTATATCTGCTTTGCCCAATACATTATTAATCCCAATATTATATAAGACATGAAATGAGTAAATTCTATCTGTATTGTTACACACACACACATCTATATTATACACCCACCCCAAATCCTAAGTGTGGTTGGCAGAAGTGGGTATTTGCGCTACTCCGGTACTTCGGTTCACTAGAATTATATAAAAAAATAAAGTTACTTCACCATTTTTCATTTGAAATTACATAAAAACTACAATTATCTTTTTTATTAAATAATTATCTTATATTAAATAATTTAACAATATATAGTCGTTTTATATCATCACTTCATCATCATCACTAACTCTATAATTTAAAAAGGGGATTTTTTTAAGCATTTAAATAATAATTTCCTCTTAGTTTGGTAATGACTTATTTTTTGATTAAAATTATTATTAATAATTCTTTTATAATATTAAAAAACAAAATGGTGAAGTTCAGAAATAAATATAAGTATCGAAATTTTGTGATTTTTTAAATCCAAAGAATTACAAATGGGAAAGTTCAGAAAATTTATTTTTATATCTCTTCTATAACTATATTTTAGCAACGTGATTTTTTGAAAGGGGGAAAATTTAGTTTAGAGTTCCTTTTTAAAATTGCTATAATTGGCGAAGTTAAGAAAAATTAAAAAAATTTAACCATGGGTGCTTTTTTTTTAGATTTTAAATTTTAATCTTAGTAGTTAAGCGCAAGCTCTCTCCATAGTGGGGAGTGGGGAAACAATTTCCTGGTTATACTTATAAAATAAACAAAATGCTGATATATAAATTATATTTTTTTTCAAAGTAAGTAGATTCGAGTGTTACCGACCAAATAAAAATTTATAAATATATACACGACGGTATTATTATTATAGATTGCACATAATCTTCTTAGGTATTCACCACTATGTCCTTCTATCTAACGATCACATTAAGCATGTTTTACTCTAGGAGATTCATAAAGGTGTCGATGCAAGAATAGCAACAAAATTCATTCATAACACTTATGGGGAAGATGCACTAAATGAAAGAAGTTGCAGGATGCAATTTTCCCGTTTTCGAAGTGTGGATTTCAGTCTAAAGAAGGATGAAAAGAGGGTCCTCCAAAAGAACTTGATTCTGAAGAGTTGGAAACTGTTTTAACAGCAAATCCTGCTGCAACTTCTAGGAAGCTCGCATAAAATTTAACGTAACCCATACGCCTGAAATACACCAACTTAACAGGATTGGAAAGGTGATAGTTATTGGAAAGTGGGGTCCCGCACGAACTGTCCACTGTGTATCTTCAATTGCGTGTTGCTTTCTATCAGTCATTGCTTTCATGACACCTTCAGGCAACATTTTTCGGCAGTCTTTTTGCTGGTGATGAGAAGCGGATCCTTTATCGTACGTTAAACTCCACAGTTCTTTGACCAGTCGAGGAAGCAGAGTTTTTCAACAACCGAGAGGAGGACTTCATCCAAAAAAGATCATCTCTGAGTTTATGGTGAGATTTTGAAGGAATTATCCCTTACGAACTGTGAGACAACAATAAAACAATTAATTCTAATATTGAAATAAACTTCGTCGTTTGAAGCTGCGTTGGGAAAAAGGCTACTCTCTCTTTAGTTAACCAAAGGGGTGTCATCCTATATCACAGTAATGCCCGTCCTTAAGCAGTTCGAATGACCAAAGATATCTTGGAGGAGCTCAGTTGGGAAATATTGCTTCATTCGCCATATTTTCCTGATCTTGGGTCCTATGATTAATAATTGTTTAGGTGAATACATAACTATTCAAATAGTCTTATATTGACAGCAAGGGAAGAGGTAAAACCGAGCCGGATTTATATTTTGCATCAAAACCTAAAACACTTACAAGCGTCGTATTTATAAGCTTCTTGACAGATGGAATGAGGTTCGAGAAACCAACGGAGGTTATATTGATGATTAAATATTTCCATATTCCTAGGTTTTTTCTTTTTAATATGTATATACCCTAAAATCGTACATTACTTTCGTTTACCTGATATATAAAACCACTTTTTATAAACTAACCTGACCAAATCTAACTCACACTTAAGCAGAATCTAGAGAGTAAAATACCTAACCAAAAACTCGGAGATTTACTATTCTCAACCAGCAATGATTATGGTCTCAATATACACGGTATCCTACTCTACTAATGTATCACTAGCTTGATTCGATGTCGCTAGGAAATTTTAGTTATCATAATGGACGACCAGTTTATCGCTGGAGTATGTTTTACCAATATACTTCTCCATGCGGTTAGAGCGATTGACTGGACTCGTCTGAATTGCATTTTTTTTCTATAATCAGCATTCTTTGTTAGTAGAAACGTTCGAATGTTATCTCAATATTACCTGGCGATTTTTCCAGGGATTGATTGCCAGAGATACATTTTTAGTCAACTAAACTTTTGAATGAAAGAACCTTTCAACGAATCGATATAGTAATTATCGAATACATTCCTTATTATGTCACGATCAATAGCTTGAGCAAATCAACTAATGAAGAGGTATTGCAGTCAAGAGAAGAGCCGTGTGACTCGGGACAATATTGATATTATGATATAGTGAATTAGTATGATTATACTTTTGCAAGTCTTGATTGATACTGATTTGACGCGGTGTTGTGGACACAAATCTGTGTATATACATTAAAAAGGGATGTTTCGGGCTTCACACAATGACTAGTTAATTGATTCGGATGAGCCTTGATAGACCTTGGTGTTTTTTGTCATACCTCATGATAATTTCTGTGTTAGAATCATATGTATCTTCAAGATCCCCGTATTAAAATCCACATCTGGGGAAGTAGTAGCTCTCGACTTCATAGTCTTTGTAGTCAGAGAGTAGTAATTGGCACTAATGAGTGACATAACAGAGATAATAAGATAATAAAAGTAGTTGCTGGGCATTTTCAACCAAATGTTGGAATATTTATTGCCTTCGTTGGATTATTATGAAACAAATGCATTGGTATCTAAGAGTCTTGCCGATTTTAATCAGGGTTACGATAACATTTAATCTATTTTCCCGACGCACGGTTTATGGTATTCTTCTACTTTCGCCAAGCCTGGAATGGAATCAGAACTTTCTTTGCTAGCCAACACATTTTATAACAAGTACTTATTTTTTAACATAAATTTACTAAATATTTGTCACAATAAAGTCGTTGAAATAATTATTGAATTTGAAGGGCAAAATATTGCTTTATATATTAATGGAATGGACTGTTTGGTTTATGACATCACGTAGTTCCATTTTTCGCTAAGGTAGCATTGGCAAAGTATAAACAAAGGATTGTTTTAATTTAAAGCACAATAACAACGAGAACACCTCCAACATAAACTGTGCAAGGAAGGATCAGTAAAGAAAGCGGTGAAGATAGAGTTAAAATATGCGGGAAATATATTTTGGGATTCAATGCGGGTGTTGGGGCATGGAGGGGACGCATACCAACGGGAGATTTCCATGTTGAGGAGTTCAACACATTTTTTTCCATTTATTGCCCCCACCATATATCCCTCATTCACATTTAATAAAATTTAGAGACCATAAATTAGGGTTCGTTGGCGCCCTTTTTAAAGTGGTGGTAGCTAGTTGGAAGGTTTTCAACCTTAGCTTTCAGGGTGTAATGGGATTTATTAAGACAGATGTGACCGAAATTTCCGCTGTTTATCATTCCTGTTTCAGTTTTATCTCGGTGAGAGCGAGGAAATTCCCATACCATCTTCAGACGCGTGTCATAAAACGTGAGTAAGCCATGATAAGGGCCGCTGGTAAAAGAGTGTTTTGAAATTTTCTTTTTCTTTTTGAGCCGTACTCAAATTTATTATCATTATTACTTACTAAAATATAATAAGCGGAAACCAACGAAGGCATCTCTGAAAGAAGGTTTTTAAGGTGAAGATAGAGGAAGGAAAATTATATGGAAGATATATAGATTCAGATACAGTTGTGGGTTTTGGGAGAGAGAGGGCAGCTGCAACATGGTCGCACAGGCTACATTGAGATCTCTTGAGGAGAAGCTATAAGAATTAATGCACGCCGATCACACGATGTAAAAAACCGGCTACTGATGATAATGATTACGATTATCATCATTCACTTTCAAATGAATTGTTACTAAAATTTATGAATTTGCTTTCCACACTAACTTATAAGCAAGAAAAATTCCGTCACATCAATCCACACCACCTTCCTCCTTGTCACTCTTTATTTTGCCTTAACATATTTACTTCATCCACCTGTTTTCGTACCTATAGTTACTCTATTCCGACAATACTTTTATAACACTGTGTGCACTTTCATAACACTGTGTATTCAAACGTGCACATCTGTACTCACAGCAACAATTTTCCGCAGAATTTAATCTTTTGGTTAAATCCAACGACGTAAATCTCTGATTTAAAACCTCCAAATTTCTAAATCTCTAAATGTACGGATCCCATTTGCGGTAATTCTCAGGGGATCCGTTTGTCCGTTGTTAGGCGGGAAAAAGAAAAAAGCTAAAAATATATATTTCCCGGAGCTTTAATTTGTGGTTTAATCCACGGAACTAAGCCAACTCCTATTCACACCCTAGAGGAAAGTTGTTTAAAGTTGTTTTATATAATTTTGTATTTTTATAAGTGTTTCAAAAATATAAAATTAATGTAGCGTCTTATGAAGCAAATGCGACTCAGATTGAAGGAGTATTCTTTTAAATTTAGTCCCAAGTAGGTAATTATATCAAGAGTAGACAAATATGAGCTAAAACAAGGTTTGATGACCAAAGTCGCGTGCTCTCACGTATTCTGATATATGACCTTACAATCTACAAAACTTTAAATAATTCCTGTATTAACCTTAGGATGACCTTGGCAATTATATCATTTGAAAGCAAATGTTAAACAACATAAGGGTTTCAAACTTTGTTAGAATAGGCCGAATAGTTATGATGTTATTCCCCAAAAAACAAAAAGCAAATGGGGAGTAACATAGTGAGATGTAGATTCGCATGCGAGTAAAAATTCAGCATTCATTTAAAGCGAAGAAGCACATAATAATAATATGTAGTTTTCAAATAAACCAAAGTAAGATGTATTGCGCCAACTAAAATACTAAATGTTGCTTAGCATTTTCTCGTTAAAAGATAAGTGGTTTCGGGCGGTTATTTGCCATATTCGTTGCCTTCTCCCGGCAATAGGACCTCTTCAAATTAGGAATAGCATTGATTAGTTGGTGAGGGAGGTACAGCAGTGAACCTGGTTGCTTTAGGTCCGTGAGATCATATAGTTTCAGGTAGCAACATAGCGTAGGGTGGAAAGCATTGTGGTTTGTTATCGAAGAGTATATCATGAATGGTGTATTCGTGGCTTCCGGATACGTTTTGAGCTTAAGCGTCATGATTCCGTTTTGGATGGGAAAACTATTTGTCTTTGGGTTTCGAACTTTAGGAAAACATGACGTTAAAATGCAAAAGTTCTGGCCGAACTAAAGGAAAATGGGGCAGTTGAGAGCTACGATACAATAGTCTCTCATGCGTTCTGCACCAAAACACGCGGACACACGTGTCTGATTGAAGTATCCGCAGAATTTTACACAGGACAGTCCACAGACATCCCTAAAAATGATGTTCATGTAGAAGTTGAGTGAGGGAGATTATGAAACCCGTATAACTTTGGGTGGGGACATTCTCCAAAGCGTTCCCCCAATAGATAATCTGATCTGTAGTCATGGAGCTCATTTCTATTTATCAGAGATGATCAACAAAAAGAACTATAAGTACTGGTATAACAGTAACCTTCGAGAACTCCACCGGCGACCACTTCACAGTCCAAAACTTAATGTCAAGTGTGCCGTAAGTGATTTCGATGTGTGGGGTCATTATCTTTATGGAGAGGACGGTGTTACGGTGACGTAAGATCGTTATTGTGAACTGATCAAGAATTTTCTCTTTCCAAAAGCTAAGGAACATGATCCGGAAGATGTATGGTTCCAGTAAGATGGTTCCCCATCACATTGGTCTTGACGTTCACTCGGATTCCTCGGATTCCTAATTTTCATATATCGAAATTAAAATAGGTTAGGCAAATCCATTTTAATCGGGTTATTGTCAAATTGACTTGATTGATCAATATATGATGCAACTATGTTCCCAAAACTTTCAAACATAATGCAGGGATCAACTATTCAGTGCGGCGAGCGGAAAAAGCATAAAAAATCCTCAAAATAGGATATAGTCATAATACTGTCAATCATTCACGAAATTTCCTAAAAAAAGCATCAGGCTCCTATGCCCTTGATGTTAAATGCTTGTGAAATAAACACAAGGCAAAAATAGATTGAATGAATGTATGGAGAGTCTACTTCTAACATTCACATTTACAAGAATTTATATCTCATGAAAAATAAGATATTTTTGTGAAGCGATTGTAACTATCATTTAATTTATTATCTTAAACCTTTCTCAATGATAAGTAAAAGATTTAACTTTTACACTTTTATTTTAACATTTCCTTCCTGGGGCTCTTTAAATTTCAAATGTTCGTAAACTGGGACCACTTCTTCAAAGGGGAAAAACTGAATTTCAGAAACGCAATCTATTTTTAAACGACGCTATACATTTAAATGAGATTGAAGAGGCTGGTCTTGCAGATTGTTAGATAAGAGCGTTCAGGAGCTATATGGGTCGGGGTTGTTTAACTTTCGCGCAAGGTTGGTTAAGGAAGTGGTGAAGTCAGGGAAGGTAACAATGCACGAAAGATATATAGCATGATAAATCTAAAGAGGAGACAACTTAAAATACTTGGACTCGGGAGGATGTGTAGCTCTCCTAACCTATTCCACCAGATTAATTAAGACTATTATGCCTACCGCCATTTGGGATAAGATGGCACACAATCCTCTTCATCTCAACAGCAAGATGATTAACATTCTTACAGCTGACCAGCATTTTGAGGCCTCAAGGCAATTTTTCTTGATTGCCAAATGGGGGATGCAGGAACGTTAGGATGTCTGTACTTTTCTCTCGCCCCAGTTACATTTTCCAATTGGGTCTGGCGTTATGCTGCTTTCATATTCCCACTTTCTTAGACGGCATGTTTTTCCTTATCTGGGTATTCTATATCAGGTTCTTCTTTATCATGTTTTCCTGCATTTAGTTTTACTCCATTAGCTTTTTCTACTTGATAGAACCGATATCTTCTTAGTATTCCATTTCGTTCAATAAATTATTCAAAGGTTTGAGATGTGACTGACTACTTATTTTGCTCTGGTAAGGAATGCAGTTTGGATTGAGAAACCTATGCAATTTCAAGAGAATTCTAGACAAGAATGAGTCAGAAAGTAGAAAAAAATAAAGGAAAAAAAGAAGAAAATAAATGAACTAATACCAAGAAAATTCCACCAAGTATTTCTTCTCCACCCTCCACTTCATCCACAGATAAGGGGAATTAAGATAACTTTACGGCTGACAAAAAACACTTATCATATCAAGGGTAAACCATATCAATTAACCATTCAAAATCACTAAAAATCATTCAAGAATGTTTACCTATAAGATTGCATGATAATACTGGTTAAATTGGAGTTTTATTCTACAGGGTGTCCACAAAGTCTGGGTACATACCTTTAGAACAAAACAATTTTATTTAATTGTTTTGTTCTAAAGGTATGTATTTATCCCCTATGTACCCAGACTTTGTGGACACCCTGCACAAAGATTATTCTCAGTAAATGTGGATAATTCGAGTATTTGTGTTGAATTTTTTTTCTCCAATATATAACTGCAACGCATATTCTTCCATTGCTTAAATTTTGACGAAAATTCTGTCAGTGCTAAAGATTTAACGGATTTTCTTCCATTGCTGACAATTTGCAAGCATATTTTTGCATTGATAAAAAGGTTAACGCATATTCTTCCGTTGCTTAAATTTTGAAGAAAATTCTTGCAGTGCTAAAGATTTAACGGATTTTCTTCCATTGCTGACAATTTGCATGCATATTTTTGCATTGATAAAAAGGTTAACGCACATTCTTGAATAGCTAATATTTTTGACCCATATTCTTGTAGTTATAATAATTCAAAAGATATTGTTCCATAGCTAATAATTTAAACGTATATTTTTGGATTGCTGATAATTTTTAACTAATATTCTTGCATTGGAAATAATTGTAAACGTATATTCTTGAATTGCTGATAATTATCACGCAATATTCTTGCATTCCAAACTTTTAGTATTCTTGTTTTACTAAATTAAGGCATATTATTGCATGGCTATTTATTTCGACGCATATTCTTGTAGTTCTAATATTTTAACGCAAATTCCTGCTTTTATAATAATTTTAAAGCACATTCTTCCAATACTGAGGATTTTAATGTATATTCTTGCATTGCTAATGATTTTAACGTGTATTCTTCCAGTGTTGATAATATTAAGGCATTTCCTTGAATTGTTAATAATCATATCATATGTCTAATAATTTTAACGCATTTTCTTGCATTGTCGATCATTTTAGGCATATTCTTGCAATGCTAAAAAATGTAAAGACTATTCTTCCATTGCTAATCATTTTAACTATATTCTTGCATAGTTCATCAGTTTAACACATTGATAGTTTTAACGCATATTCTTCCGCTGCTAAAATTTATTTTCGCATATTCATGCATTGCTAAAGTTTTTACACATATTCCTTCATTACTAATAATTTTAACACATATATTTCTATTTCTAAATAATGTAACGGATATTCTTCCGTTGTTAAGAAGTTTAACGCATATTCTTACATTACTAATAATTTTACGCATTTCTTTCATTGGTCATAATTTTAGCGGATATTCATAAATTGTTAATAATTTTAACGTACATTTTGCATTGCTAATAATTTTAACACATATTCTTCCATTGTTAATAATTTTGACTAATATTTTTGCATTGCCCAAATTTTAAAGGGTATTCTTGTTTTGCCAAAAAAATTAAGGCATATTCTTGCATGATTATTTATTTCGATCCATATTCCTTCGATTCTAATATTTTAACGCAGATTCTTGCTTTTCTAATAATTCTAAAGTATATTCTTTGATTGCTGAAGATTTTTTTCATATTCTTGCATTGCTAATAATTTTAACGTATATTCTTCCAGTGCTTATAATAATAAGACATATTATTGAATTATTAATAATTGGAGTGGAATGGCCAGACTCTCTCTCTCTCTCTCTCTCTCTCTCTCTCTCTCTCTCTCTCTCTATATATATATATATATATATATATATATATATATATATATATATATATATATTGTCGTGGTATAGCTCTATATATCCTACATACATCCATTATATTTTATTTAGAGTGCGCGGGGGTTTCCTTTTTAAATAATTTGGGTAGGCCGAGGTCCGGTTACAAGGTCAGATCCTCGTAAGGGAGGGCTAGTCCAAAAGATGCTACTTTAAAACTTAGTATTGGCTGAGAGTTCCAAATCTCACTTAGTTACAGGCTATTGTTATACGGCTATGATGAGCTCGAGGGTCAGAAAGCAAAGAAGTACGCAAAAATAGACTTTTATAAATATTAATAATTAAAGTTAATATGATACAATAATACACAGTTAATTAAGACACATAGTTACACAACTGATAATGGGGAACGGTAGACGGTAATTAGAAATTTGGGGAAGCTAAAATATTGGTTACGATACCTTGTACACAAATGGAGGGGTCGGAGGAAGAAATTGGTCGTTTCCGGCGAAGCGGTGAGATGATGGTTGGGTCACTTCGACTGGGTCCAAGGTCAACTTGTTTGTAGTTAAATATTCTTTGAAAATGACGGAGGGTGAGGGAGGAGCAGCGTCTTTAAGAAGGGAGGTTGGGAATTTTTCCGGTGTAAATTCCTTCGGAGAAAACGGAGGATGAGTTTCTCCGAGACATCAACGGTTTGTTGGGTCAGAGATGCGTAATCAAGGGAGTATTACGCTAAGATGAATCTTCACTGAAGCCTTTTGGGTTAAGACTTTGTTCTTGTTTGGAGATGGCGTCGATAAGCAGAGTCGGACGGGTATTCTTACGGGAGTAGAGTTCTTAACTAACTTTAGGGGGTGGATATTTGTTTTATCCAAGAAGAGGTGCTTGGTTTTGTCCCACAACGTTTCCTTGCCCTCTGCGTATGACAACCCGAATCGAGGAGGAGTAAAAAGGTCTGCACTCCTGAGCGTCTTTCGCACCAATCTGCTCATTCCACGTTACGTGGGTAGATATGGCCACCATAAGTGAGGGAGCCCACCTCATGGAAGAGGAGGAGGGACTATCTCACATCGCTTGAGTCATGGCGACGCGGCCCAGATGGCGATTGTCTCAACCACTCCCAGGATGGCTGAAAGATGAGGGAGGGAAGACTTCTCGTCTTGTTCAAATACTTGCCTTGATAAGGGATACATTCCATAATCCCGCTCCTATACTTTCTCATGATTTTGAGCTTCGAAAATTGTTTGTAAGCTACACGAGGCCCATCACGTGGAGGCAATGCCTAAAAGCAACGTTATTTCTCCCCTCACGTGCTTGTTCCCTCAAAACACACACACACACACACACACACACACACATATATATATATATATATATATATATATATATATATATATATATATATATATATATGAATGCAATGTCCCGCACGAAAAAATGAAATGGTGTAAGTACTTTCGAAATTTATTAAGTTCCTTATCAAGGATAACTACAAGAAATAATATTATATTAGAGGTATATATAAGAAAGAAAAGTATGAAAGACCGCCTCAAAAACAAGAAATCACCAATAAGGAAGACGGAAGGGGGAAGGTAAAGATTCACATTAAGAATTACAATAAGCAGGTAGTAATGTCAAACTGAGAAGACGGAAAGGGTAACAGATTAAAATGAAATGGAAATAGCCTAACGAGGGAGATTATAAGACACGAGGAGCAAAAAGTAGGAAAAATACCATGTACATAACAAAGCAGTTACAAAAAAAAGATAAAAATGGGGCCACATAACTAAACATTGTATATAAAAACTAAGACCAAAAGTCAGAACTAATTTCTTTGAGTACTAGTCTTTTAATTTTGTGGGGTCCTTTTAAAACAATAATTCAGAGTGCAAGTTAATAAAAGATTAACAGGTAGCTGGTACAATTTTAAGGTTGAAAAGAGAAAGACAATAATGATAATTTATCTTTACTAACAACAAAATAAATAGAATTTCAATATACACAGATATAGGGTTTAAAGGGAATGATCGCAAAGCCGAAATTAAATGTCGGCACGAGACACAGGAGGGATAATTATAGTATTAGTGGTCGGGTTCAGGTTGGTGATTAAAAAGAGGATTTTAAATCGGGGCTCGTACAGAGGATGGGACGATTCGAGTTGGTCAGATTATAGAATAATCTATAGGCGTCCACGGTTGCAACTGCTTACGTGTTCGTTGGAAGGAAGGGCCAGTCTGAATGGGATGACTGCAATGAGAACGTTGAGTTAGCTCATGGGGCGGATGAGGGAGCACACGTAGTTTGACCTTCGGAGATGGAAATCCTCGTCAGATACTCGCTGACTGCCTATGGCAGAGTTCATGGATGTCGATTTAGCCTTCGTGTTGAATCGAAATCGTCGTTGTCTCCGATCGCGACGGGCGAGCGTTTCTTTAGCTCGTACGCGTTATTAGGAGGAAAGTCTTGAAGTTCTACACGCTAAAACGAGTCGAAGGATTATATAGACGGTCTGAAGGGGAGTTTAATGGCTCAGTGGGAGCTTCCACAAACGTGCGATCTTGGGGAAAATGCAGCGAATCCTTCGGGGAAAGCGAGATAAAGTTGGCGTAGAATGTTCGAAGAACTTTGATCTATGCTGGAGGACAGGAATGCTGGCTGGAATGACAGGTGAGACGACGAAAATGTGTCCCTACGCAAATACAGCTAAGGTGCAATAAAACGGCGTGGACCGCCTCCTTGCCATAAATCAGCCTCGTTTTCAAAGCTCCATGCAGTGATCTCGAGACTACGTGGCTACAGCAGGGCGGTGGTCGTTCTTCAACCTTATTCTGCTACAATAATTATAAGGCATAGTCTTGTATTTCTAATGATCTAAAGCGCATTTCCTTCGATTGTTGATAATTTTAGGCATATTCCTGCAATAGTAAAAAATTAACGTCTATTCTTCCATTGCTGATAATTTTAATGCATATCATTGCATAGTTCATCCGTTTAACCCATATTGTTTCATTGTTGATACCTTTAATGCATATTCTTCTAATGCTCTATTTTAACGCATATTCATGCGTTGCTAAAAGTTTTAGCACATATTCTTCCATTGCTAATAGTTTAACGCATATTTTTTAATTGCTAAATAATGTAAAGGATATTCTTCCATTGTTGCGAAATTTAACGCCAATTCTTGCAATGCTAATAATTTTAACGAATATTATTTCATTGGTAATAACTTTAATGAATATTCTCGCATTGTTAATAATTTTAACGCAAATTCTACATTACTGATAATTTTAACCCATATTTTTCCATTAGTATTAATTTATTAGATATTCTTACATTGCTATTAGGTTTAACGCATATTCTGACAAGATATTAATTTTAACGCATATTATTGCATTGTTAATAATTTTAACCCATATTCTTTTATAGCTAACAATTGTTCACGCATATTCCCTCATTGCTATTAATTTTAACGTATATTCTTTCATTGCTATTAGGTTTAACGCATATTATTGCATTGTTAATTATTTTAAAGAATATTCTTGCAATGTTAATAGTTTCTACCCAAATGACTGCATTTCTAAAAACTTTTAAGGCATATTCTTATATTGATAATCACTTTAAAGCATATTCTTGTGTTGCTAATAATTTCAGTGCATATTCATGAATGATTGAAAATTTTAACACATCTTCTTGCATTCTTAATGATTCTGATGCATATTCTCTCATTACTCATAATTTTGATGGATATTTTTACATTGCTAATCATTTTAAAGCATATTCCTTCATTGCTATTAGTTTTAACGCATATTTTTTAGTTGAAAGGAAATTTAATGCATGTCATTTTCATTAAAAAAATGATTTTATATTTTTATATGACATTTAATTTTCATGGATATTCTTGCATTACCATTAATTTTAACGCATATTCCTTCATTGTTAATAACTTCAAAACATATTCTTGCATTTTAAATCATTTTAACGCATATTCGTGCATTGTTAATTGTCGTAGTATGACCAGTGTACGCCGTTATACGCACACAGGCCTACTGGTCGACGGAAATTAAAGCTCCACCTAGGGATGGTTCTAAGAGTGCTTTACATACACAGTTGCTAGGCCAAGGAATATTCAAACACGTCTACAAAAATATACTTTAATAGGACTAAAGATTACATATACATATAGGTCAAGTTAAATAGCAATGCAATTAAATATTGACAGTTCACTGCTAAGATAAATAACACTATCAATTAAGTTTGAACTGAGGGATAATTAAATAAGTAATGATATTACAATTATGCAAGTTCTAGAGCAAAGGTGATCATTGAGGTTCTACGCGGTAAAGGTGGGTGGAGCGTGACGAATCGGGGGCTAAATGCTTTTTACCTTGATGTGCGGTGAGTAGGACCAGGTAGGTATGTTCGACTTTAAATTTGTGAGCGTCTCATGGGACGCTCAATTCAACTTTTGGAAACTGAAGGGAGGGGGGGGGGGAGCTCTTAGACATAAGAGGCAAACGGTGGTTAGGAGGGTTGAAGCGCGCCTAACTATTTCCATGAACAACACTGAGTGACGACTATCTCTTCCTTTGCTCTTTGACAATTACTCAATTCTTCTCTGGGCGAGAATATAGTCGATTTCCTCTCGATTAATGAAAACGTTACACCTAACGTAAGGGACGGCGGCTTCAGACACAATCTGAATGTGAATTATGAACTGTCGAATATATACCTCGAAATTATCTAGACGGGGAGAGAGATTCATCGCCAACAGACTTCCTTAATTGCCTTGGGTCGTGATAAGGTTCTATAGCGCGAAGCTCGCGATACCCACTTAATGGTCTTTCCATTGTTCTAATTTTCGCAACATATAGGGAAGACGAATTTAGAGCGGTCAACAGCGAACTGGGAAAGTGAGGGGGAGGAGGGGGGGATTCCTTCTCTCTCTCATTCTCCCACACTAATAGTTTCTACTCATACTCTTGCATTCCTAAACATTTTAACGTATTTCTTGCATTGTTAATTGTTTCTATCCTTATTCTTGGATTTCTAAGCATGGCTAATCACTTTAACGTATATTATTTTGGAGATAATATTTTTAACACATATTACTGCGTTACTAAAAATTTCAAGACATATTCTTATATTAATAATATTTTTAACTTTTGAATTATTATTAGTAATCTTAACGAAGCTTCCTGCATTCTTGAACATTCTAACGCATATTGATCTATTATACTAATAATTTTAAACGCATATTCCTGCATTGCTGATAATTTTTGCCCATATTCTTTCTTTGGTATTAATTTAACAGATTTTCTTGCATTGCTACTACTTTTAACGCATATTCTGGATTGTTATTAAATTTAAAGTATAATATCACTAAAACCTTTCTTTCATTAATCATAACCATAACGAATATTTTTGCATGGCTAATCACTTGAGTATAATCTTAAAAAGCTATTAATTTTAATGTTTAATGCCTCATTGATAATAATTTTAGGGCATATTCTTTTATTGATAATATTCTTAACACATATTCTTGCATCGTTAATACATTATCTACATATGTTGGAATTATTGATAATTTTAACGAATATTCCTGTATTCCTGAACATTTAAACGCATATTGATCTATTATATTAACAACTTTAACGCATATTCCTGTATTGCTGATAATTTTAGCCCATATTCTTTCTTTAGGATTAATTTAACAGATTTTCTTGAATTGCTATTACTTTTAAAGCATATTTCTGCATTGCTATTAAATTTAAAGCATATTATTACTTAAGATTTCACGGTATATTCTTGCATTACTCATAATTTTAACGCATATCTTTACATGGCTAACCACTTTAGAGTATAGTCTTAAAGAGCTATTAATTTGAAAGTATAATGCTGCATTGCTAATAATTTTAAGGCATATTCTTATATTGATAATATTTTAACGCATATTCTTGTATTGTTAATAAATAATCTACATATTTTCAATTATTAATAATTTTAACGAATCTTGCTGTATTCCTGAACATTTTAACGCATTTTCATCTATTATTAATAATTTTGACGAATATTCTTGCATTGCCAATAATTTCAACGCATATTCTCCCATTGCTGATAATTTTACCTCATATTTTCGCCTTGCTATTCATTCAACAGAATTCTTGCATCGCTATTACTTTTAACGCACATTTCTGCATTCATATTAATTTTAACGCATATTCTTGCAGTGATAATTTTAACTTTTATTGTTTTATTGCTAATAATTTTAATGAATATTCTTCCATATTTAAAAAGTAAATCACATATCCTATATTGTATATTGTTAATAGTTTCAACGCATATACATGCATCGGTAATAATTGAACGCATATTCTTTTATTGCTAATAATTTTAATGCATATTCCTGCTTTGCAAATCATTTTAATGCATATTTTTGCAATAATAATGTTTTTACGCTGTGAGGGAATCCCAACGTGGAAGATCTTTAGCAGAAAGGAAATCCCATGTGCAGCAGAAGGCCCGGTTAGGCCTAAAGTGGTAAGCCTACGCCCCCCTTTCCTTCCACAAGCGGTTGCCTCGAATCGAGTCCCCCACGATTACCCTTTATGCGGGCTAAAATAGCTCTACAAGAAGATTCAAGGCCCTTCGAGAGTAGAGCTGTTTCCCGCTAACCCCCAACTCCGGGGAGAGCCTCGGACATAAATAACGCTCGACTTCCCGGAAGAGACACAGAGTTGAGAAGTCTCGCCAGAACCCAGAAGATTTCACTATGGTTCCAAGTCAAGTGCTAGCAACAAAGCAAAGTGACAGTTGGACTATTTTGTGAATTTGGAATTAGCCCCGGCCAGGAGGTAATTCCACTGAACGATCGCCCCGAGTGATTTTCCCGACTTCTTTCATCAACTCCTGTCGAAGCCCTCCTTATTTCGGGTAGCCGAAATACTCTCCCCTGGACCGGAAGTTCTCGCTCCCCCTTGCTTTTGGAGAACCGTCATCACTCCAACCTCCCGCTCTGAAGACCGAGCGGTCTCACCTCACGTACAAAAGACATCCGTAAGCCAAC
Organism: Ceratothoa steindachneri; assembly: GCA_963969495.1. Classification (NCBI taxonomy): domain Eukaryota; kingdom Metazoa; phylum Arthropoda; class Malacostraca; order Isopoda; family Cymothoidae; genus Ceratothoa; species Ceratothoa steindachneri. The sequence continues at coordinate 141,402,551 of OZ018330.1, read as the reverse complement.
CCTCCTCCCCGCTTCAGTAACCCAATTGAGTTAATCTTCCCCCCTTCGTTTATTGATGTGATTTTCGCCCGTTAATTCTCTGAGGTAATTTTACCCTTCAATTCTCTTATTAATTTTGTTGTGTGAATAAAATTCTATTTTTGTACATGTCTCTTTAAATAACCTTGAACTTTGCCATTGTCCATGATTTACCTGACCTCGTTGCACTCTCTCGTTACGCAGCCTGTCTGAACGCGTGGTTTTCCGTCCCTTTTGTGTGTTCGCTTTCAAGTTATTGGTCCTTCCATCATAGATATAATATGGTATTGATATAATGTAATGTCATACCACGACATTGGCATATTCATACTATGATATTAAATTTAACGCATATTCTGCATTGTTAATAAATTAACGCTTATTCCTCCGTGTCTAATAATTTTAACGCATCTGCTTGCATTGGTGCATATAATAAGGTATATTCTTGCATTGCTCAGAAATGTAAAGCATATTATAGCATTGTTAATAAATTTAATATATATTCTTCTATCCTTAATAATTTTAAGGCATATTCTTCACTTTAGATCATTTATATGCATTATCATCCATTACTTATACTTTAACGCATATTCCTGCCTTGCTAATAATATAACGCATATTTCTGCATTTCTTTTAATTTCAACTCATATTTCTGCATTGTTCTTAAACTTAACAAATATTATTGCTAAAGATTTATTGTATATTTTTTGCATTGTTCTTGATGATTGTAACGCATAGTCTTACTTTACCTATAACTTTAACATATATTCTTCGATTGTTCATAATTTTAACGTATATTCTTCCACTCCTAATAGATTTCACGCAAAATTATTTATTGTTTTTAATTGTAGCGCATATTCTTACATTGATAATAATTTTTATTTATATTTTTGCATTATTAATAATTTAAATTTATATTTTTCCATTGTTAATAATTTTAGCGCATATTCATTCATGCATTGCTAAGGTTTGTAACGCATATTCATCTATAACTAATAATTTTGACCAATATTCTGCATTACTAATAATTTTAACTCATATCTCTATAGTGCTATTATTTTTTATCGCATATTCTTATATTGCTAATATTATAGCGCATATTTCTACATTTGTATTAAATTTAAGGCATATTCCTCGATTGCTGTTAATTTTAACGCATATTATTCCATTGCTAATATCTTTTTGCCATATTCTTTCATTGCTAATATTTTTTGCATATTCTCGCATTGCTTCAAATTATAACGCATATTCTCGAATTGCCTATAATTTTAACACATATTCTTCCATTGTTCATAATTTTAACCCATATTATTTTATTGCTAGTAATTTTCACGGATATTCTTTTTTGCTATTTATTTTAACGCATATTCTTTCATTGCAAATAAATCTAACACAATTTCTTGGATTAATAAAAATTGTAATTCATATTTTTTTAAATTTTACTACTTTTAACGCATATTCTTGCATTAATAATAACTTGAACACATATTTTTCCATTCATGTTAATTTTAACACATATTCTTCAATTTTTAACATTTTTTCAAGCATATTTCTTTTCTATTACTCTCAACGCCTGATTTTAGTTTACTAATATTTTTAACGCATATTATTTGGTTGCTAAAAATGTTAACGATTATTCCTGCGCGGTTTGAAGTTTAAAGTATATTCCTGCATTGCTAATAATTTTAACGTGTATTCTTGCATTGCTAATAATTTTAGCATATACAAATGTGTCGTGGGCTAGCGAGATTATTATTATTTTTTTTATTATGATAAATAAAGTTGGTCATACGTTCGTACTTCCAGTGATCGCTTCAGGATCGATATCTAAGAGCGCTTTTCTTATTTTTATTCTATTGAATGAATATAAAGGGAAGTTCTCTCTTTAATATACTAAATACTGCCAACGCAACTCGTTCAAGGATAATTTAAGCACTTCAACCAAAATAGACCTTTGCTGTACATTAATCAACTCAAACAAAATTAATATATACACGTACAAAATACAACTTAAAAATGGTTCTTAAGTCCCGTTACTGACACTCGGTTTCTGGTTGCTTTGAGGGAGAACAATCTTCTTTACAAAAAATTCGTCTTTAAGATATACAAATAATCTACGTTAAACGCACGGGGACATGAAAATAGAATTGGTTACTCACGTAAGGTAGTGGGGTTTACCCAAAGAATCCAAACGAAATACCTTCATTCGAATATTGTCAGGAGAGGCGTTGTGAGTGTAGTTTATTTGCTTCTCAATGGAGGACGTTACTTCGAACGAGGGGTGGAAGAGTGACGTAACGTGGAATTTCGAGGCGACAGAGAAGCAGGGACCAAAACAAAACCCTGATTAAAGAGGTGATGCATCGGACGTTTATGACTTTGAAAAGGTTTTTCAGACAAGGCTTGAAGATGGCTGTATGATTTTCCAGCGATTTGGTTTCGCTTGTAGAGCTTCTCTTTTGGGCGAGAAATCTATCTATTTCGGGGTGTCAAACTCAGATAGAGTAAGATCACTTGACGATCTTTGGTTTTATTTATTAATTTTCTACTTTATCTTTCTATAAATTACTAGTTATTTTCGACGAAAAAGTTGCTTGATGTATTTGAAACAATTCTTTTTTATTGATAGGATTAAAATTTCCTCGAACCACAGGTTAGATACCGGTATTTAGTTAGATAATTACAAAATTAAAGAGAGCGAGATAATTGGTGCTTATATAAAACTATAGACAGATATGAAATGACAAAGGAAGAAGAAGGGCAAAATAGATTGAAAATGTAATAAAACTGAAGAGGAAAATGAAATTTAAATACTTTTCCAGCCAAGATGCCAGGAAACAGTAATTGTACCTAAATATTCTCCTCATACAGAGTCCAAAACGCCCTTGATGGCACCACGGCACCACAAAATGCCTCCGTTAACAAAGTACCAAGTGCGAAAGGCAAAAGAATTCGAACGCGCTTACCTTGTACCAAAATATGTAGTCGGGCTGCTTGAGAGCAGCCGTAATGACGCAGTTCAGCGATATGTTGCTTCCCACATTAACGAAGATGTCGCTGCCTCCAGGGATTTCTACGCTTGGACCTGGCGATAGAAAGGGATAGTATTATTTATATTTTTAATGAAAAGAAATTAGGAACAAAATAGTTTATGTAAAGGGGGCACATTTCTCATCTCAGTCAATGCCGAACGTCAATTTTTGTATGTCGAAGAATTTTGATGAGAACAAAGTTCTATAGCTTTACGGCTCTTAATTGGGGCAAAAGCAGTTTCAATAGGAGAAGGAATTAGAAAATACGATAAAATACGAAAGAAGAAACAGATGAACGAGACAAGATATAATGAATTTTCTGGTCACATATAAGGCATATAAATCTCAAAAGAGATTAATATAATTGATTTTTAATGCATACATATTTAAATATAATTCAAAGAAAAATCATTTATAGAAGCTCAAAAATTAACTGGAAATGATGTTCATCTAAGACAACGCAGGTTTATTGACTTTCCATGAAAAATATGATATGTCTATTAAAATGAAAAGAGTGACAAACATATGAGTGATTCGCCGAATATCTTGGACATTTTGATTATTCAATTTCACTTCGTTTTGTAAGACCCAAATTAATACCTAATCATGAGCTTCTGGCTGAATTTGAATAAAGTTTTAAGCTGAATGGAATCGATTAAACCATTACTATAGATTGGATACAAACTGAACTGAATATCACCCAGCGCAATGAAAAAACTGACATTTACAACACATATTGGCAGGAAGAAATAAAAATCGCATAAGTACATGTCTGTCAGGCGCAAAGGCAATCGCTAAAGCCAAAAGAAATCTTAGGCTGTTGCCAAAGTAGGTGCTATACCCAAAGAAAGATATATTCTATGCATGGTGAAATGTGGTTGATTAGATAGATTTTAAGCTTTAGGGGTAATATATTTCCTGATTAAGAGTAGCCCTCACAATAAACAGACTCACAAAAAACTCTGTATAAATCCACCCGCCCATTGATTTAAGAGAAATTTCTACCAAATTTGAGTATGACACTCATATACTCTGATAAATTCAAATATGGTCGTAGTTTCTTGATAATTTTGTACCGATGATATACAACATTTTATTATAAAGTTTTAACTAGTTTATAAAGGGTCTTTCAACAAGGACGCTAAAGCTTTGTTAAATTGACATCTGGCAACCTCACTGTGGACTGTTCAGTAGTACTTGGCAAGTTACGATGCAAGGTTATAGCGTTGAATAGCGTGTGCAAATCATCAAATGTTATTATCAAAATCAGTGCTCCGTTCGACAAACGTTCCGCCCATTACGTAATTTCTATCCTCGCCACAGCGACGAGGCCAATTTTTGGATGAATGGATTTGTGAACAAGCAAAATTGTCGGATTTAGGACGAAAAGAATCCACATGAGATACACTAGCACCAATTGTATCCCAACAACGTCACTGTTTAGTGCGGATTTTCGTCTAACGGAATCATCGGTGCGTATTTGTTTGAGAACGAATATGGGATTGCCATAACCGTCAACGGCGAGACCTACAGATCGATGATAAGCAACTTTTTGTGGCCTCAACTGGATTATATGCCTGATATGGATACTGATGACATGTGGTTCCAGCAGGACGGCGCTACGTACCGCACTGCGCACGCCACGATAGACATTTTGCACCAGCAATTTCAGGGCAGGGTCATCTCGCGCGGAGGCGACGTCAACTGGCCACCGAGATCATGCGATTTAACGCTATTCAACTTCTTTCTTTGGGGCTACCTTAAATTTCAGGTCTATGCGAATAATCTGCAAACAGTTGATGTCCTCAAAGTCAACATAACGAACACCATCCAAAAATTCATCTAGATTTATGCGACAAAGTAATCGAAAATTTGGCCTCCCGAATACGTTCCACCAAGCAAAGCCGTGGCGGACATTTGAACTACGTCATATTCCACACTTAATGCCATAAAATGTTCTTTCAAACTTAAAATAAATTGAGTGCATATATCACACACAATTTCTTTTATTTACATTTAAAAATTGAGCGACCTTATTGAAAGACCCTATAGTACCTAATATTATTAATGGTTTCTCGAATTTTATAAAATAATGAGAAATATGCTTAAAACACTGAGCATCAATACCTTTTGTTATTAACTAATGAAATCTTTGTACCGGAACGTTTATTATTGCTTTGTGCTTTCTTGGAAAGGAATATCAAGTAATAATCGTTTTTATACTAAACTAGCTATGTAAATCAAACATAAACTTTTTATTGGATCTCTTTAAATAAAGTCATGTAGATTAAATATAAAATATTGCCTTTGTGTCAATCTTTTTTTTTTGCTACAACTGAACATCATTGATACAATGTGTTGGGTAGGGCAGTAATGATAAAATTAGTTTAATTTTGAGAATTTTTCAGTCTAGGGAATTTAGATCGCATGTTCAGTATCCTTTAGGAATAAAAACAAGATAAGTGATATTTTAGATATTCACTATTGATGAAATAGAAAGGATAAAGGTATTTCCATGTGCTGGATTATTGAAAAAAAATTTATTGGTGAGATAGTTGCAGTGAATGAATATGTTGGGTAGTAAAAATATTTAAAAATTTTAATCCATATTTTTTCTTGAAAATAAAAAAAATATGCACACTGAGTAACTGTGCTATTGAGTATTTATTAGATTTATCATTATTAGTGTCCTATCCTTTATCTACCTTTTGCCCTTATTTATCTGTCGTTCTCATCGCAATACAATGTCAATGATGGCCGGTGATGCAAATTTACTGTATTTTCTGACTAGGAATTTAAAAGCGAGGGCACTATTGAATTGTTTGGGGGGAAGTTATTTGCTATAAAATCTACCGATCTATTCAAGATATAAAAGAGTCATGATATAGATCCTATAAATCATAGATCCCCAAAAGTTCTTGGAATTGTACTCACTCAAGAATACTGCCTTTCTATTCTCTCGTACAATTCTGAAAAAATCCCCAAATTGCCATTTGACAAATGCTTTGCAGAGAGAAGACTACTGAAATGAGCCAAAGCGACCTTTTCTGTGCAGCCTTAATCCTTGAGAATAGGATTGGCCATCTTTCTCTTGGGCTCTGATCTTGAACGAAATAACCGTTTGCCTCAAACACATGGTATTTGTGGTTGTTAATTTTATCTCTCGCTTCTAAATCTCTCCTCTATGTAAAACGCGACCTAACCTCTTGTAATCTTAAATTTAGGGACAATTTCTAATTTAACTTTGGAATCACCTTGGTGTAATATATAATGACCTAGAGATTTTCATTTTTAACGATCTCTTCAAACGCAGTTTTCCTTTTGATTTTCTACAGGAGGGGCGATGTCGTCTTTTAAAGGATAGGATGGCCTCATCTAAAAATAGACAAACATTTCACGACCTTTAGCCTTGAAAATTACTTATTTAATAGAATATGGATCCATGACACTACATAATGCTTCAAAAGTTGCTGGTTGAAATGTATCCGGAACAGAAATAAATATTCTTTTCCTGCATTTAATTATAAAATTGGTCCAAATATATATCAAAATGTTATCGGTTCTAATATAGCAGTTTGGAATGTGACACCGAACTAAATTTAGAAAACAAGACAACATCCGTGAATTAAGGTCATTTTTGCAAATTATAGATCCCACGACAGCATTAAATACGACTTTACCTTTCCTTACCACCCTTTTTAAATAATCCCCATAATAAAATGCTAAGGAATTAAAGGACGATTAGTTAAACAAAGATGAGTTATGATTCCAGGCCAAAAATATAAATAAAAAAAATTTCAAGCCTGAAAATGAAACCCTAACTTGCCTAATCTTCAATCCATCAACATTATCCAAGAGGTGAAATATGAGCTTTTTTCGTTGTAATCGAATGAGCGTTATATCAAAGTTGTCGTTTCAGGCGAATAATTTGATTGATGATGATCCAGAGGTAAGAGATCCAGAAAGAGCTGACTCGACTCTGCTTGTAAATAACTGCAAGGAGTTTATTGGTCGAGACATAGAGGAAAGAGGATATACCCCCTTTATATAAAAAAAATCAATAACTGAACGATGTATAATAATCCCATCTAAGGGCGTCAGGAAAAATTGCTAAATTTAAGAGAATTTGTATAGAATTTGTCTTCTGATATTAAAGGAGTTATAGGCATCAACTCATGCACTTGAACGCAGCTATACACGCACATATGTATGTGGCTAAAAAGAAAAGGACAGTAGAAAAGTAGAAAGAGGATATGCTAAAATATAAATCCTTTTTCTGCGGTTTGAATATTTATGTATCTAGACACGAACAAAGGTGAGGAGGAAAAGTGTAGAAGAAGGAAATGGAAGATATGTAGACGTTAGTTGATAGTTTAAAGGGAAGATTCAATCAATAGTTTATGGTGACCTGATGTAAGGGTACCACTATTCAGCACCAGTGTCAAACTCTTAACATTCCTAATTATCCTCTCTCTGTACCTGCAATGGGGTCAATATGGTATTTTTATGTAGCGGTTTTCTTTGTAGACACTAGTACCAGGCGGTTTCCTGAGTTCTCTTTTACCTACATCTCCCCCCTTAATTTTCTACAGGGGAACACGAAATTGCATGCCTACAGTTCATTGAAATCGCTAAGATCTAGGATATAAATAAATGTTCGCTGACTAGTGAGAGAATTAGTGCAACTAAGAACAAAGAGAAGTATAAACAAACAAAAAAACAGTTCTAGCTTTTCAGAAAAATATATCATCTACTATTAAAGGCTATGTTCCTATATTTCTTACTTTTATTCTTGTTATTTTTTCCTTGCCTTTATATCAGGACTAAAGAATCCCCCTACTGTATTCCGCTGCGTGTCGAAAAAGGCCGCAAAAACCTGATATGGGACCATGGCTTGAGAGACAGCACTCTCAAAAGGTTTATCCTAAGAGTGTGTACATAGAATGTGAGGAGTGTTTGTGATGTGGGAAAGAGGGGAATCGTAGGCAATGTATTTAAAACGGAGAGTGCAGATACTTGCTCCAAGTGAACAAAACATGAAAGCGAATGAAGTGGTTGTGTGGCTGGAGTGAAGAGAGACAGAGAGATCAGGTAAAATCAAGTTGTTAGCAGTTAAGAGGAGTGACAGTAATTATTTAGTTATGAGTGGCACAATGCGAGGTATGGTTATGAATGTCGGTGGAATATTAAATGGGTATCGGGCAATGGTTGTAATAAAAATAAATGGACGAATAGTGAAAACAATGAAGAATTTGGTAGACCCGGAGAGTATGTAAATGTAGAGAAAGTGGTATGTTTCTGTGTTGAAATAAATGATATGTCTAGCAAACACATTCTTTCTGTACAAGAATACGCATAAATATACATGGGGTGGGCAAATGAGAGGGAAAGAACTAAAAGGTACGATTGATGTGAGTCGAGTAAAAATGAATATGCTGTGGGAGGTATTCGATGTGAAATATATGAGAGGTATGGCTAAGTAACTATCTGATTCCATCATTATACTGTGTAAGGTTAAATTTGTTGCGGATAGAAAAGAAGACGTGCAAAAGGGGTAAATTAAAGGAGCTTCAGAAGTGAAATGTAATTGAATCAGATAGATAATTGAGATTGTGTAAGGATACTTGAGAGTAGAAGTGAGGAAATAAATGTGAACGAGGAAATATAAAAAAGGTATAACAAATTCACGGAAGTGGTTTGAATTAGTGAAATGTTTGATTGTGGCTGTGCCAGAAATGGAGAGTAATTAAAATGCGCAAAAGCTGAATGACGATATGAAGCGTATAGTGGAAAGTAAACTGGAAGCATACTTGCCATTGCTTAACAGTGCAAATGTGAATGACAGAATGATAAGGCTGAAGAAATACAAGGAGCTAAAAAAGAAAGCAAAACGAATCACTAGAAGGAATATAAAAAAGTAAATAAAGTGGTTGTCAAGGGAGGAATGAAATCCCGAGTAGAACCAGAGGCTATTCTGCAGGGAAATGAGAAGGGTGGAGAACCAGAGGAAAAAGAGCTGTCAGAATATCAAGGAATGCAATGGCGAGGTAATTGTCCTAGATGCCCAGAATAATTTGAAGAAGTGTATAATGTATGTATGAAGATGATTCAAATATAAATATGGAGTCTTAGGGGTAAATGGATTCGTAATGTGCTGTATCGAGGTAGGTATGTAATAAGAATGCAGAGATTATTGGTGATCTAAAAGGCCTGAAATATTGGAAAGTAGTTAGAGAAGATGATATAATCCCTGATATGGTGAAAGGTAATAGTGTAGTGTTTGTATTATGGAAAGGGTCTGCCAGCTGTGGTTTTAAGCATTTGAAAGTGGAAAACTGCATGAGTACAGGAAGAATACAGTAATAAGGCCATTGTACTTACATAAAATGGATAAAGGTAACTACAAGAATCACAGCGGTATTAGTTTGTCGAGTGTTGTCGGTAAAGTGTTTGGATGAATTCTAATTGGCACTATAAGGAGGATAACGGAGCGAATAATAGGGGGTAAACATTGTCGGTTTAGAGGGGGTAAAGGGGACGCTGAATCAAGTATTTTCTTTGGGACAGGTAGCTGAATAAATAGAGGGAATAATAGATGTAACGGGTATGTTTGTGCAGACAGAGAAGGATTATGGCAGGTACCATGTATTAGGATAAAATTTTAGCCTGAGTGAGTTCTTTGACATACGAAAAAGTGTAAGATAAAGTTGTCTTATGTCTCTATGGCTGTCTAATATAACTATAGATAAAATATTTGGAGAAGTACGTAATTTAATGATGGAAAGCGCTGTTAAATTGATGAAAATTCGAGAGAGAAAAGTTGCATCATATTGGTATATGCTGATGACCTGTTTTGGTGGATGAGAGTGAAAAAGATTTAGGAATGTTTGATTTTAACTTTTAACAGGGTGTGAGAGGAGGGCTATACAAGTCAAGGCAAAAAAGAGTAATTTATTGTTGTTTTGGGTTGAAAGTAGAGTTAGCCGTGATATTCGAGTACGCAGTGTCATCCTTAAACATGCGCACAGTTTTATCTAGGATGAATTGTAAATGAGACTAGTACAAGTGGAACAGATTGCGGCCGGAATTTTTAAAAGTTAAGTTGGTGCCTCAAGCGATTAGAACGCTAGTTTAAGCTAGGATGTGAAACTTGCTAGGAAGCTGATTGAGAGTCTGATGGTGCCATTGTTGGTGTATAGGAGTGAGACTGTGGTATGAAAGGAGAATGAAGATCTTGATTTATAGCTATGGTAATTACGAGGTATGCTTGGTATTGTGCTTAACGTAAATAGAATGAGTAGGAGGTGTTTGTGTTGTGAAGAAGGATGCGACTCTGCTTGTGACTGAAAGAGTTATGAGGTAAAGAATATACGATAATGAGTTTCAGGGTGTGTGAAGGGCTGTAAAGTGGGATAAAAGGTAGTTTGATTGTGTGAATTAGTGTTGGAGAGAGAAAAGCCTGCCCGAGAAGGACGTGGATGATGATGTGTATGGTAAGTGTTTGTGATGGTGCAGGCTAAGGGTCTTCTAACCAAGGATGAAGCCTGACTGGACAAGATAGTACCAGCATTAGCAAATCATACCTATTAAGCGCCTTCGGTGTGTGGAAAATAGTATAGGTGTCTCTCTTCTAAATAGGGTATAGAATAAGGTGTGGGTGAAGTGCGCTTGAAACGCTTCGAGCCCACTTTGTGAGAGACTCGTAAATTTTGAAGTGTTGAAGTTTTCAAATCTTTTTTTGTCTCCTTCTCAATTCCAATAATGTACGAATTAGAAACTTTGCCAGGCCATTCAAGTATACACACTCACACACATATATTCCTACGCACAAACATCTTGTGTACGCAGAGACGTAAAAATATAATGCAATTTTCCTTGGCCTCAAATCCCTTCTCTTTATTACTCGAATATTTTTAAACGAATTTTAGGTAAAGAAAATAAAAACAAGCCTAGTTTTAGAGATAACCACAAAAATACACTCTTACATTAATCCACATACGTGCGTGTGCCATAGACAAAGCAGGAATATAAATACTCTCCGGATGTACCAAATGCCTTAGTTATTCCCTATCATTTTTTTCACTATTCGTCCATTTATATTTCATAAAACCATTGCCCGATGCCCATTTAATATTCCACCGACATTCATAACCATACCTCGCATTGTGACACTCATAACTAAAAGATCACTGTCACTCTTCTTAACTGCTAACACCTTGATTTTACCTGATCTTTCTCTTTCTCTTCACTCCAGCCACACAACCACTTCATTCCCTTTCATGTTTTTTTTTACTCGGAGCAAACATCTGCACTCTCTGATTTAAATACATTGCCTACGATTCCCCTCTTTCCCACATCACTGATCCTCCTCACATTTCATGCACACACTCTTGGGATAAACTTTTGGAGAGTGCTGTCTCTCAAGCCAATGGTCCCATATCAGGGCTTTGCGAACTTTTACGACACGCAGCGGAATATGGTAGGGAGAGTCTTCTTTCCCGATATAAAGGCAAGGAAAAAATAACAAGAATAAGAGCAAGAAATATAGGAACGTAGCCTTTAATAGTAGATGATATATTTTTCTGAAAAGTTAAAACTGCTTTTTTGTTTGTTTATACTTCTCTTTTGTTCTTGGTTGCACTGATTCTCTCACTAGTCTGCGAACATTTATTTAGATCCTAGATCTTAGCGATTTCAATGAACTGTAGGCACGCAATTTGGTGCCCCCTGCAGAAAATTAAGGTGGGTCATGTAGGTAAAAGAGAACTCAGGAAACTGCCAGGTACAAGTGGCTACAAAGAAAACAGCTACATAAAAATACCATATTGACCCCCATTGCAGGTAAAGAGAGGCGATAATTAGGAATGTTAAGGGTTTGACACTGGTGCTGAATAGTGGTACCCTTACGTTTTAGGGGAACCATAAACTGTTTATAGAATGTTCCTTTTAAACTATCAACTACCGTCTCCCTATCTTCCATTTCCTTCTTCTAGACTTTTCCTCCTCGCTTTTGTTCGAGTCCAGATAAATATTCAAATCGCAGAAAAGGACTTTTATTTTACACTATCTCATTTCTACTTTTCTTCTATCCTCTGCTTTTAGCCACATACACATTGTATTAAAATGCCCCTTTTTGATCACTCCACTCCTGACACCACTTTTGTCGCGATATACCTTGTGGAACGTGAAGTACTCCTTTGATGAAGTAGGCTTTGATGTAAGAGTGCTAATTTTGTTGTTTTTTTAAGGAAGAGCCGCTTCAACATGTGGGGATAAGAGGAAATACACAGAAATTATCCTAAAATAAACATATATTTTAAATTTAACACTTAACTATGAAAAACAAACAGTAATCACATTTATATTTTTGTCCTAAGCTAATAGCAAATAGGCCTATTACAATTTCTTCAATGACAAAAATAAACAAATAGGCTACACGTAAACACACCAATTGCCGATTAGTATTTTTATCGCGACCCTTTTTGATTAGCGTTAATCATTAAATTAAAGTACTCTATTTTACCAACAAATATAACCGGAGTTCACGCACAATTGTCTTTACTTCTATAAAATCGTGCAGCGCACTAACCTCGTACTATCGCAATATGAATATATAAATGTTCTTGCTAACTCACATGACAGACAGGATCAGGGATTGCCGGATGACGCTGGAGGGCTTATCTGGCGCTTTGGAGGGTTGCCGTAGCCGATGATTGAATTTCGTAGAGATGGGAAGGCGGAAGAGAGGTGGGGGTGGGGGAGGTCAACTTCCTATTGCAAATTTGCCTCCGGTTACGTTAAAAAGACGGAGAGAGTTACGGTACCTTCGCTCCAGGAGTCCTCTTCTGGATAATCTTGAAGCCTCTTGGTGTCTTATTCTTCAACGTAGAGTGTCCAACTAGATTTTGGAGTATTCGACGAGATTTTTACCGTTATTAAAAAACGGAACTTCGTAGGGGCTGGGTTCTTCTCCTCTCACTCTTACGGAGCTTGTGATGTGAGAGTCACTCGAGTGTGAGCGGGTTTAATTTTATCCAGTCAGTGTAAAGGATTCTTTGGTATGGCACCGATACAAAACTTGACGATTTATGTTAATTCGGCCCGGGGAGGGGGGATCGATTTTCTCAATCTGATCCTATCGTTTCTCCCGGAAATCGTCTTGTATGGCTTAAGGATCGATCTTCACGAACTGAACCTTCTTCTTTCTTTTCGAATTTTCATCCTCTCTCTTTCTTTCCGGGGCTTATTTATAGGCGGACCACCGCCCCATCTAAGAGGAAAGGGGCGAGGCCACAGAGGGAAGCTCGAATGGTGAGTTCGCATTTGGTGAGAGCGAGAAGTGCAGAGGTTGGCATTGAGGTGCCCAAGTCGGCTTGCTAATTAGAGAGACTCTCAACCGCCACACTCTTTGGCGTGCCTTTTGAATAGCACCGTTTTTTTGTGACATAATCACGGGTTTATGGGTCTCGTAGGTAATTGGATCGTTAGAGCGTTGTTTAAGGGCCTTATGTGGTCACCTTAACACAGATGGTTGCTCCAACTACCTAAGCGGTGTGGAGATCAAACAGGGTAGGCAGTTACTGTTATTCACCAGCTACCGTTCCCACGATTCTCCTCATAAGGCTCGCTCCTCCGGCTTTCTCCACAAGGGGGAGGACTACTTTAAGGAATATGTCCGCCTGGCCCTCCGGGATCCTTTTATGTATGTAGCCATTTCTCTACATACATGTACGTCTGTAGCTGCGTTCAAGTGCATGAGTTGATGCCTATAACTCTTTTAATATCAGAAGACAAATTCTATACAAATTCTCTTAAATTTAGCTATTTTTCCCGACGCCCTTAGATGGGATTATTATACATCGTTCAGTTATTAATTTTTTTGCTATATAGGGGGTATATCCTCTTTCCTCTATGTCGCGACCAATAAACTCCTTGCAGTTATTTACAGGTAGACTCAAGTAAGCGCTTTCTAGATCATTTACCTCTGGATCATCATTAATCAAATTATTCGCCTGAAACGACAACTTTGATATAACGCTCATTCGATTACAACAAAAAAAGCTCATATTTCACCTCTGGGATAATGTTGATGGATTAAAGGTTAGGCAAGTTAGGGTTTCATTTTCAGGCTTGTATTTTTTTCATTTATATTTTTTGTCTGAAATTATAACTCATCTTTGTTTAACTAATCGTCCTTTAATTTCTTAGCATTTTATTATGTGGATTAGCTCATAAACAGTAGTATGGATAGGTCAAATCGCATTTAATTGCGTCGTGGGATCTTTAATTTACAAAAATTACCTTAATTCACGGATGTTATCTTGCTCTCTAAATCTTGGTGTGGCCATAATCCAAACTGCTATATTAGTACCGATAACATTTTGATATACTCGTATGTATAATTAAATCAATTTTACAGTTAAAAGGAAATTAAAAATATTTACTTCTGTTCTGGAAACATTTCAACCAGCGACTTTTGAATCATTAATATCATGGATTCATTTTCTATTAAATAAGAAGTAGATTTTCTAGGTTTAAGGTAATGGAATTACAGATTATTTTCAGATGATGTCATCGTATCGTTTAAAGGACCACATCGCCGTCACGATGAAAATCAAAAGGCAAACTGCCTTTTGAAAAGATTCGTATTTTTTCGAAAATAGTGAAAAATAATACTCTTCAAAATGGAAAAGCTCTCTGTCATTATATATTACACCAGTGTGATTCCTAAGTTAAAGAAGAACTTGTCCACAAATTTAAGATTACCAAAGTTTTGGTGGCGCTTTAAATAGAGGAGAGATTTAAAGGCGAGAGATAAAAGTAACAACCCCAAATATCATGTGTTTAGAGGTAAACGGTTCTTTCGCACACGATCAGAAGGCAAGAAAAAGATGGCCAATCCTATTCTCAGGAATTGAGACTGCGCATTAAATGTGTTTTTGGCTCATTTTAGTTATCTTTCCTTTGCAAAGCAATTCGCTAATGGCAATTTGGGGATTTTATTTGAATTGTACGAAAGAATACAAAAGGCAGGATTCCTGAGTGAGTAAAATTCAAAGGATTTTTGGTGAACTATGAATTTATAGGATCTAAATAATGACTTTTATATCTTGAATAGATCGGTAGTTTTGTAGCAAATTACTTCCCACCAAACAATTCAATGGTGCTCTCGTCTTTAAATTCTTACTCAGAATATAAAGTAAATTTGCATAACCAGAAATAACATTTTATTGCAAGGAGAACGACATACAAATAATGGCAAAATATAGATAAAGAATAAGAGAGGAATGATAATAATTTTAATAAATACTCAATGGCGTAAGTACTCAGAGTGCATATTTTTATTTTTAAGATAAATTATATATTCAAATCTTATAATATTATTACCATATTAATAGAATTTATACAGGTATTGTAAAAGATACCCGTTAAAAATGATTTAAAAATCATACTTTTAATGTCAGAACTATCTTGGCTATAAAGACACCATAGAATGAGTTCTCAATATAAATGGCTTATATTAAGGTTTTAGGCTATGGTATTATGCTTTTTAGATAGGAAGGGTCTTACAGATTAAAAGTATACGTTTAAAATTATACTTTGACGGCTACTTTTGCAATACTTGCACAAAAGATGTTAGCATAAATCCAATTATTTCAAAATGGAAATTCTTTGTCCAAGTTAAGAAATTAGAATTTGAAAGCTTTCCTAGAGTTTCAATGGTAAAAAACTAGTTAAAGGTTCGAATAGGCGAAGAAATTTTGAAATATAGGCCCCTCAAAACATTACATTTAATATTAATTCTTTTCTAAAAATAATAATAAACAAATGAATCCATACATGTAAGTTTCCTGTATCAACTATATTAAAGGTCATGCGTATATTAATGAAAGTCTTAAATAAATTACGAAGCAATTTCTATCGTTCAATTTCAAATATGAATTAAACAAATTTAGTTGATTGCACCACTATTTACAGCCATAATTTCCACCGTCGAAATTTAATGAGATGCATATTGTGCTAGTTGCGATACTTCATATATATTCACGTGGATTAACATAGTGTATAAGCGAAACCTACATATAGGGAGTAAGAAGGAGCAACAAGGAAAGGAAGTACCCTAGGAGACCTTACGGTCCATTCAAAGAGGGTACCTTTGGACTAGCAATCGAACAGACACATGGATGCTCAATTGTTTTGCGTCCCTAAACGGCCACTTTTCAAGACTTTGTCTAGTCTTGACTTGAACTGGTCAACAGATTCACTGTTGACAATTTCCACTGGCAGTGCGTTCCACTTACTGCAGATACTGTAGGTGAAAAAATTTCCACACAGATTGCGGTTGTAACGCCTTAGTTCAAGTTTGAAGCCGTGATTGCGCGTTCTGTTCTCACTCAGTGTATGTATATTATTTTATTGACCAAGGTATCGCTTTTTAAATTTAATGTTTTTAGGTCAAAATATCAATGCTTTTGAGATCTCAAAGAGGCAGGGCAAAATGTGGAGAAAAGGAAATTGAAAACTTTTTTAATATTGGGAAAAATATATTTACGTTTTCTTCCAAGCTTCAAGTAAAAATAAGCCTTCTGAAAAATAAAAAGATAGCTATTCTTACTAGGTCAATTTATCCATGGCTCATGTTTACTAGGGTTTAAGTAAGTTTGATTGTTTGTGTTTTATGTCTCTTTCTGTTTCAGTGACCTTATAATACTACTCTTACTTATGTGAATTTTTTAAAAGTAGATTAGGTAAGCAAAAAATCTCCAGCAAATATAACCTAGCAAGGATGTGCCATTTATATATTGACTAAGTAAAGATTTACGTAGAATTTCTGAAAAAAGGAACCTAACCTAACGCGCTTATTAGGGATAATTTGTTTTCGTTTATCTATTTTAGATTGTTAGAGGATGCCCCTCGAAGGACCACCGTGAGAAGAAGCCACTCGAGCCCCAGACCACGTGATCCTTGGCGTAGGAATTTTAGAATCAACGAAAAGTAAGCTGTCTAGCGCTAAGTCGCCTGACCCAGCTGTATTTACTTAAGCAGGACACACACATCGCTCTTCCTCCCCGCGATAACGCCGACTCTCGCATCTATACCTCGCAAACATTTCCTTCCCCCGCGAACGTGCCCGTACGAGCTCGACCCCATATTCTAAGGCAAACTTTGCTATTTGACCCAACCTCTTATCTCGAAATAAGTTTGCGCAGACTAGTGTCGTGAATTATCTTGGGACGGCTATGCCCTGGGGCTATCTAACGGAGCAGCCACTGGGCTATTTAACCCTGCTTCCACCATTCCTCGAGGAGATTGAGAGTCTGCCAGTCCCTCTGTTCAGACTGTTTGTCTTTTTCCCACGAAATCTCGCAACCCTTGTTCGAGTCGTATCTCGTCGTTAAGATCTCACCAGCAGATCGCCCTTCGTGAAGCTTTGGCCCGTGTTCAGAGGAAAGCTCATCGAGTCATTTTCTCTCCGGAGAACTGTGCGGCGCCTCTCATCTCGCGCCACCTTCAAGACTTCCGTTCCCCGTGTCTGGGACTCGCTGCCGTGCCGCAGAACAGTCTCTCGTGTTTGAGATCACATCTCTATGGAGCAGCGAAATCTTATTCTTCTGAAAGAAGTAGTCAAACCCCCATCTACAAGTCCTCCTCGTCAGAACTCTCAAAAGTGTCCCCTCGAAGACTTGTGCCGTTGGTATTTCCCCTCGGAACAACTCCAAACTTCAAGGTAAAGCGATTTTGCTTGTAATCCAATTATTACACTTCCCGTCATTTGTCGCCTGCATCCCCTTTTTAATTGACTCCTCGCTCAAACTTAAATAATATCAATTAGTCGCGTTAACAATAATTTTGCACTCCCCACTTAACTGTCACATTGTAAATTGTCCCGATCTAATTAACTATTCTTTTAAAGCATAATTTGTTCCCCTTTTTGTATATATATATATTGTATCGTTTATTATTTATATTAAAAAAATTATATTTGGGGGGTCTTGATCTTTATATATCCTTGAACTGCAACTTTGAAAGCTAGTAGGTAAATCCAGGCTAATTATAAGCGCACTTTTCAAGGAGATGGCCTTCCACTCCTTCAATTGCTCCAAAGCCTATCGCAGACTCTTCGTGTCGGCTATCTGCCGTTGCAAGTGTACGCGCCCTTACACCGAAAGGGTCTACACAGTCATACCTCGACATACATGTAAATCTTTACCTAGTGCGTTATTAAATATCTTATCTTTGCTGCATCATTTTAGAGGTGGCTTATCTAGCTCAATATATAGGCTGTTTATTTTTACTAGTTATTCTTGAGATGGCATAACTTCACTTGAGCCACTTTTTCATTACAACAAACAACTTTTATATTTATTCATGTTTGCATTTTTTAGGCTGTTGTAATTTATGTATGAAAATCGTTTGATTGAAATAGAATTAGAAAGACAGTAGAACTCTAAAAAACATGTGCCCAATTCTGGACACCAAATATTTCCTTCCCCCATTTCGAGTCACTAAATCTATACATAGATGCTACTTTGACTACTGTCATTACGCCGTTTACTGGTACCACCTATTTGTTTTTGTCATGATTCGCCGTCGACTTGGAGTAATATATTTGAGGACGTATAATGTATATTCTTTTAACTTGGAAGGTTTAAAGGAAAGAGATTAGATTTTGTGATCTATTAAAAAAATAATTAGTTTAATGATATTAAGCTAACACGTGAATTATTTTAGAAACATAAAATTTGTGAATCACCAGAGAAAATTGCTACTGAGAATTAAATCGCTTTAAATGGTATGATTTTTTAAGATTCACTTTAGACACTGTGAATACATTATAATAATATGTGGATTGAATTATTATGCATTTAACCGTATATTGGCTGAAATTTACGAACACTCGAAGCGAATTAAATGGTATGTAAGATCGGGAACTTGAAACTAGAGTGTAAAACTTGTCGGACAATAAACATGTAGTTAACGATCCGGCGAGGATATGTCTAGGAGGGTCATTCTTTGATGAATGAAGTAGTAGAAAAATTAGATGTAACATTTGAGGATGAAATATATACAAGGTGTCCCAGAAAAAAAATTAACCGTAGTTTAAATTAGTATAACTCAAAACCTATTGAAGATTTTTAAGTCCTGTAAAACAAAACAAATTTACCAACTATTTATCTGTCGATTCTGGAAATTTCATTAAATTCCCTTTTATGATATTGATACACTAATGGGTTTAGTGGAGGCTATCAAAATTATGTTTGCGCAAGGAAGTAAAATAATGACCCTTCGAAGTTTAAAATCAACAAATATATTTGAATCCATTTTTAACAAAAACACATCTTCATATGGGTAATACAAATTCATTTTTTAATTTTCTAAGTATATTTCCTTCCACATGTCCTCCATTTCTTTCCAAGCACAGTGGCGCCTTTCATCGCATTGATTGAACAACATTTTGATTAAGTTGTGATTTTCCTTAAGTGATGATACTATCTCTTAACTGGTTGATGCTTTGTGGTGGAGTAGAATACACTTTATTCTTTAGATATCCCGGTAAGAAATAATCGCACGGTGGTAAGTCAGGGGATCTTGGGGGTCATTTAATTGCATGATTTAGCGCGACAATGCAGTTGTCAAACATTTCTCTTAGATTTGTTCTTAGAGCAAGCTGTCTATGAGCTGGTTCGCCGTCTTGAATCCACCAAAGTCTATTGAATTGATTGCCCTAAATCTGGTGGAGTTCCAGGAAGATCCTTTCGTTGATCATGCTTAGGTAGACAGCACCATTCAAGTTATTTTCGTAAAACAATAGGCCGACAAGATAGCCATTCCTGCATATTCCGATCCACAGAGACACTTTCTGATCACAAATACGTGTGTCAAAGTTAAATGCTGCGGGGTGGTTCAGCGGCCCATATTGCAGAATGTTATGGCTATTTACCTTTCAATTCTTGCAAAAGGCTGCCTCGTTACCAATCACAATGTTTTCCAAGAAACGAGTAGGTTTATGGAAAAGCCATTCGATAAATTATCTACAAAAAAGAAAATCAGTTTCAAGAAGCTGGTCTGTTGCATGCATCTTATAGGGATGCCATTTTAGGTCATGTTTAATAATGCGGTTAAATGACTTTGACAATTGTAACCCATTCTTTTTTGACTGATACATGTGGATTTTGAAGAAGTGTCATCTGAATATTTTCGATATTTTCTGTTGTTCTTATGGTTCTCCTACGACCCAAATGGCCTTTATTTAGATTTAAGCATGTTCTTTCATGTTGGTATTTGCGAACATTTTTCCAAATTGTGGGCTTGCTTGGTGGGTGCCTACCTGGAAAGCGTTGTTGAAATAATTCCTGTGAATCTTAATACTGCCAGTCATAATAAAGTTTGACTACAAATACGCGTTGATCTTTTGTTAAATGCATGATTAAAAAGATTCTATGGACGTAAACCTTTACGCAGAAACGCTTTTATTTGCTTAGTAAGCAATAATGACGAGACCATACCACAGCGTGGCTGTAAACCACTGTAAAATGGCCTAGGCTTTGCTTAAGGAATCGCACAGTGACGTAGGCTACCTAGGCTACCTAGGCTCCCTACGCTTCTCTTGAAAGTGCACGGTGGTCTAGCCTTCATAGGCTTCGTTTCATTATTTTACTTCCTTGCGCGAACATATTTTTGATAGCCATCACTAAACCCATTAGTGTATAAAAATCAAAAAAGGGAATTTAATGAAATCTCCAGAATCGACAGGTAAATAGTTTTTAAATAAAACACTATTAGCAAGACCCAGAAATCTCCAATATCTTTTGAGTTATACTAATTCAAAGTGCGGTTAACTTTTTATAGAACACCCGGTATAATGAGGCATCACTTAACACCGTAGAGTTACCACGTTTACCGACAAAACAGGTGAGACGTCTCAATTTTTTTAGGCAGACGTTTCCTCGGTGAATACAGGAACTTTAAATAAACTGTTGCTTGACTCGAATAAACTGAATTGGAGTGATTTTCTACAAACCGGTTTTATTCTTCACTAAGCCTAGGTGGATCTGGCTTAAAGAGGATATATTAGCGTCATTATTTGGGGAGGGGCAGATAATATTTATTTTGCTCTTTCACTCGTTTCAGCGGGAGCCTAAACCTCGTTCGGAAATTTTTTGCTTGCACGGAAAGGACTGTGCACCTAGAAGCAGGTCATGTGGAGAAGACAGACGGCGGCGTTTCCAACAACCTTTTTGATAGAAATGAAGGTTAAAGTGAGATGAAATAATGTGACGAACATAAAACATGGGGAATTGGTTACTTTCGAGAAGATAACGATGTATTAGTCATTCTAGAAATAATTCTCAATAGAAGATAGTTATGACTAATCTAACAACAATGACAGTTTTATTTTAAAGGCCTTAATAAGGAGTATCTTCGATGATTTGTATGGTCATATATAAGTATTAGATTTTCCCAAGCCTGAATCGGCCATCAGATTTTACCTCTTATCGTAAGATTTCTAAAGATGTATCGACGGCTTAAGATGATAGTGCGTCCGTATCTACAGTATATTCAAAAGAGTAAGGCTTTGTTTAGAAGAGCACCGATATAAGATTGATTTGCCATTTCGCCATAAATACTTACTTATATGAAGTAGCTTGGATGGGAAATGTGAGAAACAGATTCTTTTCTTCAGTATGAAAGAGGCAAACTCTTTTTTATAACGCTTTATCACATGACCGAGAGTAAATTAATAGTTGGCAATAATAAATGAGTTCAGTTTCTTTCCATTTTATTAAAATAAAAAAAAAATCAGGGCCCAGTGCAAACAGGACCGCTTCTCATAAAATTGCGTTCTCCAAACGAAAATTACACAACTTAATCGCGAAAACTAGAAATGTGCGAGCATTGATGTGCACGTGTGTATGTCGAAAGTACGTGCTCGTATGAGTGATAATCTCAAAGGGGGAATCTAAGTAAACTGACGTGTCGTTTGTTCATTTGGAATTGCTTGTTACTTAATTCCTGAAAATGAATACCAGGACAAAAAATATAGTATGTATTAATAATCCTTCTCCTCTAATAACTTAGTAATTATATATATTACAAAAAAAAAAATTGCATGTATTCATGTGCGTGAAACTTGAAACCAGAGCTATAGCCTAACTGAACCTCAGTAGGAAAAATGAAGTCCAAAAAGTCAAGCAGCATACCCCTGAAGAGCATAATTGAACAAGCACCCACCACATCAAGACGCAAATCCCGCAGACCGTTTTACAAAACTTTGAATTCATGTCCCCCTGGAAAACGCAATGGGAATATAACATCCTTGAAGGTGAAAACCTAGTATCAGATCCCACACAGCCACTCCCAGGTTTCCAGACAGCCACCAGAAAACAATGGCAACCAGCAAACCGCTTGAGATCAAAGACCGCAAGAACAGTAGTAAATCTACATCGATGGACAGTGCAGGATTCGTCCATCTGACTATCATGCAACACCGCCCCGCAAAACACCGACCACCTGGTGCTACAATGTCATCAAACTAGACTACAGGGAGGCTATAATTCCATCTACGAATATAGTGAGACCTTTAACAAGTGGCTAGAATTAAACAGAGGGGAGGTGTGAAATCCTTACGACATGAACGAACTCCATTAATAAAAATTAGTTACCCCTTAGTCTTCTATTCAAAGCTAAAACTAGCTATCAAAGTTGTATCTTTAGAATTTTGATCAACATTTCTTAATATTTTGTTCGTGTATTTATTTTGTAGGCCTAAGAAGATGATCGTATTTTGGTCGAAAGTTATTATCTTCGATTTTGGATTTCTGTTAAATATTATATATATATATATATTTATATATGTATGAAGAATTTTTTTAAAATTCTAACATATTTCATATTGGCATAAAATGAAATTCAAATTTGTTCGACAAAAAATTATTTAAATGGAGGGGGAGGGGGGACTTGGGAAGAAAAAAGGGTAGAGTATATAACCTACCAGGTTGAATTGTGAGAAAAAGTCGACTGATTAAGTTAATGAATAGAGACAGGAAGAAAGCGCGGTGATTGGAGGAGTAGTTAAACTAAGAGGAGCGGAGCGGCACTTGTGTCGTTGTTAAGGGTAAGTTTTAGTATTTTAATATACATGGACTCTAAAATACGAAGAGAAATCTCATTGATACATTCATTGTTCAAGGATTTTAAAGCTTCCAGGAACGACATCAGTTTTACATAGTATAATGTAAGATATTATGGCTAATGTTTCTTTATAGTTCAAAGGTTTGCCAGTCCTATTACTGAGACCTAAGTGAAAACACACCCTAGCTTCCAGACAACGAATGGTACTGCCTCTATGCGAGCTTCGATCACGGCGAGGACAAATGAACTGATATACCAGGCAACTACGCAATTTCCGAGGGAGTGTGTCCTTTACAATGAATATTGAACCAATTGATAATTTATTGGTGAAAATGATTTCAAATTGACTATGGGTAAAATTGTTGGAGAAGTTTTAATAATTCTTGGCCGAAGGAATGGTTAAGAGAGCCTAAGTAAGGTAAAGATACATAGAGTGAGTCCTTTGGGATGGTGCTAATAGGTAACCTTGGCTCATATTGTTGGTTTAAGAATTTCTTAAGTATCTTGTCTTATAAATAACTGGGATAAGAGTTTTTTTTTAAGAATTTACGAAGAAAGTCAAATTCTTTATGGAGAAAAGAGTATGTTAGAGGATAAGTGATAAGCACGGTCAAGAAGTGTTTTTATAGGATTGATTTTGAAGAGTCGCTCGCAGAACTGAATCTTTTTTGTCCTAGGCGGGTGAAAGTTGGTTTTCGGTATATCTGGGTGTTCATTTTGTCGGCGGACTTATCTATCCATAAGTCCAGAAATGGAAGGACATTATCTTTTTCGAATTCAACGGTGTATTTGATGTTGGGCTGCATGGCGTTTATATATTCTAAAAAGCTGTTTGCTCGATCTTTGTTTTGAAATATGGCGAAGCAGCCATCTACAAAACAGAGATAAAAAAGTGGAACAGAACTTTGATGGCAGTTATCAAAAATCATGTCCTTCATTTTTGTCATGAAAATGTTGGTAAACATTATTGTGGAACAAGAAATAGCTGTCCTTAAATATGAGTTGCACTGACTATTTAAGTGTTTGAGGGGTGAATCCATTAAAAAAGTTCGAGTTAGCAAACGCTCTTCGAAGAATAATATCTATTCTTTTATTGAGAGGTATGTTGGTGAACAGCAACTTTATAACGAAACTAACCAGTATCTTTTGTGGGGAAACAATATTTTGGTCCAGAACCTCTTTAGCGAAAGAAAATCTATTTAGTATGCTGTATTGGTTGGTGGTGAATACTTTGAGGACTTGGGTTAAATGTTTGGCTAATTTTTATGTGGGCAATAAGTAAGCGGCCAAGATAGGGCGAAGGGGTGCATTAGGTTTGTGTACCTTTGGAAGGCATAAAGGAAGCGTAAACTTGAACCAGTATCATAAGTCGTATAAGTCGTAGGTAATGACTTTGGATGACTTAAGTTTAGCAAGGAGACGGTTAGTTTTATCTTCCAAACTAAGAATTAGTTTGTTTAATGGTTTTGTTACTTTGATAATTTGGTAGGATCGTGAAGAATGTTGTGCATTTTTGAAAGGTAATCGGTTTTCTTGAGGATCACCACTCCTCTTCCTTTATCAGGGCGAGAGATAAATACAGTAGTGTGCAAATTAGTTTGGACAGTACCAAATATTTGGAAAATTTCATAATATGTCTTAATATTTGCCAACGCTAATAAAGTTTTTTTGTTTTTCGTGCAGAATAGTGTACTGGTAATATCTGGCAACTGTTTTTTGTGCCATAGCTACACTAAGCCCGACAGTGCTACACCAGAGCTTGTCGTGGATGATTATCGCTGGCAGCGTGCTCCGTAGTTTACTTGGTTTTGTCGGAATATTCACTTTCCAATCATTATTAGACTATAAATTTATTATGGATATCACATCCTAGAAGCTTGCAAGTATTAAAGCTCTTAGAAAACAGATCTCTGAGGAAATGAAGGTAGCTAATTCAACTATTGGCGACATTGTGATAAGAGCTGAAGACACTGGTGAATATTCAACACTGCGACAAGGAAAATATGGAAGAAAATGGAAGACAACACTTCACGATGACAAGGCGCTCATCAAAAATAGTGTGAAGGATAAAAAAACAAAACAGTAAAGAGCTCCAGAGACATTTGTCTTTAGTCGGTGTAAATGTTTCTTCTTCAACCATCCGGCGAAGGCTCATTGAAGTTGGCAGATTTTCTAGAAAACCGGTACGTAAGTACTTATTGACTTCTGCTATGAAGACAAAACGTCTTCGATGGGTACGCAAGTATGCTGGATGGAAGGCAGCTGACTGGAAGAAAGTTATGTTTTCAGACGAATCGCCATTTGAAGTACATGGGCATATGTCGGTGGTAGTAAGACGAAGCAAAGATGAATTACTTCAGCCAGGATACATTCAAAATGCTCCAAAATACCCACCTAAGAAGATGTTTCGGGGTTGTTTTAGTGCTAACGTCCTAAGGCGGCTTGTTACTATTGAGCGAATGATGAACAGCGTTAAATACAACGCAATCCTACAGACTCACTTGCTTCCCGCGATGCAGAGACACATTGCTGGTGGAGGCGGCATTTTCCAGCAGGCTCTGGCTCCGTGCCATACTTTCAAAGTAATGCGCATATTTTTCGAAAAAAGTGGACTTACCGTTATAGTTTGGCCTGGGAATTCTCCTGACTTAAACACACCCCATCAAGAATCTATGGGCTATAATTAAACGTAGAATAGAGAAAAACAACTGTTTGACGATGCAGAAGATGATTTGTGCTGTTATCAATGTCTGGTACCATAAAGAAGAACTGGCAGAAACGTGTTCAAATTTGGTTGAATCTATGCCAGAGCTAGTGAAGCAGGTTCTAAAAGCAAAGGTCGGTCATATTTTATATTAAATGTACCATTTATCTTATTAGTGACGTATTCTTTTCAAATATAAACAACAATTATCAAATAATTGTATTATTTGACCACTGTCCGAACTAATTTGCACACTACTGTATATTACTATTTAGCGAGAGAGAACGAAGAATGGCAAAGTCATGTGGTCTAAGAATAATGGAGCAGTATTTGAAAGATTTAATCTTGTAGTAAAATCTGTGGGAGAGTTCTGATAAACGTACACGAAATTTGTTGAAATCACGTATATGTAAGTTAAGGAATGGTTATGGGCCAATTTCCCAAGTGGGAGGAAAAAAAAAAGGGGAATTTATGCTTAACTACAGGGAGACGGAATTGTAGGCATAAAGATAAAAGGAATTGCTCACGGTTATTTAAACGGTAATCAGAAAGATTGCAAACAGCGCTATCAAGATATATGAATTTAGAAGAATTGATGCCTAAGTTATTTAATTTTGTTCGTGAACAATGATGAGCCTTTTTCTAGTGGTTGAGGTTTCTTTCTTGTGCCTTGAAAATTGCGCAGAAAAAATCGAAGGTGGAGAGAATTGAGCAAAGTTTTAGTTTCCTTTCTGTTTGTGACGTCGTGGTAAGTTTCGCCCTCTCAACCAAGTCTCCTCCCCCATTTAAATAATGTTTTGTCTATCTAATTTGAATTTCATTTTATACCATTATGAAATATGTTAGAATTTTAAAAATAATTCTTGATAATTATCTCTCTTTATCAGACCTTATGATAGGCATGGAGCCTGAAACGTTGTCATTAAAGAATCAGTATAATGGAAACTACTTTCTTTCTGGTCCTTGGACTCATTCTTAAGATTAAATTATCCTTCGCTAGAAAAAACTACTTCTAATATATATATATATATATATATATATATATATATATATATATATATATATATATATATATATATATATATATATATATACATATATATATATATATATATATATATATACAGGGGTTGCCCGCAAGTCCCTACCCTTCCATACATTATTATGTTTTAGTTAGTGATGAATGTATTAATAATTTTTATCTTCTTTTTCAGAGAAAAAATGGCAGATGAAAATCCATTATGAAAAGTACGTGGGTACATGAGCGCAACAATACTGGTGACACCCTGGATACAATGATATATATGAATGGTGTAGAGGAATGGTCACCCCCCCCCCCCCCTCGTTCACTCTTGGTGCAGTTCCAAGGCGGTTTCCGCAAAGACATCCGGCCGAAGGCATCGGCGGGTCCCGCGTGGCCGCAGCGCTGCACCAGACCGTGCCATGAAAGAGGTCACTTCCCCCCCCCCCCGTTCACTCGTGATGCAGTCCCAAGGCAGTGGTTACCACAAGGACATCCGCCCCAGGCATCGGCGAGGCGAAAGTTTAACCACAGGGTGGCATAACTCGGTGCCATGTAAGACCCTAAAGGTCAAAAAGGTAAGATCTCCCCCAGGAGAGTGAGATCCAGTTTCACGTCGAACAGGAAATTGGTTACGGGTTTCTCCCAATCTCGATGGCTAACGAGGAGCCGATGTTTGACTTCGT
The DNA here is from genome assembly GCA_963969495.1 of Ceratothoa steindachneri. NCBI lineage: Eukaryota > Metazoa > Arthropoda > Malacostraca > Isopoda > Cymothoidae > Ceratothoa > Ceratothoa steindachneri. The sequence continues at coordinate 141,374,957 of OZ018330.1, read as the reverse complement.
GGGAAAGACCGTTTGGAAAAAGAACTCTCCTGGGGCCGTCCTCAAGCCCCTCCCCCCCCTTACCACTCCCCTTAGTGGGGGTGCGAGGTATAAATGAGGAACTCTGAGGAAAATCGGGGTAGTATACGTCAGTCTCTAGTTGACGAAGTCCTCGGATCCCCAACCGAGCTACCGAGACTGGAGAGGTAGTTTACTTGTGTCGCCAGACCAAGAAGCACCCTGCAAGAGAGGCAGGGCTACCTACCTTAAGGAGCTAAGAAAAAGCTCATCCTTGAGCTAAGTCCCTGGTTATCAAACCAAACAATAAGTGAACTTTGGTAAGTTCGACTTACTCTCACCAGAGAGACTCCTCATATCCTGGTGCACCTTAAACACCAGGGATATTCCTCGTCCTTGAGAAATTAAGAAAAGAAGAAGGTAGTATACGTCAGGCCAGGTGACGAAGTCCTCGGATTAAAACCGAGCTACCTAGACTGGATTGGTAGTATACGTCAGTCTCTAGGTGACGAAGTCCTCGGATCCACAACCGAGCTACCGAGACTAGAGAGGTAGTTTACTTGTGTCGCCAGACCAAGAAGCACCCTGCAAGAGAGGCAGGGCTACCTACCTTAAGGGAGCTAAGTCCCTGGTTATCAAACCAAACAATAAGTGAACTTTGGTAAGTTCGACTTACTCTCGCCAGAGAGACTCCTCATATCCTGGTGCACCTTAAACACCAGGGATATTCCTCGTCCTTGAGGAATTAAGAAAAGAAGAAGGTAGTATACGTCAGGCCAGGTGACGAAGTCCTCGGATTAAAACCGAGCTACCTAGACTGGATTGGTAGTATACGTCAGTCTCTAGGTGACGAAGTCCTCGGATCCACAACCGAGCTACCGAGACTAGAGAGGTAGTTTACTTGTGTCGCCAGACCAAGAAGCACCCTGCAAGAGAGGCAGGGCTACCTACCTTAAGGGGCTAAGAAAAAGCTCATCCTTGAGCTAAGTCCCTGGTTATCAAACCAAACAATAAGTGAACTTTGGTAAGTTCGACTTACTCTCGCCAGAGAGATTCCTCATATCCTGGTGCACCGTAAACACCAGGGGTATTCCTCGTCCTTGAGGAATTAAAAAGAAGAAGGTAGTATACGTCAGGCCAGGTGACGAAGTTTTCGGATTCAAAACCGGGCTACCTAGACTGGATAGGTAGTATACGTCAGTCTCTAGGTGACGAAGTCCTCGGATCCACAACCGAGCTACCGAGACTGGAGAGGTAGTTTACTTGTGTCGCCAGACCAAGAAGCACCCTGCAAGAGAGGCAGGGCTACCTACCTTAAGGGGCTAAGAAAAAGCTCATCCTTGAGCTAAGTCCCTGGTTATCAAACCAAACAATAAGTGAACTTTGGTAAGTTCGACTTACTCTCGCCAGAGAGATTCCTCATATCCTGGTGCACCGTAAACACCAGGGGTATTCCTCGTCCTTGAGGAATTAAGAAGAAGAAGGAAAAGGCTCCCCCTCGAGCCCGTTATTCGGTGGCCACACCAAACGTTAAGTAATTTATTCTCGCCAGAGAAACCCCCCCTCCGTTATCCTCGCCCGTGAAGAAGACCCTCCCCGAGTTCAGTCCTCGTCCATAAGAAAATTAGTAACGAAGGAGAAAAGCTCCTCCTCGAGCTCGTTACTCGGTGATCACACCGCACTCCAAGTTAGCTTGATTCAAGAACCAAGTTCGACTCACTCTCGTCAGAGAGACCACGACTGCCTGGGTGTTGCATAGAGCACCGTATTGGTTCTCGTCCTTGAAGAACCCCCCCCCCCCCGGAAGAACGTGTGGACCCCCCAGCGGCTACCCTCGCCAAGACGACCGTGGAATTCCGCCCATCTACACGCGTCAAGAGTAAATATTTCTGAGGCCCTTTAAACTCCACGAGTCCGTAAGCCTAATTCTAATATTATTGTTGTGTATAGAGAAAACGTTAACCAATTTTGGAGGGGAAACTAATTTAATTAATTTTTGTTTAGGATAATATTCAGAGTATTCCTGTAATTAATGTATAGATGTTATGTATTCATTTGATAAAGGTCAATTATAAGTTATTTTGGGATTAATGTTCGTTTCTCTTATATATATCCTTACGTGTTGCACAACGGCTCTTTTCTTTAAGATATTCTTATAATATCAATAATTAGACACTCTTAGCACTCTTAGAGACTAGAACAAAAAGGAGGAGAATTCTACGACACTAACTAAATAAAAGTGATGTCAGGTAGGTCAGTAGGGTTCTTAGCAGATATAATTCTACGACATAATTAAAGTGGTGTCAAGTTTTGTAGGTTGTTATTAGAAAGAACCCAGCAGTGTCTAATTAAGAAAGAGCCAACACGTAAAGGAATATCAGGAACAAGAGAATAATTGACGAGAGGAAAATTGGTAGAGTTAGGGGTGGTAACAATCTAAAGGTAATTGGTAGGTCAAGTGGTAAATTTGAGGTCGGGAGTGATATTTCAATCAGCATAGTAGTGGGATTAAGGGTAAGTTATGCTGAGCGCTACCTGGTGAGTGGCGGCATAATTATCTGAAAATACAGAAAGGAAAAATCGACGGACCAACACGAAATGGATCCAGTCAATAGATTTTACCAACAAGCCCAAAGTCTGGGACTTGAAGGCACAGAAATGCATGACTACGTCATGGCAGAATTAAGAATAGATTGTGTAGAAGAAGAAAGAATTTTGGATATAGAAGAAGAACAAGAATTAATAAAGTTTGAGAGAGAAAAAGAGGATATAATAAGAGAGGATACAAGAGAACGTGAATTAATGGAAATACGGATGAACCGGAAAAGTGAAGAATCCCGAATACAGCGGAAAATAGAAACTGAGGAAAGAAGAATGCTGAGAGGAGGTAAAACAAGCGAAAGAATAATATTGTTGAAAAGAGAAGCACAAGAATTCAGAATAAGGATAGAAATGGAAGATGAAGAAAGAAGACTAAAGATAAAGCTGGAAGATGAAGAAAGAAGAACTCGACGGGAAAACGAAATAGCGAAAGCAGAACAAGAAGCCGAGGAAAGGAGAATGAAGAGGGAAAAAGAGTCAAAAGAGAGGAGAATAAAGATTAAAAAAGAAATAGATGAAAGGAGAATGAAGAGGGAAAAAGAACGTGCTCAAGCTGAAAGAGTAGAGAGAGAAGAAAAGGAAAGATTGCTCGCACTCGAAAGAGCACCTATCGAGAATCTCATAGAGGCCGAGGAAGTTGGAGCCCGGCCTGGACCTAAGAAAGGACCATCGAGGGAAACCCAGCCAAATGGGGTAACGATGGAAGAAATAGGAAGTAGGAATGAGGTACCACCACGAGTACCTAAAGAAAAACCTACGAGGAGAACCCAGCCAAATGGGGTTATCAGGGAAGAAGAAGTAGGTAGGGTAGAGGTACGAGCAGGTGTACCTGAGGAACTACCGGCGAAGAGGAGCGAGTCAAATGAGTTGACAAGGAAGGAGGAAAGAGGTGCTATGGCTATGCACCCAGGTAAGACTAGTCAAATAGTAGACGCGGATGAGTATCCCCTACTCCTAGTAGTCTCCTCCCCGAACGGAACGTCCACGGAGTTACCGCTAAATCGCCAAGTCGTAGTGAGCGCCAAGCCCACTAACGACCTCGCAGGGAAAAGTTTTCTCGATCCCCAAAGATCGAACCCAGACCCGATCTTCCCGTGTACATGGTTAAAGGAGAGCTATGGGACCTACGCTCCCATCAATTATGCCCCGCTACAACAGGCCGCTCTAGCCTTAATGTTAAATTTAAAGGTAGTCAAGTACCATAAGAAGGGTAAGTCGAGTAGGTTAAAATACCACTACCATTTAGTACCATACTTGGGTAGACTCAATAACCCGAACGGCCGACTCAGGCGCGGTAGAATAATGGTCACAGAGCACCCTTTTAGAATCAGCTACCTCAAAGGAGCCGATAATGTACAGCTGCTCCATAGGTGGAGACGAAAAACCATGGAGGGTTATTTCAGTACCTAATGAGCGTGAAACCATGTTTTCATTTGTTGTTTATGTTAATATTTATCGGTAGGATTTAAGTTCTCAAAAACTTAGAAATGTAAGGAAGTAGCTTGTTTTGTTGTTTTTTTTTTGTTTGTGGGTAATCGATGAATTAAGTTTTTTTTTAATTTTCTATGTAAAATTGTATTGCGAGTAGGTCTAGCTCGACACATTGCCTGTGTAAACGCGCGCGTGGGCGCTCATGCGTAAGGAAACTTAAGGTATGAGAGGGCTCAAGAAATACAACTTTGCTAATCTCGACTAGGTTGAGTAAGTTGTTTTGAGTTCCCGGGAGCACCCCCCCTCCCCATTAAATTCTTCGATGGGAGGTGTTGTAGAGGAATGGTCACCCCCCCCCCCTCGTTCACTCTTGGTGCAGTTCCAAGGCGGTTACCGCAAAGACATCCGGCCGAAGGCATTGGCGGGTCCCGCGTGGCCGCAGCGCTGCACCAGACCGTGCCATGAAAGAGGTCACTTCCCCCCCCCCCCGTTCACTCGTGATGCAGTCCCAAGGCGGTGGTTACCACAAGGACATCCGCCCCAGGCATCGGCGAGGCGAAAGTTTAGCCACAGGGTGGCATAACTCGGTGCCATGTAAGACCCTAAAGGTCAAAAAGGTAAGATCTCCCCCAGGAGAGTGAGATCCAGTTTCACGTCGAACAGGAAATTGGTTACGGGTTTCTCCCAATCTCGATGGCTAAAGAGGAGCCAATGTTTGACTTCGTGGGAAAGACCGTTTGGAAAAAGAACTCTCCTGGGGCCGTCCTCAAGCCCCTCCCCCCCCCTTACCACTCCCCTCAGTGTGGGTGCGAGGTATAAATGAGGAACTCTGAGGAAAATCGGGGTAGTATACGTCAGTCTCTAGGTGACGAAGTCCTCGGATCCCCAACCGAGCTACCGAGACTGGAGAGGTAGTTTACTTGTGTCGCCAGACCAAGAAGCACCCTGCAAGAGAGGCAGGGCTACCTACCTTAAGGGGCTAAGAAAAAGCTCATCCTTGAGCTAAGTCCCTGGTTATCAAACCAAACAATAAGTGAACTTTGGTAAGTTCGACTTACTCTCGCCAGAGAGATTCCTCATATCCTGGTGCACCTTAAACACCAGGGATATTCCTCGTCCTTGAGGAATTAAGAAAAGAAGAAGGTAGTATACGTCAGGCCAGGTGACGAAGTCCTCGGATTAAAACCGAGCTACCTAGACTGGATTGGTAGTATACGTCAGTCTCTAGGTGACGAAGTCCTCGGATCCACAACCGAGCTACCGAGACTAGAGAGGTAGTTTACTTGTGTCGCCAGACCAAGAAGCACCCTGCAAGAGAGGCAGGGCTACCTACCTTAAGGGGCTAAGAAAAAGCTCATCCTTGAGCTAAGTCCCTGGTTATCAAACCAAACAATAAGTGAACTTTGGTAAGTTCGACTTACTCTCGCCAGAGAGATTCCTCATATCCTGGTGCACCGTAAACACCAGGGGTATTCCTCGTCCTTGAGGAATTAAGAAGAAGAAGGAAAAGGCTCCCCCTCGAGCCCGTTATTCGGTGGCCACACCAAACGTTAAGTAATTTATTCTCGCCAGAGAAACCCCCCCTCCGTTATCCTCGCCCGTGAAGAAGACCCTCCCCGAGTTCAGTCCTCGTCCATAAGAAAATTAGTAACGAAGGAGAAAAGCTCCTCCTCGAGCTCGTTACTCGGTGATCACACCGCACTCCAAGTTAGCTTGATTCAAGAACCAAGTTCGACTCACTCTCGTCAGAGAGACCACGACTGCCTGGGTGTTGCATAGAGCACCGTATTGGTTCTCGTCCTTGAAGAACCCCCCCCCCCCGGAAGAACGTGTGGACCCCCCAGCTGCTACCCTCGCCAAGACGACCGTGGAATTCCGCCCATCTACACGCGTCAAGAGTAAATATTTCTGAGGCCCTTTAAACTCCACGAGTCCGTAAGCCTAATTCTAATATTATTGTTGTGTATAGAGAAAACGTTAACCAATTTTGGAGGGGAAACTAATTTAATTAATTTTTGTTTAGGATAATATTCAGAGTATTCCTGTAATTAATGTATAGATGTTATGTATTCATTTGATAAAGGTCAATTATAAGTTATTTTGGGATTAATGTTCGTTTCTCTTATATATATCCTTACGTGTTGCACAACGGCTCTTTTCTTTAAGATATTCTTATAATATCAATAATTAGACACTCTTAGCACTCTTAGAGACTAGAACAAAAAGGAGGAGAATTCTACGACACTAACTAAATAAAAGTGGTGTCAGGTAGGTCAGTAGGGTTCTTAGCAGAAAGAATTCTACGACAAATGGGTAGGGACTTATGGGCCACCCTGTCTAAATATATATATATATATATATATATATATATATATATATATATATATATATATATATATATATATATATATATGTGAAAAAACTCAATAGCGAGTTATGATATATGATCGTGAAACCACTGTATAGGAGTATAGAATTTATTTACAAGTCCAGTGTTGGTATGTGAGGTTACCATACCGTCTTCAGTCGTATCTACTGAGAATGGAATGAACAATGAACACACAAGTTTCTAAATATCTCAAATCCCTTCCCTCAAGAAAGGGTCATTAATCAAGGGGTGTGGTCCTAAGTTCATTAACTAAACTATTTACGATCGATTTGGTTAATGATCTTAGGACTACACCCCGTGATTGATGACCCTTTTTCTCTTTTTTTAGGGAGGGGCGGGATTATTGAGATAGTTGGTAACTTGTATGTTCATTCCATTCTCAGTGGATACGACTGAAGAGGGTATGGTAGACTACATACCGAAACTAGTCTCGTAAATAAATTATATACTCCTATACAGTTTTTTCACTATCATATATATATATATATATATATTTATATATATATATATATTTATATATATATATATATATATATATATATATATATATATATATATATATATATATATATATATATACATATATATATAGTAGGAATATGAAACCCAGGAGATTACACTAATCATGTAATCTCCTGGGTCTTCATATTCCTACTACGTTTGAGCCGAAGCCCACCTCGCTACCAGCCCACCCCTCCTCCTCCTTCTCATCATCACCATCATCACTTCTTCTCCTCACCAGCCCACCTCTAGTCCTCCTCATCCTAATCATCATCATCATCATCACCTCTTCTCTTCATCAGCCCATCTCATTGAAGCTCTCTACCTCTCCTCGAGCTCTCAGCCTAAACCCTCTCCTTCCCTCTCCTTTAACTTCACCCTTATTCACAATCCTCTTTAAATTCACCGTCCTTCACCCTTCCTCAATTTCACCCTCCTTCACCCTTCTACTCTTCAACATTAGCAACTTTCTTATCACCATCTTCCACTATAATAAATGATTATAATGAAAAGAGAGAAAGGAGCAGAAGTAATCTTAAGATTAAATAACCCGCCCCCCCCTTTATTATTGAAGTTGAAGAAGATGAATGAATGGGAAGGAGGTAGCTCATCTAGAGTAGATAAACTAGAAAGAATCACAACGAAATATCGTGAAGTTAATATTACTTCATTATCTATTGAAGAATCTCCTCTTAAAGTATTATTACCTCGCCAATATGGAAAGCTATTGAAAGACTCTGATTTCAAGTATATTAGTGGTATAAGATATCTCGGGGGTTAATCCATGAAGTTGAATAATATTAATCTCTACTAAAAACCTTAGGGTTTATAGTATCCTCATCAAAGCTTTCTCCTCCTCCTTCCTCTTCAGCCTTCTCCTTCTCTTTTAACAACTTTCTCATCATCATCTTCCCCTATAATAAATAACGATGATGAAAACTGATCAAACCTCTCCTCCAATGTTACAAGAGGAATATCCTCCTTTACCTCTAACTCCTTCTACAGATACTAAATCTGAATACCAACCTACCACTGCTGAGGAATATAATGAAGAGAATGGTGAGGGTAAATTTGAGAACACTATTAGTATGGATCAACTGATAGATAAGGCAGTTGCCATAAACGAGGTAACTGCTCAGCTCTTAACTAATATTAAACTCTTGATTAATTTGATTGTGAAGAGTTTCGATAGGGTCTCTCCTTCAGATGTGGAACAGCTTCAGGATATACTATCTAAAGTTAAAAGGAAACTAAAGTCTATTGAAGCTTTGGATATTTGGTCCTTAAGTACTTTAGGCTATTATGGAATAACTTAATACGGAAGTATATATTGAGTAGGAAGGATAAAGGTAGGTCGTCTTTGGTGTATAAGCTATATGATAAGCTGATATTTCTATTCTTAATGTAATAAAGAACTCTTGGGTTCTTTGCGAAAGTAAGGGTCTATAGAACAATTTTGGTTCGATTGTCAAGCAGTCAGATAAAAAAATAAAAAATGGCCGCCGAAATCGAAGATAGCTGCCAATTTCCAGCTTTTTTTTCGAATTACGAATACACTTCATAACTTTTGTACTATTACTGAACCTAGAATGGGGATTTAAGTCTCTATGCCTAGGTTTGCATGTATGAATAATTGAATAAAAATTAAATAAAAATTATTGGAGCATATCTTCTCTGATATTGAGTTGTACTTCCAAGTAAATGCTTACATAATTGCTTTAAAAAACTCCTTGAACAATTCATTCAATAAGAAAATGGCTAACAAATTAACCAAGACCCCTATATACATGTTAGCATTGGAAATTGTTCTAATCCAGCTACTTTTCGCATGTGCACTTCAACTTTGTCTTTACCCATTTGCACCGAAGGCATGTAATTGGGCAAATGCACTTCACATCCAGGTGGAACACATCCTTTGCGAAGGGTAGCGTGGTCAAAACGGGAAGCAGCTTGCCGTCCTCTTCCCCTCACTCATGGTTAGTTGGGTTGTTGTCAGGCATCATTGGCATGTCGGCTGTTTCCCAAATGCTCGCTTGGAAGACACTCCTTTTGAGATGTTGATCCAAAGCATCACCACTTGGGGGAATTCTCTCCACGCCCCTAGTCCTCTGTGAGAATAACCTTATTCGGACGAAGTCAACATCTTTGTCCTCGTTTGATTCATTTAAGTACAGCCTACAGACAAAGTTTGTTTCCATTTCTTTCAACCTTGGCGATGTTTATAATGGAGTGAGGACAATAGTTGAAAATTGCTTGATAAGGGATGCCACTTCGTGCATCTACGTGCAGCAGGATCGCTTAACCTTGAACTTGAAGGAATAAGTACTGTCTGATCCAGTGAATGCGTGGAAAATGGCCATGGCTTTGCACGTTGCCGTGCCCAGGTTTGTCGCGATAGTGTTCAGGGAGATCATTTTGTTTGTCTTTCCCTCTTTGAAGGAAATCCCGATTTCTGTGGTCGCATTCAGAGCCTTGATGGGTTGAAAATTACTCAGAAGGATTACGACAACATTTGTGTCTCTAGTATACACCATCCCAAGTGACAAAAATTAGAGGGCGTGGATGAGATGTGCCAAGACACGCATGTTAGCTTCCTCATGGTTGCATTGATCCATTTTTGGACTGTTTCAAACATGGTGGATTTGATCACACAGTGATGTAGACATTCTTGTAATTTGGGAAATGTTCTTCTGTTATCTTTTTTGATAAGAATGAGAACAGTTCTTTCTTGTTATCAACGTTCGCCAGAAAATTCTGCCAATTTCCTGGGATTTTGAGCAGTACTACCTATGCGTTGTCAGATGCCTGTTACTGGTTTTTCCCTTGTCTTATTTGATCGTTAGTACACGATACTGGTCCCAGACAATATTACTGTTGTCGATCGCTTCAAGTCGTGGGGAACCCTTGGGCAGAATATCTTGTCGAACTATGAATCAAATATCTTGCCTTGGACAGTTGTACCAGGAAGTGAGTGTATAAGTACCCCACCGTCAATAATAATGAATTCATAAACATCTGGCGCAACTAGCTTCTCGTCGATCGAAAATGGTGCTACTTGTACTGGCTTTCATGATATAAACCGACAGATCCGACTTAGTAAAAGAGTTCAGGCACCCTTCAGATAATAATGCAGGTGGGTATGGTGAAGATTCATGCTTGAAAACTCCCCCAAATTTCCCCTGCGGCTGGCTAGTAAAAGAAAAGCTTGACCAAAAAGCTCTGAATGACGCTTGAAGTGCTTCATTTTCTGCTTAATTGCTGACTTCTTTTGTGTTTGCTTCTCATGGAACAACAGTAAGTTGTTTCTCTTGATAAGTGCTGTCAGAGGTGTGTTATTTAAATCAAGCACACTCTGTCTGGAGTTGTTGTACTACCTCTTGTCCCTTAGACTCGATTTTATGGACAGATACGGTAGCGCAGCAGCCACAGACTCACACACCTTGTTGTCTAATGTAACCAGGTCTCCACTGTGCTCCTCAAAGGGATTCCCATTGCTCAGCAACACCACCATCAAATCTTTGGCATTGTGTATTAATCAGTGCTGAGATGCACATCCTTTCTCATGGTTAGGGAGTTCTTCATCATCATCGTTATCATTTACACCAGTAAACTCCTCAACAACACGACTGATGTCTGGGCCAGTTACGATCCAGCGTTCCAGAATGTCACGGTTCTCTGTGAGACAAATAATGCCACCAACTCCTTTCACCCTTTTGTTGGCTTGCTCGTGTGCTTGATCGATGGGTAAGGATGAGAAACGGCGATTGCTTCGCGTTATTGTCCAGTGTCTCTTCATAAACCCTTTCTAGATGCTATCTGGTAGACATTCCAAGTCTCGGATAATGATTAGAATCCACCTGACGTAATTCTGGTGATCTATCGCAATGAACAGAGGCGCAAGCTTCTGCAGGGTAGTAACCATGAATTCTAACTTCCGCTCCCGATGTACCCGGATGAACATGAATATAATCTGTTAGTACTTGTGTACGAGTAGCCAGAATTTGAACGTTGGATTCTGTTGGGAAGTTACTACAACTCAATCCCCAAGAGCCATCTCGGTTCCACTGTCTTAGCTTCAGAAGGCTGTCAAGTACCATAAGAGTAACTTGATGGGCATATCTTGTTCTCATTACATTAGATGCATTCAGAAAAGCTGTGGCTGCTGCTCCTGTCTTCACTAGCCCAGATTTTTCAGGGTTTCAGGCCATCCAGACCCACGTAGAAGATCTCCCATGGTGCTCCACAAAACCATCTCAAACTGGTATTCCCCATAAATGTCAAGGAAGGTCCACTGCATTATTTTGGCGAGGTCATAGAGCGGTTGGTCTACTACCAACACAGGGACTTGGTGTGAGTTGAGGTGCTCAGTTATCTTTTTCACAAGTTCCATTCCACGTTGAATCATTTCTGAAGTGGCGGCTTTTTAATCGAAAAGTGACAGGAGGGCTTCAATGTATTCTTTCGGTTGTCCAACAAAATCTGATCGAGCAGCATGGTAGGAAGATCACATCGCTGGAGTGTGTTTTTCTGTATCACAAACCACATATAGGATATCATTTACTGCAGCCATCCATGCCTGTTCGTGCTGCTTCTGCTCATCGAATGAACTCGTTGCCACCGGCTGCACATCTTTTACCGGAGATTGGGTAACAAGATTTCGGCCCACAGGTGGTACAAACGTATACGAACGAGGCGAGATGGGTTCATTGCTAGGTTCGACCACCTTCTTGCTTCTTGTTTGAGAATGCAATTTAAGGGCTAGGAACACTGAAATTGGAGGCTCACAATTCAAGTTAACAAAAAGAGAAATCATATTTAGCATGGCCAACTGACTCACAGAGAGGATCTTCCTGGAATTCTCTTGTTATGGAGATGATTTGGGTCCTGCAAGGAGGTGAAGGAAGAAATACTTTATACGTTGTGGAGCAGATGATTTTTCGCAAAGATTGGGAAATGAGCCATCAAACCAGAATGCAGTGTCGTGATCCAAAACAGCTTTACAGAGAATCAATGCTGCCATTAGTAATGTACGAGTTCGTGCTTCCTCATCTGGTGTTTGAGTTGCATCTGATATGACCTTTCTAGCCATCTCCGAACAAATGATGAAACCTCGATCTCGGATAGCTTTCTCTGTCAAATTCTAGAAGTGTTCCAGGACTCTTTCCTTTAGGCGTGTCCGGTTCAAGGTCTTCTCGATTCCATGTTCTTATAATCTCTCTGTCATCATATCTGTCAGATCTTGCAATGCAAAAATTCTACGACCTATAGCGACTTCTTCCTTTATAAATTACAGCAGTTAATTTTCTTTTGTGACCACGATAATTTCGCTAGCTGTGTCTTGTTTAGAAATCACATCATAACGGCAAATGAACCCTGTGTAGCAATTCTGATGGTACTTGGCTTCAATGGCGACCACATCGCCTTATTCAAAGAGTGCCACGATACGCTCTTCTTCCAGCGCGACTGCCTTATCATGTATCTGTTGGGTAAGTATAACTTTCTGAAAAGAATGATCTTCTGGATTCGTCTCATTACCACAGAAGATACACACATTACGATTTAGCAGCTGAATGACTCCGCGCTGATCTTTTTCTTGCAGCAAGCAATCCATCATTATGACGTTTTTTTGCATGGTCAAGTGCTGATACCTTGTAAAGCTGATGACAAGATTTATGCCAGGATGCACGATTCTTCTGCATTGATTCTTCATTTGGAAGTTCTTCGTTTACTTGGGGAGCAGCCCTAATTGCTCTGAACAGACTTGCAAGGCTGTTTATTTGTGTGTGGGCTCCCTCTTTACGATTACTGACTGGATTCACAAGAGGACAAACAAGCACTTCCTCATTTTTCTTTTGGCACAGAATACACAACTGCCATATCCTTGCCTCAGCCATCTAAGAAACAACCTGGAAAAAAACAAAGAAAACAACAATAATAAATAACTGCTGTCTGTACAAGGGGAGTTGCAAATAAAATTTGATATTACCTGAAGTATTATAAGAAAGGTATTATCTGGAAATACAAGTGGGTATGCAAATGGAGACGTTTTTCTACCTGTGATAAGAGACCAATAAAATGGTAAATGAAGAACACAATTATTGATCAGTTAATAAGTTATGAATCGTACATATAAACATAGATATAGAGACCAAAATCACCATTCTAGGTTCAATAGTACAAAAGTTATTAGCTGTAATGCGAAAAAAAGCTGGAAATTGGCAGCTATCTTGGATTGTGTCGGCCATTTTTTTTTCATTTGACTGCTTGACACTCGAACCAGAATTGTTCCATAGACCCTTACCTTAAAATTGGTACTGAAAACAAAACTTTTGTAGAGCTCATGCTAGCTGAGTGGATACGGCGTTGGCATCCCAACGTCGCGGTACCGGGTTCGATTCCGAATCCCGGCATGAGCTGACACAAACGTCAGCGCACGTAGACATGAAAGGATTAATGCACATAAGAACAGATTTTACCCGCATTACATCCATCCTCAAAGAACCTCAAATGGTAAGTATACCTGTAATATCGTTAATGTAGGTGTTACTAATCTTAAAGTTCACAGACAATCTAAGTAACACTTAAACAAATGGTGTAAATCTATTGTTTGCCAAACAGATATTAATAAAATGTTTAACCGATATAGATATGAGGATATTAAACTTAATGACCCTAAGCTATTTATTGAAACGATGAAAGAAGCGATAAGAAAAAGATGTAAAGATCAAGAATAGAAAAATATGAAGTAGCTTAGTTCAATGCTAGTTCAATGCAGAGGCTTACATCCATAGATTTATTTTATAGCCTACCTTTAGATCTGATTGGTTACAAGGAGCTACAAGGAAAATAAGTACCCTAGAAGACCTTACGGTGCATACAAAGAGAATACTTTTGTCGCAATCAATGTATTAGTAAGTTTACGAAAGAAGGATCAGGATGGATTATTAAATAAACTTTTATCCTTTCAAATTAAATTTGCTAAATACCAGCCTTTGAAGGCCTCTTCCTATATTCCTCTTCCTAAGAAATATCAAAATACAAAGTTGAAATTAATTTAGATGAAAAATTAAGATAATGTATTCTTCAAATGGTGTATTGGAATATTTAGCTGTATGGATAAAAAAAACAACTTCAACGTGTAAGTGAAAGAGTAAAAGAAGAAGCGGAAAAATATAACTAGAATAGAATTACATTCCCACCATCCTTAAATCAAATTGATAAGTTTGAAAGAAAAAATGATTTAGCTGTAAAATTTTATGGTTTGGATAAAAAGGAGGAGTTATATCCATTATGCATTGAAAGGTAAAGAATGATAAGCATGTAATGTTAATCTTAATAGAAGATGAAGGAAAGAAACATTACGTAATAATGCAAGAGCTTAGTCCTTATATTAATAAGAAACATACAAATAAAATTTATCCCTGTCTATATTGTTTACCTAGTTTCTACAGTCAGGAATTATTACATGATCATATAGGTAACTTCTCAATCCATACACCAGTTCGTATAGATTTAGGAGCTACCCACATAGATTTCAGACACCATTCTAACCAAGTCAAGCATCCCTTTGTAATATATGCAGATTTCGAATCTACATTACAAAAGACCTACACCGCACGAACCAATCCCACAGACTCCTACACAATAGACCAACAAAAACATATTCTGTTTGTTAATGGGTTTCGGAAAGCTGATGGTAAATTGAAAGCCCCCACCCATCCCCTCAAACTGATGAAAAATATGTTTTACCCAAACAATTACTGTAGGTTCATATGAGATGAAGGATGGTACCTCTAAACCTATTACAGTAAGGTTAAGATTTCTAGATATGTAGTTATAGATTTATGCCATTATCTCTAGAAAAATGAGCTTCAAACGTAGTGGATGAGTCAATGAAGATTATGACTAAATACTATCCTGAAAAATCTAAATTTGATTTACTCAGAATGGATGGATGATGTATCTAAATTCAATGAAACACAATCACCACCTTTTGAATCGTTCTATAGCAGTTTAAAAGGAGAAGGTGTAAGTGATACTGACTATGATCATGCTAAAAATATATGAGATGCATTCCAATGTGAAACGTTTAAAAACTATCATAATCCTTTTATAAAATTAGGCACACTCTTATTAGAAGATATCTTTGAAAACTTTAGAGACACCTGATTCAAGACATATGGGTTAGATCCAGCCAATTATTTCACAGCTCCTGGTTTATCATGGAGTGCTCTATTAAAATATACGAATATTAAACTAGAGTTTATTCAAAATCCCATGTTATCAATGGTTGAGAAGGGGATTAGAGGTTGGATAAGCACTGTAACACATAGATATACTAAAGCAAATAATAAATATTTGCCTGAAACTTATAATGAGTCTAAACCGTCTAACTATATCATATATTTAGACGCCAACAATCTATATCGATGATGGGTAATGTCTTAGTGTTTACGGACAGCTGCTTTTAAATGGGTAAATAAGGATATTGATGTTATGGAAATAGATGATGAGTCACTAAAAGGTTGTATTTTAGAAGTAGATCTAGAGTATCCTTCTGAACTACACAACTTTCATAATGACTCTTCATTTGCTGCTGAGAATCTGAAAATCGGGAATCTAGATAAGCTAATTCCTAATTTACAAAACTAAGTATATTATACATTACAGAACACTAAAACAATGCTTAAGACAAGGGTTGAAACTAACTAAGATCCATAGAGTCGTAGAATTCAGCCAAACACCTTGGATGAGATCATATATTAATTTGAATACAACTAAAAACAAAAGCTGCTAAGAATGAGTTTGAAAAGGACTTTTATAAGTTAATGAACAACTCAGTATTCGGTAAGACAATGAAAAATGCTAGAAACAGAATAGATGCGAGATTGGTGAAGACCGAAGAAGCATCTCAAAAATTAGTTAGTAAACCAAACTTTGAATCATTCAAAATCTTCGATGATACTCTCCCAGCTGTTCATATGAAGCAAAGTAAAATTAAATATGATAAACCTATTTATGTAGAACAAGCTATACTCGAAGTAAGTAAAACATTAATGTATGACTTCCATTAAAATGTTATAAATAATAAATATAAGTCAGACGCACAACTACTCTTTACAGATACAGATTCATTATTTTACAACATTACTACAAATGATATCTACAAAGACATAAGAAGATCAAAGGAATTATATGATCTTTCAAATTATCCTTAAGATCATTTTACTTATAACAAAAATAACAAGAAAGTATCAGGAAAAATGAAAGATGAGAAGGGTGGTAAACCCAGTAAGGAGTGTGTGTGTTTTTGAGAGCTAAACTATCTGCTTTCAATGTAAGTGATTATCAAGCGAAGAAAGCTAAAGGGGGGGTTAAAAGTGTAATCAGAAATCATAGAGATTTAGATGATTACAAAACTGTATTATTTCAAAGGACTTTCATTCATCGAAAGATAAGGAGGATTGGATGAAAAATACATGAGATCTATACCACTGAATATACTAAAGTTGCAGCGAGCGGTAAGGATGATAAGCGCTATATATTAGAAGACAATATATACACTCTAGCGTTAGGTCACTATAAATTGAAATAAACTAAGTATGTTAGTGAAGGAGACTATCTCCTTTCTTACTATCAGTAATATATCTTCAAGCTGCAGGTTGAGCTGATCCACAGTAATGGTCTTATATCCTCTTATTTCTCATCTGGTTGAGATTTACTGTGACTATCGTAAATGGATGGTGGAGAAGTCTTATGAATACCCCGTTGGATCAACTGAACGAGATTCTTTTTAGTATATGTGCTAGCAATATTTCTAGCAATCCCACCCAAGTAAACTACCTTGTCTATAAGCTCATGCTTAGTTAATCTATACAAGGTAGAGGTAAAATTTTTTGGAGATGTAATCGATTAAGCGCTTGAAGTTTTCTTTAAGAACTCAATGAGTATTTGCTTAGTTAGAAACATTGCACCTTTCTTAGTAGCATAACCACCTTTTACTACCTTATTTATAAGTTTTTCTTTGGTTAACCAATATAAACTCGATTTTGCTGGTGATGATCGAGTACTAGTAGGTGTTGTAATTTTAGTAGGGGACCTCTTATTCGTTTCTACATCTTTATTAACACTTATACCTTTTACAAGAACGGCAATGAGGTCTCTTTTCTTCATCATTAATGTGATATAGTCCAGATACTTCTTAAGTACCATCTCTATTAAAGTAGGTAGGTTTAGGTAACCTAAACAAGTACTTAGAAGACACTGTAGCATCATCCTCATTTGGTGACGTTATTGTTCCTGTAGGAGATTGAAGTAATATAACTATATCTTTTTTAGTCGAACGAGTTTGAATAGGTACATTAGATAGCTCCCGCTTAAGTCTATCTAGCAACTCTATCTTTGTAAGAAGATAGAGAGATGGAAACGATGGGGAATTCCTATTTTCCAAAGCTAAGTCTATCGTATTGATCCCATTGTCCTTCAATTCTTTTATGCAATCCTACTTCTTGGTAGGTACGTCCATCGTATTTTAAAATATCAATTGTTTTATCATCCAAATACCAAAGACAAATAAATTTAATAACATAGATTTAAAAGTCTATGATTGTAACATCCCAGTCCCTGACCCAAGAGATCTTTATAGCTCTCAGAAAAATATGTGTATTTTCGATGATATGATTACTGAATCAAACCATATATATATATATATATATATATATATATATATATATATATATATATATATATATATATGCGGTTAAGAAGGCAATTATTAGCTAACTTAAACTGTTTATCGAAACAACCCTCGGAAGGAGCTCTTCTCTCATACACGAGACGATAACGCATAAAATTAACTTTTCTAAGAAGCTTCCAACATATAGCCAAAAATCTATGATTCCTTCAACTTGGAGACGTAATTTCGCCCTAAAAATTAGTGGTTTCGATTTATCAACCTCGTGCTTGAGAAACTCATCTTATGCAATATGTTCGCCTCTAGTTAGAGACTGATTTTATCTTTCAGATTTCATGAGCGTGTTACTACGCCACAATTTATTCATACAAGGATCATCGTTATACAATATACTTTCAAATTAATGTTATCCAGTACACAAGAGTAGAGAGCAGGGAATACAAATTTTGTAAAAGACCTGTGCCCATACATTCAGTATTTTTATATTTGGAACTCTTATGGGCTCAGTCTGTCCCTGCCTTTCAGTTCATCCTGGCTTAGCAACATCGGCAACTTTTATGACTTTTTACATTAGAAAGAAACCCACTCAAGTCATTAATTTCCTCCTCAGATGCGAAATTGTGTTATTGAATTTATCCATGCATGGTACGGTATCATAAGGAACTGTTATAATAGTTATATAAACATTTTTAAAATTCTGTACAGCTTCTGTGGTTAGTATTATCATGCATGTCTCGGATATTAAATAAACAATTAAATTATAAATCTTATTGCATTATAGAGATAAAACATAATTTGTGCTATGTATTTTCTCACAATACTGATTCTATTTTAGTTTTCGATACTAAAAAGCTAATGTATGCTGTAATATTAATGGGCGAGTTCGTTTGATGAAAAGTATGCTAAATTTAGAGCCTAAACTTAAAAAATGTCATTAAAGAGCGTCACAATCCAGTACTAGTTGATAGCGACGGTAAAAGAAAAGGTGAAAAGATGTGAAATAACTTCCCCAAATGTATCTGATTTTCGTTTCAAAACAAAAAAACAAAAATTTAGTATATTTAAGGCTGCGGTACATACGATTATTTTTTTCTTATACTCGTATATATATATATATATATATATATATATATATATATATATATATATATATATATATATATATATATATATATAATAGTAGTGAGTATTGCTGCTAACTAGGCTGATTTTAAAATTCACAGCGATGGCAAGAGCGTAGAAGATGCTCAAGTACATATATTTATTTCAAGTTTGAAAACAACGTTTCGGGCAACATGCCCATCTTCAGGTTCTAACATCAAAATTGTAAAAAAAAAATTAATTATAAAGTTATTAAAATTGTGGAAAATAATTTAAACTAAAGGTTTAAATGGAATAAAAAAAGTTGTGCTATTTTTCCTATAAAAAGTATTAAGAGTATACAACTAAATCAATTTAGTTGTATACTCTTAATACTTCTTATAGGAAAAATAGCACAACTTTCTAATAGCGATGAAGCGATCTCACACGGAGCAAATAAATGTTCAAGACGAATGGCAGGCAAATTTTAAAGGGTTTTGGTCAAAGGAACTTTTGCCTCCCATTTCGTCATATTTGAACTCCATGAACTTTGAAGTTTGTTTGATGCTTGAGCAGAAGTCCTCTACCAAATTTCATCAAAATGTCGAAGTGGTACTACAAACTGGATAAAATGCTGAGAAACCATGCCTTCCACTTGCGCCTAGCTCATAATCAGACTTTGTGGTGTCATCGACGCAAAAGTAGATGAAATTCAATATTAGTTACATCATCTTGTAGTATATAATTTTTCCTTAGCTTTCCGTTAAGCATTATATAATATATAAATGTATTATGAAAATAATTAAAATAAACAAATAAGACCAACAGCGAACAAATTAAAAGTTTTCCTCACTCGCTCTCTCTAAGGAATATGAGAAGATTCTCTTCGACTCGTCTCTGGATCGGCTTTGAGGACTTGTTTCTAAATCAGGCAACGAACAAGTTTTAATATAATATATGGATGATAATTTTTTATGGTTATCTCTGCGTAAGTAGATTAAGTGTATTGTTCGTACTTGGTATACTCTGCCAGAAAATTAAAACAAACATGTTAAAAGAGACCCCTTATAAGCAATTTAAAATACTAGATGCTTGCTTTTCTATTATTCACATCTATATTTCCCGCCCTAACCCTTAAATTAATGGATTCAACTCTCTCCTCTCTACCATAGATAGATACACAAAATAGGTAGTAGCTATCCCTATCCGAGATCTCTCATCTCGTCTATCCATACAGCAATTGGGCACGGGTGGATTTCTTGCTCTGTAACACCCAAATGTTCTCAATTCTAACAATAATAGCAATTTTCGCTCAAGTATTTTATCTAACTTTGCAAGTTTTATAGGTATTCCACATATCTTTCCTTCCCGAAACAATCCGATGGTTTTAGACCGATACAATTTTACAATAATCTAACTGGGTGATAATTGAATACCACTGTAGAGCAAAGCTGATGAATATATCTCTCTAGCTCAAGCTCTTATGGCTGCGATTTCCTTCTACTTTTTAAAGTCAGAATGACACCTCAATACCTCTTATTGTGTTTGCAGAAGCTCTTAAGAAAAATAGGAGATTTACGTCTACTTTGTTTCTTGAAAACTTCACTTTAACCAAAATGTTCTTGTGCTTAAAGATTGAAAACTTGTTCATATGTGTTAGGAATGAATTTAAAGCGGTTTCCAAAATTCGATAATTAATTTCATAGATCATATTCCGTCAAAATTTGCAGATAAAATATGTTTATCACCCAAGTTTCTTTTAAATCCCTCAAACCGGTTGCCATTCGAAATATGAAACCAAACTTTTCCCGTTACGATAATGGAAAAGGCTTCATCGATCTGCAATGAGCAATGCATTTACGTTTAAGAAGGAAGTTCGTTTTTATTTTCCATGATGAAAGACATTTGCCAAAATTCACACAGAAAGAGTGACACTGACATACATTCCCACCCACGAAGCCACCCAAACATTCATTTACATAGATTTACCTATACTAGATCAAACACTAGTTAAAACCGCACCTGAGGTAGAAAGAGAGATAAGGGTTAGGACCATAAACTTAATCTATCCTCTTTTCAACGGAATTGTTTAAGGTAAGCTAAAGAAATTTACAATTTAAACTGTCATTTTTCTCTTAACTTTTAAAACACGTATCTAATAATGTCAAAGTTAATTTTTATAAGTCGAAGAAATTCTCCAACAGCCAAGCCTATATATGCTGGCTGATGTGGTATGGCGCAGAGTCTTGCTGTCACACGTAAGGCCATCCAGGAATTCACCACCTTGCTTAGAACAAGGATAGAGTTGTCGGTGCTCAGTCTGATGCTCTCAGAGAAGAAGGCCTTGTTGCTGACGTTACTTTCTTGTTTGTGTTTGTGCAAGACTCTGGACACGTCCTTGGGTACGACAGCAATCAATTGTTGTTATAGGAGTTGATCTTTTGGTCTTGGCACAATTTCATCTCGTCGGAGAAGAACCACATAATTTTTGTCGATCAGCTTTTTGGTATGCTTGAGTCGCTTTTCCTGTCTCGCCTCGGACATAAATTTTCCCTTCTTCTACTTGTATGCAAAGTACCGAATGCCCTCATGCACTACCAGCTTGATGAGCTCTTCATCCACACCTTTCTCCCTTGCAATGGCACGCATCGTCTTTCTGGGGTCATTGTTTATAATCACCTAAATTTCAGTGACTTATTCGGTGTTCTGATTGCGTCAAATCGTCGACCATGAGATTCCTGCTCTGCTGTCGCCTCATAGTCGCATCATAAGTCTTATTGCTCCTTTTTTACCTTTTCGACCTTTATTATTCTGAGGTTAAGGAGGTCTGAAATATACTTGTTTTTCCTTCCGGCGCGGATTCCAGGAAGGAATGCAATTCTCTTCTACAATTTGGGTGGGTTCAAAATTTTCCAGACTTTTATTCTGCCCCTAAAACAAAAAAACAGATTTGGTTATTGTTTTTAAAGTAAAAAAACCGACAACGAAGGCAAAAAAATATGCGTAAAATTAGCAGTTCAAACTTGCGAACGAATACGCTTGCGAACTTTGTATTATTCGCCGTGTGCCTTACTTTATTTGGGTACTCCGTCACTATACTAAATTAAAGGGTAGTCTATAAATTATGTTCCAAAATGAAATAATGGTATAAACCAGAAACAACCAAAAAGATTTTTAAAAATTGAAAGAAATGGATAAAGACATTTTACCTAACAACGCAAACTAGTAAGGAACTATGTAAAAAAACAATAGCCTAACTCAAAAGAACACGGCACTAAGAAGAGACTGAATAAGGAAAAAGAAGTAACAAGGCTGTTGTATAGGAGCTAAATAGTTAATTGTTAGTTGGTTGATGTTAGTTAAATAATAATGGGAAGGAAGTTGGTCATATTCGAGACACGGATTTTTTTCGCTTCATATAAATGAATTGTGAGATCCGGAGTGATGTATGTTGGTTGGTTGTAAAATTTTCACTTTATTGATCGAAACTTTAGTTTTTTAATTAAAGGAGTACTGGTAAATTGGGAATTTCTTCCTTTTCCACAAAATACAAGTCTCATTGACAGGCTGATCAAAAGATGAAAACACATTAAATCTTATGTGACGCCTTTTGTTAGAATAATATCAAGTAAAGTTATAAACAGTCATGCTACTCGTTTCCGTCAGAGCATTGTCTTTACAGTTAAATAATATACCCAGCTTAAAACTATTTACAAAATAAAGTCTAAAATCATTGTTTAAATCAAATTTTTTAAGAAATTAAAAAATTTAGAGCCGACAAGTTTTTACCTTTTATCATTTCTTATATTCTTAGAAACATTCGATTTGGCGAAGCTTTGGAATAAATGCACTACAATTTCAAAGAAATCGAAATAAATTTGTTTAAAAATGCAAATGAATAATTATTCATAACAAAATATTGCATTAAGAATTTCAATTCACTTCATTATGACTCCTATTTAAAGATGACAACTTGTAAACAAGGTTTGATAAGGAAGTAATGGAACATAATTTGTAAGTTAAATCTTAGCTGATGAAGATATTTTATCCAAGGACTGTGAATGTAAGCTTGCGATCAAATCAGGTAAATAATCAGATCTTGATCAACACACTAAAATATCAAAGAATATAATATGTATAGGTAGAGGGGGAAGTTCGAGCAGATAACCTTCTGGCACTGCGAGTCTTTGGCAATCACCGGAACCTTTCACTTCCGGATAGAACATCCAGGTTGAATCTCTCTTGCGAAGCATAGCTAATGAAATACCATAAACATTTTTTAGGATGCTCCTCAAAAGGAGCAACATGAAGTGGTTAATCCCACTTTTTAAACACACACAATGACATTGTATCGTGACGTTACTAAGCCACGCCCACCCATTCATTGGAGTAATTCTAACTCTGCCCCCTGTTTTTGAAATATAAAAACCAAACTTAGCTTCTTCAAAAATACTTTTTGATAGTAATTCTGTGGCACCCTTTCATCATTACGATGTCTAACTACACATGCTTATAGTCAGTAGAAAATATCGGGACATTTCCAGCAAATTTTCATTCAGAACTTAATCACATGCTTCATTCCTGCTTATCCATCACTGTGGCTGATATTGTTAAATTATTTATAAAGTGGTTATATATATATATATATATATATATATATATATATATATATATATATATATATATATATATATATATATATATATATATATATTATTTGTTAATAAATTTTGTTGTAATGATTTTTTTTTCTCTTGAATTATGTAGAAAAGGGTAAGGTCGATTGATTTTATAGCAAGCAATTTGTAGAGAACTTGGGCTAAAAGAAGAGAGAAAGTGGAAAGTGAGTTACTATCGAAAAAGCTACACAAATAAGCAGTAACCCCTTTCTTAATATATATATATATATAAATATATATATATATATATATATATATATATATATAAATATTCAGTCTTGCTCAAAATAATATTATTTTATGCGTAATACAAAATTGAAACCAGAATGATAATTCCTATCTCATTTTCATACTTAAAAAAGAAGGTCGCAAAGCAAGTGAAGTAAAACATAATAGAGAAATAATGAAGGGAATGACAGGCAAGTAATGAAAATAGTACAATTCTTGTAGATCCCCCCCCCTCCCCGATGATTTTTGAGTTGCCTTTTTTAAAGTCAGATGAGATTCGTATGTTAAAATAGACGGAGGATTAGTTTTGCCTAATGTATTATTGTCCGACCTAACTTATATAAAGCTAAGAAACTCATTTCTTTTGAAGTAAAAGCAAACTTCTAAGCCAAGAAAAATTCCAGCTGACAAAGAGTTCGAAAGGATGCTTTCATAACCCTTAACACTTGTGAGACTTAGCCTGTTTTAAGCCTTTTGCCTCAGATTCAAAGACTGATGTTGTTATCATAAAATTAGGATATGGGACTCTTTTCCGCGCCAACACAACAAAATTTAATTCTTATTTACTCAATAGTTTCAAAAGAAATCAGCACAAATACAACAACGAATTTGGATCCAAAGAAATTCATATTGGTATATACAAGCGTACAAGCGACTTAAACCAGACCTCAAAGCTCTTTAAACAGCTTACCAATATTTTTTACCCATATGAAATACAAGTTTATCGTGGTTTCAAAGTCCTTGGGTAATATACCAATTATATGTCTATTACCTATAAATCTATTATATATCTGCAAAGACATAAAAGGTATATTTTCAGCCTGTTGTTTTTTGGTACTCATGAAAGAACTTAAAGGCATTCTAAGGTAGCTTAGGCGACCCCAATCTTCAGATAATGGAAGCACTGTGAATTGACTCAACAGAAAGAAACGCTATACCAGGCAGCAACAAACTTATATTAAAGGTAGAAAATTATGTCATATTCAGGATAAACTTAGCGAAGCTTGGGCAAATGAATTTGAAATCCTGATTATGTTGTATTCACTGGTACTGGATCTAATGCCCTTTATAGCCACGTATCTTCCAAAAACCATCAGTTATATTGAGACGATCTAATTTTGTATATAGATCGAATGGGAAAATAAAAAAGAGAAGTCGTTGAATATGCCTCAAAAAGTTTAGGAGAAATTTGTCCATAGATGTTACACCGACAATTTCATATTGTTTAAATCATGAGTGTTAAAGATATCGCACTTAACTTTTATAAGAGCAAGTTCAACGTTCAAAGGAATCAACGTGTTTATAACCCCCTCCCCCTACATATAAACAAATTTAAATAGAAAATATAACTTTGGTCCAATCCTAAGTTTAATTTCTTCAGAGTTGGTGTTTTTAGATGCCTTAGATTCTTGTTAGTTGAGTTCTTGTATACTATAAAAATGCATGTCTCATGTGTAAAATAATTTACGGTTTCATTTGAAAAAATCTTACAGGTCTTCTCACAAGTTATTTTAGAGCTGGAAAAAAAGAGTTGAGAAGATGAATGGAAACTACTTGAGTACGAAATATATATATTTGTTCTACATTGCTCAAAGAAAATGTCTACAATTTTATAAACAATGACAACATATATTCCTGGTTAGTAATTGAAAAAAGTATATCAGGCCAATTTAGTACAATTTACGGTCATATTTTATTACAGATGAATTTTTACTCCATTCGAAGGATGGCGAAGTTTATTATCCTCAACTAAACTACTCAGAAACTTAGAAAAAGTCCGGAAATTGACAGTCCTTAATTGTCAAACACCATTATGGGAAGTTTGCCAGAGCTCTTCTGAAACTATAATTGTCGACGAGGGCAGTGATTTAAGAATCATTTGAACAATGGCATCTTTGTCTCTCGGGAACTTGGAGCGATTATGTGAAAGCGATTATCACTATTGGACTCTGCTGCAATCGATTTCGGCTCGCATACAAGTTCCGAGTACAAGAGCAATTAAGGGTACAATGTGGAAACCGCGGTATGGGTACCTCTTCAGGAGAGTTGCGTAGTATTTTAGCTCTAGCCCTCAGTAGTTTCCCATTTTGTTTAATCGTGGTAATAAAACCTACTGTACATTTTTTCTCAAGTTCACTTCAATGCTCTTTTGTGGTGATATCCTCGTTATTCTTCACATTTTTAATAAACAAACAATTGAAGTTACGTAGATGACGTTTTAACGATGATGTAGAAGTAATGTTTTTAACATACATTAAAACTACTTTCTTCCCAAATTCTCTTCCATAAAAATCACTATTTGAAGTGAAACGTTCTGATTTCCTTTTCTGAACGTACTGGAGATAAGTTCTCTCAGTGATCGATCTAATTTTAAGAGGAATTGAGAGCCCCTATACAACTACTATTATATTCATGACCTTTTATTGCATTCTCAGGCCAAAAAAAGAGGAGTCAAACATTTGTGACCGGGAACATTTAGACAATGAGCTAAAACACAACTAACCTGTATTTCATAATATTGACATCATTAATAAAATTTTGTCCAATACAAAAGAACACTCTTATAATAATATGTACAACATAAAATATTAACATGAGACGCTGGCTGGGATTCTTAACTTTTCTTTTTAACTTTCATAGTTTCCTCTGTCCTCAATCTTATAGGTAAACATTGGCGAGACACATTATTACGTATTCTGCAGAAGAATCTAGTTACATTTCTCAATTTTAGTTTGACGATGGACAAAAACAACTATGGATAATGGCGAAACGGATGACTTTGCCTGGCGAATATATCAAGAAAAATATGACATAAGACTATAACGATGAGTTTGTGGGCATAAGTTTCTAAATGTTTCTCAATTCTCAGAGGTTGTGTGTTTGTACGTCTGGGTGTTAATTTATCTCCTCTAGCTCTAATATATTTTGTATTTTTAGTTTGTTTCTTGATGAGAAAAACCAGACAGGGAGTTTCCGCTAGCCTACAGGATACTGCATTAGAATTCAGATGTCGAGGCAGAGGCTCAATCCCATGAACTAGCCGCCCATTGGGCGGATACGTTGACACCCTCCCCCATATTCAATCATAACACTACTTCATTTTCCTTCCTGCTTTCACAGCGCAATTTACCTATTCTCTCAACCGTTTCAGGGTCTTGCCATTGGGATAGTAGCGTGCCATATGGGGACACTCATATCCACATACCCTTGACCCGAAGGCTTGTACCATCGCTGGTTACTAAAAAAACAAGAACACGTATCTGGTGTTTTATGGCTCTACAGTGATTGTCATTCTGATATTTATGTGCATTTCCTTATCCCGTCGAGGGATCTTAAATCCGATGCGAGGGACGAATGTCGCTACCTTCCTTCCTCTCTGCTACCACACCGGGCCAAAGACGAATATTTAGTAGGCAGAACTATAGAAAAATCCTCTTACTTTTTTCTGTCCTACAATTAAAGGACAAACAAATCTTCCTTAAAAATAGTACGTTTGGAATGAGTTATTGGATCGGTTGGTTATGCAAACACTCTCACACTTCATGTTATTTATTCACAATGTCAGGAGGAAATTCTTCTTGGTTGCCTCAAGTTAGTGGGCTCGTAGTTCGAGTGACTGGAGAGCTTCTTGCAGGTTGATGTCAAAACTGGTATCTGGCGTGGAACGAGGGTGGCAGAGAGGGAGTTGTGTGGACGACATTCATGCACCTTGCCCGTGCGCGGAAAATAAGTATCCCCTAAGGTTGGCAGCTGTCGCCAAAATGGGTTTGCCAGCGGTCGCTGACTGCACCATTATGTAAAAGCGATTACTGAGGTAGTTTAAATGATTTTCGAGTAATGGATTTTACTTTAATGTTATTGAGGACTCGATTCAAAAATTCCTAGCGGATAAATTCTGCTTTATACACGTTACTCTGAAATTAAAAACAGTTTCTAAATATTTCTTTTATATTAAACTTTTATATTATATTCTAAAAAAAACTATGGTTTGAAAGAAAAAAAACATATAAAACTCATTTTTAAATATTATTCACATATAAATGTTACATGTATTTTTAATATAGAGCCTAGATTCGATCATTATTTAAAATGAAGGATCAAATTCCTAACCTTCTAAGATCCTTGATTCTATTTTATTTACTCAAATTGTGGCTGTATGATACCCAATGTAGGGAAACTTAAGGCCAACTAAAACTAGAAACGGGTCATTCTATGGGGGTGGGGGAGGGGGGTATTATGATGATGATTTTACTTGGTTGTTTTCAGCTATAGTTGCCACCCCCCCATATGTTAATGATTCCTTGCATCTGGAGTGGTAACCTTTCGTAAAAATATGGGGTTTGGTTGCCCGGTTAGTGTTAACGTTACCACTCAAGAGGGTAAGCCTGATAGGATTTGGGATAACGCTTTCCACCGGCAATGGTAGCAAGTTATTTGAATGCGAAACCGAAATATCCCTTTAGATAGACTTGTGCTTGATCCGAGAAGAGGGTACCAGCTTGGATAAATAAAAGAATCTGTTTATAGATGTAAACGAGTCTCAGTCTATTTATTTTACTTTGCACCAAAATAGGAAATACTCCGAATATAATTTCACAATTCGATTTTACAACAAAGTAACTCGGGAATATGGTAGAGCGATCGGGCGATTATAATGATCGACTAATTAAATAAAATTAACGCGTAACAATTAAGATAGTAATAATGAAAGACTCTCTCTTTTAACCTCTCTACACCCCTTTATAAATGGGGAGAAACTTTCATCAAGTCAGCCTCACGCTACGCCTACAAATGAAGTTGGCGCACGTGATTGGCTGCTCATTCCTTTATCTCGCCTCCTAATTGGTTTAAATTAATCCTTTATTTAATTCTAATTGTATAGCGTCTACACTGCCGTACCTCGCTATTGGCCAATATTTCTAGAAGGCGGATCTTTATTATTAGGCTTACATTTGTTTAACTTCTGGCTATCTTTCTTACAGAATGGTGAAATGCTTTTATCACACGCCCTTTTATTACCTCCAGACATTCTCAGTTTACTTATGTTTACTTCTCTGGCGCCTACCTGACTTAAGCCCAGATATGGAGACTACCACTTTATTACAATGAGAAAATCGAGCCTTTATCTCGACCTTCTAAACTCGCTCGCTTTTCTTTACTTCGGGTTCTGTTGTAGAGGGTGTCTACATGTAGACCATTCAGGTGAATACATGTGTGCCCTACAATTCATTTCCTGTGTAAGGTTTCTCTATCGCCCATAGCAAATCATGCTGAGGCCGCTAATAATCTAATAAAACCTAGAAATTTTGGCAAAATCTCATTCCTATGAGTTTCCCCTATTTCGAAATTATATATATCACAAGAAACTTCATACACCTCTTCCTCTTTTACCCATAGTTCGATGGCTCCTTCTCAATACATATTTTCTGTTTTATTCTTTCTAACGGTAAGCTTAGTTTGCTTTCCTAACGTTGTTGTTAGACTTAGGTAAGGTTGATTATACTGGTGTACTCGATTTGAATTCGTATTTATTGGATTATTTCTGCCCTTTGTGAATTGAATTTAATTTAAAACGCTTTAAATTTATTTAGTTTCAACGCTGGTATGGCAAATTCAAGGTTACGAATTATTCCTAATAATAATGCCTGATTACTCAAATTGCCTATTCAAATTAATATGCAATACTTTGTAGTTACTAAATTGCTTGTTAAAAGTGATAACTTAAATGAATTAATAGCATTAAGATTAGTTTAGGAAGTTTCAAAATTATGTAAAATTATAAGTAAATATGAATAATTTAATTAAATTTATCCTTTTTGTCTAAGAAGTTTAGTAACTTCAGAATTTACATTTTGATTTGAATAATTTGCTTGGTGTTAAAACATTTATCAAATATTTGAAAACTATTTATTATTTACCTTACTTATGCATAATTTCTAATATATTCATTTACCGCCAAATATAAAATTGAGTAAATCGAAGAGGCCCAATTCTTGGGAAGATTAGTGGTATGTGATCTACGCTGGTAAAATTACTTTTATAATAAGGCCTTTTTCTTTTAATGAAATACCCGCTTTTTCGTGTTTGTCATTATTTTATGGATAAAAATGATCAAAAGCAGGTTTTTCTTTTATACTATCCCAGTCTTCTAAACTCGAAGCCTAGGTACCCGCATGTCTTAGGCCAACCCAAGACCTTAATTTGGACATATCTTAGCCTAACCCTAAAAAAAACATTTGGACATATCTTAGCCGTAATTTTCTGGGGTATTAACTTTGTATTATTTTTGTTAATTTAATGTGCCTTATCGTTAAATAATGAATATTATGGAAATTTCAAATTACTACCTTTGCATAGTTATGCTTTAGGAGTTTAGAAAAGGTAACAATGCTAAGTTAACGTATCTGGTGAAGGAATAATAAGTGTGAGCCAGTGCGGAAGATAGTTTGAGAATGTTTGATCTAGAAACGTTAGACTCAAATATAAACCCCATTTCGAACGATCAATGGAATTTGATCAGGAAATTTTTAAAATAATATTGGAAGAAAATCCGATTGCAGCTGTTAAACAATTGATTGAAAATTGCCTTCAACTCATTTCACTATGCACTACAATCTTAAGGAGATAGGAAAGATTTCAATATCGGTTAATGAATTCAATCAAATAAATATCAAAAGTATAGTTGCAAAAAAGAATCAACATTTGTTCATCTCCCCTTTTTCGACTACACAGTGAACTATTTTTTCGAGTAGATTTGTTAAAGGAGACAAAATGTGGACTATGTATCATATTAAGGTTGTAGAAAATGGACTAGTTAGTTCTGATGAAAAAACAATACCCTACCCCAAAACATGGGCCGCATCCATATAATAAAGTATCGTGCGTTTGGTAAGATATTGTATGATTGGCAAAATCTATTTTGAACTTCCTAAGCCAAATGAGACTATCACCGAGAGGTATCCTGTGCTCATTTGGATTGTCTACATGCAGCAATTGAAGAAAAAACGGCCAGCGTTAATCAAAAGAATAAGTGTGCGCTATCATTAAACTAACCTGCAGACTTACCTATCGCAAGAGATATAGCATAAAACAGCTTACCTAACATATTCGATTGTGAACTAATGAGTCATCCTTCATACTCTCAGCACTTAACTCATAAAAGTACGGTCTTTTAAATATTCTAGCAAATCCCCTGAAGAGAATGAAGATATCAACAACAAAAGATATTAAATAAACCTTAAACATCTTTTTAAAATCAAAATCAAATGATATTTACAAACAGTGTAATAGGTTAGTAGAAAGAATTAGTCTACCACGTCCAGAGGGCGAACTAACTTCTCCGCAATAACATAAAAAGAGGTGGCTTTAGTACGTTAGGCATTTGCAACGTCCCATCGTTGTTAATGAGGATAAATGCTATTAGTGTGGTTCACCCCAAAACGACGAATCTAAAATAAAAATTGAAGGACCAAACTCAGCATAATGGAAACATAAAATTAGTGTTGCTATAATTGTGCTGACCAGCTGGGAAAGGCTTCATAAACATTGATTTAGAGAGAACCGAAAAATCTTGACTTTTCCTACCAATCTATTAGCGTGGTTCAGAGTGTAAGAAATGCAAGGAATAGAAGTTTATGTGTGACAGATAGAGTAAAATCAATAAACCTTGGGTGTTAGAATATCGGTAGGACGCATTGCTAAAGGAAACGATACAAAATGGCGAAAAGAAATCCTAAACTTGACACTTTTGTAGCTGGAAGGACACAAGAGTAAGTAATAATCCTCGTTAGCGTGATTCGTACCAACAACCATAAATTCTTTGCAATCTAAAGTGTCAAAACAATCAGAAGTACTGCTCGAAAATGATATATCAGAATTATAAGAACAGGAATAAAATAAATCTTTTCTTTCTCTTTCTCCCTCTTTCTCCTTCTATTTTTTTATGCATTGGATTCTGCAGAGATATTAACTTTGTCTAGATTTTACTACTTCCATCCTCTCCCAATATATTTTTTTGTTTGAAATGTTTTTTCACCACCTTCTTTGATTTTAAGCCATTTATTTTGTATTCACTTGTTAGTTCTTAAGCTATATGTTTTCCATTAGTGTTTCTGGCTTAAAAGGGAAGATATTGTTTAATTTTTATATACAGGAAATGAGGGGAAATTTCTCGCCTAACTTTAACATAGAAGAAATCTCTATTGGCCTCAACATCGCCTTCGAGGAGTCGTTGGAATCTGCCAGAGGCCTTCTCGCCAGTCGACCCTGTTTCACTGGCTGAAGACTGTTGAGATCTTCTCTTAACTACACCCAACACAATAGTTAGGAGGTTGCAACCTGGGAATTTGTAAAGCTAGATTTTTGGAGTGATGTGGTAAAAAAAATGTCTGAGAGCAACGACTGAGTCATTGTGTTTATGTGCCATGGTGCAGAGTCCTGCTGCCACACGTACGGCCTTCCAGCAGGCACTTACTGGATTCAGGTCAACACTAATTCCTCCAAGCACTTAGGAAAACAATCCGTATTGAGTTTAGAGCCTTCTGAAGAGATAAAAGGACGCATAAAATGGCCATCGGAGATCCTGATCCGCATTAAACTCGTAAACATGGGTTGACTCATCCATTTCTTTCCTTGATCCTCTGCATTGTCTTCAAATTGAAATCCCAAGCACAGGGCGATCTTCACAGTAGAACAACTGAGTCTACTATAATGTGAACAAAGAGAACTGACGCCAGACAGCACGCATGCGCATAATTTAGAGTTGCCAACAGCAAAGAATTACCCATCGCACCGTGTATATAATGACTTATTGAGATAATTCTCAGCGCCTTCCTTAATTATAATGAACTAATTAAAGTTTGAAAGTAATTGGAATTCTTTAATCATCTTTCCTGCAGGATAATTTCGCATTTATTGTAACTCTTACGCGTTACTTTGTGAGTTTCCTATATTTAGATACACTAAATACATATATTACATCATAATTTTTGTGAGGCTAATTTTACATTTCTACAGACGAGGGTTTCTAATCCCGATAGACATATTTATGCTTATACTTATTCCTTTTTGTTTTCCGATAGTAAATGTGGTTTTGAAATATATTTTTAACTCTTACTTGAACGTCATTTCTTGAAGAACAAATCATCAGTTCACACCTTAGTACATATTTTTCATATTATTTTGTAAATTATTCAATTTATCTGAACTTCTATGGAGTAGAAACACGCAATTTTATTTAAGCCTTCACCAATTGCAATTCTTGGCTCTATGACTGCTTTTTATATTTTTTTATCTGTTAGAAAGTAACTTCATCTTTATTTCCCCCACGAGCACCGTATTTCTCGATGGACATCTTAAGAGGGCTATTGTTATAAATGTCACACTCGAGTTGTTTTTTGGGTTTTGTAGATATCCAGGTAGGATGAGACATTTAGTGTTGCAAAGTTTCTTTTGGTAATATTTGAACATCTATGAACAAATAAAATAGTAAATAATACAAATGGGTTCCATTATTAAATAAAATAAGGAGCAAAATGATAATCAGCTGTTTTATTAAAGGTAGTACTTACCGAATTACATTAACAACAGTAACCCTTGTAACATCGGCCTACAAATATCGGTGTCAGTTACATGGGCAATCAACTACGAAAAAATATTAAAATTACATGCATACACTTTGGTTAAGTTTATTATGGATCTTAAGTTAGGTCATGGCTAAAAGCTTTCTGACACCTTGGAAATTGTAGGGAATTAGATATATTCAGGTTAGGCGTTTACCTAGAGATAGGTCCTGTCAGATACAGGACCCTGCTGCTTTACAGACCCCATTCCAACCCGTTAAGAAGGACAGGAAACTGTACCAGCTGCTGGGTGAGCTTGTTCAAGGCAGAGTGTGCATCTTTATGGGTGACTTCAACAGACAAGTTGACTGGGAAACCAGAGCAGCCTGTGGCAAGAGCGCGCTACTCCTGGAGTTCGCCAACAACGAGTTCCTCACTCAATGGGTCAGAGAACCGACGAGAGGAGACAATATCCTTGACTTGTTCTTCACCTGTGAGGATGATATCGTTGAGGATCTCTCTGTAGGCGAAGAGCTCGGTGGCAGTGATCACCAGCTAGTTAGATTTAACGTCAAAATCCCGAAGGTAAGGTCTGTTGCCAGTCAATCAAGAAAACTTGACTTGAGAAAAGCAGACTTTGCAAGCCTTCATGCTGGGTTGACTGATGTAAGACTAGTGGTATGCGAAGAGGTTGAGGATTCGTGTAACAATTTCAAAAATAAGTTGATGAGTCTTCAATCAAGTTGCATCTCTCTGAAATGCCTCTGTAGGTCTTCTGTTTAACCAAAGTGGTTTAATCGAGAAATCGGCCAATTGCTTAGGGAGAAGAGAAATGCGTACTGGCGATCGAAGATCTCCGGTGCCTTTGACGAGTACCTGAGGCTAGCCAGGAGAGTGAAGTCCAGCATAAGGGCGGCTAAGCGTACTGAGGAACTCCGAGTGGCGAGACTCTGCAAGGAGAATCCCAAGGAGTTCTTCGGCTATTTAAATATCCGTAAACCAATCCATCGTAGGATTGGGCCCTTAATGTACGAGGAGGGTGCATTAACTCACTCAGATACAGAAAATGCTAACCTGCTCAATGACTACTTCTCTTCAGTGTTTACTGAATAGTGTGGTCCCATCCCCCAGCCAACGACTTCCTACTCGGGGAAAAAGCTGGAGGATATGGACTTCACCGAAGGAGAAATTTAGAAAAAGATCGCTGACCTAAAGACGAATAAGTCCGCTGGACCGGACGGGTTTCTATCCAAGATGTTAAGGGAAGTGTGCGATGAAGTATCACGACATCTGTGCGCTATCTTTAACATGTCAATCCGGACAAGATGCGTCGTTCCTAGAGATTGGCGTGAGGCGGAGGTGACTCCGATCTTCAAGAAAGGAGACCCTAGCCATCCGTCAAACTACCGACCCATCAGTTTGACTTTGATATTCGGTAAACTTACAGAAAGCATGATAGTGGACAAGATAACGTCTTATTTAGAGTCAAACCTGCTACTGATGAGTTCCCAGCACGGCTTCCGAAGGCAACGGTCATGCCTGACGAACCTTGTGGAGTTCTTCCACTTCGTGTTCAGTGAGCATGATCTGGATGAAGCGGTGGATGTTGTGTACTTTGACTTCCAAAAGGCCTTTGATAAGGTACCACACCACCGCCTTCTCCGGAAAGTGCATGCACAGGGCATAGACGGCAAGGTAGCAGGTTGGATAGAGAGCTGGCTAAGTGACAGACGGCAATGAGTAGTGGTGAATGGATGGGCCTCTGAATGGGCGCCCGTATCTAGCGGTGTCCCTCAAGGTTCCGTCCTGGGACCACTACTGTTTATTATCTATGTCAACGACATGGACGGAGATATGGTTGCCAAAATCTCCAAATTTGCTGACGACACCAAGCTTGGTATCAATGTAGCAAAGGAAGGGAACACTGCCCGCCTCCAAGAGGACCTTCAAAGGATTTAGGAGTGGTCGGACACGTGGCAAATGCCTTTCAACGTAGGAAAATGCAAAGTAATGCATATCAGGCACCAAAACCTTAAATCTCTGTACATCTTTAAGGGCACTGCTCTTGAATCGAGTGACATTGAAAAGGACTTGGGTGTTACTATCACTAGCGACCTTAAGTTCTCGAAACAGTGCATCGAGGCAGAGAATAAAGCCCAAAGGATATTAGGCTACACAAAGCGCCAGTTTGGATACCGTAACAAGGAGATAGTACTTTGTCTGTACAGCTCCCTCGTTCGGCCGCACCTGGAGTATGCCGTACAATTTTGGAGTCCTTCGTTTCGAAAGGACATCGCAAGGTTGGGACGCGTACAAGCTAGGGCAACCAAACTGATTTCCTCTATCCGACCTAGAAGTTATGAGGATAGACTAAGGGAATTATATCTGTTCTTGCTGGAAACCCGTAAAATGAGTGGTCAGCTCATCGAAGTTTTTAAAATACTTCGAGGGTTCGACAGTATTGAGTACCGGGATATTTTCACACTAAGTGAGAACAGAACGCGCAATCACGGCTTCAAACTTGAACTAAAGCGTTACAACCGCAATCTGTGTGAAAAATTTTTCACCTGCAGTATCTGCGGTAAGTGGAACGCACTTCCAGTGGAAGTTATCAACAGTGAATCTGTTGACCAGTTTAAGTAAAGACTAGACAAAGTCTTGAAAAGTGGCCGTTTAAGCAGCCATGTGCCCGCTCGATTGCTAGTCCAAAGGTACCCTCTTTGAATGGACCGTAAGGTATCCTAGGGTACTTTCTTTCCTTGTAACTCCTTATAACAGTGGAGGAGAGAAGGAAAAATAGCAATAAGTTATCTATGCCCAAAACAAACCAAAATAATAAAGAGAATAAAAATTACTAAAACATGTAACAAAAGCAACATATAACAGATAAGCAGATGAAGCTCTGTGAAAATTTCAGCTTCACCAAACGGATACAGGAAACTCAATACCACGTCCAGAACTGAGGTCAGCCTCATGCAGCGTGC
Organism: Ceratothoa steindachneri; assembly: GCA_963969495.1. NCBI lineage: Eukaryota > Metazoa > Arthropoda > Malacostraca > Isopoda > Cymothoidae > Ceratothoa > Ceratothoa steindachneri. Next base: position 141,338,814 of record OZ018330.1, on the reverse strand, counting down.
GTATCAGTATTCTTTCCTCCACAGTATAGTTACCTGTTTTAACCATTATCATATCATTATCAGTCCTTGTGGACATGTTATTTCATATTAATCATCAAATATTCCCTATGTGTTATATAAAGAAAATTTAAGGGTAACTTACCGCATGCTGATACCAGGATTTCATACATTTCAATAGAATTCCCATTGTAGATATTTAAAAAAAATAAAGGAAGCTTGTAACTTAATTTTGGTTTTTAGCTGTATTGGACATGCAGACCCATAACACTACACAACGGTACCATGTTGTCCTGAAACCATTGTATGCCGGACATAGACTTGTAACATGGAGCATTGTCCTGCTAGAAAATCACATTCCGAGCAATTTTGTAGAGGTCTCTGGGTAAGGGCAGCACCTAATCTCTCAGAACAGCATGGTACATGTCTAAATTCACGGTACCATCACAAACGATGATACGACCGACAACCGCACTTGACATGCAATTCCATACCACTACAGAGCGGTACGATGTTTTAATGTTGGCACTATGCACTTTCGATTTCACAGCTTTATCGGCCTCATGCGTAATTTAACGTTATCTGGAGTGGATAAGAACTGGAAAGGGAAGTTGTCTTACCATAATAAACATTCTCACAAACGCAAGGTCCATTGCGGGTAGCACGTGTCTAAGCCGATAATCGTCGCTTCTGCTAAAGTTTGACCGTCTGTCCATTAATGTTGCAGCTGAACTGCGGTTTCCTTATAATCATAAGGCTCATTTGACACAGACCTTTCTTCAAGTTAAGAACTGACCATGGGTTACCCAGATTAATGTCGGTCTTGGATGTTACCACTTTCTCTGATCCTCTTCAATACCTCTGTAACACCGGAATGTGAGCTGCCGACCATCCGGGAGATTTATCGACAACTGAGACCATCGTTGCCTGGCGTGCGTATAAAAATTCTTTCTTCTACGGAAAATTTAAGTGTTTTCAACATTATCATATCATTATCATATACGTTTTAAATGGATTTTCATATTAATCAACAAATATTATGTGTTATATGAGGAAACTTTGACCGTACCACATCGGATACTTATAGCAGGGTTTAATCCATTTCAATAGCATCCCCCATTTAGATATTTAAAAAAAGTTAAAGAGAAGCTTCTACTTTAATTTTGCTTTTCAGATGTATTGGAGGCGTAAATGTAAATTGCTTTTCAGATGTATTGGACACGTCTATGTAAACCTACATCAACATATTTATAGACATACATAAATAATAAAAATTCACTTGTCCAAAAACTTTGGGCCACGACTATATTTCACAACAAACGAAAAGGCGTAAAAAAGATAAACTCGTAAAATGCGTAAAGAACACCATAATTAGAGTCTCTATAGAATGCGCTATTGCATTAAAATACTACATATTACTGAGAACCACTTAGTTAAAATATAAACATTCAATATTCACGGAAAAAAACCACTACTGTCTAAGACAAGGGGACGGTAAATTGCTTTCAAGCCAAACAATTTCGCTTTGAACAATCAATGCCCTTTCATATCAGTGGATATGAAATATAATTTTCAAAAGAAGGCCATTCTATTAATATCTGAACATATTATTCAAGAAATGCTCATGTTGACAAATGTTACATCAATTGCAGGGCTAATATGGCATTGGAGACGCTAAGCACTGTACTGTGAATTAAGGTAAAGAAAAACTGGTAAAACGCGCTGTTTCTGTATGTACTCACACGATACAGCTTAAAGAAAATATTAGAAAGCCATTGGAGACGATTGGCGATTATTTTTTGTGTGTGTGGTTCATCTTAAGAGCTTTTTGATTAAAGGTAATAGAAACTTAAGCTAGCATGGCTACATTCAGTCTCTTGGCTCTTGACAACCATGTTTCCATTTCTTTGATTATCTCGAAGGTAAATATAATATGATTTTTTAGTCTTCCAAAATAAAACCCCCTCGCCAAGGGCAAGGAGATAAAAATAGTGCATGTGAGGGATAGATCTTCATATAGTATGTAATATAAAACGACCACTAAGCCCCGACAACATTTAATAAAGTAATTTAATAAAGTAAGTTAATGGAATATTTTTTATTAACATAAGCGATTAGCGACATTTATCTTGCTTTTGTGGATTAAACTTATTCAACACTTATTAAACTGTCATCTTTCGTTCCATCAGTTCATTATTTTTTCAATTAAACTTAAAACTCATTCTCCGTAAGAAATCTCTTTTTTCACAACTGCTTCTTCATTCGCCCTTCATGAGGCTCTACAATGAAAGGATAATAACGCCAACAGAAATCTATACAAGTTTCTCGTTTTTCACCATTTGACTGCTACAAACTTGGATAATGGTAAAATATAGTTTTGTTATACTAAATCTCCCCCCTTTTTAATGGTATGTCGTTACTTTAGCTATATTGATTGGTTTTCTATAAATCTTTTCAAATCTCCCTTTCATTTAAATTGGAAATTTTAAAGCTTCCTGTAGATTGATAGAATTTAAGGAAAAAAAGATATATATATATAGATATATATATATATATATATATATATATATATATATATATATATATATATATATTATATATATATATATATATATATATATATATGTAATAACAACAATCATTTTTATTTTAATTTTGCTTTTAATTGTAAATAAAATTTTAGCAATGAATGTTAAAGCTCTGGTTATATAAACATTTTCCGAATTTTTAGCCAAGCTAGGCATATTAGTCGTGCTAATGGCATCTCAGTAGTTCACAATACTCCAAAGCCTTTAAAAGTTTCATTTACAATCTGTCTCGCTGGAAAAGATTTATTGTCTTCCAGCATTCTAGCTAGAACCTTTTGACCTGTTTACATACACATATTTTAAGGAGGTACACCGGGCCAGAGCCTATGTAACTAGTAACTTAAACTATGCATATGATTAGGATTAATTAGTGCGTAATGAATTTAAATTAATCACCGGTGTCATAATAATAATAATCTTAATGAGTGTATAATATTGTAATTCTAATCAAATTTATATTACTTAGCTCACATGCATCGTTGAATCCAAAGGCGGCATCTAAACCACTGATGTCGAAATAATTTCCTTCAGTCTTTCCACGGCGTGAGTTGTAAAGCAGATCCTACCCTATAATGCACATCACTGGATAAACATATGCCTGATTCTTCCTCTGCCTCAAAATATGATCGCAAAAAATGGCTTAGTTCCATGAAAAAGAAAAGGAGTCGCTACCTGCCAATCGACTAACGTCGAATCCCCGCTCGATCGCCCAACTCCGTCAGATAGCTCTTATAGTAAACAAGGCAAAAATCTGTTTGTTCAGTCCTAATTCATACTCGAACAACTAGCTTCTCCGTGGGATTATCTTGGATGTCTAACAAGTAGTTAGAAAGAAAGGCCTCCTGCTTTCTTTGTTCAACTCAGCACTGCACCCTCGTTTTAGTAAGCATTAAATTCCTTCTCTGAGTTCCATACTCGTTTATTCCAGTGATATTATTCATTCGTATTCTTAAAGTGTTAGGTCGTTAAAACTGAGCCATCGCAAGTGTGCTAGAGGTATCGACAACGAACAGCTTTTACGACACAAAATCTTAGTTATTATTTGAGTGTTGAGAAGTGTAAGTCCATTTTGCTTTGTGGAAGTGAAAAACTCCCAGCTCGATCTGCAAATCTTATTCCAAAGAACGAAAAGGAATAGTTTCGCTTTGCTTTTTCATGTTTTTCAAAGAAACTTGAAAATTAATTCTTGAAAATACGAAGAGGTTACTTCAGTCTCTTTGCATAAAACATTCACTTGGAGATTGTTACTTGCCTACCCATTAAGAAAGCAAGCTTAATCATGTCTAGTACTTTAGATTTCGTTCTCCTTTTTATATTTTTTACCAGTGTTCCTTTTTAACTTTACCCATTCTTTATCAACAAAGATAGTTGCTCTTCTTTGATGATCGCAAGTTAGAGTAATCTATTTTGTAGTAATCCTTTGTCAGATTCCCTCAAAGTTTTATTAACCTTTGGTAATGTTTAAACTTTGAAATTACGTTTATAAGAAACGTTATTTTAAAAGATTTTGAATTATTCTTTAGCCTCGGTTTAGGTTGGTTTTATTTACTCCCTTTGTGTATTAGAATCGATTCAGCGGATTTTCTTTTCGTCATTCCTCGTTTGTTTTTCCTTTTTACTTAAAGTCCATTCTTCGCTTACATAATAGCATTAGAAAATTGCCGAGTAAAATGGATGCATTTTCCGTCAACGTATGTCCTTTTGTTCAATATTTGTTTTGCAAGTATAGTAGCAGGAAATTGTGTGTGTGCAGATATATAGAAAGTGAAAGCTGCGTGTGGTCATAGGTTCTTGTGGTTGTAATATGTATTGCTATTATCAAATTATCTGGAAATCAAATTTTGGTATCATTTCCGAAATCCATTGACTGCCGTCAAACCAATAACATGTTTTTGTATAATGTTGACCACAGATTTTCACCTTTTTCTGCATATTTAGGGGAGGCCAATGCATTTTAGTGTGTGATACTCCCCAAGGATAGTTACAGTATAAAGCAGCAAACACAAAATCGACCTGAATCGGAATCTATCTGTCAAATAAACACATCCGATACACGATGTAGTTAAATCAATTTGGCTAACCTGGAATCAGTCTTTATACTATATTTGTATATATATATATATATATATATATATATATATATATATATATATATATATATACTTTAAATATTAATTTAAAAAATATGTTTTTCTTTTCAGATGAGAGATCACAAGATAAAATATAGCTGGGCAAACAAGAACTGGAGGGTGGCAAAAAAGTTATTTTTTTTACTCTTGAAACCGATTCGCAAGGTTTGGAAATAAGTGATCAATGAATAGGCCAAAAATTTGCTAAAATATTCAAAACAATTTCGAAAAATTGCCATAGAATGAAGGAGATATGGTAACCAAGGAGTTGTACGCTAAGTTTAAAAGATTTTAAATTATTGCTCTAAGAATAGCTCACTTAATCATGTCACATAAGTGGTACATAAGAAAGCATTTGATCGATAACTTGCTGGAGAATAAGAGACATAATGGAGTTTAAAAATAAGAAAAGATCCGCGCCCCAATGGAAATTATGATAAATGCTGCTCACCAGCAGATAAATTGACATTTATTACTGATTAATAATCAAGAAATTGAAACTCCTTGAAGACGGAGGAAAAGTTGACATTTTTGTCTTTTTATATTTATTAATTTAATTTTATCCTATTTACTCTCCCCCCGGTAAATTTTATTTGTAAAAGTGTATAATCGTATATAAGATGGCTAGAAAAGATGAGGAGAAATGATTAAAGAAAGACGTTGGTACATTGTAGTAATAAACCCCGAAACCTTTAGTTGTAAAATGGATGAATTTTTGGATATTTTGATAAAGGCGTATCCGTTCTTAATGAAAATACTGAGAAATATAGATTATCAATCGTACTTCATGAAATTAAATATTTACAAATGATAGTTACGTGTGATAAAGCTTTAAGCAAACTAATTATATGGGGTTCTAACCTAGTTTAGTTTAGCAGATAAAAATCATGAATTCAAAAGAAATTATTGAAAAAGGAATAAAGCTGACAATGTTGTATTACAGCTCTTGACTCTAAACTGCAAGAGATGTCAAGATTTTGAGGAAAATATTATTCAAAAAAATAAAGAGACTCAACTTTATCCAATAAATGCCTTCCCTTCAGGATGTAATGGAAGAGGACAAAATGTAATAAGGAAATAAATGACTGTAAAAGGAGGTAAGAGTGAAGAAGCTTCTCTGAACGTAGAAACGTATCTCAAATGCTTTAAAAAACAGAAGCTTCAAAATTCTCCCCTGGAACATTTGTTATACCTTTTTTCTATAAGTAATTTTGAAACTAGCCATGGCCTAATTTAATGACTAATTTAATGTTCCTTTCATTTTTTCCAAATGAAAGTGCATAAAAATCTTCTAAGTAAATGTATGGTGAATAAGAGACAAATAAAAGAACGTGGTTTTCGAGAGGAAGGACAAGTTAAACATTTCTAGGTGCGGAGTAAGATGTATGTAGGATAAGATAATATACATTATTTTGAGAATTAGACATAAAATTTTTTAACGAGAATTACAACAAGATTTATAGATGAGTTCATTAATTAAATTGCATTTCTATCATTAGCTAGATAAAACTTCTCTACTATAATTAAACTTTCCTTGATAAATTTAGGGCCACAGAAGCTCTGGCGCGTAAATGAATACCCGAGATTAATAGATGACCCCAAAATCACCTAGTGACTTAAAAATCGAATGATATAAATATATCTTAATAATTATTTATGATTACTCTATATAAAAATGAAAATTACAAAATAGAGTTAATGTGATTTATTTGTAAAAAATACTGTTGCGTGAAGTCATTCATTTCCGGCTTTGTTGACAGATTCTCTTTCGAGGGAATTTTCAATAAAGGCGGTCAATAATTCGGATTACTCTACTAAAATATCTGGATCCACTATTATTGTAGCCACTATTGGATTTGATTAAGCATAAACGTAGTATTATATTGGTTAGATCTTTAGAATTTAAAGTTCGTCTTACCATCATTATTATACAAACACAATGTCCAAGAATGACAATTCCCGATCTTTTTCGCCTCCAACCAATACAACCAATATCAATATATATATATATATATATATATATATATATATATATATATATATATATAATTAGGTAAAAGGCCATGTTTTATGCAGGTACTATTGAAGTCAACAGCTGTGGCTGCATTATTAATTTTAACTTGTATTTTCTTAATACTTCTTACAAGTTTTTAATGGGGAACATCCGAGAATGACATTCTTTATTCCTAGACGTCTTTCAACCATGTTAGGTCATTTTCAGGGAATAAACAGAAATCGTAGTTTCAGATTTTCATTTCTGCACTATGCGTGTCGATACCGTGTTCTGAAATTAAGATGATGTCCGCATCAATTTCCCTGAATACATTTACGTAAAGAAGTCTTTTCTTCGTCCAGCCGTTGGTATTAATTTCCAATATCTTCAGTGAGTTGTGTAATATGATGAATTGCTTTTACCTATGCTTCTTCGTATTCTTCTTCTTCTTTGGGGCTGACTCAGTGGTTTTACTGTGCCCAGAACTTCCTTCTTCGGAGGGAGACTCGGGGTTTTAGATCTATTCTTTGTAGCTCATGTACGGGTGCAGGGGCCCTCATCGTTGTCAGAAGAGGAAGATCCCTCCTCATTTTCATCCTTTTATTCTTGTTTTTGATTCGAGTCCAGTGTCCCTAAGGACCCTTGCTTCCTCTTCCGATTGGGGCTGGTCCATGTCCTTAGTCTCGGCACATTATGAAATGAACCCAGATGAAACTTTAAAAAGTTTCACTAGTGCTACCTTTAATTCGAGGTTTTGGGTTTCAGAGAGATTTCTTTGTCCGATGTTCTTCTTTCCAGGGAAGGTGCTTAGGGAGAACATCTTAGTGAGGGTCTCCATAGACTTTCACGTCCTTACTAAGTCCTCTTGTGATGTCTTCTTTTTGGAAACCAAAGGGTAATTATGGTGTTTGGAGTGAAAAAAAAATATGAAGTGGTAAAGGAGGTAGCGGTTAGTGCGCGTATGTTGGGGCATGAGTCCAAAAAGTGGTGAAAAAACGCCTCCTCTCATTTTCCTGTTGGTCCCACGCCCGTTTGCTGCCAGAGTGATGGGTAAATGGGATGGATCTCGAGTGGAAACTTCAAGAGGAGTGAATTATGGTGGAATTAATGCAGTAGCTGCTGAATCAACGGCCGCTAAAGTTTTGCCACCCCCTCTCGGGTAATTACCCCATTACTGCATCCAACTACATAGAAACAGGTGTACTTTCCTCTATGATTCTGGCCGGGTCCCCCGGGCGATGAAGATCTCTCCTCCATCCGGGACTCGCAGTTATGCTCCAGTTTTGAGATAATTTCTGAGTTATGCTTACGCTGTGGGCTAGTCCTTAAACCAGTTTTCACATAAGCCCTTAATTATGTCAGTTCAAGTGGCCGGCATAGTTAAGACGAAATCAATGAATGGCAGACATCCAAGCAGGTTCTCACGCAACGCGATGGACGGGAGCAGTGAGGTGCTTAAGCCCGCATTGAGTTATGAATCGTCGATGAAAAAGTATTCTCTCTTTTTAAGGGTGAGGCGTAATTCACCAAGGGACTTGCAAAATAGGCGCTTTTCTATGTCGTCGGTGCTCAAGGTCTGTTAATAAGCAAATAAAAAATGCTTTATCCCAAGGTTGTCAGCAAAGCGTATGAGTCAAATATTTACCCCTCTTGGAATTATTCAGAATTGAATGAATGAATTATGTATATAGAAAGAACAGAGGGATCACTGTGTAACAAAGGCAAACAGGTAGTCGTAGAGTTAAAGGGTACGGAAATAACTTGAGAGGGAATAGGAAGAGTTGATAGGTCGGTGGCTAGAAACCGATGCGTGGTGTGGTTGGGTGAGTCTCGGGGTGTTCGTGACTGGACGACGGTTGGGGGGTAGTCAGGGAGGAGATCGTGTCTGCTTAGTCGGAAACGTGTTATTCATGATGCTCTTAACCTTTGCATAGAACGGTATGGGTTCCGGGTGGTCATGATCTGCGGGGTATTGCAAGGCCACCAAAACATGCCATCTTGCGTGTAGTGTGGTGTATATGTGGTCTCTGGCGAGTTTCTTGAGTAGTTTTGTGAGTCTGGTATAAACGTCTGTGTTGAGGGGTGCTAATTTGTTGCTGTCCTGTAGTGTGGACATTCTCGCTTACAAGGGAGAACAGCAAACGCGCTTCAGAGCAGAGTTCTTTATATGCTAAGCCTTCTGCTGCCAGCTGGCACTCGCAGCTACGAGTGACAGTAGGGCGTACGTGAAAAGAGGTCGCAGAGTGTTTTATATAAGTATAACTGTAGTTTTTTTGCGGCTCTTGCTTGTGTTATGTTCTGGTGTATATTGAACCTAAGGGACTTGTCAAAAGTTATCCCAAGGATTTTTGTCTGGTGTGTGTAGTCGAACCTTGTCGGGTTTAGGTGGTTCATGTCTGGTGCGTGTGAGAAGATTTGTAGGTTGTGCATGAAGTGATCTCTTGCGCCGAAGATTGTCATCAGTTTATTCTGAAGATTCCTGGCAATCAGCCATTTATCCTCGTATTCTGTCTTCACGTTTACTATTATTTGTGCGTGGTGCGCGATCTTATCTGGTCCACGGCCGCTGACGAGAATCGTCTCGTCATCAGCGTAGGACACTGCGTATGCATGACAGAAGTTTTCGGATGGGCATGGGGTGTCGTTTCTGTACATGATGTAAAGTCTGGGTACCAATACGCTTCCTTGGGAAACGCCGGGCGTGGTGTGAAGGGTTTTGAGAGGGTGTTGTTTTAATTTATGTGGCATCTCCGTTCAGTAAGGTAGTACGAGAGGAGGAGCCTTCTGGTTCAGAGAGTTAACTTCGTCTTGTTGGCAAGTTTCCAACAGAATCCCTTCTGTTACACCTTATCAAAGGCCTTCTCCACGTCCTTGCTGGTGGAAAGTGTCTTTTCTCGTACCTGGCGTTTTTTTTTGTATTCTATCGTGAACGATGGTCACCACCGCCTGAGTGGACCGGCTCCTCCTGAACACGTATTGGTGGGGGAAGAACAACTTCCTCTCCTCCAGGTAGTCTCGTAAGCGGCAGTTGATCATACGTTCGGGTATTTTGCCGAGGTGCGTTAATAGAGCAATAGGCCTGTAATTGTTTGGGCGTTTCGGGTCTTTGTTAATTTTGTGTAGAAGTATGTATGTTCTGAGGGACTGAATATTTTGGGGAAGTGGCCTGAGGTTAGTGAGGTGTTTAATATTTGTGTAAGTGTAGGGTATATGTTTGCGATGAGGTTGTGTATTAGTGCGGCTGGTAGCCCGGAGAGGCAGGGTGCACGTTTTGGTGTTCTTTTAATGTAGTGTTTTGTTTCCTTGACGGTGATGGGAGTGGTCAATGTAGATGTGTAGTCGAGCAGCTCCATTCGTATCAGGGGGCGGGCCTTAGCTCGTGAGCTTGCGCCCCACACCATTCCTGGACTTATTGGAAATGCTCTTGCGCGTGTGGTTTAGGTGAGTTGTGTGTGTGTGTGTGTACTCTGTCCCATTGGGACATAAATGCGTCGAGGATAATATTGGTTTCTGTAAGTGTTTGGTTATTTACTTAGGATTGACAAATTTCAGACCCTGAATGCTACAAGATATTTAACGAATCAGTCATAAGAAATGACAATATAAAATCTGGCCTGGAGGAGATCGTCGAAAATTCCTCATCAGAGGATTCAAAAGAAGACGACGAAAAAGAAGATGAAAATGCTGAAAATGAGGAGGGATCCTCCTCTTCTGACAACAACGAGGGCCCCTGCACCCGTACACGAGCTACGAAGAGCAGGTCCATAACTCCAAGTCCACCTCCGAAGAAGGAAAACCCTGAGCACAGTACATACAGTATAGCCGCCCAGCCAACCCCAAAGAATAAAAAGAAGAATACAAAGAAGCATAGGTAAAAACAATTCACCATGTTAGGGAACGCACTGTAGATACTGGAAATTAATACCAACGGCTGGACGACGAAAATAACTTTTACGGAAATGTATTCCGAGAAATTGATGCAGACATCATCTTAATTTCGAACCACGAGATCGACACAAGTAATGCAGAAATTATAATCTGGAACTACAATGTGTTGATCACGAATTATTCGCAGGCGCGGTTTGATGGTGCCGCTATTGCAATAAATAAAGAGATTAAATACAAGCAAATAAGAAATCTAGAAGAATCCTACCTCGCAAATGAGCTCGAACTCGACATAGGAAAGTTGGTGACTGCTACCGGATATTAACCACCAAAAGGATTCGTGTTACCGATTCACATTCTTACTGGCTTATTTGGAAGAAGAGCCTGCACTATATTAATGGGGGATCTGAACGCCAGATGCCGAGAATCAGGTTAGAGAACCTTTAGCGGTATAAGAAGAAATCTTGACCTATTGCTGGTCATAAATATGCACAGCGAATAGGCCCCGTCTTCCCCACCTTTGTCAGAGCATGAAGTGCTACTAATCAGACATCTGTCTAATGAATCGTCAGCTGCCGTTCAATTACTACTTGGAACCAGTCCAGATACTATGTAGTGACCATATAGGGATCCTACTCACTATCAACAGCAACCCTATACAAGTTCCGCCCAACCTGGACGAGACGATTCTAGAGGAGATTGACGAGGCACTCGATAACCTAAATAACCATCTCATCAGCGCAAATAGGGCTTGTATCCCTAAATCCGAGTATAGGACCATCTCTACCTACAGATGGACCGAATGCATGAAGGATTTCTACCGCGAGCTGAAATTATTGTATGAAATTAACATCAGGAATGCATCAGTTCTCTCAATGCAACGAAGTAAAGAAATAAAAGAAGAACTCAACCAGTTGATCCTCAAAAAACAATGGAGACGATGGGATGATGCGATCGATAGCCTCGATCACGAAGCAACTCCCAAAGATTTTTGGAAAAAGATTAGAAATCTCAAAGTATCTACTGGGAAGAAGAAGATCGGGTTAAAAAAAGAAGATGGAAACATCGAAACAGAAGAAGGAAGAATTGAAGAGATATTCAGAATAATTGAGAAAAAATCTTCAGTATAACTGAGGAGGAAAACTTAGAGTATGACCTAGAGTTTGAAAGCAACATCATAGACAAGCTTAATGAACAAATACACAAGACGAACCATCACCACCAGGTGAATAGATAGCGCGACGGAGACGCCGAGATTACCGAAGAAGAACTACTCAGCGCGCTCCGCCCATTCAGACAAAATGCCGCGTGACAATCAGGGCTTACAAAGATAAACTTGTAAAAGGCACTAGCCAATGTCATCGAAGAGATGAGAAGGATATATAACGCTTGTCTGAACACGAGTTACTTTCCAGATGCTTATAAAACGGCTAAGATGATTTTCTTGCCTAAGCACGAAGAGGACCCAACGTTGAAGGAGAGCTTTCGGCCAATTTCACTTCTAGAATTTGGCGGGAAGCTCTTCGAGGAGATCCTCAACCGAAAACTGTTGTCTTACCTGGAGGAGAATTCCCTCTTTAACCCACATCAATTCAAGTTTAGGAGGAAGCGAAGTACGGAGATGTCGAGTAATTTCATCACGGAAAAGCTACTAGCCCAAGTAAAACGGGGAAGAAGTTATGTGGACATTGTTTGTCGGAATTTATCAAAAGCGTTTGATAAGGTGTGGCAACGATGAATGCAGTATAAGATCTTAAGACTGGGCCTAGGCGAAAACTTAGAAAGAACTCTCTGTGACTATCTCATGGAGAGAGCGGCGTACATCAAATTAGGGTGCACGGACGGACCAAAGTTCCGCTCATTGCGGGCCTCCCGCAGTGGGGGAGGGGTGCCTGTTTTCTAACCCCTACTTGATTTACACCGCTGATGTCCCAGCCCCTGTAAGCCCCACTTGCCTCAACATTCAATTCGCCGATGATTTCACCCAGATAATCACTTTTCGATTGAGGAATGCGCATTGGCAAGCTTGTATGACAGCAGAAGAAATTGAAAACCTTAACACCTACTAGGCCTGGTGGAAGATACGCACCAACCAGGAAAAGTTCAAAGTAGTCTCTTTAGGCAGGAGACTACTTTACGACGTCAGTGTGGGGGATAGACGTTATCCCTACACGACGGAGTGCAATGTATTCGGAATGAAGATTACTTCCACCGGGTACAACAAGCACGTCCAAGACAGAATTACCAAGGCCACTGCTGCACTCAAAACTTTATACATGTTCACAAATCTTCGTGAAAGCAATACGAAAAAGATCTACAATGCACTTGTAAGATCGACGCTGTTATATCCAGCTTCCGCCCTCTCATGTGTCTCGAAGACACAAAAAGCAAAAGAGGAAACTACAAGTGGTGAAGAATAAATGTATGTATCTAATTACAAGTAAATACAGGCGAGAGAGAAGACGCCAGGAAGAGCTGCACCGGGTGGCCGGGATAAGTCTCATTAACGTTGTCATAAAATAACGGACAAGGAATATGCAGGAAATGGTAAATCGAAAATTGGAACGATGATATCGTCCAAATTATTAACCAGAACGAAAGAGGCATTAGTCGCGCCAGATTTCCGCGCTCCGCTGGGCTTTTAGCTGGCGGAGCAGAAGGGCCGTTCTACACATGAAAGAATGTTTTTACCCAGACCAAAGAAACCAACCACAAAAAAGATTACCCAATTATGAAACCTCACCGATAAAGACCCAAAAAATACCCAAAAAGACATTCCAAGAAAAAACAAAAGACACGATTTATACTCACTGCATAATATACAAAAAACAAAGACACTAAGTACAACACTAAACTAATTAAAGTCATTTATTACCACAACCGCATATGGGCATATCATACCCAAGAACATTATTTTTTTAAGACAAATGGCTTGAACGCCATATTATATAAACTATCTCAAAGACAACAAAGGAGCCGCAAAGCAAAAAATACTTAAAAGAGATAGGCTTGCTTACCAGGCTCTCAGCATCTCTTTACGCCCTACTACACTTCTTTCTCTTTTCACCACTTGTCCATTTTCCGCTATATGTCCTCGCATCCTTTTTTACCCCCTACCCACACCTACACTCTTACATAAAATTGTAATTGTCTGACTATTTGTCGCTCCCGTCTAGTTTTCTGCCAAAGGAGGTAAAGGACATGAACTTTGAAAACTTGTTTCTTTTAACGGCGGTCAACTCGGAGACGCTGAGATGTTGGGAGTATGGTTTTCGGCTAAAGTTGCACGTTAATTGCCAGTTTCCTCATTTGAATAATGACGGCTTCGGCCATCAGCAATCTTCTGCGCTTTTGTATTCTCAGGATGATGAAGTTGTCCTTATTCAGGTTTTCACGGGTTAAGTTAGTGCCATGAGAGTAAGCGTGTTTTTTAATCGCGCCATCTTGAAGGTGAGCTATCAGTCGCCTTGACAGGGTTGGGGAGCTTACGCTGATGTACTTTAAATTGCGGCGTTTGCAGTCACTGACTTTGCACGAATATTCGTACACGACGTTAGTCTCTTGGAGTTCGCTCGTCGGAGGAAGACAGCTGTTCTTCATGATTCAACTACTTGTTTTCTTGGTCTTGTTGTATATAATTAGATTTATATCCGTATTAGGGTCGTTTGGGGTCACGCTACGATGGAGAATGGCCTTGAGAACCTTTTCGTCTTCATGATAGCCGGTGTTCATATTGGTCTTGTAATAAAGGTTGATATTATTCTTCTTCGTAGAAGACCTGACGCCAGGACCACCAGCCAAGTTCATTTTCTCTTTCATGGTGGCTTCAATGGATTTTTGGGGTATCCGCTGTTAACGAGAAGTCGAGAAATCCTTTTAGGTTTGAGATTAACTGCCGTCAACGAGGATGAATGAGAAATTGCCCTGTTAACCAAGGCATTGGAGACTGATCTCTTGTAACGTTCAGGACACTCAGAAGAACCGTTTAAGCAGAAGCCAAAGTTCGTGGCCTAACCGTATATTTGGGTCACAAATTTGGACTGCTGGGCACTTATGAGGATGTAAAGAAAGGGAAAGGATCCTTAATCTTCCGTTTCCTGGGTGAAGTTCAGACAGGAGTTGTTCTTAAATGTTTGAACTAGGCGTTCACATTTTCGAGGTTATTCATATTCAAAATTATGTCATCGATATGGCGCGCGTAGATGGGAGACTTGGGCGCTATACTGCTTTTGAAAATCTTGTTCTCAACTGAGGCCATGTAAAAATTGGCAAAGAAGACGCCAAGGGGTGACCTCATCGCGACGCCATCGATTTGCACGTACATTTTTCCATCGCGCCGTAGCACGTGGCTTCTTTGAGCATTCTTGGAGGAGATGTCGCATTATGTCTTCGGGAATGGTGAGGGGTGTGGGGGGCCTTCAGTATGGTAAATGGCATTATTTATCAATTCGATGGTTTCATTAACGGGAACATTTGTGAATAGAGATTCTATGTCCATAGAAACTAGTACGGCTGATGGTTGGGAAGTCTGAAATATATCTAGAAGAGTTGGAGAGGAGGGCAGCGTGTAGTCTGATGGGCTGTAGGGCACGATGATAAAATTGTGAAATTTTACCAAGTGTTAAGTCACGCTTGGTGACTTAACACTCTTGGATGGGGCGAAGGCGATTTCCAGGTATATGTGTTTTTACATTGCTGTAGGTGTAACCCATCCTGAAGTCGCCTTTAATTAGAAGAATCTTCATAGGGTTGGTGGTGGTGTTATTTTTTCTACTGAGTTTGTTGAGCTTCGTTTTTAGTTCGTTGGTGGGATTTCGCCTTATATTCTTTAATTTGGTAGTGTCGTGCAGTATTGTTTTTATCTTGTTGAGGTATTCTTCTTGGCTCAGGATAACATAGATTGAGGATTTATCGGCTCTCCGGATGAAAATATCCTTGTTCTCTCTGAGTTCTCTTGCAGCCGACCTAATATGGATATAAATCTAATTATATACTACAAGACCAAGAAAACAAGTAGTTGCATCATGAAGAACAGCTGTCTCCCCCCGACGAGTGAACTGCAGGAGACTAACATCGCGTACAAATATTCGTACAAATATGGCGCGATTAAAAAGCACGCCCACTCTCATGGCACTAGCCTAACCCGTGAAAACCTGAATAAGGACAACTCCATCATCCTAAGACTAGAAATTAAGAAACCGGCTAAAGACGTGCAAATTCAGCCGGAAACTACACCCCCGACATCTCGGTGCCTCCGAGTTGACCGCCATTAAAAAAAGCACATTTTCAAACCTACATTATCCTTTGCCTCCTTTACCAGACAACTAAATCAAAGCGACAAATAGTCACACATTGGACATTGGACATACTAAGTGGTGAAATGAAAATATATACACGCATTTATCAATGAAAATTCGTTCACATATGCACATATATAATAATAGAAGATGAAGATAGAGATAGATATCCCTGGTGAAAGGATTATCGCAAGGTAGAAATCCCTAGTGAAAGGGAATCGCAGGCGTTTATGTGAGATTGGTGTTCTTCTCGTTGTTGTTCATTTATAAACTTTTTAAAGCTTTTGCGTACTCTGTAGTTGTTGTTGTTGCTCATTTCTTGTTTGCTTTTTGTTGTTGTTCTCGATTTGTAATGTTAGTGCAGGTTTATTTGTGTGTTTCCTTGTTTTCTTCTGCCATTCCAGCCTTTATAGGTGTTTTATGTGTTTCTCTCGTTTTCTGTTTATGTACTTTTGTGTTTCTTCTTATTGTTTGACCTTTGTACAGTGGATTTTTTTCTTTAACTTAAGCATTGTCTTACGTGTAAATTGGTTTTACTTGTCCTTCAGTTTGTTCTTTACTGCTAGTAAAGTTTCTCCTCCTTATGTATCTGTATATGTCTTCCAACGGAATGTCAATGTGTCTTTGTCTGAACTCGTTCATCACGTCTCCTTCAATTTTCTCCCAGATTTTGAGGGCTCTTGACTGAAGCTCGATGTTAATTGGGGGTGGGTGGACTTCCTCGTGTAGGTCCCTCATCCTTCTTCTTTCTCTCCTCCTTACGTTAGTGATTAGGATTACTGCCTTGTTCTAGACCCTTTGGAGGGATCTCATTTGTGTTTGGGGACTCGTGTTGCTAGGTATTAGTGAGTCTAGCAGTTTTGATCTTATGGGAGCATTGTAAATTTTTTTCTTATTTGGCATGTTCAGGTTTTTAAACCTGAACAGCTTGCTGAACAGCGCTGCTGTGTGAGCAACGTGGCTGCCATACCTATTCTTACCTATCCTTAGTCCCAAAACTGTTTCCTTTGAGCTGTACGGAATACGGGCGTTTTCGGTTGCTATGTGACCCTGCCTCCTCCGGAAGAGTAGAATCACTTTAAGCTTAGGAAACAGACGAAGGTCTATCTCCTCGTCGAGTTTGTTTATAATTTCATTCCCTAAGGTTGTTTGTAGTTTCCTTATGAGTGCTGTCATTTCCATCCTTACTGTTCTTAGACGTCTGATCCTTTGTCTGTCGATCCCTAGTAGTCTGATTTCTTCATACAGTCTTTTTTACTTGTCTGATAGGTCACGTAGTTTTCGAACCTGGTGATTTGGTCGATTTCTCTGGCGTTATTTCTGCCAGGAGTTCGGGGTTTCTGAAGGGGGCCGTAGTAATCTGAGAGATGTCCTTGACCGGATTTTAGAGGTCGAGGGTATAGATGTTGTATAGCGGGAGGCTTAGGAACCCTCTTTGTGGCACGCCAGTAGACAGTTTGAAGTCTGGTCCGGTGTAGTCTTTTATCTGAATGTAAGCCTTTGTGTCCGTTATATAGTCACAAAGTATTTTGTCCAGTCTTGGGTTTAGTTCTAGTCTTAATATTTTGTACTGTGATACAGTCCTCCATACTTTGTCGAATTCCTTTTTGGCTTCTCTGAGCACCAGGTCTGCATACCTTTTTTGGCTCTCAACCTTCACCAGCTTCTCCGTGATGATTGCCGGCGGGGAATCAGTCCCTCTCCCTCTTTTGAATCTATGCTGATGTTGGTTGAGGAGGTTGTAGTTCTCCATGAATTCGTGGACTCTGTTTGCAAGTATATTTTCGAATAGCTTGCCTGGTGAGGCGGGTGGCTTCCTGGAGTTTAGAATGAAGATCATTTTGGCGATCTTCCATTCGTCCGGAAAATAGCCAGCGTTTAGGCATGCATTCATTCTGTTGACAAGTCCCTCAATGATATTGTAGGGTGCGTTGGAGAAGTTAAGTTTTGTCAACTGTGTTTTGCCTGGTGCTCTCTGCCTAAAGGTAGACAGGGTCACTTTTAGTTCTTCTTTGGTGATCTTTCTAACATAACCCATCATCTCTCTGTTAGCAACTGCGTTGTTGAAGGAGTAAGTTCTGTTAACCACTTGTCGTAATTGGCCATCGATATGGTCTTATACGTCAAGGTCAAATTGTTCGTTTTCTTTTGGTGAGATGGTGAAGACGTTCTTCCAGAAGTTTCCAAACTCTTCTTCCGTTTCTTTTTCTTCATCTGTTTTTTTTCCCTTTAATCTCGATACTGTATTCCATAAGGTTCGATGGTCTATCTCCTCTTCAAGTTTGTTTATAATGTCATTTCATAAGGTTGTTTGGAGTTCCCTTATGAGTGCGGTTATTTCCATCCTTACTGTTCTTAGACCTCTTCTCCTTTGTGTGTCGATCCCTATTAGTCTGATTTCTACATAGAGTCTTTTGTACTAGTCTGATAGGTCACGTAGTTCTTAAATCGATAGTGGTGCTGGTAAAGTCTTGTAGGTCGATTTGGGCACTGTTGCGCGGTCTACTTCCAACATTTTCTCTGTTAGTGTTGCCAGTTCCTGGTCGATTTCTTCCAGTGTGGTTCTTCAAGAGGTTGAGGGAAGTATTCATTAAGGATATTTCGGTACTCCTCCTAGTTTGTTCGGGACAATCATTTCCTCTCCTTAACGGAAATTTAGATTGGAGTGGAGGATAATTTGATCATTGTGGAGATGTGATCGCTTGGTATCGAAGGGAAGGGTTGAATGAAATAATTTTAGGGAGACTGCGGTATGGTTAGAATGATATCTGGTTTTGTAGCATATTGCTCATTTATAAAGGTGACTAAGTGGGTCCCACGCGGACTACAATGTTCCTATTTAAAAGGGTCTTCAGATTCTTTCCTTTGCTATTCATTCGTCCGGTATATCCGGATTCCTGACATCTGTCGTTGAGGTCCCTCCCCAACAAGACTATTCTTTCATGTGCAGAGAGTTGAATAAAATTGTGCATCGGAATGTAGTCTCGTCTTGGGGATTGGTATCCTGTGGACACCGCCCCGGATCCCAGGGTTGTTTGGATCTCGAAAAGCAGATATGATTCGTCTAAGGTAGGAAGTTTTTTGAATCGAATCCCCCATTTGACTGCGATGGCAGCGCCATCGATTTGTTCTAAACTGTGATTTTTGGAGATGACATTGGACCTAAAGATCCTTATTTGTTTGTGCGCGGTACTAACTCCTTGTTCGTAGATTAGTACTATGTCAGGGTCACATTGTCTAATTATGTTGCCGTATGTCGTTTGTTTGTTGTCCCATCCGTCAGCGTTCATTTGTAGAATTGTTGTCTTATGTTAGTCTGTCCATATTGTCTATCGTTTAGTTGTTCCTTTAATCGTGTTTCTTTGGGGTGGAGGGGCTAGATGGTGGGCATCTAGTTTTTCCGGATCTTTTCTTATTGAATACGTCGGTTGTGATTGTGGCGAAGGCTTCTTTGTTCAGTCGGGCCATCCCAGGGAAAAGGGCTTCTTCAACCACCTTATCCGGGATGTCTTCGTCATATTCCCATTTGTAAATACCAGTTGTAGCGCCCATACTAATAGTTTTATCTGTTAAGGGGTTGAAGAATGGGTTGTGAGCCGTGGTATAGATTTTCAGGTTTATCTTCTTGCCGTGATATTTATGCTTATGATCCCTTGATGTTAAGGTAGATCATACTCTTTGTCGGTTGGGGGATCTTTTACTGAGGTCTCCTTGTTGTGAGGATTGGTTTGCTGCTAGGTTTGGTGTGATTTTTTCAACTATTGGCTTGGGGGACTCTATTGTATGATGTTAAACTGCAGTCTGCTGGTTTTCTACTACTGGGGGGCGGAGACATTTTTAATTTCTACAGAGGTTGTTCTGGGAGCCTGCATTTGGATTCTCAGCACATCCTCTGAGGTGAGGTTCTCAGGGAACTACATCTCTTTCATGCCGTTCTTGACGGACATATGGTTCAGCTCTTTTCTGAAGGTTCCCGGATTTGTAAGATTCGCAATGTGCTCATAGTAGATGCAACACATAAACTTTGTTGATTGTTCACTTTCGACCTTGAGGTAGTTCCGCTGTGTTGAGGTTTCATTGATTGCTACTTTTGCAACCTTGACGAAAGTCTGGTTAGATTTTGCCTCTTCTTCCTCTTTCTTTTGTTGTTGCACCTTTGTTCTGGCTTCCTTTTTGACTGGGCATGGCATCGCCATGTCTCCGTGTTCACCGTAACAGTTTACACAGCTACGTGTAGTAATCTTGCAGTCCATCAATATGTGGCCAGATTGACCGCAAATCGAGTAGA
The DNA here is from genome assembly GCA_963969495.1 of Ceratothoa steindachneri. Classification (NCBI taxonomy): domain Eukaryota; kingdom Metazoa; phylum Arthropoda; class Malacostraca; order Isopoda; family Cymothoidae; genus Ceratothoa; species Ceratothoa steindachneri. Next base: position 141,318,637 of record OZ018330.1, on the reverse strand, counting down.
GGTCGTGGGTTTGCGGACATATTCTAGTTGCGTGCTGATTATACTTGTAGCATTTGAAACACGTTTGCACCTCTGTAAACTCTTTCCTCTCTATTTGATCCGCCACATCCTGACATGGGAGGGCAGAAGACCAAGTAATTTACCCTTTAGGTCATGGCTGTATCCTGGAAGAAGATCTTGAATACATGTGTGTACTCTTTGAATTTAATCACTTCCGTTACCTTTTCCTATTGGTAGTTATGCTTTATCTCCTCTCTGATTTCATTGCACGCGTGGTAACCCACGCAGGAGTCTAACCTTCTGCATACCAATCTAAGCCTTCCAATTTTATATGTTTCTTGTAGCACTTAGTTTTCCCTTAAAAATTTCCCGCGCCATGATTGGCCAACTTTTGTAATACTTATGTTCACATAGAAATACTATATATAATGTAGCAATTCGTAAATAAGCATCACCAGACAATAGCATATAGTTATTTAAATCTAGGCTAAGAATACAATAGGATAGGTAGAGAGATAGAAACCTACACCAGTTTTTAGTAAGAATAATTACTAATAACGGTTTGAACGCCTCATAAATACCAAAGCTACTTAGACATATTAAAAATAGATACATATTCAATGTCGTGGTATTACATTACATTATATCAATACCATATTATATCCATCAGGGAGGGACCAATAACTTGAAAGCGAACCGACAAAAGGGACGGAAAACCGCGACTTCAAACGGACTGAGTAACGAGAGAGTGCAACGAGGTCAGTTAAATTATGGACAAGGGCAAAGCTCAAGGTTATTTAAAGACGCATGTGCAAAAATATAATTTTATTTACACAAAAATAATGAGAGAATTGATGGGTAAAATTACCTCAGAGAATTAACGGGCAAAATCACATCAGTTATAAATCAGGTTATGAAGTTAGAACTCAAGGTATTCCCGGAAGAGAATATTCAAATGCGCGGGGGGGGGGGGGGTTAACTCAATTGGGTTACTAAAAGGGGGAGAGGGGGTGGCTTACGTATGTCTTCTGCACTTGAGGTGAGGCCGTTAGAGTGATGACGGTTCTCCAAAAGCAAGGGGGGAGGTAACTTCCAGTTAGAGGGAGAGTATTTCGGCTACCCGAAATGACGAGGGTTTCGACAGGAGTTGATGAAAGAAGTCGAAAAAATCACTCGGGGCGATCGTTCAGTGGAATTACCTCCTGGCTGGGGCTAATTCCAAATACACAAAATAGTCCAGCTGTCAATTTTCTTTGTTGCTAGCACTTGACTTGGAACCATGGGGAAAATTCTGGGTTCTGCGCGAGACTTCTCACCTCTGTGTTTCTTCCGGGGAGTCGAGCGTTATTTATATCCGAGGCTCTCCTCGAAGTTGGGGGTTAGCGGGAAACAGCTCTACTCTTTGAAGGGCCTCGAATCTTCTTGCAGAGCTATTTTAGCCCGCATAAAGGTGGGGGACTCGATTCGAGGCTACCGCTTGTGGAAGGGGGGGAGGTAGGCTTAACACTTTAGGCCTAGCCAGGCCTTCTGCTGCACATGGGAGTTCCTTTCTGCTTAAGATCTTCCACGTGAGGATTCCCTTACATACAAAAACAAACTAAATAAATTACACAGCAATGCGGAACACTCAAGCAAATACAAGTTTTCTAACTTTCTATAATGGACAGAGGTAAGCCTGACCTCCAGGCAACCTGCACCCTTTTGCAAACCTCTTACTTCCTTCAGCCTTCAACATTTATTCTATTTTACTATCACATTCACACACGGGACTGACGGTAGATACGTGGCACAGGGATCACGATAAACTGCAAAGTTATAGTTAAGCTACTGGTTCCATGACCAACTAAGTCCACTTTTGTCTCCTACTATTTTCTTCGCTGTCCTATCCTAAAAGTTTCTTCTTCCTATCCCTCTCCCTTTTATGAGCAGTACTCACAGTGATTGGAGCCTACTTTGGCTCTAGGCAGTGTGACTATGGGGGTCTACAAAGGAGTATCGGGCCTCCCTCCTTGGCCGCTCCATGAGGGCCAAGGGGGACTGGGTGGAGGTTCGGATGAGCTGTTCTTTGTCTCTTACTCCTCTTTTGAGTTCATTTCTTTTTATTTCATATTTCCATTTCTGGTCATTCCCTAAAGAGGACCTAACATAGTCGAAAGACGTCTAGGAATAAAGAATGTCATTCGCCAATGTTTTTTCTTGCCTCGAAGACCCCGTTAAAAAACTAGTAAAAAATATTAAGAAAATACAAGTTAAAATTAATAACGCTGCCACAGCTGTGGACTTCAATAGTACCTGCATATATATAAATATATATATATATATATATATATATATATATAAAATAGTTGACAAACCATATTCTTTGTTTTGAACATCGTTAATCTTATTTCAATAATATTATTACTGAAAACAACGATCATATATCTAAATTACCTGAGCGGAATACTCTGTTGAATGAAAAGGTAGTATTCTTCACCATGCGAACACTTGACTCTGGGCTCCGAGTCTGACAAATCACTCTTATCTTATTATCAAATTACTTCCTCAAACATATTACTGAATCTCTTCAATGTTTTGCGTCCTTTATCACGCCATCACGCCATACTTCTCATTTTTCTTGAAAAGGGGATATATTTTACTTGAATGTAGGGAAAAGGCGAGAAATAATAGACGAAAATGCATAAATATACGATTTTTCTTAATTTTGATATTTCGCAAAAGTGAAGAATGGATATAATTTCTTCTTTTACATTTTCATACAGTGCAAAGAATTCAGAATTCAAAGGATTTAAGAAATAATTAGGAGTAGCTTAAGTTTCAAACAACGTGTCATTTCCCTTCAGTAGTTCTCGGAACACTTCAGATCTAATTTGAGATTTACATTAGGTTTATGTTTTGTTTATTTAGCCACAATGGTTAAAATGAGTATCAAATTAACGCAGGTCAATGCATATCTTTTGTATCCTAACTTAAATTGACCTTTTTGTTATTTTTATTACTTCAAAAATCTGTTGTAGCAATCAAATATATAACATTCTTCCAGTAAATTAATTTATTATGTATTAGTAAATGATTGCCGACTGTAGTTCATGGCTGGAGGGTGTATTATAAGACATCCGGGAACTAGTTCGTATAAATGACACAGATGCTCAATAGAACGAACTGTAATATGTTTTTCTATTAAACTGTGTTCTGTATTAATGGAACTCAATTATAATTGACATTTAAACATAAGGTTAAGTGAAAATCATGATATGCTGCGTTTGTTTTGATATCCATTTTAATAAACCCCTATTTGTTTTTTTTCACTGTGAAATGAAAAAGGAAGGACCTTATGACTGGGGCTGTTACATTGGTTGTAATCTGGTAGAGGCTAAAATCAAGAAAGCCGATATTCCGAAAGTTAGAATCTAGAAAGACCGAAATAAAGTAAACTCAGAGTTACAGACTTAGTTGTTCATAAAAATGGGAGGGTTAGTTCAATAAAAAAGCCAATAAAAAATAAAAATAGATAAATTGTTTCAACTTTAGTTCTAAATAGGCTCCATTTCACTGATAAAAATCCCATGAACAACTATAGGAAAAGCATGAAAAAATTTAGTTGGTAAGATTCCACCTCAGTAAAGTAAAGAAATAGTAGAATGTTTGCTAAAAAAAGGGCCCAAAATGCTTGAAGCTACGATTCAAGAAATCATTTATTTTGTGCGAAGGTTTTAAAGCAGTCTAAGGAAAGTCAACAAAGCATAAATATTCAGGCTTTAATCGTTCGGAAATTTATATCCTTCTCAAAATTCCTGAATATGATAATTTCAGTAAAATATGTGCTGCCTATTGTGTTCTTGCACAACTCAGTGATATTAAATTTATTTCCACATTACGTGATTAAAAAATGAGTGGTATCAAAATATACCTCGTACGTTGCTTTTCCTAACAGCTGAATAAATTCCAATTTTATGAGCAATGTTTTTAAAAACCCAGATTTTTATTCTCCTCATAAAAAACATCCATTTTACTCGGAGAGCTACTCTTAAGCTTTTAAGAGAACGAAAATTCTCTCGAGATATAGAATGACGAGCTTATTCCCAAAATGATACGGAATTTCGGCTTTATGGAATAAGTCTGTCATTTTTTAGAACGAAAAAATTGGACCTTAATTCGCAAATGCATCATGCGAGAGTTTGTGAACTTGCGGGTTGTCCTCATTTTTGAGGAGGTAAATGAAAGTAAACATTCCCTCTGGAAGAAGCGCAAATGTGAAATTTAGTTTGTGAGATCACTCTTAGCGTTTAATTTCATAAATGCTCTGGTTCAATCAAAGAAACAATGTAGCTTGTGAAGGTGAGACCCAAATACAAAAACATCATAGAGGTAGTTAAATTACTCGGTACCGTTTGTTACGTTATCCTAGAATCCTTAAAGATATGATTTAGTTAATGGAGTGTTTTTGATAGTACGAAATATCAATAGTTGAATTAGTTGGAGATGACATGAAAATAAGTTACAAGAGGATTTTTAAATGTCGATGGAAGTGAAATTTCCGAATCAAAATTCATACGCGATTTTCTTTGGTATATATTAGTTGCTGCATTGTTGGTATTTAGACACCCACTTAAAAGAATCACGATACTTGTCAATTTAGTTTCAAAATCCCTAGTATCCAAGATGGGAAAGTGAAAATACCCGTCAGCTTCGAATATTTGATCCCTGTGTGGAATTTCATTTGCACCCTCACTAATAATTTGGAAAAAAAGTATGATATAGATGCTTTTTTGTATTTCGTTTTTTGATAGAAATAAAAAGATATTTGTACGGAGTTATAATATAGCTTGGATCCTACTATTCAATTTCGAAGATGGGCAAAGTAGATTTTGCAACCTTCACTCATTTTTACTATTATCCTTTCTTCCATTTATTCACTATTAACTTCACCGATTTCTCTAGTTTCTCTTGTTCTTGTTTTTTGCACCAAGTTCCTCTCTTTTATTAATTAAAAAGTGATAGACTTCCTTTGACAACGGGTGCTCTTTAAAGTAGGTTTTCCCATTTTCAGACTTGCGTTGAACCTACTGAATCATACATCTCCAGGAACTAGAGAGAAAGAAAGAAAGAATAAAATAACAATGAAAAAAGAGATAATGAGAGACTCTGTCAAAAATTTACGAATTTATTAGTAATAGAATTTATTAATATAGAGTTTGTAATCTATATTTTTTTGTATTGCAATGAAATCTCCTGCCAAAGATTTATTGATTTATAAAAGTAATAAAATATGAGCAAATTAACACTGGAAAATAATAACTGGTATCTATAGGTTATATCATGTTAAGAACATGTCAAATTCTTTTGAAGAAAAACACACTGTAGAACTTACCTCTCATACTTTCCTTTCCCTGCATTAATAGATTTGCATACCTACATACACTCACACATTCTTTGACTATGTATTTAAAAGCCCAAAGAAATGAAAATTGGTATCACAACTCGGAAAAACGCTAACGAAAATATTAGAGTTTTTCCGGGTTGTTATATCAGTTTTCATTTCTTTGGGCCTTTAAATTGGGCCTTCATGTGATTTTAAATTATTCTTTGATTATATGTGAAATTGGTGACCAGGATAAATTTTCATATTGGTTGTAGACAATGAGTGTAAATAGAAAAAATTCAAGAGGTTATATAAGCATCAGAGAGAAAGATATGAGAATGAAGCGAATTGATAGCCTGTTAAGTGAGATATAGGTCACAGATGAGAAAACTTAAAGAGAGAACCTATAAAATTCTTCTTTCTAGGGTACTAATGTTAGTAGGCTCCGGTAAAAGCTTCTTTAGGAGAGATTCCTACATCAATATCTTTAACAGTCTTTTGTCAGGAAGAAGCAGTACATTTAGTTAACTTTTAGGATCATTTCTACCAGAAATTACGACCGCTTTATCCCAGATGGACTGCGTCTAAACGAGGTAGGCTTTTAAACAACTCCTTACCATTTTGCTGCCTGAACAGTGCCGGCTGCAATGCTAATGAGACTTTTTCACAAAGATCCAACGAGCTAGGTAGAGGCAACATAAAGTTTATAGCCAGTCACACGAAATAAAAAAAATAACGTGTATATCGTTTTACGCGCGAAGTATATAAAATGAATTCCTTAATTTCGTGAGTCTCGTGGTCTTTGAAAAGTGTGACACTATTGAAATAAATGAGACTTGCTTAAATCTTCAATAAGATTCCAAGTGACGTAGCTATTGAATAGTTTGACATTATTTTAGTAACTGAATCTTGGTTGAAATCAGAGAGTAAATACTTTATAGAATTTAATTTAAATGGTTACAGATATTTCGATTAAGATAGACATAGAAGTAAAGGTTGCAGTGTCTTTTTGCATGTGAGAGACAATTTCTGATACTGATATTTTACTAATGCTTTCCATCCTAAAATGAGTCAAGTCGAATGGATGAATGTCAGTAATATGGATAGTATTTCTGCGATCTAGAGCAATTTAAAAAAAATTATGAGTTACAATAACGAATGCGTTCCAAAGAAAGAAACACCCTCACCCGAAACTTTTTTATAAGAGAAAGAAACAGCTAATATCACTTTCTAAAAGAAAATAGCAATCATTTAAACGGCCCAACGTATGTTCATTATCTGCGCTGAGTAAAAAGCAAAGTAAAAATCCCTAAAAACAGCAGAAAATTGATCTTTCTTAAACGTGTAAAGTAAATCCCAAACATTTCTCTGCTTAAATAAATAATAGAAAACCGATTCAAGATTCTGTAGGACCAAGTAAAATGACAGAGGAAAGTTGTTTAGCAATACAGGCGCTATTTCAAAAATCATAAATCGGAAGACATAAGCTACTTTCCTGTTTCTCCCAATGAAATTGATTTTAATCAAGTAAACACACGTGCCAGTTATACATAAAGACAAATTGAAAGGTACGATATCTCTGGGCCTAAAGAAAATTCATCCAAGTCATATTAAAGACTTAAAAAAACGAGATCATGGCGCTTATCACTAAAATTTTGGTGATACTTCAGAAAACCTACGCCGTGTTTTTTGTAGTAAAAACAGTCGTCCTTTATGGCTTCGGTTAGGCACAGAAAGCACTTATTTTTAAGATACTAACACTCTGAGTACGACTCTACTTGCAGTGATACTATCTTAAAAATAACTGCTTTCCGCGCGAAAACGAGCCGTAAATGATGACTAAAATGCCTAGAAACAGCATTAGTACTCTGTTTACGTATATGCGTTTGGTTACTGGAAGCCATTATCGAGCCGCCCTAAAGCTCACTCCGCTCGCGCCTTAGGAACAAGCAGCACATGAAACCTTATCTAAAAGATCTAGTAGTATAAACAATTTGAAAGCCTAGCAATAGGTTCGAATCCAAAGACAAATCAAACATACTTTTTAATGCTGGGAATATTATAATCAAGCCGCACCTGTTGAAACACTTCGCTTTCACAATTAGGCTATAATTTCAACAAAAGTCTATTAAATTTACCGAGGAATTATTAGAAGTCTTATTAAAGATTAAAAATTTAAATACGCAAAAAAAACATGACTTCGTTACCGTAGAACTCTTACCCTGGCTACGGCATACCCCACGCTAAATTGTTATTGTGCGCATGAGTGGCCCGCGCATCTAGCCCACTGACGTGGCTAGTTCCTTCAAGTTATTGTGGTGAAAGGTAGTTTCTTTGCGCTCGCGCTGTCGAGTGAGCAGGTAAGGGTGCTTTTGGCATTTTACGCTACACGTAAGTGTAGATGTACAATTTAGCTGGGGTGTCTAACACCCCATGCAGTGATTACGTAACTTGTTTTGGGGTTTTTGTTAACCTAAAATAGTGTATACCTAATAAGTGATGAGGTGTGCGTGACCCCAAACTAGTGGGGATAATGATTTTCCTCGTGTGGAAAGGTGTGAAACTTAGTGTCATTATTTTTTGGTGTAATTCCAATGTTTTCTTTCTTTGCAGTCACTGATATTTTTAGAGACTATAGTGGTATAATTTGCTAATATAAATCCGTTAAAAATACTCTTACCTGGTCAGATTTATACTGAAGAACAATTATCTGAACTAATGAATGTTACAGACGAATGTTACAGATGAATGTTATCGGGTGTTAGTGAGTTACATTACAGTGAGGCGAGTGAACATGAAGCTGGTGATGTGGAATGTGACGTGATAGACGATAGTGATGCAGGCAAAGACTATCAACAGCCGTCAACTAGTAGTACAAGCAGTGATGAATATGTGGATCTGGCCGACTTTGAAGGTCATACTACGAGAAATCAAGGGCAACATCCACGCTGCAGAAACCACGAAGTGGTCCCAAGCAGCGTGGTACCAAGCCTCGTAGTAATACTAGGTCAAAACAAAGGCCTAGTGATCGCAGACCACACCCTATCTCCAGTGACTTGGACCCTGACGACCCAGCCCCTCAGCCCTCCTCTCCCTCTATATCTACCACCTCGTCCTCACTGCCCTCACCAACCGCTACTATGTACTGCCTTCGCTTTTTTACCACCACTTACTGTTGCTACCACCCCTGCTCATGCTAGCATGGCTGTTCTTAGGGGAGTAAATTGGCGCAGTGTTACTGAGGAGAACCTGCAACACCCAGTAACTCTGCTGACCCTCCTGCAACTCCTAGTGCTACGCCCGCTAACTCCGACTAATACCCCTGCTGCAACTCATGCTCGTGCTCATGGTAGAGGGGGCTGTGGTGGACCAAGTAATGTTGAAGAACCTGTACCACTTGTCAACTTGACTTCCAGCACCCTGATAATCAGGTCGGGATTCAGGCTGAGTTGTCGACCACAGACACCTAAGGCAACCAGAACACCAGCTTGGAACATTATTTCGTTCACTCCTTGAGCAACACCTGCCACTTAGGATGCAGACACTCCTGATAAGGACTCTAATTTTTTGTAGCAAAAGCACCGAAGCACCAGCAACAGACAGCAGCATTATCCCCAGCCGAGCCAGCAGAGTTGCGTGCTTTGTTTGGGACAAGATCTTCAGTGGGTACCTGAGAGACAACCACCTCCTTTCAAGAGAAATGTTGAGTCCCCAGTTCAGGTCACCAGTGTACCGGGTGACCATGTATGAGGGTCAGTTCGTGTTCTTCCTCTCGTGCTTACGGTTTGATAACTATGCTACACGTGAGGAGAAGAGGGCGAATGATAAGTTTGTAACAACTGTGAAAAACCTACGTTCCTGATGAAAATTTAACTCTGTATGAACAGCTTCTGGGATTCCGAGGCGGTGCCCATTTTCAATCTACATCCCAAATAAACCCGAATAGAATGGCATCAAGATCGTACTAATAAATGACAGTGATAACAAATATCTCCTATGGGGTACTCCCTACCTGGGAAAGTAGGTCACACCACTCCAGGAGGGCTAGACTTTGGGGCAATTCTTGACCAAGGAACTGACAAGGCCCTATCAACAGACAAACAGAAATGTCGCCACTGATAACTGGTTTGCATTAGAGCCACTAGTGGCGGATCTGATAAAAAACTGCGGTTTTTCGCTTTTGGAAAATCTAAAAAAAAAACTAGAAGGAGGTACCTACACAGATGTCGGAGAAGACAGGTCGTGTCCAATATTCTAGTGCCTTACTGTTCACAAATGAGATGACAATGGTGTCACACAAAAGGTCCAAACTTCTAAGTTGGTGCTGCTGTTGTTAAGCATGCAGACACACAGCCAACCTTGTGGGAAACAGGAAAGCCAGAAGTCATCGAGTTCTACAACCATACATATTTTTTTTATTTTGGGGATGATTTACAGAAGTCTTTGCAAGGGAAGTCAGGTGTAGCATGGGAAACCATGTTGCATCTAACAGCTGGAGAATTGCATACAATTCTGGCTCCAATAACTTCCTCAAAATTTTAGTTCTTATATCCTCACATTTCTTTACAAATTTCTACTAAAGAATGTTATGGAAAAAATTACCTCCCTATACACCTAATGAAGCCTTCCCTTGAGCATTATTTGAGCTATCTACGATGACTTGATGATCCCTTAATGTATGCCCATTGAACGCTCACTGGTCATATGTTAGACCATAACTGAACAGCCCTTGAGCTACCAACAAGAATATTTATTGACCCATTCATTTTTGCACATTAAACCCTCCTTGAGTTGTTTCGTAACACAAATGATCCCTAACATAGCGAGCGCCGATTGATCTCTGCTGCTGTACATTGTACATTAATCTCCGCTGTAACACTATTTGAGCCATTCCTGGAACAGGACAGTGTTTTTGCGGAGACTGGGCAGTGGTATTTCCCAATCCGATGTAGTGTAAGTTCTACACGAAAAGCCAATGAACCATCACTGAACTCTCCTTGAGCCATTCTTGAATAACCATTAATCCCTTCTGGAACACACGCTGAGCCCCTTTGGAAGAATGATTGAGCGCTCACTGAATATTCTTTGAGCTATCCTGAATCTGTCCTGAACCCTCTCTCGACTTTCTTCACAATCTTAGACCTTTTAACTCAGAGCTCTGCCCTCCTTTTTCGTTCTGAAGTCCTTTTACTCTAAGCGTATGGCTGGCTAGGCAGAATTAGTACTGTATGTAGGCCCTATAATCCCCTAACATTATACAGTATCGTCCTAAAAAGTTCAAAATGCCAGAAAGATTTGCCAGAAATTATTAAAGGTATCCAAAATTGGTAAAAATTAATCAAAAAATAGTTACTACAGGCGGATGAAATTTATGCAAATTTGAATAAGTAAAAGAAAAATTGAAGTGTCCAAAATGATCCGAACGACAACGAAACAAATTTCTGTTGAAATATGTATAACGATTAAATTATAGTGCAACCATATATACAAGTTATAAGTAATTAGTATTTAGTGTGGTAACCTATATTATTAAGGGTGATTTGACATTTTGCAAAATGACACAACCAATTGTTGACAATCTTGGGCAGTAATTTTGCTCCATTCATCTTGAAGAATTTCCCAGTCCTTAAACTGTTTTCGGAACCTTCGCTTTAGACCTCTTTCCGAGTGTCCTCCAAACATTTTCAATGCAAGCCAGGTCAAAACAGTGATGTACTCGTCGTCCAATAAATTCTGCACATACTGGCCGGTGTGGCAGGGGCGCTAACCTGCATGTAAATTGGAGAATGGGCTTAAGGAGTTGGCAGATTGGACAAACTATGCTGTCATAGCAATTCAATATACACTTGGGCATTCACTGTACCTAGTAAGCGCACAAGTGAACCAAGGCCTTCTACCGAAAACACGCACCACACAATGAGACTTTCTTCGCCAAACTTCATGCATTTTGGTGCGCTTGACAGAAAATATTTTGACCGTTCCGACCGAAACGAACGTCCTGCCATAGGACCCGAACAAATTAAACTAAGATTCGTCACTTTATAGAAATACAGGTGTTCTGATCTTGTTTGGCGGATATATATAAATAAATATATATATATATATATATATATATATATATATATATATATATATATATATATAAATATATATATTGTGCACAATTACATGCATTATGCTACGGCAGAAATTACAGTAACACTATAAAACGCTTTAAAGTGCACTATCGATGTTAACTACTGTAAAACTGCAGTCAATATTTTAAATTTGAGTGAATATCGCTCAAATGTATTTTGTAGCTGGCAATTAACTGCAATCTTTATTCATAATTTTAGGTAAAATATGATTATTTCCCCCAAATTACTTTGACATCACTATTTGCATATTACCACTGTAAGTGAGGAGAGAGGTTAGTTTTGTTGGCCAATCTATCGGCTATTGCATGAGTCATGTTACACTTGTTACACTCTGAATGTTTTTCATCCAAAAAAATGAGAATTGGATTGCCATGACTCTTCAACTCGTTGAGAAGGCGACAGCAGCGTTTCCGACGTTGTTCTGGCATACAGTCAGCGAAGGGAGGACTGTATGTTGCGCTCCTGCTTTTGACGTCACCGACAAGCATCTGTTTTCCAGAGTATTTAATTCAACGTTTGTTGCGATAAACTAAACATTATTACTATGTATCAAAATAAAAACCTTTTACGAGGATCTTTATATTAAATCGCTCGCCACAAAGCATTAATAGTTTATATCTCAACAGGAAATGGCCTTTTTTGAGTAAGATATTCTCCATAGCCTTTTATCTCTTAATGGACTAATTAGTTTGAAAGCCAAATTTTATATACGCCAAGACTAAGCTAAGTGCAACTCGTTAATTATTTTCTTATTGATTAAATCTTATTTTATATTAAAAGGTAAAGCCCTACCTTGATTTATTAAGATATTCCGTTGAGATAAAGAAAGAGTGCACATTATGCAGAACTTTGGAAATCTTTCTGTAGTGAACGGCATATGCTATTAAAGAGGCATCCGACTTTCTCTTGAATATAATTTTTACGTTCTAAGGAAAAAAACTAAAAACGACCAAAAAGAGATGAGTAGAGATACTCCTCCTGCACTGTAGTTTTTGTTATAAAAATGTTATCCTAACTCTTTGTCTTTTGTGAAGGCATCTGTTATAACGCCAAACTAAATAAATAAATTGAGAAATATCAAATTATATGTGATTAATATTATAATAATAACTATTAGGTAAGAATAAAAAATAAAATAGCAGGTCACTTTACTCGGATTATAATTTTATTGTTCATTAAAGAATGTTTTATAAAGTATGTAGATCAATTTTCAAGCTGAGTTTTAAATAATAAATATACAAGTTTTTGTTATTTTTTTATCATTTCCTCTTCACCCCATTCAGAATGAATATGTTGCTGAAATTTGCCATTAAGGTAGAAGATATTAGAGATCCATTCCTCTAAATATTGTTGAAATGATATATCGCACTTATTTAAATCTAGCTGCACATCATAGTGTATAAGTAAAATTGCTTATATTACTTTGATAACCGCTGATGTTGAGAATTTATATTTAGAACTGAATGAAGACTCCAGTATGTCTCATTATAGTGTAAATCCTCAACTTTTAAAGAAAGATGCTGAAGCGCTATCCTATTTTTCTTAACTTATTTTTATTGATTTACTTAAATCATTTCGGACGTAGAGGGCATCAGATAAAATTCCTTAATTTAACAATTGATTCAGGCATAAATAACTAAATTACAGATTAACTAGGCTATCATCTCTATGTTGTAGAAGGTCTAAAATAAGTCCTAGAAAAATATCTTAAATTTTACTTGGATATCAACGCATTTTTTTAGGAGAATCGATCTGCTAGTTGAGCAAAAATTTGTTATATAATGATATATATATATATATATATATATATATATATATATATATATATATATATATATATATATATATATATATATATATATATATATATATATATATATAATTATGTATTGATGTATCATCCTACGATACTAGGATCGTTGAAGTACTTGATCTGATATACTATCCAATTCATACAGGAAAATATATTAAACTGGATACGTAAGTTTTAACTAACAGATATATGAGTGTCTCGATAGAAAGTACCTATAGTAAGCACAGAAACGTGTTGAATGGCGCGTCACAGGGTTTGTATTGAGGGTTCTTTCTATTGAATTCTGTTTATATTGATTTATTGTTTTACTATATTGCTGCAATCACTTACGTGTTTAGGCAAAATATTTAGCGACGCTTTAAAAAATAAGTAAAGTTTAGGACAGGTGACATTTATCATGATTTATGAATTTATGCTTAAGATCTTACGAGTACAACTATGTATGTATTGGTTTTATGTTTGCAACAGTGAATACATGTCGGAACTACGCAAACTTGGGTCTCCAGTGGAGATTTACTTAGTAGATTGATAGCCTTTTCAACTTACCTTTATCTCAACCTGCTTCTAGATTAAACTTATACTAAATTAAAGGGATACTTTTACTATTCAACCAATCTCTAATGGAAAAACCAGAGTACATTAAAATAACTCGTGTGTATACTTCTTCTGAATTAGAAGAAGAGCATTTGCTGTGCGCTTTATAGGTGGATGAAATTCATTTCAACAGGTGTCATGTAATATCTTAAAAGCATGCCAGGAAGTAATGTAATAACAATATCGACTTTTCCCTTTTAATTCTCTAGATTAAATTATGATAATATGGTTAATTATAATCAATAGCTATTGCTTTGCAACCTGTTACTAAGTTTCACTTTCTGCTACGAGTAACGCTTTCCGAGTTAGTTCTTCCCTTGTTTTTAACATATATATTCTCATATGCCTTTAGAGGCCAACACCCTTCCTGCTTGAACAATAGACCCCTTAGGAAGTTCACTAAGTCACATAATTTGGCATATAGTGATGCAAAAATCAATAAAACCCTTGTTATTACATCAAAGAGAGGGATGATAGGAGAAACTAGATGTATTACGACCTTCGTTTTAACTGGTTTCACTCTTTTGGAGCTTCATCAGAATGACAAGAGAGGAGAACAGCAAATGAACAGAACTTACGTCTTATATAGATTTCAACCTAAACAATACTCTTACCTAATATCTAAGAGCTTATTTTAGGCAAGAGTATTGTTCAGTCTGAAAAGGATATCCCCTGGCGGTTCTGTTCATTCTGGTCATGTCAGTTAGAGGATCTTTTACTGCGGGCTCCTTGTTGTGAGGATTGGTTTGCTACTGGAGTTGGTGTGATTTTTTCAACTATTGGATTGAGTGACTCTATTGTATGATGTTGGACTGCAGTCTGTTGGTTTTCTACTACTGGGGCCGCAGAGACATTTTGAATTTATACAGGGGTTGTTCTAGGGGGCTGAATTTAGATTCTCAGCACATCCTCTGAGGCGAGGTTCTCAAGGAACCACATCTCTTTCATGCTGTTCTTGACAAACATCTGGTTCAGCTCTTTTCTGAAGGTTCCCGAATTTGTAAGATTTGCAATGTGCTCATAGTAGATGCAGCACATGATCTTTGTTGATTGTTCTCTTTGGAACTTAAGGTAGTTCCACTGGGTTGAGGTTTCATTGATTGCTGCTTTTGCAACCTAGACGAAAGTCTGGTTAGATATTGTCTCCTCTTCCTCTTTCTTTTGTTGTTGCACCTTTTTTATGGTTTCCTTTTTGAATGAGCATGGCATCGCCATGGCCTCTTGTTCACCGTTACAGTTTACACATCTACGTGTACTGCTCTTGCAGTCTCTCCATATGTGGCCAGATTAACCATATATCGAGTATAGGTCGTAGGTTTGCGGACATGTTCTAGTTGTGTGCTGATTATACTTGTAGCATTTGAAGCACGTTTGCACCTCTGTAAACTCTTCCATCTCTATTTGGTCCGGACACACCCGGACATGGAAGAGCAGAAGGCCAAGTTATTTTGCCTTTTGGCCCATGGCTGTGTCCTGGAAGATGATCTTGAATGCATATGTGTACTCTTTGAATTTAATCACTTCCGTTACGTTTTGACATTGGTAGTTACGTTCTATCTCCTCTCTGATTTCATTGCACGCGTGGTAACCCACCCAGGAGTCTAACCTTCTGCATACCAATCTGAGCCTTCCAATTTTATATGTTTCTTGTAGCGCTTAGTTTCCCCATAAAAATTTCCCGCGCCATGATTGGCCAATTCCTGTAATACTTATCTTTACGTAAAAATACTATATATAATTTAGCAATTCGTGAATAAGCATCACCAGAGAAAAGCGTTTTAGTCAATTAAAATTAGGATAGAAATTCGAAAGGATAGATAGAGAGATAGAAACCTACACCAATTTTTAGTAAGAATAATTACTAATAACGGTTTGAACGCCTCATAAATACCAACGCTACTTAGACATATTAAAAATAGATACATATGCAAAAATCAACTAAATCAATAACACAGCAATGCGGAACACTCAAGCCAATACAAATTTTCTAACTTTCTATAATGGACAGAGATAAGCCTGTCCCCGAGGCAACTAGCATCTTTTTGCAAACCTCTCACTTCCTTCAGCCTTCAACATTTATTCTCGTTGACTATCACATTCGCAAGCGGGACTGACGGTAGATATGTGGGACAGGGATCACGATAAACTGCAAAGTTATAGTTAAGCTGTAGGTCCCATGACTAACTAAGTCCACTTTTGTCTACTACTATTTTCTTCGCTATCCTATCCTAAAAGTTTCTTCTTCCTACCCCTCTCACTCCTATCCACAGTACTCACAGTGCTTGGAGCCTTCTTGGCTCTAGGCAGTGTGACTATGGAGGTCTACAAAGGAGTACCGGGCCTCCCTCCTCACTCCTTGGCCGCTCCATGAAGGCCAAAGAGAAAGGGGGTGGAGGTTCGAAAGAGCTGTTCTTTGTCTCCTACTCCTGTTTTTACTTCATTTCTTTTTATTTCATAATTCCATTTCTGTTAATTCCCTGAAGATCATCTAACATGGTCGAAAAACGTCTAGGAATAAAGAATGTCATTCGCCAATGTTTTTTCTCGCCTTGAAGACCCCGTTAAAAAACTTGTAATAAGTATAAAGAAAATACAAGTTAAAATTAATAACGCTGCTACAGCTGTGGACTTCAATAGTACCTCCATATATATATGTATATATATATATATATATATATATATATATATATATATATATATATATATATATATATATAAATATATATATATATATATATATATATATAAATATATAAATATATATATATATATATATATATATATATATATATATATATATATATATATATATATATATATATATATATATGTTGTGGAATTTCTTGTCCACTTTTCCAGCACGGGAGTGACGTCCATGCGCTAAAGCAAATTCTAGAATTTGTTTAGGCGTTAATTGGTAAGCCTCCAACCCCCCCTCCTACAAGCGGTAGCCTCGAACCGCGTCCACCTCGGACCACCTTTTCGCGGGTTAGAATCCCCTCGGCGTGAAGGTTTGAGGCCATTCGAGAGTAGCGCTGGCCAAACACCCCATGTTTCCCCCACCCCTGCGGGGGAGCCTCGGATATATAAGGCTCGTTTTCCAGGTGGGAAACACATTGTTGACGAGTCCCACCAGGATCCAAGAAGCATTCTCTAGTTCCAAGTTAGGTGCAAACAACGAAGCAAAGTGACGGCTGAACTTTTCGTATCATTGGAATTAGCCAAGCCAGTGAGGTCATTCCATTTGACGATCACCACCGATTGATTTTTCTGACTCCACTCACTAACTCCTTTCGAAGCCCTCCTTGTTCCCTCCTCGTCTTAGAGCGGCTGAAATACTCTCCCCTAGACCGGACTTTACCCCCCCCCCCCCACCCACCCTTTAGAGAACCGTCATCATGTCAACTTCCCGTTCAGAAGCTCCGAGTGCCCTCGCCCTCACATTTATTGCCTGCAGAAGACATCCGTAAAACCTTACCATGACATCTCGCATGGATTACTCCGTAAGCCAACCCCTCTTCCCCTTGAGCAATCCCTTCGAGTAAATCCTCCCCATTGGAATAGTCTCCTGTAACGCATTAATTTCTAACTTCAGAGTCGGATGCATAACTCTGCAATTCTCCCCCTCATTTACCAATTTTATTTTGCCCACTGATTCTCTTATTTTATGTAAATAAAATTATATTTCTGTACATGCCTCTTTAAATAACCTTGAGCTTTGCCATTGCCCAAATTTTACCTGACATAGGTTTGCACTCTTTCTCGCTGCTCCCCGCGTCAAAACTCGTGGCGTTCCGTCCCTTGTCGGTTCGCCTTTAAGTTATTAGTCCCTCCCCGATACATATAATATGGTATTGATATAATATAATGTCACACCACGACATATATATTTATTAATATACTTATCATATAATTTTGGTGTCTAGTGTGTTCGGGGTTTTTACGAACCCGTGTCATTATAATTTCGACATAAGAAGTTCTCTCGTTATTCACGTATCTCCCTTTTATTTTAATTTTTGTATTATACTGGCAGAAGGCAATTTCAAGTTCATTGAAGAGAAGTGGAACGTTAATCTATTTAGATTTTGTGTTGGACCCCAGGTAATTAATTTTTTTTTTTATTGTGTTTGAATTTTGGAGACTCTCATGGTTATTAATCCAAAAGAGTTAAGGTCTTTGGTCCCATAATTCCGGTAGGATCATTTTAATTTTTTTTCTCTCCCGCTTAGAAACAGCAGAGGTAGGTAGCTGTATCATAATTTTTTTTGTGATCAAGGCCTTCACGAATATTCAAGTATTCGTTTCGCGTGGGTAGTGTCCTAGATAGTTCGCGTGTCAGTATTCCCTCAGTTAACAGCGTAAGAATGTCATCCTTGGAAAAATTCAAGGATCAGGGTGAAATGTTAGGTCTTTCAGGCAAAGACCTACTAAATTACGTACAGGAAGAAGAGAGGAACGAATAGGCAGAGCAGTGGGAGATAGAGATGGAGAAGAACAAAATGGAGATGGAGAAGAACTAGATGGAGATGAATAAGAACAAAATGGAGATGGAGAAGAACAAAATGGAGATGGAAGAACGTAAACAAATTAGGCAGCATGAGCTAAAAATGAGCCGAAATCAAATGGATTTTCAGTCCATTGGTTCCCGGGATGAAATTCCCCAAATTCCTTCAGTCAACCTTCCCGCTTTGAATAATGGAGAGGACTTTGGGTCATTTTTGACATATTATGAGAGAGTCTTTCAGATCAATAGATGAGATCTCGAAAATGATGGCGTCGCTCGCTTACTCCCCCTCCTAAATGCCCAGTTAAGGGATATATTCGTCTCCCTTCCCCGGAAGCAACTTTGGACTATCCCACGTTAAAGTCCGAATTCTTAGCCGCTGTTCATATGAATTGCGAATTCTACCGCTCCCAATTCCGGCAGGAAAGGATTCGCCCTGGTCAAACATTTCGGCAACACGGGTTTATCCTCCAAAGACGCCTTCAGTGTTGGCGGGATGCGTGCAATATTCCCCAGGTCTAGGAGTCGCTTCTGGACTTCTTCCTTAGGGATCAGCTTTTAGCTGCCGTGGCTCCCGAAATTCAAGCCTTTATTAAGGATAAACGTTGTGCCACTTTCAAGGAGTGCTTGAAAGAGGCCTATGTCTACGCGGGTAGTCAAACTTTATACCCTAAGGATGTTAAAAAGGCTACCCAATCGCCCCCAAAACTAAATTTTATGGTCCTAAGACCCCTCCTAAATTGGTTCCAAGATTTAACAAAGTTCCTAGTCCCTCGAAGCCAAGGAAACTTCTATCCATCTGAACATCAAGACGTTAAGCCCCTCGTTTCTTCTCCCCCGGTTGTGCCGTACCAAAAGAATTCGATCATCTACTACACCTGCGGAGTTCCCGGCCATTACCACACGAACTGTCCTCAAAACTCCCGATTCGCAAACTCTCAGTCCCACCAAGTACACCAAATCTGGGCCGCCCCTGCTCCTCCTCCGTCGCCTCTGGAGATCCCCGATCCTCCCTCGCCCGCCAAAGATCCGGTCGATCAGGTAAACTTCCTCTTTAGTGAGAACAACCCTTGTGGATTAAAATTCTAGAACGGAACTGTGAACGGTCGCCGAGTATCCACCCTCGTTCGTGACACCGGGTGCACCTGCATCATAGTGTCTGAGGACCTACTCCTCCCTGTTGGCCCCGACCACAAGAAGTTTGCGGTGGTCCACGACTACCTTGCCGGGCCAGTCGTTTCCTAGTAATTCGTTGTCACATGGAGTGTGACTATATGTCCGGTTGGGCCGAAGTGGTAGCGGCCCCAATCCAGTTCTGCTCTGTTTTGATCGGTCAGAACCCCGTAATCCACGACCATCCCATGGCCCATCCCGTGATTAGCTGTACACAGGCAGCCCTGGAATCCAATGCACCCGTTCCCCTGAAAACCCCTATTGACCCGGAGTTCCAAGCCCTCCGGAGCGATAAGTTTTCCCGCGCCCAGAAGGAGTGCGCAACTCTCCTCCCTTTTGGGAGAAAACTAAACCCTCGAGCGCGAGTCCAAACGAAGTAACCAACGAGTGTCGTATCTCGTGAATGACTTATTGAGAGATAAAAGACTTACTTTGACCTTAAGTCACTAGAACGAAAATTCAAGCCTGGCGCGGAGGTGCTGGTACTACTTCCCACGGAAAGCAACAAACTCCTTAGCCAGTGGAAGGGAAACCTCCTCTGTCCTCGCGGCTAGAGGACCCGTGGATTTCCTCATCCGTACTCTGGCGGGAGCGAAGTTTATCTACGTGAATTGTATATAGTATCTCATTAATGTTCTTAATTATGATTTTTTTGGTTCACTAAGTTGTTTAGTTATTAGTCCCATATTTATGCCTCCATTTAATTGCATCCTTTTATTTGGATCCACTCAAATGTCGCTAATGTTTTCCTGTGATTTTTTTTGTTTAAAATTGTACTAGTTAAATTGTCTCTAGAATTGACCCGTTTAAGGCTTATGTCCGTAAATTCCCCGCTGAGTTCAAATTCACGTTTTTTTGGGGGCCAAACCTGTCATAGCAGGTCAGAATTTCCCTAGACCCTTGATAATTCTAGTTCGACGGGTGGGATGATCCTTTCCTACGCAAGTGCTCAGTAAAGCATCATCTTTCGGATGGGCGATGTGTGGGGAAATTCCACGTGCAATTTCATTTCCAGCACGGAGGTGACGTCCATGCGGTAAAAAAATTCTAGAAGTTGGTTAGGTTTAAATTGGTAAGCCTTCCCCCCCTCCATCTACAAGCGGTAGCCTCGAACCGCGTCCACCTCGGACCACCTTTTCACGGGTTAGAATCGCCTCGGCGTGAAGGTTTGAGGCCATTCGAGAGTAGCACTGGCCAAACACCCCATGATTCCCCCACCCCTGCGGGCGGAGCCTCGGATATAAAGGGCTCGTCTTCCAGGTGGGAGACACAGAGTTGACGAGAGTCCCACCAGGATCCAAGAACCATTTCCTAGTTCCAAGTTAGATGCGAACAACGAAGCAAAGTGACGGCTGAACTTTTCGTATCATTGGAATTAGCCAAGCCAGTGAGGTCATTCCATTTACGATCACCACCGAGTGATTTTTCTGACTCCACTCACTAACTCCTTGCGAAGCCCTCCTGGTTCCCTCCTCGTCTTCGAGTGGCCGAAATACTCTTCCCTGGAACGGACGTTACTCCCCCTCCCTCTTTGGAGAACCGTCATCACGTTAACTTCCCGCTCAGAAGCTCCGAGTGCCCTCGCCTTCACGTTTATTGCTTGTAGAAGACATCCGTGAAACCTTACCCTGACGTTTCATCTCGACTCCTCCGTATGCCTTCCTCTCTTCCCTTTTAGCAACCCATTTGAGTTAATCCTCCCCATTGGAATTTTCTCCTTCTGTAACGCATTAATTTCTAACTTCAGAGTTTGATGCATAACTCTGCAATTCCCCCTCATTTACCAATTTTATTTTGCCCATTGATTCTCTTATTTTATGTAAATAAAATTATATTTCTGTACATGCCTCTTTAAATAACCATAAGCTTTGCCATTGCCCAAATTTTACCTGACCTCATTTTGCATTCTTTTCTCGCTGCTCCGCGTATTGAAACTCGTGGCATCCTCCCCTTGTCGGTTCGCTTTTAAGTTATTAGTCCCTTTCCCCATAGATATAATATGGTATTGATATAATATAATGTCATACGACGACATATATATTTATTAATTTCCCTCAATATATATATATATATGTATATATATTTTTATATATATATATATATATATATATATATATATATATATATATATATATATATATATATATATATATATATCTTTCAAAGTAGCGCGAAGAATGATTAAAATGAATCCATTAAACCACACTGAAAGAGAAAACGGAATAATTTTTCCTTGCAGTAATATTTTTATTACTTTTTTTCAAAAAAATCCGTGCGGGAAAGCGACTCGAACCAGGCACACTGACGCAGCGAGCACCGCTGTGATCAGAGTGGTGCTCGTTGCCTCAGTGTGCCTGGTTCGAATCCCTTCCTGCACGGATTTTTTCGAAAAAAGGTAATAAAAATATTACTGCAAGGAAAAATTATTCCGTTTTCTCTTTCAATGTGGTTTATTGGATTCATATATATATATATATATATATATATATATATATATATATATTATATATATATATATATATATATATATATATATATATATATATATATATATATATATATATATATATATATAATAGTTGACAAACCATATTCTTTATTTTGAGCATCGTTAATCTTATTTCAATAATATTATCACTGAAAACAACGATAATGTATCTAAAATACCTGAGCGGAATACTCTGTTGAATGAGAAGGTAGTATTCTTCACCATGCGAACACTTGACCATGGGCTCTCAATCTGACAAATCACTATTATCTTATTATAAAATCACTTCCTCAAACATATTACTGAATCCCTTTCATGTTTTGCGTCCTTTATCACGCCATCACGCCATACTTCTCATATTTCTTGAAAAGGGGATATATTTTACTTGAATGTAGGGAAAAGGCGAAAATAGCCTTTTATCTCTTAATGGACTAATTAGTTTAAACGCCAAATTTTATAGACGCGAAGACTAATCTAAGTGCAACTCGTTAATTATTTTCTTATTGATTAAATCTTATTTTATATTAAAAGATAAAGCCCTACCAAGATTTATTAAGATATTCCATTGAGCAGAACTTCCATCTTATATAGATTTCAGCCTAAACAATACTCTTACCTAATATCTAAGAGCGTATTTTAGGCAACAGTATTGTTCAGTCTGAAAAGGCTATAAACCGGTGGTTCTGTTCATTTCTTGTCGACCTTAGGAAGTTCATTATTTATAAGATATATATATATATATATATATATATATATATATATATATATATATATATATATATATATATATATATATATATAAGATTCTTATTTAATTACAAATAGTGAAAATATCGAGTTTGAAATGTCACCTATTTCCATTTTATTTGTCTAACCAATATAGGGATCTTTTTGAGCCAGGGGAAATTAATGGCTTGCTCAGGGAATGCCAGGGAATTAGGAAATTAGAAATTTGTAAGAACCATGTTGTGGCTTGTTTTGAAGTTCTATTTGAGGGAAGGGAGTTTGCGTATTTGTTTTATGGTGTTCTGGTTGCGTTGGATTTGGGGAAGGTTTGTTAAATTGTGTGAAGAGGGCACCAGGGGTTTTCTTTTATTGTTCTTTTTTGGGGGAAAGAAATGAAGAGCGTTTGATCTTTGATGGTGAGAATTTGGGTTGCATCAAGAAGATGTTGTATAGGTGTGATTTTACTGCAACTAGTTGCAATACGGAGGACTCTGTTTTTGAGTTTGTATCTTGTAAGCGATCTGTAAAGAAACTGGTAAAGAGAGAGGAAGTGAGAATTTGTGGAAGATATATATCCACATATCTTCTGCATGCATTAGAGCTTGTATGGCACACATGAGTAAGTGATAAGGCTGAGAGAAAACACAACTTCAGGCTTTGAAGCTGGATAGATGGTTATCAAACAGTTAATTTGTTTTATTGCATCCATAATAGTTTGGGAAAAATTAAAAGCGACTACCAGGACTGGTTGTTAACAGGATGGCGTCCCTACCCATAAGACCACAACAGTTAGAAATTGCCTCACCACATCGTTTCCAGAACTGTGAATTAGAAGAAGCGGTCAAGATGAGTTTCAACCAAGAATCCATGATCTTATTACATGGAATTTTATTTCTAGGACCTCCTGAAAGACAGAGAGTTCGAGGTCAAAATTAAAAAAAGAGCGTTTTCCACATTAGAGCATTCATTTTGGAGACTTGTCAAGAGATTTCTGCCACTCTGATTCAAAAGTACTTTTGCAGTGGAGATTTCGTCTTCGATTAGGGTGTGACGTTGAACAGATTATGCAATCGATTTTTAGACTATTTCTTTAATTTTATTGTATTTTCCTTTTGTGTCCTGATTTCTGGGACACCATGTGAACCGTTAGGAGTTTTTCTGTTTTTCGACTGGTGTTTCTTTACTCGGAGACTTGGCAATGCTGTGGGAATGGTACAACTTTAGCAACGTGGTAACATGATACATGTACCAAAATTTCGGCGGGATAAGTTAGATTAGTTTAGGCAAGATTAGTATAAAAACGTAAGGTTAGACTAGTTTATAGTAGGTAAGTTATGCTCATTTGAGTTAAACTAGGTTATCTATAAAGGGAAAACAATGATAATATGTTGTTTAGTGAAAAAAATAGTCACCAGTGTATTATTTACCTCACACATCACCTAAATAAACTCCATACCCCTTCCTTGTTACTCGGCAGCAAAATAGGCGGCCTTGTTCTGGTCTTGGCCTCAGCAATACGCGATTATCGCTTTTCAGTGACAAATGTGATGGTATAGCACAAAAAAACACACAGTCGCCTTATATTCGTTGCAATCTCAACCAATCAGAGCACAAATACAATCTAATGAGAATATTCATACGTTAAACATGAGTTTCTTGCCATCAAAAAATGGCCATACTGGTGTGATGCCCACAACACATAATGCCATAATCCCCTAATCAGTGGCAGCAATAGTTTCTTTGTGAGTGAAACAATTCAACTATTAAAGAATTATTTCAACAAACGTGACTACTACCATTAAATATAAGAAGCTAAGGAAATCTCCTTATATCTTTTATATGAGGATAGTAAGCCAATAAAATTCACTGCCAATGAGGAGCAACCCTATTATTTAAATGAGTTTTCTTATAAACGTGTCCCTTTATCAAAGATATTTCTATTATTCATGATACTATCAATCACATAAGAAACGGGTAGGTAATAGTATGCCAGGGAGAAATAAATTCGGGGTTTTATTGAACCGCGAACTGCTATGAAGAGCGTAATTTATATAGCCTTCAATAAGCCTTTTTAAAGTGTCAGGGACTTATGCGCAGAGGAAAAAAATAATTTTCTTTGATTTTATTTTAAAAGATATATATAATTTATATTATATAAAGTCTAAATATTATTTTTAGTTTACTTCTTACATAATTTCTTATTTTTATCATCTTTAGTTAAATTTGTCAGCGTTGGTAATTAATTAGTAGCTCTTTATAACCGAGAACGTCACCGATTTCATTTATCCTAAAATTATAAAAAAAGTTACTAACAAATATCAAATACTGAACTATAAAAGGATTTGAATGCAAAGGTTTCTTTAGCCATCAAAAGCGGTTAGATTCAGTGGATAAGAAGATAACTGAATTGATATAAAATATTTCGTTTTCATTTCTTTAAGGGCAATATCCTTTGCCATGCAGTATAAAACAGGATCATAGTTTGGAGTGAACTATACTTAAAGAACCTGAATATAGTTCGTGTTTGCACTATTTACCTTGCCGTCGAAGTCTTTCCTTGATTGAAAGCGACAGTACCGAAATTACCGCGCTTCCCTCGAACAGGTCATTAAAATTATTATTTCGATTTACTGTGGGGATGTCTTTCTTATGCATTTCACTGATTTTCATATATTAACGCACATACACAGGGCAATCACAGATATCTTCCTGCTTAGTTTCCTGGTTTTATACCAGGACTGGCAAAGGGATGGGGGAATTCCATGGCTTGTTGCCTTTTTACCTGCGGTCTGATTTTGACGGAAGTGTGGTACCGCCATTAAACTCACCGGACCCCGGAGAGGAAGAAATGGAATAGCCTAATATATTCCGCTTCTATTCAGTCTCAGATATTCATAAAAGCAATTGCCCCATGCAGGGGAAACTCGTCGGTTCCTCAAACTTGGGTAAAAGAATATTTGCCTACTTTCGCGGAGACAATCTACAAGATGCTGAACTTTTGATCAAGGTAAAATTTATACGCCTATACTCTGATACATCATTATGAGAAAATTATAGAATTAAAACAAAGGGGAAAGTTCACATATTAAAGGACGCAAATAGATTAGTTCAAGATGATCGAGAAAATGCGTCTAAAAAATGATATAGAATTATAGCAAGAATACGGATACTCCAAATTTAAATATTACAATACAGGAAGAATTAGATCTCAATGTATCTATAATGAACAACATAATATTTACAGCTTAAGATGCATTAAAAAAACAAAATAAAATGTTTGCGAGGTTGGCGGAATTTATGCGCGTATTCTTAAGCAAAAAACAGAATTGTCGTTAAGAAAATTTTCTCCCACTTATTTCAAAATAGCAAATATCATTCATGTTTCTAGAAAGTTATGCATAATCATAAAAAAACTAACTGTCAGTTAGATTAAAGTCATTATTTTTTAAGATTAAGGAGTCGATCTTTGTCATGAAGTTGCAAAATCATTTAGAGAGCAAAATATATTAATAAATACTCAACACGCTCTTGCTAAAATACGCAAAGTGACAAAAAAACTCTAAATTGGAAAACAAACTGGTCAACGAATCTTTAGCAAAGAGTGTTTCTATATAGAGTAACATCTGAATGACTATCAGTCACTACTAGCAAAGTTCCTCAGGAACTTAATTTTCGTACATAGTTGAGTTATGGGATTCAAATAAAAAGGAATTTCATTTAATGACGATACAAATCTTGTCAACAAAATAAATGGAAATAGCTACAAATTACATAGGTTAGTCATATGTATTTGCGAAATTTTTACTTGCAAATAATGGTATGAAAAATGCGTCGTGCTGAAGTTTGGAAAAAAATAAATAATCTGAAATGTAAGCAATTAATCAGGGCTAACAAGCTCCAAGAAGTAATTGAACAACTATACTTGAAAGTCAAACTCTATAATAAATTACATTTACAGGGTCATTTTATTTATGTAGAAATGGAAAGACATAATTATATGTCAATGTTAATATGTTAAAACTATATAACCCATTAGTTAGACTAATCTTAAATTCTTTTGGTGTCCATAATATGTAGGTAACTAAAGACAAAGATTTAATAGAAAAGGGCCAGGATGAAGATAAAAACAGGGAGAACAATAAAAACAAATTATTTCAACATATGAAACATACTACAAAACCTTGTTTAATTTTTCAGGTCTACTAAAGACGACAGCACATAACAAGAGGCTCATGGACGAAAAGTATATGACATCAATCTGGAAAACGGTCTTCAAAAACTGCGTCATCCTAGTGTGGTAATCCTTACCACAACAATTGCGGTTGCGATGCATCTACGGCGTAATGGATGATTTTTTAATAAAAAACACTAATTTTTGTTCTTCAGGGATTCAATTTCAACCATTTTACCACAAATTGGGTTTTACGCGCTTCAGCGTCAGGAAAATGTATGAGCCCCTATCCCCACATTGGTCATATCATGGATGAAGCAAACTATCATTTTATCCACACCAAGGTGGCCATTCATAGCGATGGGTTGTAATAGCATTTCGTCCATTCAATGATGATCGCTGGGCAGGATGCCCCTAGCAGGAGCTCTCCTAAACATGCTCCTAGTACCCCTCTTATGAACAATATCAACAATATCAAACCAAAGTTTTATGCGGTCTTCCATTCCTTGTCACACCACGACACTCACTCTCGCATATTCTTTTATGTCCATTTTCATTATTTCCCCTTATATGTCTACATCACCTAAAGTAATAACCTCATTCACACCATTCTTCACGGCATAAAAAGATGTTAATTATTCATTACTCACTGTCGTAGAATAGGCTCTCGACGATATACCATATATAACTATTCGTTGAGGGAATTATTCTAATATTTCGAGTGCGTGGTAATCTGATTGACCGAGGTTATTTATCTTTAATATGCTTAAGAAGTGGAACTGAGCTCAAAGATAATAATATGGCTATCATTAATAAAATAGAGTTTTATTAATGAAACTATCAACAACACACAAAAAGAAAATGTTTACATAAACGGAGAATGGAAAGGGTCGTGGGAAAATCTGACTAATCCGAGGATTAAGATTTAGAGAGATTTAAAAAGGTAAACAAATAAAAATTAAAGGGGGAGCATGGTTCGCTAAACCATTTAAAGCAGAAGGTAGCGTTGACAAAAGGTTAGATAATTAAAGGTAATGCTCAGCTTACGTAATTACAAAGTTGTTGTGCAGAGGCAGCCGATGCGAGGGAATCTTCGGTCCACTGGTGATTTCCAGCAGAAGAGTTTTTTCGGGAGGTTGTCCTTAGCGAAGGGGAAGGACTGTCTTTGAAGAGTGAGAGCGAAGTGAGACTTGGGGGTACAAGCAATCTCTGTGACGGCAAATCGGGGATGTTCTAGATGAACAATGGAGGTTATTGTTGAAACCAAGCGTTCTCTTGAAGAACGTTAAAAGGGGGGAATTAAATTATCCTGACGTGACGTCTTGGGAATGAGAACCGTTTCTTGACGAACGGGCTTGAAGAACAATGGCTATTCTAACGTTGTTCTCTTTCTGAACAACAGGAAGGGGGGGGGGAGAACCGTCTCTTGTCAACGGGCTCAAATAACAATGGCTGTTCTAACGTTGTTCTCTTTCTGAACAACAGGGGGGCCTTGTTGACTCGGCGTCTGAAAGGCTTGAACATTGGCACTCAAGGGATATTATCCTCTTCTGGACAATACGGGATTTCTCGTGGTAGAGAGTTCCTATGGTGCTCAAGGGAGACCGGATCGGCGTGATGCCTCGCGAAGATAATCTGGATCTGATCTGCTTCAATTGGGAAAGCTATGATATATATAGTCGAAGCCATCCCCTTGGCGTAGGGGACAATTGAGTGGGAGGCTTCGGGGAAATGCCCCGGTCGCGCCTGGGAAAATACCTAATCTGCCCATAAGCCTAACTCAATCTGGCGAGATGGACGTATGGAGGCGAAACGGGGGAATAAACCTCCTTGATTAAATATTGGCTAAGGTGGCGATAACGCGCTCTGCTTCCTCTCGCAGATGCACGTGGGTAGCAATGTGTTTCTAAACATGTGATAGCGGCTGAATTTAAGCGGCCTCAGACCGTTCTATCACACTCACCCTATATACATTTCGCATATGAAGCATCTTTCTCAAGTCATCCATTTTCTTTGATCGCACTCAAGATCTTTCCTTTTTCCTCCATACAATAGTGTCACACCCACACACTAAAATTGGCACCACTATACTCTTATGCAGCCTCCTGGTACATTCCACAATTAAATCCTTACCATTGCCCATCGCAGTGGTTCCCAAACTATGCGCCCCGGCGCACTGGTGCGCACCAGGATATGCCTAGGTTCGCCCTGGGGCATCACAGAATTATGTTTGTCCAGATATAAAAAATGAATATATAGTACTATATTATATCATTTCACGACAGATTCAAACAAAAATTTAGGGGGTTAGGCATGAGTTGCCATCAATTACAGTAATACTACAAGACATCCTTAATCAAGTTCGAGGTATCAGTGATCAAAATTATTTACTATAAAACGAAGGATCTTTCATTAATTTTCAATTGTCGATAAAATACTGAATAAAAACAATCTATAATTTGATTTAAATATATTTTTTATGTGTCAATTACTATATAGTTTAGTAACTTTAGTTAAATGATAGTTTCAGTCTCATTGCCTCAGTCGTAGTTTTTACCATATATGGTAAATGCTAACAGCAGCTGAAGCAAAACGCCTCGAATCTAAAGCAAATCGTCTGAAGTCGTTCGGAAGTGACCAAACAAACATCAGCATGTAAGATGGTTGCCAGACGTGGCTAATTTTTCATTTGCTTAACATTTAGTTGATTGTTACCGTTATAGTGGAGTGTTTGGTACAGTGTTTAGAGCTGTATTTAACACCAGAACCATGCAAACAAATTTACCCAAAGTTTTAATTAGTTTATTGAATCATGCTAAAATGTTAGGCCCTTTTCTAGTTTTTTTACAGTATTAATTGGGTTTATATAAAAATTTTAATCTCTCAACTCTGACTCAGTGGTAAGTAGTAATGAACGTTGACTCATGGAGAATGAAAGTGTTGTGCTTATTATTTAATTTCACAAAAATACACCAATACAAAATGGATAAATTTCTTAAAAAGGAGCGTGATTTTGATAAATGTGATCCCGAAAGTGAGCAAAACTTAAGTGCAGGAAGCTGCCCCAATAAGAAGACAAAGCCTCGTCCTACTCGTAAATAAGATGAACGTTATTTAAGCCTTAGTTTTAAATGTAAAATGCCAAATGAATCATTACTTCCTAGTAAACTCAGCAAACATATCAAAACTAAACACTTTCATTTACAAGGTAAATCTGCCAGTTATTTCAAGAGATTGTCGGAACAGCAAACAAAAGCTGCAAGTTCTTTTAAATGTGTAATGACTTTTTCTGAGAAAGCTCAAATAGCTTCTTATGAAGTCTCAGAATTGATAGCTAAAAATATGAAAGCTCATACTTTAGGCGAGTCACTTATTTTGCCTGCGTGCAAAAAGATTGTCAAGACGATGCTGGGAAATGGAGCAGCAATGAAAATAAGTAAGATACACCTGTTCAACAATACAGTTCACAGGCGTATTGAAAAATGTCTTCTGATATCGAGAGAAATGTATGTAGTAATAAGCTTCAGTATTTCAATTTTGCATTGCAAATTGATAAGTCAACAGACATTACCATAAGGCCCAACTCTTAACATTCATTCGTTTTATTGATGATTATCAAATAGTAAATCAGTTTGTTTTTTGCCAAGAATTATCTCTGACTACTAAAGGTGTAGATGTTTTTAATATTCTGAATAATTATTTTGATAAATGGCAATTGTCATGGAAATTTGTAGAGATGCAGCCCCTTTCATGGTAGGCTGTGTTAAGGGCCATACAGCTTTTGTAAAAACAAAAATGAGAATATTATCGTAACTCACTGCTTTTTTCATCGAGAAGCCTTGATGGCCAAAAATATTGGGAGATAAATTAAGAGAAGTTTTAGATCAAGTTGTTCAGATAGTAAACTTTATTAAAATAAGACCTCTCAAATCGCGTTTATTTGAACAGATTTGTGTCAATATGGTTTCTCAACATAGAAGTCTACTTTTGCACACAGAGGTGAGGTGGCTGTCAAGGAGAGAAGTACTTGCCCGTCTACACAAGCTACGACAAAAAATTCTTGCGTTTTTTGAAGAAATGAAATAAATACCCTTTTGTAACCTCCTTCGGTCCAATTTTTGGATTGTCAGGTTAAAGTATTTGACTGATATATTTCAGCACTTAAATAATTTGAATACCAGCATGCAAGAGAAAGAAGAAAATATTCTCACATCCACTGAAAAAATAAAAGTATTTCAGAAAAAAATACAGATTTGGAAAAGAAAATCTACCGAAGGAAATTTGGAAATGTTTCCTTTGGTAAGTAAAACTTGCATTGGTAAAAAGAGTAAGACACTTCCAATAATAGTTGAACATTTAACAAAGTTGGAAGAAAAAATGAGTTCTTATTTTTCATCTCTTAATACTGAACAATACGATTGGATTAGAAACCCGTTCATTGAAAATTCAAGTGATTTTGATTTAACATTAATAGAAGAAGAAGAACTCTCATCCATCTAAACAAAGTTTCCTGCATATAACAACATACAACCCATCCCTTATTGAGCCTTCACCACTTAACCCCCTTCCCGGTTATTCTTCTTATACATCCAATCACAATTTGTACGTACGCTTAACCTACAACATTCCACTAACAATATAACCCTCTAGTTCTTGCATTTACCTCTCTTCCATTACCTTTATACGGTATTATTAATGCAATGCTCAGGCACTCTTCCACATTCAAATACAGCCACCAGATCGTTCCCATAAGACAATCTTGACGAATATTTAGCATCACAGCGACTATATTAACTACTTCAAGTGCTAACTCATTGGCACAAACTTCTCACAGCAGTAAAAACCTGTTTTTCTTATCTCTTCAATGTCAGTTCAGACCTCGAATTAAACTCAAGAAGTCAATCATTTTTTATTTTTATTATCTTCCTTAGCCACATCATAGAACTCATTCACATATTCTTGCAATCTATTTTTGACCTGCAGATTGTTCACAAGTACCCTGCCATTCTTGTCTTTACTCTCGGATATCTTTTATCTCACTGATTTCTCACCTTTGTCACTTACTTTCAGATGAGCTTACTCTCCCCATAGGGATCGTTAATCATCTATTGTCCAAACATTTAATTGGTTGCTTTTCTACTCTGTTTATCACTTACTTTACTTTCCTTGTTATCCCTTTGTATGAATTCACCTGAATCTCCATGTCATTCTCATTTACACTATTAAGCACTGGCATATACACCTCCATTTCGTATTCCACTACACACCTCATATCTTTATTTAAAAATTCAGCATTTTGCCTCATTTTTCCAGTTATGACATACTCTCACTTCTTTATATTTGTTACTCCTTTGATCTTTCTCCATGATTACACTATTTCCGCGATCTAATCTCAAACATTCTTACATACCCTCCTGTTTCTGTGGATAGAAATGCCATTACGTATCTACAAGATGTAAAGAGTAGATATCCATTCTGGTTTTGTGAGACAACCTGGCATGATTGCTACTGGTTTAAATCCTTTATCCAATATTTAGTTCAGACTTTTCGAATTTGGGAGTCTCTTTATTTGTCAACTCGAACCAACAAGGAAGAAAGACTCGAATCTCGGCTTTTGCAATAAAGTTCTATTGAACAAAATAAAATAGATTTTTGGACAATCTAAATGTAGCAGAAATTAAGTTTTACTGATTGTTACCAAAAGTAGCCTGAATCAGAAAGCTTAAATATTTCTATTCTTGCAGCTTTTATAGTTTGAGTATTGTTAATGGCTACCATAAGCAAAGGTTCTCTCTATTGGTTCAATTTAGGGCAACTAAACACAGACAAACAATTAAGATTATAATACATTAATCTTAATTGTCCGGTCCGTCTGCCCTAGGTGAGCCTTCCAAGGGAGAAGAGAAGGGGTTTAACTCCCCGACCTCCTCTCTTAAAAAGAAAAATGAATAAAAACAATACAAAGAAAACTATTGGTTTCTTACCCTCCGCGGGAGATCCAGGAAGGTGAGAGTGCTGCCACTTCGGCAAACGACCACGCCATGATCAGAACGTCCAGGCCCGAGCAGCCACCGGGTGATGAGGCTCAGGCAAAGTCTAAAGTCATAATTACACTAAGCGGAGCCTGGATTAAGTCCGGACCGATATTTAAGAGATTACCTGCTATTTTTGACGCCGCTGCGGTCAGACGATTAATGATTATTTGCTCTATAGTTGGAAGCATGCTGGCCAAAGGCAGCATAAACCACTAAGTGAGAGCATTAGCTAAATTGATTGGTAAAGAGCAGAATGTATCCTGTTTCTCGAACGCGAGCCTTATAGCGAATGCATCGGACGCAATGGCTCGCCAGTAAGTGTGACGACGCACTCTACTATGAAATTCGTGAAGGCAGTAGTTTATAAGACGTAGCTCGTGGATTACTCTTTAAAGACATCAATTTAAAGCTGGCCGACCACAAGGAGGTAAAAGTCGAACATGTGATGAAAAAAGAGACTCCCCTACCCCCTAGACTCTTCGTCACGTTCGACCGTGACATTTTCCCTGAGTCGTACGTGCCGGTTGGTATCGCTACCGCGAGAGGAAATTCGTGCAACTGCTATAGAAGTGATACTACTGCGACCACTTTATCCACACGAGTCGTCCTGTATTCGTGCAAAGTCGATTTACTTGAAATCCGTGTAATTCCTCCAAGGCCGTACTGGGCCGTGTCCGCGCCCTTTGGGAACCCCTCTGCGGATTCTAGCATATCTCCCTGGGCGTTCCCATGCTATAATGGGCGAAAAAAAATAGCTCACATCTAGCCCTGGCTATAACAAAGGGCTCTCCCTCCCCCAAGCGTAACAGTATCCCGTGAGACCAAACGGCCGTGTGCCTCCACCGTGTTGTTAGACTCACAGAAAACAACACAAATGAAGGTGGTCATGAGGCCGTCTTTTGGGGTTCCTAAAGCTGTCACCCAAATGGAGGAATGCACGAAAGGAGCTTCGCTTCCTACGGCCCCACCTAAGGCTGTAATAAGTGGCTTGGAGAGGTTGGTCTCTATAAAGGAGGCTTTCTGCTTCTGAAACCGCCCTGCCCGCAAAAGGTTTCGAGGCGGAGGCAGGAAAAGACTCGCATAGCAAGCCCAAGCTCCTATGATAACTCCTTGAAGGCGACAGTTCCCTTAGCGCCTTGTTCGGCCAACAACGTCCGGAATCTCCAGGAAAACTGGGAGGACATGCAGAGGCTTGTCACTTGCAGTTCTACTTTCGCTACTTTTTGGATGAAACTATGCTAAATGCGTGCCCCCTGCCTACTGTCTTGGTTTATAGGAGTTTTGCCAACCCACCACCATGCGATAGAGGACAGGCAGGAAGATGTGCGATTCACACCTGGCATGATGCCTTCGTTCTTCAATTTGCTATAAATACAATTTTTCATATACTCTAGTAGCACTGCGGCTACACCTGGATAGGAGGTATGCTGTCATTTCTGAGTACATTCCACCCTCAGCCGTCTTTGACGAGGGGGACTTCCGCTTTCTCGTGGCACGCTTACCGAGGCCTTATCTAATGCTTGTGGATTTTTACGGTAGACACTCCTTGTGGGAAGACGATTTGATCAATCCCAGGGATCAAACCTTGTCGATCTAATCGAGCGGCTGGAGATAGGTGTCCTAAATGTCTTGCTTAGTTCTATTCTGTGCTCTCCGTATGCGCAGCCTAACTTTGGATGGAAGGTAATCAATAACCTCTATAATCGTAATCACTTCCCCATTTAACTATCATTCTGTGCCTCTGCCTCCTGAAAAACGCCCCGGTGGTGCTCGGAACCCGAACAGTGTTATGTATTTCAGGAAATGAATGATTTCTATATCGCAATCAAGGAGTTTAGTTTGATAGATGATACTGTTGGGTTTTCTCTGGTACCCAAAGGTGCCACGGCACCCCGGTTAAAAACCATTGCCCTAGTAGTCAGTCGCCAGCTTAGCGACAAAATAAAAACTTATTAATTCCCATTTAATTAACTATTTAACCACAACGATATTAATAGAAATTTATAATTAATATAACAAAAGTGATTTTCATAATTTTCTGAAAAATTCAACCATTTTCCTTGTCAAGTCTGTTCATTTCTCTTTCTAATTAATGATCACCAAGTAAGATGCGATTCTTAAACTTTTCACTGGCGTGAAGTGCCAACTAACCGGCGAGAAACGTGGCCTATAACCTGCTAAAATTGAACTTACAAGCCAGAAATATTTTTAGTTGTAATGGCAATTTCACTGATTTTCATTCCAACTTAAAACAAACGAAAAAGTCGGTTCAAAGAAGAGAGAAGGCAGAAATAAAGGTTTATCTCCTTTTAATAGATTTCCAGGTGGCTTGCCTTTTCCACACTGTGTTTCAAAGCCAAATCCACCCTTTGCCTTAGCGCCTATAATTGCTCGCATTTATAACCATGGCCATGACTGAGTGAAATCAAAGAGATACACAACTCTATACTTGTGCTTTGATGGGTTTCAAAAGATAACGCAAAATGTATTGCTATGTGAGTGTATTTTTCTAAAATGGTTAATGAAGTTGGAAATTTAACTAAACACTGACATTCATGTCATGGATATTAAGAAATAAGCAAAAAAATCACCAAACAAAATTGATATCTGGACTACACAAACAAACAAATTTAGAACTTCAGAATAATATGATAACATTCATATTTATTCGTTGTCATAGCTAAAGGTAGAAAGTGAAGATAAATATTACTTTGATCTTTGCATATCAATTAAACTTATTGATCTTGGTGAGATCTTCGCCATGTTCATATTGATTAACGTGACTTGGTTATCTCAAGTTACTACCAGTAATATGACATTTTTTTAAGATATATTATTACTATTATATCTCTATATAAAAAATCAAAGATTTTGTGTGTTAGCTATAGGCGCCAAAAAGGGTTTGCTGTGAGATAAAAACGGCATTTTTCTAGCGATTTTTTCCCGGTGGATTTAATGGTATATGTTTCGTATATCGATGTATCAAAGGATGAAAAGGCTATGACTGAAATAACAAAAAAAATATTTTTCCAAGTTTTATCAAAGCTTTCATTTTCTTTTGCTATAGGTGCTAAAAGGGGTTCGTTATGAGGAAAAAATACATCTATCTAGCCTGGAGAGACCGAAATCCATACTTTTGCAAATTTCTTGAAATTTCAATTTTCTTTCGCTATATTGACCAAAACTCACTCGCTGTTAGATATAGAAATGAATTTCTGGTTCATGTTAGAATAGGCTATATAAAGTTATCATATGTTAGGAAATAATAATAGAAAGATATTCGTACAGAGAAACCATCAGACAAATTTAACAGCTCCAAACAAACTAACCTAAGAAACAAATCATAACAACTCATTTGTAATCATCTCTTTCTCTATATAAATATAATATGCAAGGAATGCATCTGCCTATCTGTTAAAATCGTGAAAATCGCGGCGTTGGCCGATGTATAGATGCATTCATTTTATGCATCATTTTAAGCCCAAGTTAAAGATGTATAGTTCATCCCGATTCTTCCAAGGACAAAAGGGAAATTACTTTCCTCCCAAAGCACTTGAGAAAAACACGTTCGTTTCCTTTAAATATATCGCCATAGCGACGTGCTTCTTTCAGAGGGAGTTGAAGGGAAAAGTATCGTCTAGATAAATCTAAGACAAAAAATGTTATGAGAATAAAGCCACATTAAAAAAAATCTGGATTTTTACTCGTTCTTTCTAAACATCAAAACTAGATAGAGGGTTAACAGAAAAAAATAATACAAAAACAATCATAAACAAAATGCAAACCTAGCAAACTCGAGCAAACTCATCTAAGGATCACAACAGAACAACAAACTCATATTCTTTTAATGAAACCAACAACCCTAAATAAACTAACCTAACTTTCGTATCATACTTAAAACCTCACGACCATCAAATAAAATTCTGAAATTAGTGGTACTAAGGTTAAGTTAAGTTAGGTAATAATGAAAAAAATATACTAAAAAATAATTATAAACACCATAAAAAACCAACAAACACAAATAAATCTAATTTCCAACAAACAACAATATAAATCTCAAATATATCAAACAAATCCACCCTAAATCTGACCTAACTTTAGTAACATAACTAATAAATAAACCCAACAACTCATAACCATCAAATAAGAACATAAGAAAAGAAGGAGACTGCAAAAGACCATTCATGGCCTACACTTGGCAGCTCCAACCAAACAAAATAAACTCACCTAACATTCCCAACATACCAAACAACTCATAACCACTCAATAAAATCAACCAACCCATACAATCTGACCTAAATTTGATCACATGTCAAGCAATTTACAGTCATCAGTTAAAACTAGCAAACAAAAACAACCTAACCTACGAAGCACAGCCAATTTCCTCAGATGCGCTGGATCTATTCTCGAGAGAGCAATAACAAAACCCGAGCAACGACGGGCATCCTGATTCTAATTATTATTTAAAAATATGCCGCTTATTGCTAATTATCCTGTGTCTCAGACGCAGAAAACTTATTAGGAGTTCAAAGACGATTTAATACATACCTTCAATTAATGTTGCTTAATGGAAATTTATAATCACTTCTTTGTTAATCAAATATTAATTAGGATTAAATTGCACGGCATTTGGCTCTCGCACTAAAGTTGTTGATTTCAGTCATAGGAGAAAGAAATAGGAGAAAAATATTTCCAAAGAGATGGACGAAGAGCAAAAATGCGAAAAATGTTGTTAGTGTAAATGGATTACAGTTATAACCAAAGGTTTTGGCGCAGGCAAATTTCTAGTTCCTAATCACAATTTCTTAGATTTTTTTAACCTTATTTATATCCTAAACACATATTCACTGTATAAGACAATCATAATGATATCCATAACGCTTTTTATGACCTTCAACTGGCCCAAAATAAAAGCAAATATCTTCCAAAATTCCTTTTGCATGATACCAACATCAGGAGCTAAGCCTACGAGATGGCTCTCCTTTTTCAGCTTGAGAAGAGATTGCCATAAATTTTCAAGCATCTATGTACGTGGTGATGGTATGTGAGCAAATTCTCGTTTCTGGTGCTCGATGCGATTGTAGCATAACTCGCCGTATGCATTCTCGTTCTAGGGAAATTTCTTGTGGAAAGGTTGTCTACATAACAAATTTACAGCAAAGAAAAGCTCTGCGTAAAGGTAATTTTGCAAGTATAATTCCAAACTTAATGCTAAATAAATTCATTTTCTTTCTAAATTAGATTAACTATATATATAAGTTTCAAGTATAACAACAGGCTATTAATTTTAGATGTATTTTTTATAATTATTCTAAAAAATTAGCAATGATTTTAGATGTCAAATTTTTTAGGGATAATCCTAGCATCTCTGTAATAATGCAAATTTTTAATCTTTGAACAATGTACTATGATTTTGATTCTTTTTGTATAATAAATACTTTTAATATTTTAATATTTTACGGCGAAATTTCCTCCGACAAATTTGTCATGCGCCCAAATTTTCTTAGCTGTGATTTTGATTTTTCTATGGCGATTTTTCCAGACGCACCTGACAATATCAATGCATTTGATGAAAAACTTATCGACCACCATCAAAATGCTTATGGATCTTACTTACGCGGAATTTGTTACCCATCTTATTTATACCTGTGGTCTTGAAATATAATTTGCTTCTTACAAAATTTGGTGTTTGACTCTTATTTAACAAGTTTTGTGTAGTGGAAGGGACTTGAAAAATATTAGTGTTTTTTGAGAATTTGGAAGTGTATAATGCCCTTTTCTGGCTACAGATGTCAAGGGCACCACAACTACTAAAATCCTAAAATATTTTACTCACTCACATGCATATTCCCATAAAAGGTTGTGTCATTGAAGTTGAATGATGCAACTGCTGGATTAAATTTATTCTTAAGAATTCTTATCATCGACACTTTAATATTTATTCTCATTCTTTCACATTTTTAGTTTTTCTTTGGGCAAAATTCATAAATTCCTATTCTCATAGAAGATCATCAGTATTACAGAAGGTTGCTATGGCATGTGCTGGGCCATGTATATTCCTAAACTCACTAATCATCGACATATTTAATATTATTTTTCATTCGTTCACACTTTCACTTTTCTTTTGATAAAATTCGTAAATTCTTTGCTTCGGTTACTGAAATCAAAATAATTTTGACATACTACGAACGCAACGTACGCAGTCAGATCCGTCGTTATTTTACTCTAAATGTTAGGAGTGAGAGAAAGGAATATCCACCGTACCCTTCGTCTAGGGAAATTACACAGAGGCTAATGTGATGGTGGTGCATCTGACCCTTTAGATCCACTTTGGGATTGTTTGAACTTAGGCTGAAAAGCGTCTATGATATTGGAAAAAATTACAATTTCAAGCGCGAATCACTAAAATACAAAGGTATTATCCATGTGGTGGGATATTCTTTAAGACGTGGTAATGGGTGCTATGTTGGCAAGGAACGGAAACAGCACTCTCCCTCCCAATCGTTTTGAAGAATTCACAAGGGTAGAGAGTCGTCCCCTCATCGGTGGTTGCCAAGAGGGTTAAAAAGAAAAGATTGAAGATATTATCTTACTTTGATAGTGATGATAGAGATAGACAAAAATGTGCGTAATCCAACGGGGGGGGCGTAGTGGAGAAATAATGAACAGACAGACACAGAAACCCACAAAAATTAAATAGTTGTAAAGATTGAAGCT
The DNA here is from genome assembly GCA_963969495.1 of Ceratothoa steindachneri. NCBI lineage: Eukaryota > Metazoa > Arthropoda > Malacostraca > Isopoda > Cymothoidae > Ceratothoa > Ceratothoa steindachneri. The sequence goes on along the minus strand of OZ018330.1, from coordinate 141,278,917 downwards.
AAGAAGCATTACCATAGACAGACTCTTTAATCATGAGTGTACAAAGAACACATGTATTTAAATGTACTTCATAGCTAGATTTAGTGCCAGTGTCAAGGTGATCAAGGAAGGTGGCTCTAATTGGGAGTGGACAAAGAGGTATCAAGAATTCAAGTTGCCACGAATGATACCAGGACTCGAATTTATTCGATACCTTGTGATTACCTCGCGGACATAACTTTAAAACCACATTAGGAACTAGTTAGCACTCAGGATAACGAGGGTTCAGCTATACGAATATAAAGCAACCTTGTTACCTTTTCTGCTCAGTCACAGCATTTTAGATTGAAATCTCTGGACCACATAATAGACTTCTGATAAGACTAAAAGAGCAAGATATAAAAAAAATGTTATTTAAAAGAATCGGAATCTGTTTGTCCGACCGCAGGCACAAATTTCGGGGAAATGGGATTGAAACAAGCTAGGGATTGGTCACTCACATTGGTGTTAGTGATCCTTCCATGGTTTATGGAGTTTTTAAACTATATCAAAGCTTTGAAGAGTAGTTTTCCATGCAACGTTCTAAATTTTACGGTCGGTGCAAAGTTAGGAAATAGAGTAAAATAGTGTTGTGAACTAATAAATTTACAAAGCGTCTTAGAGTGGTGGGATGAGCTAAATCAAGACAGATGCATTTTATTGTTAGTAAGTGCAGGAAAATTTATTTCGAGCATCATAATTACATGGAAGTGTATAACATGGGCAGCCATAATCTAAAAACAGTTACGTTGCAAAGTTATTTAAGTGGGATCAAGGAAATATGAGGTATCTTGCAAAGAAAAGAATGGCGCTTGTTTACTAAGTCAAATTAAAGATATATTTAGTAGTGGTTAAAGGAGTTAGGTTCTATTGCATAATTCCGTGTTTCAATGACCTAATTATATTATTTATACTTACATGGAATTTTGAAAATTAGGTTAGGTTAGAAAAGATAAGCCATCTCTAAGATGGTCCGGCACAGCTGAGCCATCCATAATTTGGGTAAAGATTAAGGTGTAAATTATGAAAATTAAAACTTAAACTAACCTTCCTTTGTAGTTAATTTTTCTTTGTTCTTAATTCCCCCTATAATCTTTACTCCTTCAGTTAACTAAATTTAGATATGGCCTCTCTTTAGTAGTTCACTTTACAATATGACTTATCGATACTAGTAAACACTGATATACCACATATTTAATTGATCCTTTGGGTGTATTAATGCTGAGCAAAGTAATTGCTACAAAAGTGTTGTAGGATCGCAAAAGACCGAATTGACTTCGGGGTTACCTATCCATGGAGTATCGTAAATATGAAGTGTTTCTCATCTGCCCCAAACACTTTAATCTTGCACATTTTCAACGTCGATCGACGCTCCTTGAACTCATAAATAAGTCAAATAAAGTAAGACAGAGATAGAAATTCATTTAGTGGAATAAAACGTTTTGGGCGCGATCAAGTTATCCATGTTTTAGATGTTTACACTAAATGGTTTCCATTAATGTTTTTCACTAAATGGTTTCTACTAAATGGTTTAAACTATTGGTTTTCACTAAATATTTTTAACTTAATGGTTTCTACAAAATCGTTTACACTAAATGGGTTTAATTAATCGTTTCCACTAAATAGTTTCTACTAATGGTTTCCATTAAATGGTTTTAACTAATGGTTTCCACTAAATAGTTTTCACAAATGGATTCCTCTAATTGTTTCCACTAAATAGTTTCCTCTACTAATGGTTTTCACGAAAGGGTTTCCAATAAATGGCTTCTACTATTGGTTTCTACTAATATAAATTATAAATTGATAATTAATGTAGAAAACCGATTGGTTTAGAAGTCACGGCATCAAGATTATTAACTAAAGATTTTTCATTGACACATCAGATAATGTTATTGCGTATAAGCGTACAAATTTACTCAGATATTGAATACTTTACCCATTTAATTCGTTAAAAACAGCCAATATGTTTAAGAATATAATTGATTAATATTACTTTAAGATAAAAATTACTGAAATAAAGTGACATTGTATTAACTGATATATTATAACTCCTCTTTTCTTCCACTCAAATCTTTACTCACCTCCTAATTCGGTAAATTGGATCACAATTTTCCTGACCCCGAGAAGAGTACATACATAAGGCCTCTCTAAATACACAAACTGACATTGCAGGCAAGGGGCTCAAATATGTCCCCGCTGCTTGTTCACGGAACCTTAGAAATTCCCTTCGACGCCCTGACAAATTAGGTTAACGAGGCGTCTAAGACTATTCCCCTTCTGATAATCGCTGAGGCGTTAAGGCAGGAAATAGAGCCGCGTGGCGTCACTCACGCGCCTTATTAAATGAAACGAGTAACGTAGAATATGCGTGAAACGGGTCGAGGCCATTGTTTGAGAACGCGTTCGCTCTTATAATAATGCCATGTGGGTTAAATAACCGTAGTGTAAGATTCCAGCCGAATTGACGTGAGACAACCTACTCCAAAGTCTTCTCTTTTATCCTTTGGGTTTGCCGGTTGCCATTTCCTAGCTTGTGGAAAAGGTCATGCTAATGCTACTACCCCTGCTCTCTTTTATTGTTATTAATTTATTATTATTACTATCAATCAGTGTTCCCCATGATTGGATAGAATGTAAGCTACATTGTGTGATTGGCACTTAGTCAATCACAGCACTGCTCTCATTCCCTTCGTGTCTTCAAATTAGAACCTATCCACTCTCTCTCCTCTATACGGAACGATGCTGATGGAGTACTAGTATCCCATATATGGGTACTCATATCTACATACCCATGACGCAGACCCAAGATGGGTTCTATGAGGCAATGATTGGTTTTAAAACATAATACTGCCCACTCCTCTCTCCACGCATCTAAGACTTATCTCCTGCTACTCTCCGGCTTGCCAGCAATTGACATTCTGATCTTATAAGCATTTTACTATTTTTTTGCAGACCTCATCCTTGAAGCGAATGCGGGATGACGAGATTTACTTACTACTGCATTATGTACCACATCGTACTTATTAAGCTACTCTTATTCAAATAGATTCTATTTTTTACGACTTGAACTAGAAAGTCCGAATCATTTCATCCTCAAAAGTGTAGAGGAGATTAAATTTTTTAACAGAATTAGTCAGAAAGTGTAAGGGAGTGTGTTTCAAATTTGAGATCTGCTCTTTATTGGAAGTGGATTGGAATGACTGGGTTTTTGTTGGATATGTTCTACATAAGTTTTTCGAAGTGGATTTGACTTGCTGCGTTCTTTGTTCGAGTTTTTGGAAGTAGTTACGCTATTCGCGGTGTTGTTATTATGTTTTTTCATCCTTAACCCTTATATTATTCTTTCCTCTATTTATTTCTTTTACACTATTCTACATTCATGTTTATTCCATGATTGAACTAGTTTTGATTGGATAATACAGCATTTCTTTCTAAGCATTTAAGAGTCGAAGAATGATAATGACCTGTGGGTCGATTGGTCCCTCGCCAGCGTGTGGTCTTACATCCCTGGTACAGATGATAAAAATATTAATAGTAATAACTATGACTGTTTTCTCTAAGTGTTCTCCATCTTTGTGAGCTAAAGTAAAAAATTGAAAAGAAAATGAAGTCAGAGACATTTCGCAGAGAATCTCTTCCTCTCTTCAGGGTGAAGAGACGCAGTTGATTGTCATCAAAACATTGCTTCGAAGATATTCTGTTTATTATATCACCAACAAGACTTTCGTTTTATATCAAAATTAATGCCTACATCTTGGAAATACATTTGTCTCACTATCTCTTAAATCTTCTTATGAATAATCCGCTTATGTTATTATTTCTGCCGGATAATTTATCTGAACACTGACAGTGAACTAGCCGTTCTTTCGGAACAGAAAGCGTTGTCTTGTTTATCCTCACAGACACGAAGGAGGGGATCGTACCGGACCAAAAGTACCCTGAAGGAAAAGATAGAGCCGATATCGAAGTAAGTCTTCAAATTGAAATTGTTGAGGCCAAAAGATTGGAGGAAAAATATCTGAAAAAACACGATTGATTTTAGGTATGTATAAGATTCAGTTTTCTTCCTCATCCCGATGAGTTAAATAAAGTGATCACTGTTCGTAGATTGCAGTTATTTACTCCTTTCTCTGATGCAATGGATCTTTAATGCACCCTAATTGTCAACCAATTTGATTGGTTTTTTCTTTTCAGATAACCCTTATCGATTTGATAGATTGTTCCCTTATTTGTCTTCCAATTTCTTTCACTTTGAGTTCTTTATTACTTAATTTGGCTTACTCGTTAATTGCTCTCTTTTCAGTTTATGGCCATCGCTCTTGTGTCTTTTGTTTTGGGGCATCATAGGGGGGCGGCTGATTCATTTTGGTCACGCATGTTCCTGCACACTATTTGTAAACTGGAGAGATGATGCAATGGCGTAGATTGTGGGGTTGAACTTTAAAAGACCGACCTAGTTCCGCAAGACAACCCTAGGAGGAATCAAAATGTCAATCCGTTCATCTTTCGCTCTCTGTTAAAACTTCTCTGCTTGCTCTGTTTCAGCACCTTGAGATTTTGTAGTTGTGATTGTGGTAATGGCGCTTAAAGACGAGATTAGCTCCTAATCTAGCATAATCATTAAAGCGGAGAGAGTAAGTAATTATATTCGTATTTTTTCAAAGGTATTCATTCAAATATTCCATTTTCAAATGTCGAAATTTCTTGTTCTTCCCATTTCACTATATAACTCTGAACTAAGAAGGATTTGAGGATTCTACTCTTATCTCCAAGTGGTTTAGGAGACGTTTTATTTCTTTCCAACCCAACTGCGATCCACGACTCTTAATCGCTTATCGGTTCTCCCCTTACTTAAAGGAAACAGTTGTCATCCAAAATCATTTACGACCTAATTTCTCAAATTTTTCTTTTCTTGCTTTTTATATTTTACCATTCCTAATAAGATTTTTTTTTCATCATCTTCTTAAATTCTTTTCCCACAAAATTGGCTCAGTACGATTCTACGCCACTCTACATGCCCCTCATACCGGGTTTTGCCAAAAGTTCTGTTACACTTGGTTTTTTGATCTTCCGAAAGGTTTACTTATGTGATATAAAAAGTTTTGTCAAGGAAACATAAAGTTCTACTATTCCATCATATGACAATAAAACGTATTTTAAATTGTGTGCAGGTGTGTTGAGATGTAAGTGAAAAGAATCAAGATCTCTGCTCTCCTGCGGGCGAACGACTAGTGTGGCTCAATGTTAGCCGAATGATCGTGTATATAGTCGCGGAAAGGCCAATACTGGGGAAGACCTCAAAGATCTCCCTCGTTCAGCAGACCTCAAGCTGTGAACAGCTTGGCTGTGAAAAAAGGTATTCGAAAGTGCTCCAAAGATTAAACTGACTGCGCTCGTGAAGAAGAAGAGGCTGTTGGTAGCCAGAGTGTTTAGGGCCGTAAAGGAGGAGGGCGGCAAGAGCTTGAGGTATTTGGAAAGTTTTCTGCCCCCCGACGGAGGCAAGAACAAAGCCGGGGGCGCTGTCGTCGTCTTTTGAACGACTTAAAGAGTCATAGCAATCAAATTTTCCTTTTTTTTTGATGAAAAAACCTTCAGAGTTGATCCGTCATCAACAATCAGAACAACCGCTTGGTAATATTTGTCCAAGACGTTGCCGAGTTCCGCTACGTGTCTACGACCAAGCATCCGACCTCCGTGATGATGTTCGGTGGTCTGCCTCGCGGTCAGTTACAGACCTACCGTGGCCGATTACATGGATATCTTGACTACAAAAGTACTGCCTTTGGTGAGAGAGATTACGAAGAAGGCGTACTAAGTCTTTCAGCAGAATGGTGCCCCATCCCATACAGCCAAGACCGTGCAAGAGTGGTTGGGGTCGAACATGAACTTCTGGTCAAAGAAAGTTTGGCCGGCGCAGTTGCCAGAAGTAAATCACATTGAATACAATATGTGGGCGCATGTCGAGGGCAATGACAGCAAGGTTTGCCACAGCAATGTCGACGAGCTACATTCCTTCGTCAACCACTTATTAGCCAGCATGAGGAAAGACACTTGTTCCGCAACCCGTGCGTGGCCTTCAGTTTTGAATGCATTCAACCCTTATCTTCCTGAGATTTTCATCAACACTGCTAAGCATTTGCAAATATACTTTCCTCTTAATTTCTACTACATGCTTCATATCTTCATTCAGCCATTCCGCATTTTGATTACTCTCCATTTCTGGCACAACCACAGCCAGAAGATTACTTAAAAACACTTCTTTAAATTTGTTCCACATTTCCTTAATCTTTATGCTTGCATTTATTTCATCTATTCTACTATCAAGGGTATATTCTCAATTCCATTAAGCACTTGTCCCAAGTTATTCCATAATCTTTCTCTGCTCCAATTATTTCATTGCAGGGTCTATACACTCCGTACACTTTCACCTTATAAATATCATTGTCACCTACATAAAACTCGAGCTTATTCATTTATACTCAACCATTACAACATGTTATTGTTGACTAGAAAGAAATGCCGCACTTTCATCAATCCCACCGTCTTGCTTTAGACTTAATTTACTTCTATTTACTCCAATCGGCTTATTCTCTTCCTTACTTGTCATGTTTGTTACGCATAAAAGAAGCATCTTTATAATATCCCTGTTTTAAAGATATTATCACTTCCCATTTTCAAACATCACAGATACGAGGGGCGGTCAATAAGATTTGCGAATCGGTAGGGCAAAAATAAGAAGGGGGATGGCTGTTTGTGGGGGTGCTAGGACAAGTTATGACAAGTCAGAACCTGCAACCGCACACTCCTGCCTCGTCTATTTAAGAAGCAGTAGCTGATCGAAGATCGTCAGTCACAAATTTTTCAAAAAAGGAGAAGGCTGAGCACCGCGCAGTGATCAAATTTTTGACCAAGGAAGGCGAGAATGCAAAAGAGATCCATAAACGCATGGTTGCAGTGTACACTGACACCTATGCAACCATTCATTGCTTGCTGGAATAGGGAGTTCCACTATGGTCGTGAGTCCCTTGAAGATGACCCCCGTCCAGGACGCCCGTCAGACGTGCCAACGAGGACAATGTGGCCCGTGTGGAGAGGATGATCCTCGAAAATCGACGGGTGAAGGTCGAAGAAATCGAGCGAGAACTTGGAATATCAAGCGGAAGTGTTATCAACATCATCCACGACAATTTGGCCATGACCAAGGTCTCTGCCCGTTGGGTCCCTAGAAACCTCACGCCCCATGATCGACTTCAACGTCGTCAAAGTCCACAAGGCCAGAGTTGCACAGGCTGACACGTGCGAGTGCGGATTCGAGGAGCTCAACCATCCCCCCTACAGTCCAGATCTGGCCCCTAGCGACTACTTTTTATTCCGCCAGCTCAAGGCTGCACTGCGTGGACGCCGGTTTGCGGACGATGAAGATGTCCAGCTCGCCGTCCAGGAGTGGATTGAATAGCAGTCGGGAGATTTCTGGTTGTCGGGAATTCGAAGCCTCAGGGACAAGTAGCGCAAGTGCATTGAAGTCAAGAGTAGTTAAATTGACAAATAATATAATATATTTACTCATATCTCGTTTCTTTATATCCGAATTGCAAAACTTATTGACCGCCCCTCATACTCTTCACACTTCCTACCACTATCAATTCACACCTTAACGCGGCCTAACCCACCTGAGTGTGCGCGGTCCGTTACAACCCCACCCGTAACCGTCAGTGCATGCTACACTCGTATGATAAATTCCTCGGAGCGGGGCTTCCGATGCCTTTAACCCCATATCCTACCTTAGTAGCGATTCGCGACACTTGTCGGTGGAAGTTATGTGGATTCTTCCCAATAGGAAAATAGGAAGAAAGAACGAAAGACAATTGGCTATGGAATAAATATGAGAGAAGAATAAATGATTAAAAAATAATTTATAGTTTGTAAAATATAAAAAAAGAAAATATAAGGAAAAAAATCTTAATAGCAAAGAAAGAAATATTTATGAATTTGAAGGTAACATGATTTTTCGTTGCTCTTCACATTCAACAATATGAAGTGGAATTATATTCCGCTGTTTAATCGATTGAAACAGCTTGAGGACTGAACAGTATTAAATCAAACTCGGGAGAAGGGAAGCTTTTAACAGAAGCTGCCTGACTTTCATCATCGACACAATGGTAAAGGCCAGGGAGACAAAGGTGAAGTAGGTATTTATTGTTGTGAAAATATTACGGAATATGACCAGGAAACTAGAGCTGCGGATTAACAAATAGGAGGGTGATTTTCAAAACAAGGAAGAATAGAATTGAAATATTGCCCAAAGATAATACACCATTAAAAAAGTTAAAAGTTTCCGCAAGATGCCAGCTGTCTGGAAAATAGAAGGAGAAAGCCACTGCGCCATTCAAAAGTCAGTTTGCGGTCAAGTGTAACAAGTACCAGAACCTGAGACAACATCGTCAATAACAAGATCACACTTAAGAGCTAAAGACCAAATAATAACACAGACCAACAATTTCTAATTTGTTTACCGCTGCATATGATAGGAGACTTATTATTTCCTACATTTGGCACGCTGAATAAAACAAGGTCTGCTGACCAAAGAATTACGTCGTCTCACTTATTCTGATTTATGACCATACGATCATCAAAACTTTCAATAATTCCCGGACTAATCTTGGGAGGACATTGTTAATTCTATCATTCGAAAGAGAATGTAAAGCAGCATAAGGGTTACAAATTTCGTTAGAACCTAGCCTAAAATAAGATAGCCTGACTCTGCCGGGCCTAACCTAGCCTAGCTTAGTATAATTTAGCTAGCCTAGTATAACCTAGCATAGTATAGCCTACTTTATCCTACCTTAGCTTAGTATAGCTTAGCTTATCGTATCATACTATAGCCTAGCCTAGCTTAGTAGAGCCTAATCTGACATAGCATATTATTGTATAGCTTAGCTTAGCCTAGCCTAGTGTAACCTTGCTTAGCGTAGTATTGCCTAGTGTAGCCTAGCTTACTATAGCCTAGGATAGCCAAACCAGGTATGGCTTAGCATTTCACGCCAGAGCCTAGCCTAGCGTCACCTAGAGTAGCCTAGTATAGCCATGCTAGAATAGGCTACTATAGCCTAGCCAATATATCCTTGCATACGATAGCCTACCCTAGCCTAGCATACTACAGGCTAGCTTATTAAAGCCTAGCCTACCATAACCACACCTAACATATTAAATCCAAGCGTATCATATTATAGCCTATCCAAGTATATCATAGACTAGTATAGCATACCATACCCTACACTAGAATAACCTTGTATAGATTAGCCTATTATAGCCTTGGTTAGCTAGCATATCGTAGCCTAACATAGTATTACCTAGCATAGCAGAGCATAACCCTACCTAACCTATTATACTTTAGCCTACACTAACATAGCATAGTACATATAGCCCTGTGTAGCCTAGTATAGCTTAGCCTTGCCTAGCATAGCATAACCTAGCCTAGCATTAGCTATCTTAGAGAAGTATAGTCTATAATATCAAATTATACTCTAGGCGAGCATAGTTTAGTATTGTCTAGCCTAACCTAATATATGCGATCCTAACATAGCCTTTTATAGCCTAAATTAGCATAGTATATTTTACCCTTGTACATAATATCTTAGCCTATAATAGCCTAGCATAGTATGACATATTCTAGGCTTGCATAATAAAGTATAGCATATTATAGCATAGTCTAGTCTAGTAGAGTATGGGCCGAATAATTATGATGTTATGGCCAAAACAAAATCTTTTCCGGGCTAACCTTGGGAAGACTTTGGCAATTATATCATTCGACCGACCGACCGACAGGCGACATAGTAAGATCTAGAGTCGCTCGCGACTAGACTTGCACGCGACTAGAAATCCCACTCATTGTTTTCTATTACGTCAAATTTTAGTCGCGTGCGTTTCAGGTCGCGAGCAACTCTATATCTCACTATGCCAGTCGGTCAGTCCCCATTTTGCTTTTTTGTATTGTTTTTATAATAACATTGTAACTATTCGGCCGATTCTAACAAAATTTGAAACTCTTGTATTGTTTAACATTCTCTTTCGAATGCTCTAACTACCAAAGTCCTCCAAAGGTTAGCCCATGTATTTTTTGTTTTGGCTATAACATCAAAACTATTCGGCCGATTCTAACGAAATTATAAACCCTTATGTTGTTTTACATTGTCTTTCGAATAATATAATTGCCGAAGTCCTATCAAGGTTATCCCGGGAATTATGTTGTTTTGGCAATAACATCATAAATTTACCGCTGATACTCGGCTAGACTAGCCTAGGCTAGGCTATATTATGCTATACTCTGTTTGGCAAGCCTAGAATAGGTAAGGCTAGGATAGGATATTATAGACTAGGGTATACTATGCTAAGCTATGCTAAGATATAATGTACAAAGGTAAAATATACTATGCTAATTTAGGCTATAATATGCTATGATAGGATAGCATATAGTACATATGTTAGGATAGAATAATAAGCTATGCTTGACTAGGGTATAATAGTATAGTATAGCCTATACATCTCTAGGATAGCTAATGCTGGGCTAGGTTATACCATGCATCTCTAGGCTAAGCTATACTAGGATATGCGGGGCATGAAAGGCTTACTAAGCTAGGCTACGTTATGGTATGCTAGTTCAGGCTATGATATACTAAGCTTTGCTACACTAGGCTAGTCTTCGTCATTCCAGGCTAGGATAAGCGAGGCTTTGTTAGGGTAGGCTAGGCTATGTTAGGCATGCTATGCAACCTTAGGCAAACATCTCATAGTCTAGTCTAGGCTAGGCAATACCTTGATATACTATACTAATTAGGCTAGGGTAATGTAAGCTATGATATACTATACTAATTATGTTATCTAGGCTAGAATATTCTAACTACGCTACGATAGAATATAATATACTAGGCTAGGGTGCTATATATGCTAGGCTCTACTAAGCTAAGTTAAGCTAGGCTTTACTATGGTTTCTAAGCTTAGATAGGACATACTATACATTCTCTGCTAGGCTAGGCTAGATTAGTCTAGGCTAAGTCATAATATGCCAGGCTAAACTATACTATACAATGCTAGGCTATTCTATGCTAGCTATGCTAGAGTATGGTATGGTAAGTTCTACTATTATAGGCAATCATAGGCTATACTTGGTTATACTAGGCTGAGCTAGGCTAGAATAGGCTCTCCGATGCTAGGCTAGGCCATACTATGCTAAGCATGCTATGACATAATCTACTCTGTTATACTATGCTATACTATACTATGCTATATATAATATGCTAGGCTAGGCTAGTCTATACTATGCTACGCATTATTATGCTACTTCAGATAATTCTATTTCTAGGTTATCCTAGGTAAGACTATAGTAGGCTATGCTATAAAATGTTATACTATTCTAGACAATACTAGGCTATACTAGGATATTTGATATGCTATGCTAGGCTATACTATGCTAGTAGATAGTATAGTCTATATACTAAACTATATTATACTTTCTATACTATTTTTTCTATGTTGTGCTATACGATGCTATGTTATCTCTACTATACTCTGCTATGTTATACTATGCTATAATGTGCTATGCTATACTATTCTATACTATGCAATTAGGGTTTGACCATGTTTTCGCCTTCTAACGAAATATGAAACCCTTATATTGTTTTACATTCACTTTCAAATAATATAATTGCCAGAGTCCCCAAGGTTAGCCAGGGAATTATTTTATTTGGTAATAACATCATAACTATTTGGCCGATTCTAAAGAAATTTGAAAACTTCATGTTGTTTTACATTCTCTTTCGAATGGTAGAATTGTCAAGGTTCTTCCCAAATTACTCCAGGAATTATTGAAAGTTTTCAAAGTCGTAAGGACATAAATCAGAATAAGTGAGGGCACGCGACTTTTTGGTTAGCAGACCTTGTTGTTCTGTGGCCTTCTCTGTTTATGTCCTTCCAACTTTGGTGACTCAGACATTTGAAGACATGTCAGTTTACGTCAGTTGACTATTAGTCTGCGTACAATGTCTATGTGTACTTATTATTATTATTTGTAATTATTATTACCAATAAGTAATTGGCTTAGATTACATGAGGACGGGCTATACATAATATTATCCATAATCATTGACGTATTAATTTACAAAAGATTATAATTTGTTAATTCTATTTTAGTGGCATATTGGTTGCCATCAATGATGTTCAATGCATGGAAATTTCACTGTAACTAGTCTAAGAACAACAATTAGTGATTTTGTGAAGAAAGTTGACTTAGCCTGCTTGACATAAATTTGGTGTTCAAGACAAGTCCTTATCTCCGATTAAAGTATGCAATCCCTGTATGTAATATTTATTAAAATTGGGTAGAGGAAAGCGAAAAATCTAACACTTCGTGCTCTAATGATATGGCGAGAACCAAAAAGTCAGGTTTTAGAGGACTTCCCTTTACTTGAGGAAAAGGAGAATAAGGCAGAAGTTGTGGAACAAGAATATTAGATAGATTTTGAAGACGATTTTGTGGGCTGTATAATTTGTTTCGTTAATGTGAAACAGCTAGAAAAGGCATGGACAAGCTTCTAATCTTTGAAATATGCACTTTTATCCGACAAACTAGACTGCTTCAGTCTAAATTTGGGAGCCTCGCCAAGATATCGGTGATAGCAAGATATCTGTTTGTCATTTTCTTTATTTGGTCTTGCTAGTATAAGTCGTTTCTTTAGTTCCACTTTTGTAATGCACCTGGATCTGAACAGACTTTATCACACACTGAATCGCTCCTCAGTCTTGAAGATTGCTGTTCCTTCTCCCAAGAATTGGGTACGAGGTAGGGTTCTAATGAAGTTTAACCGCAAAAGAACTTCCCCAAATTCCCTATTTTTTATATTGGAAATAGGATGCAGACTTAGCCATGTTCTCACTAAAATTAATAATTAAATTCAAGTATTCTGAATAATATCAATATTATTCAGAAACTATTAGTACCTGAATTGAGCTGCAGTATCCGTTCAGCGCATATCAGCGTGTGAAGTTCCAATATGTACCATGCTTGGTCACTAGTCGGTTCGGAGTCCGTAACACTAGGCCCCAACAAGGGTTCTTAGGATGCCCTGTGTGAATACTGGTATGTAGTTATCTTCGCACATTAAATCTTTTCACACACAGCCTACATCATGATTATTGCCCGTGAAGAGAATCTCGCAGTGACTAGAATCCCCAAATAGCTACTGCATCATGCGTTCCTGGAGGAAGATCTTCATCCACATCAGTCAAGTGAAGGTATCAGATAAACCAATCTAGCAACCATTAATAGAACTCTTTCACTCTACTATTTTTATTTTCATTCTTACAGTTCTTTTAGAGCTATTAGATTGATCTAATTGATCCAGCCAGTTGTTTGGCATGTAAGAAGAGCATTCCCCAGGAGCTATCTATGCGGTATCTATGACGAATAATAGTGCGATATTTACCTCGAGTGGGTGAGAATATCCATCGTTTCCCACGACGACAAAAAGGATGGGAAATGTCGCCAGTTTAAATATTCATTTTTTATCTGTTGGATTATTTTTTTTTATCTTGTCACTTGCTTGGCAGGGATGGTGATTGTCTCTCAGTCATGCCTGATGTAGTAATAAGGGGGGGGGGGGGCTAAATAGGATATATTAACACCAGAAATAAATATTTAGGCAATTTATGGCAATTTTCTTTACGGAGACAGGAGAAGAAACCATTTATTCTACAAATTCAATTTAAAATGCGTCAATTTTATACTAACTGTACTCGGTGCACATCAACGCAACTAAACTTACTCAATCCGTATCCTCCTTCTTACCATCGCCCTTTAAGCCGCTCACCATTTTTTCGCACCTTTGGTCCTTCATAGCGATGGGTGTTATGCGATCTCGTATCTCGTCTATGCAGGAATCATCCCTGTTCGCAAAGTTCCAACAATTCCCACTCACCAACGCCCTCTATACATATCTATTATGCACGCTGTCGTCCATCATGTCTTGGTCAATTTCATCTCACTCAAACACTGATTCACATATCAGCCCATCTTATTCGCAATCTACTTATCCTTCAGGGGTCACGCATTTTAATTGACAGATTCTTGCATTTAAAGGTTTCCAATATATTTTCGTGTTGATTGCGCATTCTGTCAATAATACAGCAATTAGTTTTCGTCTTTTGACTTTCAGTTTATGTGCCTTGCATACAATTTTACCTACCGTAACTATACCACTTTACAGAATGCTTTTCAAAAACTTCCGAGCGCAAATGCCTAGGTAGTTCTTTTTCTAAATATAATAAAATTAGGGGAAGAACTGAATTTAGCCATCCTTAAAACGTATTATATATCCTTCCTAAAGGATATATAAAGTGAACGACATCATATTAACGAATATACAGATATCATCTTCTCTGTAAATTTGGCGCCAGAATTACTATAAATTATGAAACTATCTGTGACGTTTTCCCCTCCGTGTAAGATAGCTGTCATAAACTTCTAAAATGTCTCGAGCCTTGGCTCCATTCCACTATTCCAATTATTTAACTGTTAAATTATTACACGGCTGACAAGGTTTTCTGAGGCTTCTTACTTTACGAGGCGTTCGCACGAAGCAAACACGCGAATTCTCTGGTTATAGTTTTGAAGTGAGTAGCGAAACGGAATCGATAAGTCTTTTATGATACAAAAGTGCAAGGATTTAGCGCTCATGAACGAGATCGTTTTTAAAGAGAATCATGAAAATAATGGACATATAGACGGAATGCGCATGATAAAGTACTTTGTCCTGTTTCTCTAACCCGCAAATTAAATTACCTGAAGACAAGCAGCAACCTTAAATCAATCCAAAAAAGGGCGACCCAGCCTTTCTTAGCTGAAAAAAGGCGATCCCCAAAACAATTAAGGTAGCTTATCTTCCGGTGTTGCCGCAAATATTCTGCAGTGATTAATTTTGAACATGTCGCCCTACTGTAATCCTACAATATCACTAAGTTCGCTAAATAAACTCTTATATCCTACCTAGGTTCTTCAATAAAATGCTCTCAAGATGCCTCATAGAGAGTAGATTTTTGAGCGAGACAACTTGAGTAAAAATATCCTTAGAAAAATGAAATAAAATTACAGTATAATTAGTTATCCGAATTAGGTATAATTATGAATTACATATAAATTCTAAAAAATATGGCAATAGCAATTTTTCAGCTACAAACCCCAGGGTGGCAAATGAGAAAACACAAATGCATGAATGCAAGCTACTCTACAAAACTACGAACACAAGTAAAAATTAGTATAGAAACACGAATGACTACATTAATAATTATTATCAAAAGTTAATTATTTTATTCCAGTATTTGTATATTTAATTTTTATTCCAGTATTTGAAATTATGTTCTATTCCTGTATTTGAAATTTTAAGTTAAATTCGCAGATGATATTGTACACTGCTAATAAACCTAGAAGAGATTCCAACGATGCTTCAACAACTTAACCATGAAAGCAAAATGTCGTCCCATAAATTCATTTTTGAAAAAAACAAAAGTCATGACAAACCAATTATGGACATTATAATTGAAAACGAGCAAATATTAGACAAATATATCTTTCTTGATCAGCAGATTATACTTCCACCAGGAAGAGATAAAAAATCCAACGTAGAACCACTCTAGGCTGGAAAGCATTTGAAAAGGCAAGCATCATCTTCAAAAGCAAAATAGCCATGTGTCTGAAAAGAGAAGTATACAACAATGCATAATCAGCACTACGACTTATGAACCAGAAACTTGGAAACTGACCAAAATACTTACATTAAAACTTAGAACTGCAAATATGCCCATGATCTCATTATGATGAAGAAACCTCGCCAACATAAAACCAGCCATTCGGATACGTGGAAAAACATCAAAATTTTGTAGAAGATCAAAGAAACCTGAGCTAGAGATAGGCAGGCCATCTGACATGAATCATAGATGATAGATGGAACAGAAAAATGATCGATTGATACCCCCACTTAATAAAACCTGACCGAAAAGAAGACCCAAAACAAGATGGAAAGATGATCTTCAAAAATCTTCTAAAAATTGGGAACAAATTGCACAAGAAAGACAAAGATTCATTAAGAAGAGAAAGGATTTCTCTCAACATTGGGAGACAAATGCCTGATATATATATATATATATATATATATATATATATATATATATGTGTGTGTGTGTGTGTGTGAATCAAACAAACAGCATGAAAGGGAAAACGGGAAAATTTGTTTTCGGAAATATTATTTCCTAATTCGCAAAAATCTTCGCGTAGCCAAGTGGCCTAAGAGATGATTTACTAATATTGATTACAGACTATTGTTCGAGATGGACGATAGGGTCATAATGGTTTAAAATTAATGAACAAGCGATTTAATTATACTATAGCTAAAAATGACTTCATGTTTAAAATCACGCATACTTGGAATAGCCTGCCCAACCGTGTAGTAGAAAGCACGTCAGTTAATATGTTCAAAAGCCCACTTGATGAGTACTTAAATAGTTTAAATATAAGTTAGTAGGAGCATAGAAGAAAACCTCATACGAAATAAGGAGTTGGGAATAAAATGAAATGAGCAATAAAAAGATGCCAGCGACGCCCCCCTGCATTGAGTGAATGTGAATTCCCTTTTTCTTTCTCTTCCTGTCCTATAAGTATCTTATTTTCATCACTAGCAGGTGAAGCCTGCGGGATAAGAGAGTACTCTCCTATCACCCCGCCCTCCCTGGGTGAAGAAACGAGTTCGTGTATTTGAGGGATAGCTGAACCTACATGTCAAGGGTACACATGTAGATAAGTGTGTACCTTAGAAGGAAATAGTTAGAAAAGGCATGTAAAAAAGTCCAAATGGTACACATGTAGATACGTGTGTACAATAAAATAGAAATATTTAAAAAGTACTCATGTAAAAAATATATATAAAGGGTAAACATGTAGATAAGTGTGTACCGTAGAGTTGAAATAGTTAAAAAAACCACCCAAAAAACATGATTCACTAACGTTAGAAAGTGGTAGTTCACATCGCGCACTAATTCCTACATCGTTGCCTGTAATATTGATGAGACTTAACAACCAGGTTTTTAAGTTGGGCACTCTACCGAAACCGCATTACTCAATGTTACTGATTGCTTTGGAGAGTTGCTGACCGGGGTTGTGCCTCCATCCTCATTCTACTTAACCTCTTCGCTGCCTTTGATACTATTGACCATTCCGTCTTGCTTGATCGCCTCAACTCTTTCCTTGGCATTTCTGGCGCTGCTTCGACTGGTTCCGCTCTTACCTCTCGTCTCGCACCCAATCTGTAGTGATTAACGATGACTCCTCTGACCTCACTCCCATTCGCTTTGGTGTCCCTCAAGGCTCTCTCCTCTGCACCCTCGTCGGCCTTCTCCTCTTTTGTATCTACTTATTTCCTCTTAGCTCCATTCTACGTAGTTTCGGTCTATCCCTCCACCTCTATGCTGATGAAACTCAAATCTTTATTTCCTCTTCCCCCTCGACCATTTCCCACTCAATCTGTGACCTCCTATCTCCCTATTCTTCTATCTCGGACTGGCTACGGGTAACTTCCTCAAACTTAACCACTCGTAAACTGAAGTTCTTCTGGTTGGTATCCCCGCTCTAGTATACAAAGTTAAATCCCTCTTTCCCTCCCTCCGTCTGGGTGGAACCTCAGTCGCTTTCTCTGACTCTGTTAGAAATCTGGGCGTTGTGTTTGATGATCATCTCTCCTTTAAGCCCCACATCCACAATATTATTAAATCTTCCCTTTGTTTCCTTTGTAACTTCTCCCGCATTCGCTCTCACTTCGATCGCCAAGGTTTCGAGACTGCTGTCCAGGCCTTCATTACCTCCCGCCTTAATTACTGTAACTCTCTTCTTGTAAATATACTATCTTCCTCTTTACATCCCCTTCAGCTAGTCCAGAACTACGCTGCCCGACTACTATTCCGTCGCTCTCACTTCTCCCCTTCTAAGCTCCTGCTTCAGGAACTGCACTAGTTACCTGCCAGATTTCGTTCTCATTTCAAGATTCTTCTCTTGACTTTCAAGGTCCTTCACCAAAAGGCCCCAACCTACCTTTCCTCTGCCCTTTCCCAACGTCTCGCCCCTCGAAACCTTCGGTCATCACATGCTCCTCTCTTGAATACTCCTCGCTCGTCCTTCTGCTCAATGAATGACCGTTCCTTCTCATTCTGTGCCCCCAAGCTTTGGAATGCTCTTCCAGCTGTAATTAGATCTGCTGCCTCACTTACCACTTTCAGGCGACTCCTGAAAACGCATCTGTTTAGGATTGCCTACTCACCCACCTAATCTTAGCCCACAACCGAACGTGCGCTCTGTGAAGGTCTCTGACCTTGAAGAGCGCATTATATGAAATTTATTATTATTAGTATTATCTTCTGTAAGCGGACTGGCCTTGACTGACCTTAAGGTCTTTGCTGGTCCTTGTTTCTCTAGTTTATATATATATACACACACACACACATAAGGTTTGACAGTTATTTGCATGCTTAAATTTTCAATATTTCTGAAATATTTCGTGATTTCGTCCAGTTATACAGGGTGATTCAAAATTATGTTAACACTCCTATAAGTTTTATGATTTATTTTTTATTATTATTATGATTAATGATTTATTTATATTTATTTTACAGATTTAGATTAACAATGGCTGACAGACTAACAATGGAGCACAAAAGGGTGGTTCCAAGCTTGATGGAAGTTCATGGATTGGCAACAACAGTGCGTCGAAAGTTTGCTGAGCAATTTCCAAATCGTAGTCCACCAAGCCGTTTAACAATTTATCGCATCTATGACAAGTTTGTATCCACTGTATCAGTAGCAGACAACTATCAAGGAAATTCTAGGCGGCCCAGGACAAGAAGAAGTAACTTGAACATTGATATCGTGCGGCAAGCCGTACAACAGAGTCCATCCAAATCGACGAGACGTTGCAGTCTGAAAACAGGGATTTCACAGAGCACAGTGTGCCGAATTCTATCCAAAGACCTTAGCATGCGACCATATCACCAACAAATTGCCCAAGCTTTGACAGCTCGGCAAAAACAGGTTCGAGTAGAATGCTGCGAGATTCTGGCTGAAATGACAAGGATCCAACCCAACATTGCTAATCGTATCGTATTTAGTGATGAAGCCACTTTTCATACAACTGGTCATGTTAACCGACATAACACTATTTTCTGGGGTACTGAAAATCCACGTGTCATTCGAAAGCATGAACGGGCCTCCCCAAAGTTAAATGTGTGGTGTGTCGTGACCACTACTCGTGTAATTGGCCAATATTTATTTATAAATTAACGGTGACTGCAAATAGCTGCCTACAAATGCTGCAAACGTTTGCCATTGATAACACACCCATGCATATCAGACGAGCAGGGTATTTCCAACATGATAGTGCACCACCTCATTTTAGCCGCACTGTTCGCGGTTATCTTGATCAAACTTTCCCAAATTGTTGGATAGTTTGCGTCAGACCGTTGGCATGGCCACCATACTTCCCTGATCTCACACCCTGTGACTTCTGGTTATGGGGTATGATAAAGAATCGAGTGTATAGCAAAAGAGTTAGTGACATCGAAGAACTCAAGGACAGAATAAAAGGTGTAATATCAAATATTCCCCGTGAAATGTGTGTCAAGGCAATAAATTGCACTGTTGATCGCTGGTTTGTGTGCATCAATTGTGCTGGTGGACAGGTGGAGACTGTTCAGTAAACTCTGAATAAACAATTCCTCTCATTCTAGTATTAAAATTGAAATAAAATAAAACTTATAGAAGTGTTAACATCATTTTGACTCACCCTGTAAAATTTACAGGAAACTCAGAAAATATATATTTAATAGAAGAAATAAACCTAAGAATGATTTCCTTTGTATATAATAACAATTGCTTCTAAAAAAAAATTATCAGATGACAAAAATTTTAAAGCAATAATATTTTCAGTCACGTTGTGGCAAAACTTTGTTTTGCAATAACACCACCCAGGCGATTCTCATCGGTTGATATTAGCTTTTCGAAAACATTTCTTGTTATAGAATTTTGTTCCATTCTTCTACTCAAAACTTCCTTGAAGAGGTAAGGTTCTGTGGGGTTCTTCTTCAGAGTACAGGCTTCACTATTTACTAAAAATGCTCAATAGGTTTGAGGTCTTACGATGGAAGGAAGTTTATTTTCCTTTTCTTAAGTCATTCTTTGGTTAAGTAGGATCGTTGTCCTGCTGAAATATCCATTGATGTCGGGCCGATGTATTTTTTAGCACCTTTTTTTCCAGTAACCTTTGATACGCTGCACCAGTAAAAATTACTCATAGAACCTCGAATGACTACATTAATAATTATTATCAAAAGTTTACTATTTTACTGTCCACTCTGCTAATCCATCAAATCAATTCTTGTTTATACACATCATAACATCCACGCACAAGTTTATAACTCTGTGACAAGAATTGAAATTTGAGGCTTAGTTTCTTGTTAATTTGCGTTTTCTGGGAATCTTATAAAGAGCTCTTGAGTGAAGGAGGAATCGAAATGCTTAATAAACGGCTGTCAAACATGATCCAGTAGCAGTCGCATCAGGAGAGAATACTTCTCGAGGTTCTGGGAGAGTAAAAACAAAATACCCTCCTAACTGACCACCTCCACAGCTACACCCTAACTCTGCGCTCGGGCTCTGCTTGCTTAATGCTAGTCCTTCCAAACGTATGTACTGCCTTGGCAATCGTGCTTTCTTCCTATTTGTGTCAAGAATGTGGAATGATCTGCCAACCTATGTAGAGGGGCACTATGTGGAGCCACATGATATTGAAGAACGGAACAAGCATCATTATTAATATTTAATGACACAAGCCGGTGAAAACAAGGAGTAGTTGGTGTAACAAGAGCAAAGCCTTCGCTAACACCTGAAATCTGAAAGAATAGCACGCCCCACTGGCCCCAGTGTTTATGCTGTAAGGAGGTGTCAGTAGTAGCAAGGGTTAGCATGACATGATCTCTGAAAGACTGCGCTCTCTCCAAGTCCCAATGAGGCAGAGTAATTATGGGTATATAAGACACATTTTATTTCACTTTCTCTGTACTTTCTTTATAGAAAGTACAGAAAGTACTTACTGCGGAAAATGTCCCCGTTTATTTTCAGGTTAAATTTAGAAAGCTATATCTCTTTTCTTTCGGTGTGAATCAGTGTTTGGAATGAATAAGTTTAGCCGAATATTTGAAATGTATACGTTTTACTCCAGTATAGGAATTTATAAGTTTTACCAGTATGGAAAATATACAAAAATCTTTAGAGGATTTGGATATATATATATATATATATATATATATATATATATATATATATATATATATATATATAGGTATTACTCCAGTGGATGAAATCTATGAGTTTTATTCCAGTATTTGAAATATATGTTTAAATACAGTATTTGCAATACTAAAGTTTATTCCTGTTTTAAAATGTTTTTTTAATTTATTGATATAAATATTATTGCAGTATTGGGACTGTATAAGTTGTATTCAAGTATTTGAAATGTATAGGTTATATTCCAGTAAAGGAATTTATAAGTTTTACCAGTATGGAAAATGTACAAAAATCCTTAGAGGATTTGGATATATATATATAGGTTTTACTCCAGTGGATGAAATGTATGAGTTTTATTCTAGTATTTGGAATATATGTTTGAATCCAGTATTTGCAATCCTAAAGTTTATTTCTGTTTTTAAAATGTTTTTTTTTAGGTTTTGATATTATAAATATTATTCCAGTATTTGGAATGTACATATATATTTCATTTTAGTATTTGGAATGTATAAGTTGTATTCCAGTATTAGAAATGTATACGTTTGATTCCAGTATAGGAATTTATAAGTTTTTTTCCAGTATGGAAAATGTACGAAAATTCTTAGAGGAATTTGATATATATAGGTTTTACTCCAGTGGATGAAATGTATAGGTTTTATTCCAGTATTTAAAATATATGTTTTATCACAGTATTTAGAATATATTTTTATTCCACTATTAAAGTTTTATTTTTTATTCTATTACTTTAAATTATAAGTTTGATTCCGTATAGAAAATGCTTAAATTTTATTGCAGTACTTGAAATAGATTAGTTTTATTCCAGTATTTGAACTTATTTTTCCAAGATTTTACATAAGTTTAATTCCAATATTTGGTATCTGTAATTTTTTGCCAGCATTTGGTATTATAAATTTGAATCCAGTATTTGTAATGTACAAGATTTATTCCAGTAATTGAATTATACAAGTTATAGGCTAGTACTTAAAATATAAATTTAATTCCATTATCTATCATGTATGTTTTATTATATTATTTAAAATTATGTTTTATTGAGTATATGAAATGCATACATTAAATTCCAGAAATTGGAATGGAAGAGATATTCCAGTATTTTGAAATAAGGTCTACTCACCAAAAGGTCGCATTCTCTCACTCATTCTGATTTATGACCTTACGACTTACAAAACTTTCAATAATTCCCTGGATATCCTTGTGAGGACCTTGGCAATTACAACATTCGAAAGGGACTATAAAACAACATAATTATTTCAAATTTTGTTATAATCGGCCGAATAGTTATGATGTTATTGTCAAATAATTCCCTGGCTAACCTTAGGAAGACTTTGACAATTATATCGTACGAAAGAGAATGTAAAACAACGAAGGAATTTCAAATTTTGTTAAAATCAGCCGAATAGTTACGATGTTATTGTCAAATGATTCCCTGGCTAACCTCAGGAAGACTTAGTCAATAACATCATTTCAAAGAGAATGTAAAACAACATAAGAATTTCAAATTTCGTTAAAATCCGTCGAATAGTTATGATGTTATTACAAAATAATTCCCCGGATAACCTTGGGTGGACTTTGGTAATTATATTATTTGAAAGAGAATGTAAAACAACATAGGGTTTCAAATTTCGTTAGAATTGCCCGAAAAGTCACAATGTTATTACTAAAACCAAAAAAAAGCAAAATGGAGATCCACCGACCGACATACAGAGACATTGAGTCGCCTGCGATTAAGCGCACGCACCTAAAAATGAGTTCATTACAAGTATGTGTAATGTATACATCTTATTCCAGTATTCCTGAAATTATATATATATATATATATATATATATATATATATATGAGAGAACGCTTATTTTAAGTGCTTTGATCAAAACAGTGTTTCCCAAAATAGCCTTTTAACAGCATAATTAATTTCGTTACTGCAATAGTTTTCTTAATATATATATATATATATATATATATATATATATATATATATATATATATATATATATATATATATTTGAATAAGAGTCTTAAGTTTAATTTACGAAACTAGTTTCAGTATGTAGTTTATCATACCCTCTTCAATCGTATACGACTGAAGAGGGTATGATAAACTACATTCGGAAACTAGTCTCGTAAATGAAACTTTTGGCTCCTATACAGTGTTTTCACTATCATATACCATAACTCGCCATTGGCTTCTTTTACTAATATATGTATATATATATATATATATATATATATATATATATATATATATATATATATATATACACACTACACTAAGGTGAGAAAAGTATTTGCATACTTAAACTTTCAATATTTCTTAAATATTTCAAGAAACTTAGAAAAGATATATTTAATAGAAGAAATATACAAAATAATGATTTCCTTTGTATAGAATAATAGTTGTTCCTAAACAAAATTTAGCAAGTGACAAATATTTTCAAGCCATAATATTTTCAGTCACTTTGTGGCAAAACTTAATTTTGCAATAACACCACCCAGGCGATTCTCATCGATTGATATTAGCTTTTCGCAATCATTTCTTGTTATTATATTTTGTTCCATTCTTCTACTCAAAACTCCTTTGGAGAGGTAAGGTTCTGAGGGGTTCTCCTTCGGAGTACAGGCTTTACTATTCGGTACAAATGCTCAATAGGATTGTGGTCTTGCGATGGAAGGAAGTTTATTTTTCTTATCTTAAGATATTCTTTGGTTAAGTAGGATTGTTGTCATACTGAAATATCCATTGATGTCGGCTGATGTTTTTCTCGCACTTAAGAGCAACTTTTCTTCCAGTAACCTTTGATACACTGCATCATCCATTTTCTCATCAAGGATGTGGAATGTTTCTGTTCCATTTGCAGTAAAATAGACCCTCTTTGGTTTCACGGTTGGGATGATATGCTTAGGAGCATAGGCATTGGACATACCAAGTTAGGATGTATATATTAGTAGAGCAAAAGTAAGAGAGTATTATGGTAAAAGGGTTTTGACAAGGATAGTAAAGGTAAGTTTAGTATAAGTTTGAAGTGAGTATATTTCCCTGGTGGAACTCAAATGTGACGATCAACTTTTTGGCAAAATATTTATAGTTTATTTTCTTCTAGACGTATATCATTGTTTCAAAATTCACCTACATTTTTAAGATGCTCTCTGGCAAACTTACGCAGATCGTTACATCTTTTTTTAATTAAGAA
Source organism: Ceratothoa steindachneri (assembly GCA_963969495.1). NCBI lineage: Eukaryota > Metazoa > Arthropoda > Malacostraca > Isopoda > Cymothoidae > Ceratothoa > Ceratothoa steindachneri. The sequence continues at coordinate 141,254,325 of OZ018330.1, read as the reverse complement.
TTGGAGTTTTGCGGGGAGTGAAAGAATCCAGATTATTACGATGGAGCTCTCTACTAATATTTCCTCTCTGACTTTAGCTCCTGACAATTCCATCTCGCTATGTAGATATTTCACAGTAATCATTGCATCATTCCTTAGCTTTTGAAGCTTGTAATGTCAAAAACTATCGTTAATCTTGTGAAGAACAACGGCTCTTGGAAAGTTGGAGGAGATTTCATACTCGCGATACTATCGAATTATAGAACCTACAGTTGCATATGGAACTCAGAAAAAGTCCTATACGATAATCCATCTGAAAGTAGTTAAATTATTTGCTGTCAAAAACTCGAGGACTTCTTGGATCTTCGCTGTTGCCCCAACAAACTTCATTCTTCTGTGGATTATTACATTATGTAACTGAATTTTTTCCAACTTTTTTATTGCAAAATAATAGAAAATAGCCATTATTTGTTTTTAAATTTGTGGCTTGTGTGATGAAGTAAATAAAAACAAGTAAAAAAGATTAGAAGTGAACAGTTTTCCCCGATTTCGTTTGTAATGCAAATCACTTTGCCGTACAAGCCCCCAAATGTAGCCTTTCATTACGTTTACAGTGTATACTCCTTGGTATCTATGCTCGAATTTCCGTGTATCTTGGTAGAAGCTTTCCCCTCTTTCTTCTAAGTTTGCTTCCTTATATTCTTTGATCTTGTCTAGATAAGAATCAAGGATTTGCAATTTGAGAGAGTTAAGGAAAGAAATTTTGAAGGTACTTGAAGGGTGCAAACTTTGTTCAGAGCTCTTAACAAACTGCTTAATGAGACCCAGTTTTAAATCAAATGAATGGAAAACCTTTTGAGAGTGTATCAATTATTCATACTTGATATTTATTCCCCTCAACAGAGAACTCAGCCCTTCCTGGCCAGTGTTTTGTGTGGTAATGTGCGATTGTATCCCTACTGTTCCAAAGCCAGAGATGACATAGAAACCTGGTAAAACATCCCTGGATTCCTATTAAAAATGCTTCGATTTAGAAGCCTCTAAGCACTTCCTAGTAATACCCCTTATAATTCAATGCTTGTAGAGGGAACATGACACTGTTCTATTTATCCTTGAGATATACAAAGCAAGCCAAGGAAAGTGATAGATGCGTATTCTAATTATGAGTAGAACTTTAATGATTCTTGAGGAGCTGTCTATAAAGTGCTTTCACTCATCTGGATTACATGAAATTCCAATTGCATCAAGCAGACCAGATACCTCAATTTAGTAGCATAACGCAGCATGATAAATAGGAATTAGCAGGTGAATTTTTGCCAATTAGACATTTAAAAGTATGCAACATGCAAAAGTAACAGTTGGTTGAGTGATCAATGTGTTCACGAAAAATCTTGGGAATGAATAAATTCATGGCTCTTCTTTTCCTTTTGGACATCATGTATAAGTAAAAAATATACTTTATTGCTCTTTTGGCTCACAATCAAACATAATAACTTAAAGACATGTGAAATTTAATATTTTACTGCTTACAACGAACAATTTTCTTACGTTCCAATGTTTTCTTGCAGTGTTCACAAGCGCAACGAGGAGCCAAAGATTTGCCTTTGTTCCCAATTGGCATTTTCATAGATACTGTTACACCCTATATTTATGCTCTTGTTTTGACGAACTGTCCTCAGATATAACAGAATGAATCTAGAGAATGATTGAAACCACTTGATGCTATTTCTATTTTAGTGGGTTCACTATGGTAGCTAGAGCTGAAATAATGGCAAATCTGTGAATCCTTGTATAAATATTTCAGAACTAATAATTCAGAAAGTTCTAGAAGTTTCCAATAGTGAGCTCTGGCAAGTTCAGGAACATTCTTGAAACTTCATATAATTCGATTGAATTCTAGAAATTTCTCATTAAATCTAGAATGTCTTTGAATGTTTCCTTAAATCAAATATTATTCGATATCATTCCAATGCCTTGTTTAAAATAAGATGTACAATTTTCTACCATGCTTTCAAAAAAGATTTAAGCTTACATTCTTTAGATATTCTGAACTTTTTCCAGAAAATATTATTCTACTAGCATTCTTTTGCAAATGGGGAAATTTTTAAATTCTGGGCTCTACTAACTTAAACAAATTTAGGCATCCAAATATATTTTTCATTTAATTTAGTTACGAATAACTGGGAAATAACACAACTCAAAAAAAGACAGAGGTGAAGTTTGGTTCAATAGTGTTATTAAGGAATGATGATGCTCATGTTTTGCACTGTTCATCAGTTTCTTTTGTATAAATTTCTCAAATTATAACTTACCTTTTTCATCAAATTTATAAGATTTCTTTAGTTTAATAACAATATACTTGCCTGTTATTAGAATGGCTGAATGCTTTCTCACCTGCTAAATTTTGTTTATGAGCATTTTTTTTCTGTTAAATATATGTTTACCTAGTTTCCTGTCAGTTGTATAACCAGATGAAAGCACGAAATAATTCAGAAATATTAGAAATTTATTTATGAAATTACTTGTGACACCTCATTATGTATATTATATATATATATATATATATATATATATATATATATATATATATATATATATATATATATATATATATATTAAACATATTTAAATTTCAGTAGGATATTTAAATATAACTTATTAATCATTTAAGAAAATTATATATACTTAGTGTTGATGGCTGGAGTTTTAGTCAAAATAGTAGCATTGTTAATTTTATTAAAAATATTTTCAAAAAATTACCAACATAACGCAAACTAACCACCTGCCCCAACGTAACCATCTTTTTATTAAATTTCAATAAAATAAATAATGAAAATAATTTGGCTAATTTTCCCACTTTCAAAGACCTTGGGCAATATAATTGAGGTAAATTCTTATAAAACTTTATAATAATATATTTTTTGTTGTCGTACTATAAGGAGCTTGTTTAGCTCTGGGTCTTCTGCTGTATTTGTCATTCTTAACCTTTTTCACTGTTTCTGTTATATCTTTTTGTTCATTTTCTTTTCTTTTCGATAAAATACCCATTTCCTGGTTATCTTCTTTGAGTAGAGCTTATCGCCTATAATCTAGTCATAAAAGATAAAATTTCTTCAGTTTTAATTATTTAATTTATGGTAGTTGTATCTTTGCAGTTTGTGGGCACCAGCTTGCTATTTATTTGACATCGGTTACAATTAATTTGGTTAAGATATCAGTCGTTTATAAGATTCTTCGTAAATTTCTTGAAATAGGAAGCTAAAAAATCCCCTTAAAATCAAAGTAAACTCTACTCGGTTACCATAGAAATGTTAAGCCTCTTTCTCATTACATCGTGGCTGCTCATCATCCACAACAAGCAAGTAACCTGATCAAATAGATCAATCTAGCAGCAGCACAAAGAACTCGTTTAAATGTTTATTTTAGCAATCACTTTTACCATCATAGGACACCGGATTCTTTGCACCCACTCTTGGAACACGCTGTATTATGTAACATTTTATAATTAAAAGACATGTAGGCGTTTGCTATACTAACCGCGTGCTTTAGCTGCGTACAATGCAATCCCTTTTTTTAAAAATCTACTCGTAACAATTATTTGACCTAGAAAGAGTCATTTGCCTAATAGAGAAGGCGTTTGATTTACATACCAGGTTGGATTCAAGGCGAGGACAGACAAATATTCGACCGTTCGCGAGGCGCTTTAGGCAACCAGCCGCATCCGAGTTCGACGCGTGCTTGCAGACAGCTCCGGCCTCGTACGACACAACACATATAATCAGTTACTCTTCCGTAGCGGGACCTGCTGAAATATTTTCATATCTACACTCTTCTGACTATGATCGCGTGCTCATTCTTTGGGTCACAAAGGGTTTCCTGCTTGCTGATTGGGGGGAAGGGGCTCTTTCAGTCTCTCACCCTTTCAACGCGACCTAATTCATGGTTCCTACTTGCTAGAGTGCAATTTTGGTTCCGATCTTTATGGAAATTTCAGTATCAGTTCTTAGGACGTCGACGATTGAAAGCCCCGGATGGCGCAATTGATTAACCTATTAAACCCCACCTAGGGGTATTTTTTTTATTATACGTAGCCATATTTATAAAAAAATAAGATCGCAAATAATAAATAGCCCCCAAGGTTATGTGAACTATACTCGAATCACGTCAAGAATAGAAAAAAAAAGCTCGAGAGAATTTATGATCGTATTCTGAACGAATCTCGCGACCCAAATCAGATTATATCTCGTAAATTGAAATCCATGTTTAAAAGGGGGCTAAAAACTGCCCATGGTATTTATACACCAATTAACTGAGTATTAGTAGTACATAAATTGTTAGGGAATATTATTAGGAAAGATATAGTAGACTTATTTAATACTATTAGGTTGGAAATGAAGTTCCGGCAGTAACATTTTTAAAAGTTTTATTTATATATTTATTTAATAGATTTAAACAGGGTGAACGACTATTTAATGTGTAGTTGCCTAGTATTTGCTAGTACTCGATTGAAAGTGCATAATGACCTATAGCCTACGTAAACAAGGTATTATGCACTTTCAAGCGAGGCTTAGGCCACTACACAGTAATTAGTCAGACACCCAAAATGATGTCTAAAGTTTTAACAAGGTTTGCTGACCAAAATGTCGCGTGATCTCACTTATTCTGATTTATGACCTTACGACATTCAAAACTTTTAATAATTCCCAGACTAACCTTGGGAGGACCTTGATATAGCCACATACTTTAGCATATCATAATAGAGAATAGCATAGCGTAGTAATGTCTATCCTAGCATAGCGTAGTATTGTATAGCCTAGCCTATCGTATCATAGTATAGCCTACCTAGCTTACCAGACCCTACTCTAACCTAGTATATTATAGTATAGCTTATCCTAGCCTAGTATAGCCTAGCCTAGTATAGCCTTGCCGATCGTAGCATTGCCTAGTGTAGCCTAGCTTAATATACCCTAGCCTAGCCTAACCAGGTATGGCTTATAATTGTATGCCATAGCCTAGACTAGCGTCGCCTAGAGTAGCCTAGACTAGTATAGCAAAGCTAGAATAGGCTACTATAGCCTAGCCAATATATTCTTGCATAAAAAAGCCTAGCATAGCCTAGCTTAATATAGGATAGCTTAATATAGGCTAGCTTGGGATAGCCTATCCTATCATAACCACACCTAACATAATACAGATTAATATAGCTATAATATATCTTAGACTAGTATAGCATACTATATACTCGAATAACCTGTATAGCTTAGCCTATTATAGCCTTAGTAAGCTAGTCTATCGTAGCTTTACTTAGTATTACCTAGCGTAACAAAGCATAGCCATCCAGAGCATAGCATAGTATTGCCTTATCTAGCCTAGGATAGTTTATCCTAGCCTAGTATAGTATAATCTAGCTTAGCATTAACTATCATAGACAAGTATAGCCTATACTATCCTATTATACCATAGTCAAGCATAGATAAGTATTGTCAAGCCAAGCATACTATATGCTATCCTAGCATAGCATTTTGTAGCCTAAATTAGCATAGTATATCTTACCCTTGTACATTATATCTTAACATAGCTTAGCATAGTATAGCCTAGCCTACAATAGCCTACTCTAGGCTACCCTAGCAGAGTATAGCATATTATAGCCAGGTCTACTCTATCAGAGTATCAGCAGAATAGTTATGATGTTATTGCCAAAACAAAATAATTCCAGGGTTAAACTTGAGAGGAATTTGGCAATTATGTATATCATTCGAAAGAAAATGTAAAACAACATAAGGGTTTCAAATTTCTTTAGAATCGTCTTATTAGTTATGGTGTTATTGCCAAAACAAAATAATTCCCGGGCTAACCTTGGGAGCACTTTGGAAATTATAGCATTCGAAAGAGAATATAAAACAACATAAAGTTTTCAAATTTCTTTATAATCGGTATAATAGTTATGATGTTATTACAAAAGCAAAACGGGGACTGACCGACCGACATTGTGAGATATAGAATCGTTCGCGACTAGACACGCACGCGACTAAAACCTCCCCATCAATTGACTCTCTCTCGTGAACAAAAACGTCCTCATTTAGTGTATGATTACAAGTCCTGTCTAAACGTTGGTCAATCGCAATTTCCTATCACCCAATCATTTGAAGAAGACAAAATAACTCGTCGCAGACCCTAAGATTGGTTTAAGAAGTTTCAGCGTGGCCAATTCGATCTCCAAGATCAGCTAATAAGTGTTCGACCCTCAGTGATTGACAATGACCGCTTTTGCGCCTGTGTTAAAACTGATCTACATCTGACATCACGCGAGCTGACTGAAAATTTTATTTTGAGCCATACAGCCACTTTACTTCATTTAGAGGAAATAAGCAAAGCTAAGAAACTGAAAGTTTGGATTCCACTTAAAATGACTGAATTCTATTGTCCAAGAAACGTCATTTAGGTTGGCTAAACAAAATGGTTACTGCATATACGAAATGGTGCATACACTCGAACATGGCACGCAAAAAAGCAGAACAGACAAAGGCGCACCTACACAACTTCAGGGGATGTGAAGGGAGTGATTTACTGGGAAATGTTATGACTGCTTTGATAGTAAACCAGTTGACTTTTACAACAAAGACATCCTTGATCTATCCCTTCATTGGAACAGGTGCTCGAAAATAACGGTGTTTACATTGTTCATTGGTATTTTATTTTGGTTGCATTGTTTCATTAGAAAATCATTATCAATCAAAGTTTTTTATCTGTCATCCCTGTTCATCCACATCTTTCTTGTATGTTTTTTTTCGGTTCTTTCTAACATGTATTGTTCCATGTCTCTCCGAGGATGTAGCGAGGTTTTCCTCTCGCTCTTGTGCTTAACTTTGAGCTTCTATTGATTTGCTTTTTCATACTCCCTTCAACAATCACAAACTGACCTGATTATACGAAATTCTTTTACCTGCTCGTAAATTTTTTTAATCAATTCTAATAAACTATCTTTCAAAGAAATTGATCAATATTTTCGTCTTTAAACAGTTAATTTTTAATCGAAATATTAGACTAGCTTATGACTGTAATTCTAAATTTGAAGCAAATATTACTGTCGCTTGAAAAACCAATGTGACTTTATAATAACTAAATTAGGTTTGATTCATTTTTTTATCCCATTCCAAGCTACTGGAAACATCTTCGACTAATAATGCAGAGTGGAAAGATTGAATTCCTATATCTGACCCTTTTGTTTTTTCTAACCGAATGCTAACTAAACGAAAATGTCTATACTGACAACTTTAGGCGATATGTACCTAATAGGCACATTTATAAATATTTCAGAAAGGCATTTAAAAATATTTTTTTATATATTTTATTGATATTTGCCTCGTATATTACAAAATCAATTTTATTATGAAGAAAAGAGCATAAAAATTGCAAAGGAAATGGGTTAATATTTAAATGCTACCCCCCGTCGGATCAGTTGCGCTTGACGGAAGGTGAACTTCATACTTGGTATATTGATGGGTCACTTAGTTACAAAGATTTATCTCCAGATTTCTGTTTCACTCTCGAAGTTTGTGAAACACTTTCCAAAATTTTCAACTATATTGTCAATCTCCTCCAAAGAGTAGCCATTAAATTTACTGCCATCCAAAATTCTCAAAATCCCTATTGGACTCGATAGCTTATCTTAAGGGTTTATCGAAAAATTCAAATTTCATCTGTAGTATCGATTCATCGGAAAATTTCAATTTGAAGTTATATTAGTTTAACGTAGGTGATTTTTATTGGTACATAAATCTTGCTCAAATTTAGTTTGTGCTTTAATATTTTATAAAATACCTGAACAAATTCCACTAATATGTTTAGCTTCCGTCCATGGACGACACATAGTTGAAAGTTGATAAGTTCTCACTTGGATTGTCATCTTCAATGTCCTTTCGTTGACATGAGAAGCCATTACTAAATTCATAAAGTGAGTTCCTCTCGGAAATAGTCGCTATAAACCTTTATTAGACCTTAAATAATATTTCTTTTGCCAATCAACTTTATTCTTTATTTTATAGTCCCAAAGTTAGCCCAGAATTCTTGGTATTTCTTGAACTGTGTTCTTAAAAGTAAATTAAATCTTAGAGGTTTGTTCTAGATTACTCAAATTCGTACACAATATTAAAGGAATATTTATATATTTTTAATTTCAAACCTTTCCCTTGATATGTACAGATTAGAATTTTTGTAGTTATTTCAGAATCTCTTTTATTAAACTTAAATAAACACATTAGGAGATTTGTATACATTTTATATGCCAAAGATATAATAAATGACGCTCTGCGATGCGTATATAAGAGCTACATACTTTGTCAAACCCAAGAGATCTTTTAGATGATATTCCTTTCCGTACAATCAGTGCGCCAAGGTCGTAGATATAATGTTATGCCCCCCACATTGGGACGGAGTTAGGGTGAAGTGCAAAACGATTGCTGAAAATGAAAATATGCACATAAAATGACGATAGTTGAGAAATATCAAGAACGAAAACAAAGGCCTTGGCCGGCTAGAATAAAAAACGGTTTTCCCCCCAAAAAAGAGCAGATAGGCAAATATTTTTTCTAATAACTTCAATTATATTTTGTCGGTAACTACAAAGACTTCTATGAAAAAGTAGATAAATCATTCAATTAACCACTCCTCATCAATCAATCGATCACCTTTATCTTTAAGAACTCCGCTGGTTTGTTTGTGATCATAATGTCGATGTTGTTTATACGTGCATCTGAAAATGCATTATTCAACGAATTGTATTGATGGAGTCGCGGTTAGCATAAATAGCAATGCCTAGCCACTAACATAATATAACATAATTTCACGGACGACAAAAGCAACAAGGGTGTATCAAAGGTCATCCGCATCTTTAAAAACTCATCCGCAAAATGCATCCATAGGATTGTGTCAGATCATGTATCTACAATAAACAATTTAAACCATCCACAATAATGTGTCAAAAACAACAAAAATCATCATAATCAAGACTCGTCAAAATCCAAATCAATCATAATATACAATAATTAAAAAGCTGCATCCACATAAGTGAGTCCATAATACCCTCTCCCCCGGCCCTAAAATAAAGTTAACCCTCCCTCTCCATATAATCATCTAATCTGGGTTTGAATAGATTCTAGTTTGGACTGTCTACCATCTCAGATGGCAAACTGTTTGAGTAATCTACCACTCTATTGGTGAAAAAATATTTTCTAAAATCCAACCTGCACCTCTATTTTTTAACATTTAAGTGGTGACTCCTAGACCTATTACTAGCTTCCAACTCAAATAACTTGCTAAAATCCAACTTATCCATCCCAGAACAGATTTTAAATAGCTCAATCCTATCTCTCTTCACACATTTTCTTTCAAATCAGAACATATTTAATACCCTCGGTATATCTTCATATTTAAGGAGCTTCAGGGAAGGTATTTTTTTGTTGCCCTCCTTTGTACTGACTCTAGCAGGTTAATATCATGTCTAAAGTGAGTTGTAGAGTTTAAGGATGACCTCTTTACTCTTGTAGCTAACTTTAATGCTTGTTCCTAGGGTTACTGCTAAACTTCCCAAGTTTGAAGTTTAATCCTTACAGTAAAGGCACCAATATCTGAAAATACAAAGAAATGAAATTATACAATATTATTGACCTTACATACGATCCTAACACTCAATATAGTATATCTTTTACCTATTTCAATTGACTATGTTACTTTAGCCTAATGATTTCATGTCCTCAGTTTTCAGTTGTGTATCCCTCATCTTCTCTAGAATAGTCAGCTCCATCTCGATATCTCAGAGGTATTCTTATAGTGCATCTTGGTTGTCTGGTGGCTAGAACCTCCTCCTCGTATCTTTCATCTTGAGTTGGTTGGATCTCACTCTTCTTATTGTGCGATATGGAACCCTCATAAGGATCGTTCGCCTTCTTCGTCCTCATCTTTCCCTCTGCTGGAATCTTCCTCATATGTGACGTGTTACGCAGAACTTCCTTTTTTCCTCGCTGAAGGATGGCTGAGCCACCCCTCTGTTCTCTTCCTTTCCAAAGGTTAAGATCACATTTCGGGGTGAGCTTATCGGATTTAAGTTGATTTAGGAGAACTTCATCTCCAGTCGCTATCTTGGTTGGTTTGGCTCCAGTTTCGTGATCCATTCGAATTTTCAGTTTGCATTTCCTCATCTGATCCTTTCGACATGCAGCCTCCTAATTATGGTTCTCTTCGCTCTGTCGTAGTTGGGGGAGGTTCCCCTTTAGATTTCTACCTATAAGTGGCTTAGTTGGAGACTCTCCTATCATTGCATGTGGGATGTGTCTATAGTGTAAAAGGAATTTGCCTAGGGGTAGTCTCGGGTATTTCGTTTTTGTGTCCACAGCTCGAATGGCTTAGTAAGTGCTTCTTAACAACGCCAAGAGAAACAATACATATTTTAGATATATCTTCAATTATATAAAGAAGACTTAATTGCATAATTTAAATTTCATAGTTTCTATCCCAGAAAACAACGGTTATTCACTGAATCACCTATGTTAAAATTGTCTCTTAAAATGTTATTCTTTGTCAACTTCTATTTTATTTTTTATTATTGACTTTATTCTTAATAAAACATCGCTTATACTATCATTCGACAAACAGTAATCCATATTTTGAAATTTAATTTTAAATAATTATTTACTCAGGTTTCCCAGCAATTTGAATCATATACGAACCAGGCAATGGCTTTTGAACTTCACTAATTATAATAATTTTAAAAAGGAACTCTAAACTAAATTTCACCCCTTTCAAAGTATCACGTTGCTTAAAATATATTTATAGAATAAGATAAAATAAAAAAAGCATCCTTGCCTAAAATTTAATAAATTTTCTAGACTTTACCAATTGTAACTGATTTTCTTTTAAAACATACTAAAGCATTGGATAATAATTTTTTTCTGAAATTAACTATTTTGTATTTTCAAACTAAATAAATTCATAGAAATTACCTTGATAAAAATTTAAAATATACTTACCTAAGTCATAACGAAACTAAGATGAAATTATTATTCAAATACTCAAAAAAATCACCTTCTTAAATTATAGAGTTACTGAGAAGTGATGATGATTATTATTAGAAATAACTTTGATAAAAAACGTAAGTCCTAACCAAACTAAGATGAAATTATTATTCAAATACTCAAAAAAATCCCTTTTTAAATTATGGAGGTAGCCATGTTGATGATGAGGGTGAAAAGCACGCGTCGTTAAATATTGAAATTTTTCGAATTAAACTGAAACTTCGTCTTTAATCTTTGTTATGAACCTCAAGGACGTTGTTTATGGAAGCTTTTTAAATTATAACACTCCCAAGTTTTTCCATGATCCGCTACTTGAGAAATTTAGCCTTCAAATCACCAAAGCCTTTACTACCCAGGTGTACGGTGTCTAATTTAAAAGGCATCTTTTGTGTCGTTTAACTCAAATTTCCTTTCTATGCTCAGATTAACGACTTGATACATCCCATAGGCTTAATTTGGAGATTAAGTTTAGTTACCAAGTCGTATTTTTCACTATTTGCATGGTAAGTTTAATAAAAATTATAACAAGAGGCAGTAAATAAGGGGTGATAAAATGATAAGAGAAAGCCCAGATTCTTAATGTTAGTTCTGCATATGCAAAACTTATTATATTTCCCCTTTTTTGGCAGCATCATTCTGAATGGGACTAAAAAATATCAGCCTAATGGTATCACATTTCGTGATAGGGTAATTTCTTAAATATTTGTGGCCGAGTCCTGACGCATCCAAGATTTTAATCGAAGCTTTACTCTTTCAGTAGACATTCGGAAGGAATATTAACGAGGGGCGAAACCAAAAGGATATTGCATTTTGCAGCTCAACGACACAAGTTGGGAAAACAAGTGCGAATGTCTTAAGGGAAAAAGAGGTAAAAACAAATTGGAACACTTGAATTTTTTAGCCCACCAAACATTGAAGGTTCTCTTTCAAGAAAGGCTTTGCCATTAATTTACATGTAAAGGTGAACTCCTCGGAAGGAAGAGACAATTAACACTGACCTTGTTTTTTTCCTTTTGAGAGGAGTAGGAATAAAATTACAAATTCCTGATAAAACTACTTAGATGATTTTTGGTAATAAAGATTGAAGGTTGGAATTTAAAATTTTATTGAAAGTTTAAGGTGTGATAAAAAGATTTACCTAACTTTGGCTGGTCTCTGAATGTTTCGGAAAAAATATGGGATGACCAATTATTTGAGATTTGAGAACTAAGTATAAGATTAGCGAATATATTCGGTCCCATTTTGTGCCAGTTTTCTTTGGTATTTATGACATCTTACTATGTATATATAATAAACTATAATTGTTATATTAATATGGCAGCGCTCAAATGGTTTCCAATAGAAATTATGTTTACTCGTATCTCACAAGAATACGATTTTTACTGATGTGCCAAATCTCTTTTTCTTTCATGAAAGAGTATCCCATGAAATATGGCACGAATAACTAATGAAGAACGAAACCATAAATCCTCAGAATTCTTTCTTCCAAAATGGATAGTTTGGAGGCCGGTTATGTTTCGAAGGATCATTCTATATAAGGTGGTCCCAACCTCCACTGAGGTTCTCATTACTCAATTAACCATATATATATATATATATATATATATATATATATATATATATATATATATATATATATATATATACGAGTATATATATATACACGCTTCCTTGTTCCTGGTTAGCCTCTTCCCTCCACCTCTTCCTTGCGTTACTTTGTATCTCTTGTAAACTATGAGCGATTTAACTTCCCCTTGTGAAGCCATAATATTAAACAGTTTTCTTTTGTCCCTCATTTTAGGTCACACTTCGATCGCCGGAATTTCCCCATCCCTTCGACTAAATTCACCGCTTTTCTAATTAAGGGCTAAGTAGATACCGAATCATACATCGAACACAAAGAACGTACTCGCTCAGTGGCTTGTTTCCTAAAGTGGTCAGAGAGTCATGCCAGTGCTTCAAGTTCAAGAAACCTCCTTATTACTATGGCTTTAGAAGACTACAAATCTTAACCCTTTTTTGCCCTAGCTTCCTCTTCCCCTCTTGCCGTATCTCATTTTTCGGCTACCTATTTTTCCTTCCCCAAAACACCCGTGCAGAAATCAAGAATCAAGTAAAGAGTTTTTTTATACTGTCATTTTCTTAAAACCCTGATCTCGAGCAAGTAAATATATATATATATGTATATATATATATATATATATATATATATATATATATATATATATATATATATATATATATATATTATATATATATATATATATATATATATATATATATATATATATATATATATATATATATATATATATATATATTAGAAGATATAACATTATGGTGATACATATCAGTTAGAAGAGAATAGTAAACCACAATATTTGAATCAAGATTTATTTATAACCACATGACTAGTTTCGGTAAAGTTATAATTACCATTTTCCACTAAGTAATGAAAAAGGCCAAGCAAAGGAACCCAATATATATATAAGGCGAACAAAATACTAAACAAAATGAAAACGCAGGTAACAATCTGGAAAAACGTAAGGATTTTGAACTCAGGAGAAGTTACTAATCACCGAGAGCAATTGTTTCGAGGGTTTATAAATACGATCGTCGACTTTATTAGATATATACAAATTCAACAAATAAAGGGTGTTCCATTAAGACGGATCAAAGTTAGCAGTAAATAAAACAGTGTTATTAGTGAAAATTTATTGATTTCACTATTGGATGACGTTATTTGAGTCATGGCAATTATGTGTGACAAATAATATCGCATAAATGTCTACCAAGGCTTCGGCGGCACACCTCCATTCGATGCTCAAAATTTTTGATGACGTCTCTGCATAGTTGCTCCTCGATCTCACCAATATGCCTTATTATCTCATCCTTTAGTTGTTGAACTGTTGGCATTCACCTTACTTTTGAGATGACCACAAAGGAAGAAATCTAAAGGTGTTAAGTCACACGATCGTGGTGGCCAATTGACCTCGCTGTTTCGAGAGATGATGCGACTTGGGAACTTCTCATTCAATAAAGCCATTGTTGCATTGGCTGTGTAAGATGTGGCGCCGTCCTGTTGAAACCATAAATCTTCGACATCCATAGAATTCAATTCAGGCCCTAAAAAGTTGGTTATCATAGCACGGTATCGCTCGCCTGTCACCGTAACAGAATTCCCGGCATTATTTTCGAAGAAATACGGCCCAATGATTCCGAGAGCAAAAAATGCACACCAAACAGTGTCTTTTTAACAATCTTCCTGAAATTTACATCAGCCCCAATGTGACAATTCTGTTTATTAACGAATCCACCAAGATGAAAATGGGCTTAATCACTAAAGATGATTTTTTGCGAAAAATCATCATCGGCTTGTCTTTGCTCGTGCACCCAATTGACGAATGTAAGGCGCTTCAAATGGTCAGCAGTCTTCAGTTCTTGTGGCAATTGAGTTTTGTAAGCGTGTAGGGACAAATCCTTCGTCAAAATTCGATGTAACTTTCTTGTGGAGAGGTACATTTCCTGCGTGCGATGACGAATAGAGGTTTTTGGATCTTCGGCCACATTCTCGCGCACTGCAGCAATGTTTTTAGCTGAACGGCGTAAACGAGCACGCAATGGCGTTTTTATATTTGTCCCCGACCCCATTTGTTTGAATTTACGAACAGTTTTCCCAATTGCACTCTCGGTTGGTCGATTATGTTGACCAAAAAAATCGTGAAGTCCTGAAATATGTTTCTGTTTGAACGTCCATTTTCGTTATAGGCTTCGATAACTTTAACAAGTTGTTCAATTGTTAATCTTTCCATGGTTCAAACTTCCAAAGACTAAAGTTGTTAAATCTGAAAAAGAAGAAGAAAAATCATCAGACGCTTACACTTAACTCACATTTAAAATCGGTCCAAGTTATTGGAACACCCTTTATATATCGAAGAGAGTCGATGACTCAATGGTAGTGATCACTTTCCCATTCAAATAACATTTTCTGTGAAGCTGTCTCCAGAGCGACCACCCCTGTGGTGCTTTGCATGAGCACTGTGGTCGGAATTTCAGGTAATGACTGATTTATCTATCTCAGTCGAAGAGTTTAGGTCAGTTGATGAGACCGCTTAGTTCTTCTCCGGCAACCTCATCGCCGTGGGCCTGACTACTATTCCTAGAACGTCTGGCCAATATGCACGCCGACCACTCTCGTGGTGGTCAGCCGAGTGTGAGACGCCCCTCAAAAAGAAGCGTTATGCCTACATTCGCTATAAGCGCCGCCTGAACGAGTTCACTGTCAGTGAATTTCTTCGGGCTAGGGTTAGGTTCCAGTAGATTTAGAAGAACGCCGCCGCTCTTCTTAGCAGGCATACGTATCTTCACTTAACAGGAAGACCCTTTTAGCAGAGGTGTGGAATCGAGTCAAAAGGATTCGGGGAAAGTTCTCGCAGGAGCCCCCACCCTACCGTTCTCCAGAATAATGGGAAAACAATCTCGGAGCCCGTGTATGTGGCGAGATCCTTCGCGACCGCTTTCTCCACATTCTCTATCCGAAATGCTGCTCCGCCAGCATTCAATGCGCGTCGTGATGTCGCGGAGGCCGCCGACTGGACTTTACCACCAGAGGCAGAGAACCCTTCAACGACAGGTTTATTCTGAGTGAGTTGCTCTTAGTGTTGCCATAGTTTCTCTCGCTGTGTGTGGTGTCACCCCATCGTGTTGAAAGCACATATCGTGCATATCCAAATCTTCCAGTTCTGGTAATAAATAATCTTGTATCATTTCTCTGTAAGTGTCCCCTGTTACTGTCACTGTTTTTCCGTCAGCATCCTCGAAAAGGTAGGGACCCTTGATTCTAGAACTGCTTATGCCACACCAGACCTTAATTTTCTGTGCATGAAGAGGCTGCTGATGTGTTATCATGGGTTTTTCAGCACACCAGAATCTGCAATTTTGTTTATTAACGTATCCAGTAATGGGTTTCATCGGACATGATTAGGTTCGTGGTAAAAGTCATATCATTTGTTAATTCCAAAAATGCGCGTGCAAAGTTTATTCTTTTTTGATGGTCTGCAATATTTAATTGTTGAGTTATTTGAATTTTGTATGGATGAAGTTTTAATTCTTTTGTTAGGATGCGTTGCAATGATGTTCGAGAAATTCCTAACTGACTGGAAGGTATCCTAATTGACGTTTGTGGCTGTTGTTGAACACTGTTTAACCATGGCAACACTAAGAGCAGCCTTCCCTGGTCGGTTAATTTCACGTTTAGGTGACGTTTCTTAGCCACCACGATCACCTAATTTTACCCCTCCAGATTTTTTCCTCTGGGGATACCTTAAAGAAAAGGTATACGTAAATAAACCTAATAATTATCAAGAATTAAAACAAAACATCATTGAAAAAATCGACAAAATCACTCCTGATGTTTTGGAAAATGTCATGGAAAATACGGTGCAAAGAATTCGCCTTTGTTTTAACAATAATGGAGAACACTTGAAGGATATTATATTTAAATAATAAAAATCCAAGATCTTCTCTTTCATTTTATATATTACACACTTTTATAACTTAATTTGGTTTGTGTTATTAAATTTTTAAAATGTGAAGTAACTTTGGGGATTTTTTCAGCCTCATTTGGATCTCTGTCTTTAGATTTAAGGTCTGGCTTTGGAGATCTTTGTTTTTTTCACCCTTTCTTTTCCGGCTCCTTATTCCAACTTCATTTGCTCTAATTTCACCTTCGCTCTATCTTATAATACACATAAAAACATCCGAAAGAGGCAAGCATTTACTCAAACCATACATGATCACACATATAATCAAGTTCTGTTTCACAAACACTCACACAAGCCACACGAACAAAGATAAAATGCTAATATCTCGATCGTTCATGATTTACATGGGGAAACAATTGACAAATTTCTCTTTATCAAACTTCCACATTAGCTATACTACCGATTATTTTCTATTTCAAAATGTGGAACAAAGAAAAGCTTTTATCCTCCATCTGTTTACCTTCTTCTTCCTCTTAGACATGAAATAACACCTTATAAATCAAGAAAACATTCAATCGAACAATCGCCTCCCACCCTAAAATTTAACACAACTTTACCCATTATTCATTAAGGATAACTAGCTCAAAATGATACAATGGCAAGGCAGCTTTACCCACCATATTTATTTGCGAGGAAAGAACGCGTGCAAGTGATGCGTTGAACAAATCTGTGTTGTTAATATCGGAAAAGAGACTAGTGATGGACGAAGGATATGTATGCATGTCTATGTTTTCCTTGAGTGCATGCGCGGAATTGGTTATGATGGACATTTATGTAGTTATGTATGAATAAGAGACAATATACAGTCTAGAGTGGAGTATCGTCTTCTGCGTACATATGCCACAAATATGTCTGGCAACAGTGAAAATATAGCCTTTTGTATGATATGTATGTATGTTGGTAAAATCTCTGAAATTGTAATAACGCATGGAAATACACGCTTCGAGGTGATGTAACCTAATATGGATGTATTCTAAATATTCAATATCGATGAATCCTGAATATTCAATCTAATATTTTTCTCTAATATAAACCCCTCCTTTCCTCACTCGTATGAAATATCATGGAAGGAAGCTGAAACCACCGATCCTTGGGCTTTTCACATAGTTTCCTTTAGAGTTAAAAGGCATAAATATATTCTGATATTTACATATTTGTATTCAATAATCTTCATTTTTAATTACGTCTATTCGTGAGCGGATAATTCAACTTTCCTTTTTTATTCAATACAGTCCAATGGGACTTTCTTCAGTACTATCGTATGTTTGTTTCACTAAATGAATTTTAAAGAATTAAAATAATTTAGAGGGTTTGATTGTTTAGTTACACCGATAATTGAATTACTCCTAACACGATAAGGACAATTAAAACAATTTTACATGAAGTGACTACACCTTCTTGAATCAGCGATACACTAACTCTTTCATGCTTGTAAAGCTGAGAGCGTTTTACTTTACTGAATTTGGGAATTCTGACTTGATGGTGGATTAGGGATTTGCCCGCTTATTTTAGCTCCCTGTCCTTCCTTCAAAATATTTATATCCTTAATAAGGTACACTGAAATTTCATTTTCTATTCTTTGTCGTTTCTTATATTTTATTTCCCTTTATCGGGTTAAGAAAGAAATGCATTTGTATCCATTTCAATGCACCTGTTCCCCATTAAAACTGCAATCATTTTGCACTTTGTAGCTCAACCTTGAGTGAATTTCCATGTAGCTCTTTTTTCTCCTAACTAAAAAAATAGCTTCAAAATATTTATACTTTGGAGTAAGATAGATCCTTCCATTTCACCTGTTTTGGCATTACCCACTTTCCTATTGACGATCAAAAGTTATCAGTTCCAACCAGTTTCCATTCCCTTCGTCGTAAAACCACTGTGCTCAGAGTCAGAAACAATTTCCTGTTTTAACAAAGAACTTTACCTATATTATCTATTTATTTATTATAAATACATATTAAATTAATGATTTACTCCTTTAAGAATTAAAAAGGAAAAATGTCCTAAAATAAATCCCTTAAATACTTTTAGAATTCCCAATTTTTTTTTATTTCTTAGATCGTTCGGAATTTGAAGTAACTATGAAATTTGGAGATTCTTAAATTTCGCGCTTCACTATACACAAATTTTGTCCTGTTGCAACATTTACAGGCTCTCCACCACCCAAAAGATTTTCCCACTAATCGCTTTTTCCGAATGGCCAATTTTCGATTGCAGTAATCTTAGGATTCCTTTCTTCATTACACTAGCAGTTCCATGTAAACGCCACATTCCTCATTTTTACGTTACGTGTCTACTTAAAATCATTTAAATATACAAGAGAGCTCATCCTATATAATTTTAAACCTTGGAAAATCAACAATGTCTTGCTCAAATTTGAGATTTTACCTTATTCGATCTAAGGAAACTTTTCGTGAGAGTCCGACCAAAAGAAACAGGTCGAACAATTTATTTGGATCTGTTCCTATTCATTGGCAAGTCCTTTCAGCTGTTAGATCCATTTAGTCGCTAATGTCACTGACGAGCCAAAAGAAGCGCTGTTATATATCGTTTTTTTAGCTTGGTCTCCTTTGAAAATTCCGAAATACAGTTACAACGAGACTTTCACTCAATCAAAACTGCTAAATTTCTATTTCATACAAAAAGGTATGCGCGTAGTTCACGTAGATAAATGTATAAAGAAATGTAACTTAGAAAATGGTGAATTCCTAGTTGCTCTGCTTCATATCGCCTACACAACTTCAAAGTTTAATCTAAATCTACCTCTGTTGAGAGAAGCATTTAAACGAGATGAGAGGCAAACACCCATTCACTATCGCTTTCAGAGAGCTCGGGGGATTACAACGTAATCAAAATTCTAACTGAAAATAAGTAAAAAGAAGACAAGAGTATGTTTTGATTAAAAGATGTAGGGCTGACAATGCAAAGGAAAGGTGACTGTTTTGGACCCCATAAATTAACTTATGCCCTATGCTAGTGAAACAGCGGACATTTATCAATAAATTGTTTGAGTGATTGAAATGATTTCTAAATGTATAGACATGTACTCTAGGTACAAGTCAAGTTGATTGGCACTTGAACAAACTCAGCAGATATATAATGATATATAAGTCAATTATAACAGTACTCTCTGCAGATCTGGTTTGACTGATGATACTGATTGGATAAACAAACTGAGGCTATAACTTTCAAAATTTATTTGTTTATAACAAAGTGAGGAATAAACTTAAAAACTGTAAAATCAGGAGTATCATCGAAAAAGAAATTGGTTCTAAACTGAAGTGTTTCTTTACCATCAAGAAGAGTTTTATAAGTCTTTCATTCGTCCCTGCCCAACAAAAATCGGATCCCTTCCACAAGGATACGCACAGAGCGGATATTTCTCAAGCGACAGTTGCTAAGTCACCAGGGGTGATCAAAAAGTAATGACATTCAGACTCGTGGAAGAGAGACCATGAGTGATGTGAGGGAGGAGGGAGAGATGCATTGAGTGTTGTATTTTGTGACGTCTTGAACTTGTTGCCATTTGGCTGGGTTACATTTTCTCGTTGTGCTGTGAGATTGCGTCATTGTTACTTTCGCCCTCTAACCGCAAAATGGATTTCATGAAAGCAGGTTGCAGGTCTACACCTTCACTAGGTGGAGACTCGGGGAAAAAAAACGGAGATCAGAGAGGAATTATTCAAAGTTTTTCCCAGTCTATTTTGTCACTCGAAACTGTTTCCCGCTGGATTCGATCGAGTATTTGCAGCAGGAAAAACTTAACTGTAAGATGATCATCGGTCTGGACGCCCCAGGACATCCGTGACCGAAGCGACAACGGTCCGTGCCCGGGTCATCATTGACGAAGATCCAACTGTTACGCTTCGATTGTTATTTCTGGAGCTTGGTGGCAGTTAGGAGAGTACACATGACTTCAGTCATGAACACTTAGGAGTGCGAAAGAGGTGTGCTCGATTGATACCCTATTTGCTAAGAGAAGAGTAGAAGAGCGAAAGGGTGGGGATTTGTTGTATCTGGCTGGCTAAATTTTAACCAACTAGAAGACTCAAATGTGAGGATTAACTTCTTGTCTTCAATTTCGAAATTGTTTCACCATCTGAAAATAATGTCAAACATAAGTAATTTAGTGAACCATTCTAAATTTTAACTCAGATGTTGCTACCGGAGATGAGTGTTGGATTACTTAAAGCAGTCCAGCATGGTGTGGTTAAGTGATGAAGAGCCTTGCCCTCAGATTTTGAAGGAAAGATTTCGCAGCAGGAAGACCCTTTTTACCATCTTCTTCAATGGCCAGGACCAATGTGCGTGGATGTATTACCTCAACAGTCTACATACTATCACAGCCAAGTAATACACTTAACAAGTCATTCCTTAAGTCCTGGAACAGCAGGCCATGTCTGTTCCAACTTCCCACCGATCGCGCCTCTTGCTGCACCACGACAATGCTGCACTCCACAAAGCGCGCATGACAGCATTTTCTGAAGCAGCAGGCAATACCACCTTGTGCCCACCCACCCCACTAACATAAGTTTGCTCCTTGTGATTTTTGGTTGTTGTCAAAGATCAAAGAGGCAATTGCAGGAAAGCAATTTAATCGTATCCAAGACCTGGTATGACAGTCAATTCAGTGCTACGAGGTATACCAGCTTATGAGTACCGTGACTACTTCATGAAGTGTTGAAGGAAGATGGAATGCTGCATAAAGGCAGGAGGGGAGTACTTTGTAAGAATATAGACTACTCTTTGGATTTAATTCTGTTCTATCAAAATATACGGTCTCACTGTCATTACTTTCTGATCTCCGCTCTATTAAGTGCAAATAAAAACCAGAATGGCAATCGCTACCACCTTTAATGTTTAAGAGGCTGATACTCGTAATTTGTCACTAGTGATCATAGAATCCTTCTTTCTTTTACGTCAGGAATATAGGATGCGGTAGTTAATTTGTTACACGTTAAAGAGTTACTTAAAGGTTTCTACTATTTATTTTATTCTATGAAATCCGTCGGTCTTAACCACGGCCTCCTGGTAGTATTGGAACCTGTTGCAGGCATTCTCGACAAGCTCACTGTTAAACTAATTGAAAACTGTGAGGATTCGGAGGATAATCTCTATGTTAAGGGTGCACTGGGATTTGTTTGTTTCTCTCTCAACCACGCACCTTACATAATAGTCCAGGTGGTTGCAGATTGGGGAGTTAGTATGCTAGATGTTGTGACTTATGTGGTAATAGAAATTGTCTGACAGCCAAGACTCGGTCCTTCTCCAAGTATTGTACACGAACGGCATTCACCGGTCACCTCCTGGATCCAGGGTAAATCAATACCTCCAGGCACTTGATGTAGCCCTCTGTATTAAGTCTGAGGCATTTCGGAAAGATAAATGGGAGCCTAACGTGACCCTCATTACTGACCACCGAAACACAATAATGTGGATCCGGAACTTGCTCTACATGACCCTCGGTACATCTTTGGGGATACAGAAAGCCAGCGGAAATTCATCACCTGGTCTTTGCAAAAAATGCTTCTCATCTGAGCAGAACCAAAAATACCAGACTTGAGGAGGATACTTCAATTTGTTCACAAGCTTTTCAGTACGTCCCTTCCGTTTCTATTTAGTCTTCTGCAAAAGAACTTGTATATGGACCTCATTGACTTTCTGATATCGTTGTCAATGATCGCCTGTATTTTCACGAAAACTTCGGGGATTCTTTTCGTATCAAAACTTGTAGAGTGGAGTTTCTGAGCCTCCGTAGCCTCGTAATCACAGTCAAACTCATCCAACTCCCTGGTTCTCTGCACCGTCCTCAGATTGGCAGTCAAGTACTTATCGATCTTCATATTGGAGTCCCCGGCATGAAACCCAAACAGCACAGTTTTCTTTTCCATTTCTTTTGAATGGCCTAATTCAGTCATGTTATTGCTTCCTTCATAAACGATGCACAACTGAGTCTACGATGATAAAAAGAAGATAGGACCTACGCTAGACAACAAGCCTAGGCAGAATTCCGAATTGCCAACGGCGACAAATTACCCAATTTACCATGTATGTAGGTATCACTACCACATAAGAGACACTAGTCCTACACGTAGAATTATGTGGATATGTATGCCCCCAGGGGAGATACAAGTATTACTTTGACATGGTTCCTGAACAGAAGAGAGAGTTGCTATATTATGTTGTTAACACAGAAAGGGAATACTAGTAGTCTTATGACTGGCTATCAGCGTGATGATGATGGAATAGGTATCGCGCATCGAATTTAAAGCGTAATAGCAACGAAGACAAATCCGGTAGAAAGTGGTGGAGCTAAGGAAAGTAAAAATCCGTGGAAGATATTTATATCTACAGAGCCTAGCAGGTTTTGTTCATCTGAGCGCAACCGAAAGTGTTGAGGCCGGGAGGGGGCACAATCCTCTAGATGTCATCCGCGGCAAGGTTACACATACTACAGCACCTCATATGTCCTTACGGGCGCGAAAAAGAAAAGAAGGACGGGAGAATAGAAAGGAAGGGTTGGGAAGATTGTAGGGATTTTAAAAAGCACCATTCCAACCGAAGTCAAGAAGGTGTGCTGGTCCCTGCCTCCCCATTTCTCGCTGGTATGCGACTAGCCTACGAATTTATCCGCCTGTCAGCGAAAAAATTAAGAAGAGCTTTGTCAATAAAGTATATCCCGAAAAGAGATAAAGTCCCGGTAGTCTCAATTTAGTTTGAGACTACTGGAGCAATGGTGCCAGCTGTTTCCGCCCCTCTTCCAGGTAACAGGCGTAACAATCTGTATAGGGTATTTCCCAACAAAAAACACACAGGAAATCCCCTGGTATGGTATAGTCTAGGGTGTGTCGATTTTGAGGGTGTTTTCACTAAAGTGAAAATCAAGTAATTGTGTAGCAATTTTTTATTGCCTTTAAGCATACAAAATGATAATATAACAAAAAAAGTTCCGCAAAATAACTCCTACCTACATAAAAATGGCATCTCATTTTATATCAATTTATATGTATTAATAAAATAATAAGAAAATAAGTTCACCCCCTAAATATTACCGTCTATAATTTCCAAAGATTTTTTTAGGTTTGAGGAATAATTTAAACAAAGCTAAGGCCATGAGATCCTTTTTACTTGTGTTTCGTACCATTAGTTGGCGGCTTGTTATTTAGGCTTTTATATAAATCTCACGTCTCTCGTAAATGCTCACATAGCCTGCAGCTTCCGTGACCATTTTGATGCACCTATCCACACTTTGAGTGTGCGAAGGCAATTTGAGCACCTGCATGAGAACATCTTTGAAGATTTCGCATTCTTGTTCGATAGTTTTGTTGTCAATGGTGGCTCTAAAACCATGCAATTTAATTCAGTTAACTCTGAAATATTTATTGCATTGACATTTATTGTGGGCACCTTTCTTGTTTGGAAAGAGCTGTTGCTCAATTGGTCGCCGCTTTTGTTTCCTCTAATCTTTAGAATGATTTCAACGGTCTTTGCTTGCATTTTTGTCTGAGCATTCACTGCAAATCATAGCTTGCAGTAATGCTTCAGAGCGATCATACCACTGGAATCACGATGTCTCTGACTCTCTTCCGTTGCGTTCTTATTTGTTGTAGTTGAAAGAGCATGTGGTGGAAACCATCGACCCAGATGGAATTGAGTTTAACGTTGAACCAATTGGGTAGAGAAACTCCAATAATAAACTAAACAATTAACTTGAGGTTATTCAGCACTTTTCTCTTCAATCCGTCTTTGGATATCCACATTCAGGAGAAACGAAGTGCTGTTGTCAACCAACGACTGTGACTAACGGGTCCAATCTCGAAAGGGGCCAATGACTATGGTACTTTCCCTGATCTTTTCGCTTGAGCAATACGGTACGCGTAGGACTGATCAGTGCTGAGATCTTTAGCAATTTCGTCCGGCAACACAGAAAGTGGATGCCCAAAATCAACCTTTGGATAATTCTTACTAATTTCAAGCTGAGTTTCTCGATCAAGCATGTTGCCAAGAGGACCTGACCACTTGTTGTTGCTCTTTGTGGGGCCATCAACTTCTCGAATGAGATGACGCAGGGGTAGCTCGCCAATATGTAGATCACATATAATCCAAACAAGTCTTCTTCCAAGTTTCTTCTCCAAATGTGTCATCATATCTCCCTTCCATCTTGTACTGACTGCCGTTGAATCATCACCAATAGCCTGTAGTGAATTATCAAGTCCTCTCTCTTGAAGGCAGCGCAATATATGAACAGCACTGTTTCTGCGTATTTTATCCCATCAACCTCAGCTTCTGACACAAAGTGAAATAGAAATCGGCCATTAGCTTGGAGCAAACGGAGTAGTGTTTCTCCTTAATGAGACTATGTAACTTCCTATGAAATACTTCTACTTCTAGCATAACTTTTCTTTCGTCGTTCTTCCATCGTACAACAAGAATGAGAGCCCTTTTCTTTCAGTTCTTTCTCTTGCTGATTGGGTATTTCCTTCGTGATTTTTTTTGTGACCGTCTAATTTTATTGTGGTCGATCACCAACGATGCATCCTCTTGGTTGATAAGCTCTGCATCGATCCAAGTAGCCGTAGAAACTTTCGAAGCTTCCCGAAGTCCAGTATGATGGCGAATACTAGCTAAGGCAATGTTTGAAATATCCTTTGTTATACTTAGTTCTTTTTAGTGAAGTTTCGGCGAGATCCAGGAGAACTAACATACAGTGGCGGCAACAAAAAAAGTGACATTGAATATTGGCAATAGAAATCGATACATAAAATCGCTTTCACGATTTTACTTGCCAACAAGCCAATGAAAAGGGGCGGGGCTTATGCCACGAGTGGATGACTCTCCTGAGCTAAGACAACAGAACTGCGCTTTATTGGAACTCACTGTCTCGTTTGAGCTCGTACAGTGAGGTTTTGGTGTACAACGCTCCAGCGTGCTGATTTCCTGCATTCGTGCCTACATTTGACGTGCTATAACTTCTGTGCAAGTGGATACAATGGGGCGGAAAAAGCTTTCTATGACAGAGAAAAGCCGTGCCTTGACCCTATTAGAGCAGGGAAAGTCTTTTATTGATGTAGCAGCAGATTTAGGAACCTCAAGAAATACGATTTATCGCCTAAAACGGGCAGCTGAGTTATTGCCACCAGGTACCATACCAAAGAGGAAGGAGGGCACTGGTGCAGCTAGGAAGACATCTCCAAGGACTGATAATATCCTAAGGCGTGAAGTGATGTCAGACCCTTCTGTAACCTCCGCTTCAATCAAGAAAAAACACCCAGACCTTCTCCAGAACGTCGCCCTCAGGACCATCCGTCATCGCTTACAGAAGGACTTAGGCCTACCGGCTCGCCGCGCTGCCAAGAAGCCACTTCTTACCAAGGCTATGAAGATGAAAAGGCTCAATTTTTGCAAGACCTATAAACATTGGACAGCTGCCCATTGGAAGAAGGTGATGTTCAGTGATGAGAGCACCTTTAGGCTGGTCAGAGGAGAGTCAAAGATCGTGCGTCGTCCCAGCAATGTGTCTCGGTATGACCCAAAATATACCGTGAAAACTGTGAAGCACCCTGATAGTGTGATGGTGTGGGGTGCCTTTAGTGGAAACAGGGGCAGAGGAGGTCTGTACTTCCTTCCCAAGAATGTAACCATGAGGGGGACTAACTATCTCGAAGTTTTGAAGCAGCACATGCTGCCATTTTGGGAAATTCATCGGTGTGAATTTTTCATGCATGATGGTGCCCCTGCTCACAGGTCCCAGTTAGTAAAAAGGTTCTTCAATGATAATAATATTAGTGTTTTGGAGTGGCCTGGTAATTCCCCGGACCTAAATCCTATTGAGAATGCTTGGAATCTGATGAAATCCAAAGTTCAAGAGACAGCATCCGGCAGCATCAAGGACCTGATAGAATCACTGAAGAAGATCTGGGTTACGATCGACCCCACCTACTTCGCAAACCTCGCTGAATCAATGCCCAATCGACTCAGAATGGTCATCAAGTGCAAGGGCAACATGACCAAGTATTAACTTTCATGAAATATTCATAATAAAATATGTAAGTTACATTTTTCTGTTTCATTTTCCCCGAATTGTCACATGTCACTTTTTTTGTTGCCGCCACTGTATAACTGGTCTATTTCTATGCAAAGTTCTTCTTCTCGCCGAGTGATTTCATCCATTTTAGTTTTATTTATCTGTTCCTTTTCTCCGAATTCTCTTTCACTTTTAGCTGCGGCAGTCTGATTTTTATTTCAGCAAAGTCAATTGAACCAATCTGCATGTTAGCTTCACCTGCTTTCTTCGTCCTATACGAGGACAGATACAATCAATGTGGGTATGGTTTCACTTTTTACCTGTGGTAGAACAACTATCTCTAGAACACATTTGTATTATGCACTTGCAGTTTAGGATGTCAAAAAGAGTGCCAAGTGTTTAAAGGAAATCTTTTTTCTTTGCCAAATTCCTCTTCCAAGTGATGTATCAATTGCTTTGTGCCACAATTTAGTAAGTTTCAGTTTAATGCTGCAATGCTCATTAATCACAGGTGGTTTGAAAAAGGCATTAGCTTTTTTCCATTGATGCAGAATCTTGACATGTCTCTAACAGTTGGAAGTTCTGATACAGGAAGCGCCTGCCCGTTACCAACTAGAAGACTTAAATGTGATGATTGACTTCTTGTCTTCAATTTCGACATTGTTTCACCATCTGAAAATAATGTCAAACATAGGTAATTTAGTGAACCATTAGAAGTTTTACTTTTAGTCAGAGATGCAAAATTAGTGTAATTAAAAATGATATTTCAAGAAATAATACCAGATTTCATTATATAATATTTATGAGATACTTACTATGATTGAAAAGAGGTATCCGTCAGTGAAAAGGGTTACAAGTGAAGGGGAATGAACACTACCATCTTGCATGAAAACTGGAAGTAGACTGACTTGTCACTCGAGTGGCGCCGTGCATACAAGTTGCAACAGGAATTAAGCTGTTTGCAACGCCCTTATACTATATTGTGCAAAGACTAGTGACTAATAAAATGTCCTAGAATTTCACTGAAATGGGGTAATTCAATTTGTCATCCTGCATTTGAATGAAAATAGAAGTGTAGTACATTTAATTGGAATTTAACTGATTTTGGAAATTTGAGGCCACGATTTATATAGGTAACGGTTATTATTTTTCACTTTTCTTTGTAGTTCTCTTCTAGGGACTGAAAAAGCACAAAAAATTTGCCAAACAATTTTATTTTTAGAAAGTTGAAAAAATTAACACACCCTAGTGGCATACGCCAGACGACTAATTGCTGTCCTCATTTGTAGTATTGACAATGTTTCAGGTTATATGAAATTAAGGCGCATTGATAAATAGCTTCCGCTTATGCATTCCTGCCCTCTCTTTCTGCTTGCCTAAATTATTAAAAAGGGGCAGGATTTTGCTGAGTTATAGAAAATAGAAGAATTTATTAACGGAAATTGAGGAAATTTAAAATTTGGTGACAAGTAATATTATAAATGAAGATTCTACATAAAAGGAGCGTATATCGGTTTGGAGAGAGGGCTTACAAAACAAGATTTCCTATAATTCTATTTTGAGTTGCATTTCATTTCATTTCATTTCAAAAGATTAATCAGTCGCTTCTTCACCCATCAATTTAACGTTGTCAAAAGCTTGAACGTCTCGGGGCTTCGAAATCCTTTGAACACGACTCGTAGCTTTATAGAATTCTTTATGAGCTTTTTCAATCGCGGCCAATATTTCACATTTTACATCAAAATTAATCCTGCGTGTTTTCGTTTTCTCTCACTTTCATTTTTTCCGTTTTAGTTATCAACTTGCAGTGCGTAACGCTTCTTTTCTTATATTTTTTCTCATATTTATGAGAAATGGTATGTAAAAATTTATTTTTGTACAAAATTCTTACTTAGTAACTACTGTTTTTGCACCCTCTCACTCTTGGATAACTAAACAACATAAAGACGCTAACACGGCAACTAGCTTGGCATCTAAAATGACTAGGTATCTCTTTTATTGTGTTCGGGACGGAATTAATGTGGCAAATTTTGTAGATACATAAAGTTTAGTTGATGAATTGGATACCCTGAGTTGCACCCCAGGTCTTAGTTGTTTTGATATAGGGTGGGCTGACAGGTATAAGTTGACTGTAGAGAAGTAGCTGTTAAAAGTTAGTGAGCTAAATGGAAAGAAATGCCGCTCTGTAATAAATTCATAGGGGAACTGTGTTAAATTCAAGGGTCAGAGGTCTGATATGTTGTTTCCCCCTAAACTCAGTATTACACTTGATCCATTCGATAATGCTAACCATTAACTTATGTAAAAGGAAAGGAGGTGGAAAAGGTGAAGAAGTCGGATGTATTGCGAGCATGAAGATGACGAAAGTAGATAATGAGATTATTTTGATGAGTTGTGCATTTCGGGTAAGGAAGATAATACAACTGTAAATATGAGTGGCTTAATGAGCGTAAATCTGGTGCTGAATCGAAGTATGGAAGAGATAAACTTGTAGGATTTTGATAGTAGTATGAGAGGTCTAAAATATTGGAAGGGAGTTCGAGTAGATGTGGTATACTTTGTATTATTGAATGGATCTGATGGCTGTGTTGTAACTCTTTTTAAAATGGAAGAGTGCATCAGGAATAGAGGAATGCAGTAAAAGAGCTGTTGAATAAGGGTAAAGGGGAGAAAGGTGAATAAAAGAATTAAAAAGAAATAAATTTGTTGATGCTGCAGGTGAAGTGTATTGCAAAGTAAAGAAGGGTGGCTTAACACCTGGTAGAGTTCATTTGGAACAGGTATTTGCAATGAGAGAGATAGTTGAAACAAACGGGAGTAGACATGTAAAGTTAAGGCTGTGTTCATGGATCCGGAGAAAACTTATGATGGTATAGATAGAGAAGTGTGATTGATGGTGCTAAGAATGTATGGAGTGAGTGATAAACTGTTGAAAGGTATAAAGATTATTTATGTCAAATGTAAGCCTTGCATTAGAGTGAAATATAACCGGAGTGAGCGATTTGACGTGGGTAGGATGTAAGAGAACGTTGCGTGATATTATTGGGATTTATTATTATTTTGGATAGAATACTAAGAAATATACGTAGTAAAATGCACTGGAGTGTGAGATTGATAAAGAATTGTGAGAAACTAGTCCGGGCTATTCTGGTATATGCTGGTGAATTGGTTTGATCGTTGAGAGTGAGAGATTTGGAAATGTTGATTGGATCTTTTGTCAAGGTGTGCGAGAAAAGTATAAAAGTGTATGTAGAAAAAGTAAAGTATTGTGATTTGGAGTGAGAATGGGGTTGAGTGTGATGTCCAATTCCGTGGTTTCACCCTTGAACAGTGCGGAATTCCAAGTATCTAGGATGCATTGGGAATGATAGCGGTACATATGAAGCAGAATGTTAACGAGGTTTTTAATGGTAGTAAGGTCTCTGGGGCAATTTCAGCGCCAATAAATTCTAAAAATTTGATTGTGCAATGTACAGTACCTGAGATCTGCATGCTAATGTTGGTGTATAGGAGTAAGAATATGGTAGAAAGATAGTTGGAAAGGTCTCGAGTGAGAACAGTGAAAATGAACAACTTGAGAGCGATGTTTGTTATAAGAAGGTAGATATGCAGATGGAGAAACGACAAGGTAAGAGGCGTGATGCTAGGAAGTAGAGTAAGATTGAGGTGGTGACTGAAAATGTAGTTATGTGATATACGCATATAATGAGAATAGATGGCAATATTCTTGAAAATAGAATATAAAAGAATGAAGGCCACGAGGAAAATTTAAAGTCCGCATAAAAGGTAAGTTGATTATTTGAATGAGTGTTTGAGAGAAAAGGGGCTGATTGTGAACGAATGAGCTGATATATCAGTGCATGGAGGTGGTTGTGAGTGGGCGTGAAAACTCCACTATGTAAGAAACTGATTGAAGCTAAGTTCTTGATGCCTATTTGATTTGGCACGTTTCCTACTCCCAGCCTTATCACTTCACTAAAATATTTTGATTTTTGCGACATTTATGCCTTTGGTATAAATATTTACTTCATTTCTCCATCATTTTAGGATTCTTTCATTTGGATTACTCTTTTTACAAAATAGATTCCAAGGCGTGAGGTTCCTGGACCATGTATTGTGTATAAATCTTGCCCCATATCCAGTTCAATTTAATTTTAGGATCATTGTTGTTTTTATTATACCTTGAAATTTACTGTGATCACATATCCAGTATTGCGTTTTTCCTGTTACACCAAGTACTTCTCGTTATTTTCTTCAGAATTTGGTCATAAGCTCTTTCAGCTCTTTTGTGGTGGATCGTGTTTATTGGTCAGCTTACAAGTCTAAGGTTATTGGTCGTTGCTGGATTATGCATTAGTTGAAGCAGCAGATCATTTTATTTAGAAATAGAGCTTGTCTTCCAAATCCCTCTCGCCTGAGCATAATTTGCATTGGATTATTCAAACAGTTTCAGTGGAATTTGTTATCTTTTAACGTGCTAGATGTAATATTTATTTCAATTGGCGGATTGTTAATCTCTATGCTCTGTTAGTCTTTCATAGTTTGAAATGACCTTTGTTTCAGAGTTTCATTTTATTGAAACTTTCGCTTCTAGTTCCATGGCTTGGATTTTTCATGGCACTATGAGTCCAATATTATCTAAAATTATTATACGGAAATTTTTAGGGAGGTTGTGGCTCGTTTTCTTTATATCTTGAAATTTACTGTCAATCACATATCCACATAATTGAAAAAGTCTCCGCGCAATTTTATGCAGTTATGGTACATGTGTTTAATGATATTGACTAACTACTATTCCAGGAGGTTATAGTAAACATATTTGCTCCTAATAAATGTTGTAAGACTTGTCCTGTGATTTAAGACATTTTAGTAAAGGCTAGATGAAATCGGATCCTTTTTATTATAAGATGGGGCGGGAGCAGGAATAGATCCTGCGACCGATTGTTATTTTTGGATGAATACGTTCTAAATTAAGCATATATTTAAAATGCCCCAAAATGTAAAAATATAATATTCACTCTTAAAGCGTAGTTAATGTAAAGTATTTTAAGAATAAATTGTAAAAAATCATTTAGGTATAACATTAAAAGTAACTTAAACACTCTCTAAAATCAAATTTACATTTTTAATTATGACTCTTAGTTTATTTTAGATTATATTTGCATTTATATTTCATTTCAGGTGTAAATAGGAATAAAAAAATTAATACTGGCCATCACGATGTCTCTTTTCTCATAGAACGTTCCTAATAGTCCAGAGATTTTGTTAGCAACAGTACCAAAAGAACATAAATTTTACTAAACTTAATAATGCCAAGATTGGATGTTGGCAAATAAGTATCCTATCAAACCAATTAAACTTCTTTTATCAAACACAAAAAATCACCTAATGAGAGATTTAGGTTGTAAAAGGATAACAGTCATTTGGTTGTCGATCAATAATGAAAAAAAAATGTCTACCATTTATTTTCATAACACTTAAATGTCTACGATTCATAAATGCTAAGCTGAATGCAAGAAAATTGTAGGCCCTCAGATTAGGAGCCTAATTGAAGATAAACTGCACTGTGCGCAAAGATAGTCTACAGTTAGTATAACAATTTGGATCCTCCTTCAGAGTGCATCGGGCAAACCTAGGGAAGATTCATCTTCCACGCTCTGAAAGTCACCGCATCTAATAGACCAATCTAACAATACTAAAGAGGTTACATCAATTTGCTATCTTAACCTTCACTTTTCCTCTCGCAGTAAACGGGATAGTTATCACCCACCGTGGAGGCTCTCTGAATCTTACAATATTTAAGGTAAGTTTACCTAACTCAATTTTTACAAATCAAAAACGGTGAATATTAACTGAACAAAAGGTTTTATAAAAAAAAGTGTAATTAGAAATACTTAAGCTGATTAAGAATACATTTCCATTGATAAATTTAGCCTAGTCAGCTAATTTCGTCTCACTTCAAAAACCAATAGCAAAAATTATCCAACGGAGTCTCGCGTTTTTGATTGCCAATTTTATGTCGTACAAGTAAATCAACTCTCGGAGACCGTCATTATCTTTACCAGACGAGAAAGTTCCACAAAATGAAAGACGCATCGTTAAAATCGTATTGCGCAATACTATTTTCATTATGTTGCATCACATGTTGCAACTCGGGTGAAGGAAATTTATATGTATAATTTCTTCGTGGAATCCCTCGTATTAGTGCCATTTTATACATGCAGATCAGTGCGTCTTGACAATTCCGATTTCGGTTTAATATTGTGGCAGGTTTTTTGTAACAATTTCAATTTACGTTTCACCGATTCCAATTTCAGTTCTGGATTAGCTACTGATTGATTTTTTACTTTAATTTGTGGCAGGTATTATCACTAGAACGACTGGTGGGGTCATTTTGACCGTTTTTAATTTTCAAGTTCGTCTCTCTCTGTCAGTTGTTCATGAAATCTCTCTTACTCTCTCTGTCTTTCTCTCTCTCTCTCTCTATATATATATATATCTATGTACATATATATATATATATATATATATATATATATATATATATATATATATATATATATATATATATATATGTATGCAGATACACCCACAAATAAAAAAGGAAAACGATTCTGACCGCTTTCGTCTTTAATCTTAAAACATTTTTAAGGAATAAACAGGAAGCTGAATATACATTGCCTTAAATAGTGGAAGGGGAGATTAGAATAACCACCTCTGAAAAGAATCGAGATCTCCACTTTCCTGTCCTTTGGCCACAACAAGTCCGACCGGCAAGCGGCTAAAGATCAGCCGGATGACCCTCCACAGAGTATGGGATAGGCTTAAGAAAGGGAAAGACCACAAAGATCGACCTAGTTCAGGCAGACATAAAGTTGTCAACTATTTTGCTATGAAAAAGGCCTTCGAAAGCGCTTTGAAACTAAAAATGACTACGCTCGCAAATAAGAAGAAGAACATCTCGGTTGCCACAGTGGCCAGTGCCGTCAAGGAGGAGGGAGGCAAGAGCTTGAGGTGTATGGAAAGGTCTCTGATCTCTGACCGTGTTTCCAAGAACAACGTTGACAGCGATGAAATCGCCTTCTCAATGATTGAAGAGTCATGACAATCAAATTCTCATTTTTATGATAAAAAGCCTTCGCGGTCTATCCACTACTCAACAACAGAATGCTCGGCGTCATGGCTTCGAATACCGAGAAAATGCCGCCAGTGTGGTTCGCCGCCGATTACAAAGACATATTGGCCAGGAAAGTCCTGCCTTGGGTGAGAAAGATCAGGAAGTTGTCGGACAACGTCTTTCAGTAGTACGGTGACCCGGCCCAAACGGCAAAGACCGCGAAATTGTGGCTGGGCCGAAAATGAACTTCTGGTGGAAAGAAATTTTGCCATCGCAGTCCTACGACCTCAATTCCCTCGAGTACGGCGTGTGGGCGCATATCGAAGGCAAAGCCTGCAAAGTCCGCCACAGCAACTTTGAAAAGCTGAAGTTCTCTATATAACACGCATATGCCAGCATGAGGACGGACTTCGTCTGCAACGTGTGCAAGGCTTTCAGGTCTCGCTTGGAGTGCGTGTTCACGTATAGGGCAGCCACATTCATTCATATTAAATTTAAACACATCTTCATCGAAACTATTATGTTCTCTTTGTTGAGAGCACCATATCGAGTGTAACACGACCTTTGCAATACCTGGTAAACTATCTTGATACTAATTTATTATCAAAAATTTACGGATAGTACAAAATTAGGCAATATACAAAATATTGTAACGATGGAGCAAATTTACAAAGCGAATTAGATAGAGTAGGTAGTGGAATGGAATAAAAATGGCAGAATAACTTCAATGTACGGTGATGTACTTAGTCCACCATAATCCCCAAGGAGTGTAGATCATGGACGGGCATAATCTATAAAAGTAACGTTGGAAGTAATAGGGTTATTAATTTCGAACCACCTAAAAGTTTTCAAGCAATGTGTTGTATCAGCCTTCAAATTCAACAGCTTCGGGGCTACATAGCCACGAGTTTGGAATTTAAATTGAAGCATATTATTTTCCCCTTATATAGAGCGCTTGTAAGATCTGAATAGGATTCTTAGAATGTAGTCAACGTAGAACAAAAAACCTAATTCTTCAACATACAAATAAATATTATAAAGCCAGAGGGACGAAACTTAATTTTCTTCAACTGAAAAATCATCTGGGTATTTAAAATACTAAACGCTTTTAATATAATAGTGTAAGAGTTGTGTGATAAAATGGTGATTCTCCCTAAATACTCAGAGCAAGCTCACAGTAAACGCTCCAAAATCCCTTTTGATTACCACCCGTTAAGTGTGCTGTTTATTCTAATGCGCCGAAACGCTCGGCTACTGGATCGTGTGCCTAATTCCTTTCCTTTAGCTTTTCCCAACGACTGAGAGAAGCATATGCCTTCTTGCTCTCAAAAATGATTAGTCTCCTTCCCTTGTAAAGGTATACGGACAGGCGCTGGTCGTAAAACACTAATGGTTCCTCCCTGGATCCTTTACAACAGTTTTTTTAAAAATTTAATAAGAGAATGACTAATAGAAATAACTACTGCAACCTTATTGGCCAAATATTTAACACTGCAATAGCTCTGTACATTTTCACGTACAAAATCACTCGAAGAGGAAATAATTTACCCTCCCAAATTATTGAAGGGGTTTTAATGGACATGCTAAAGAATAGAATTGATAAAGAATAACATAAAAACGGTCTAAAGATTAGCATTGTGTATAATTAAGGTATAATTTATATTTAATTTATATCTGCTTTTCATCCATTCCGAACTTCTGTCCTCCATTCTTTTCTTTAATTGGATTGACCTCACGTGGATCCTGGGTTTTTGCCGGCTGTAAATGTGTAAGTTAGACTATTAAACGATGCAATATAATAAAATTATGATACGATTTGGAATCATGTTCGATTCCTGGACTGAGTGAAGACATAATAATTTTACCTGCGTAGGGAACTAGTTGCTAATATGTGGTGCGCCGAGCTGATACCTGCCTGCAGGTAGTTCTATTTACATAAGTCACCACACGCGTATGCCTTTGCAACGCCGCTCTTTTTGAGGCATAGATAGTTGAAACAGTCGCTTTTTAATGGCGAAATAGAGTACTACTGCTTTTCTTAACCATTCCTTTGACGAGGAACGTACACTGTGTCCACCGTCTCTTGCCAATGATTCTAATTCTAACTTTTAATGTGGGTTTAATCATCCGGTCGGGTGTAGCTCTCCACGATTGAAAAGGGGTGGGATTATCATTACCTGATTGGTAAAAACCGCTATTTTATGCACTAAAAAAATATGTGAAAGGTACATAGCCCCCACAGTCATAGCAAGAAATAAAATGTGAGGTCATTGGAATAAAATACGGCATAACGATTTGTTTGGTTCATGTTACTAATAAAGAAGGTAGAGCAAAATCTAATCTTTTGTTTTGTTTGGTACTTTAGAGTAGTTTCGGATATTGAGGTGTCGTGAATCGTAAGTGTCGAGCCAAGCTAAGTGTACCAAGCTAATAAGGTGGGAAAGTGAGTCCTTGGGTTCGGGAAGTTTAAAGCGATTAAATTTATGTGAGTGTGTATTCGGTGGTCGGGAGTTCTTTAAATGTCCAGTTTTATTCAAGGTTATTAAAAGATTAAAACCCCAAATAAAGGTTTAATAACGAAAACAAGATTAATATGGAAAAGTATACATAGGACTAAATTGAGAATTATATATGTATATAGATATAGTTACTATATATAGAGATGTCGTGGTATAGTAAGTCCTTACCGGCTGTGAAGACAATTACCCTTACGTTGCAGGTGGACGAGAGATGACCGGCTGTACCAAGCCAGTTATTAAAAGTTTTAAACTCCAAATAAAGGTTTAATAACAAAAACCAGATAAATATGGAAACATGTACAAAGGGATAAATTGAGAATTATATATCTACATAGATATAGTTACCTAATATATATATATATATATATATATATATATATATATATATATATATATATATATATATATATGTCGTGGTATCGTAAGTGTATATATATACCTTAGCAGCTGTGAAGGCAATTACACTTACGTTGCAGGCGGCGATAGATGACCGGCTTTACCTTGCTAATGGGGCGGGACAGTGTCTTCCTTGGGTTCGGGAAGTTTAAAGCGATTATATATATGCGAGTGTAATTAGTCTAGCCGACGAAACCTTCTAACTCTGAGATTCGACTCGAGACGAGTGAATGTTTCTTCACGGAGAGCGGGCGGTACTCTCTCTCGAGTAACGGGAGACCTCCGAATAAATACTCTGTTGGCTTGCTCGCTAGAAGACCTCCAGGCCATGGCAGTCTCAAAAGAATGGTGTGGCGCCATTCTTCCTCCACCCGACGAGATAAGGCATCGGAAAGATGTTCTTTCAGACGGCGATCCTCGCTTCAAGGAATGGGGGTTAGCTGGAGACTAGTGCCTGCGGGGCATTAGTATGTGCAGGAGCATGGGGTTCTCGATGAAGGCATCTCAGGAGGGCATCGGTCGGCGTGAGCAAATTTCTTTGCTGCCTCGCTTTTTGAAATCCTTCTTAAGGCTAAGAGGCCTATACACGACTGGGGGGGAGTGGTCAAGGTGGACCTTCAAGGTCGTCCTCTCACATGAAGAAAAGGAACAAAAAGATCCCTCATGGCGTCTCTCATTCCATCCCCATAATACATAACAACTAAATCCTTAAGATTCGGGTCTCAATTTATTTTTTTAAGGTTTCGTGAAGAATCCGTAAAAGGAGTGAATTTACATACACTTCTGTCGCTCTCGATCTTCAAAGGAGGAGGATAGATTGGCCCTTTTGGGATTCCAGATCCTTAGCCTGTTGAGTCGGGTTACTTGCGTGGTTAGGATGGAAAATATAAGAAAGGTGTAGGAGCTGCAAGGGGAAAAGACAAGTCTTTCGATGTGCTTAGTTGGGTTGAGGCTCTTAGGAGTTAAAGTAAATAGTGTTTTCACTAAAAGAGAAATTCGAGGACTAAATAAATATTACAAAAGGAGAAAAATCGCCATAAGAATGAATTGGCCTTCTGGTAACTGATAAAAAACACACGAAAATACCATTTGATATCTATCTCAGTGAAACCCACGAGCTTAGTTTTGGATTTCGGGGTCCCCTATTGTAAATCAATCACTTTTACAACTAGATAGGATTCTGTTTGACGTATTCGCCCCACCCAATTATTGCATGACAACTATAGGATCTATGCATCGTACCAATAGCTATAAGAGCCACAAAATGCTGAAATTCTACAAAAAAAAAAATTGAATAACAACCTATTTTGATACATAGCTGAATGATACGCAATGTCTTCCTGGGGTTTGGATCCCAAGTTAAACTACTCTACCTGTCATATTTATCAAATGATGCAAATCAGTAAGGGAATA
Source organism: Ceratothoa steindachneri (assembly GCA_963969495.1). Classification (NCBI taxonomy): domain Eukaryota; kingdom Metazoa; phylum Arthropoda; class Malacostraca; order Isopoda; family Cymothoidae; genus Ceratothoa; species Ceratothoa steindachneri. Next base: position 141,216,265 of record OZ018330.1, on the reverse strand, counting down.
AGTACAAATGACAATACTTTTGTAACTAAATTCTAATAATTTCCTGAGAAACTGAATCTTCGCCAGACATTTACTCAGAATCTCTGAAATCTGCTTCTGGAACCTTATATAAACATGGCGTCTCCAAACTTCCCTAAACTAAGAAAAAGAGGCCATGATTGTTTCTAATAATGCTTTCAATGCAAAAAATAAATAGTTAAGGATCACTGAATATCACATATTGACAAATCTACCAACCTGGATGTTTTTATTTCTTTTATTGAAACTATTAGCTATGTAATGAGACTGGTGGGACACCCCGTATTAGTTAACCTTTGAATAAGGGGTTGAAACTTTCTAAGTAACACCGTAGCAAGGCCCGCCTAATCCACTTTACAGCTTTCTATACTTGTATAGATTATATATATAAATATAAATAAACTGCGTGAATAAGGAAAAATAATAATATCACATAATAATCGTTTTATGCATATTCTCAGGATATATTGCAGTGATTGATCTTTTGTGCTTTAGTATTTGAGAAGGTAAGACAGGTAGTGGCACCAGTAACACTAAACCTACGCGGTAGTAAAACACATAAAAGATATGTAGCTGAAATAAAGGAAATAAGAGGTTTATATAATTAAGATAACTGAAATAATTCAATGTGTAAGAATGGAGAGGAGGTATGCGCAAAGTGAATTATACAATTTTTGTACATAAATCCAAAGTGGATGAGACGCTGTTTGATAGAATACAAATTTGAATGAGAAACTGTCTGGAGAGAAAGGAAAAGTGATGAAGTGCTCTTTTGGTGAGAAGGCAACCGTGAATGATACAATGTTTGGAGATAAAGAAAAAGGGAATAAAATAATGTTTAGAGAGAAATCGAAAGTGAATGAGACTATATTTGGAGATAGAGCCCTAATCAAAGATATCCTGTTTGGAGAGAAAGCAAAAGTGAGTTACTATGTTAATTTCATCACTATAACTTCGGTAATAGTGGAACATTCAAAGTTTAGGCTCCCTTATTTTTAACCTGTTAAATTATGACGTCCTGAGCAAAAGTTAGTCCTTTTTTTCTATAATCTAATATAGCAATGAGTAGTTTCACCTTTTCCTCCTGTTTCCGTTAGCTTTTGCAAAATTATCTTAGAGATCAAAGCGAATATTATTTTAAATAGCGAATTTGTGAATCACATCTAATCCATACATTTTAGTATCACCAAGTCAATAAATAATAATAATAATAACTATAATATTTGCGTCATTTTTTGTCCACCTGGCGGCACTATTTATAGAATAAGAATATCGTAAATTTTTCAAGCGAAGATTAATTTATTTTAAGAAATTGGATCAAGAGTTCAGGTGTCTGAAATTGAGTCTTTCTCTACTTTATCTGTCATACCTTGTAGCTTTAATCTCAAAACTATGTTCTCACTCATCAACTCAACACTTTCATAAGCTTCTCCATTTTGAGACATAAACTATAGTCGAACATATTCGTTCCTGTTGATTTCAATACCACAAATAATGTTCATATATTTATTTTGAAACGCCCAAATAGACACATTTTACTAATTTTATTTTACAACCAAAGAATAGACAAAACTTATTAATGATAATTTAGAGTTATTATATTTTACGCTCTAGTTTACACCGAGGAAATAGACGGATGTTTTAATTATATTTTAGAGGCATAAAAGCAAGTTCAAGTTCGAAACTGCTTTTATCATTGAAAAATAAAACGTGACAAAGAGCAGTGATCTTTGTCGTTGATTCCTCCCTAATCACATTCCTCAGTCCTGTGGAGAATCTCACATCTGAAGATTTTGTGTCTTCCTGTCCCTAACGCATTCAGCTCCCTGTCCTACCGGATCCAATGTCTGTAGGAAGATCTGAGGCTATATATTTTCCATACATATACACTTCCTTTATCTCACCCCTTAATTTACAGATCTCTGCCTACAAACCTTCTGGGGATGTTGCTTTCGTTGGGTTTTGCTCTAAATTAAAATACAAAACGTTTCTCGCAATGGACCTTTTGTCACTACTTTGTGGGTAGTTCTATCTATTTTTATCACCACCACAGGCGAGGAGAGTTACAGTGAGATGAACCAGATATTAAGACGCATTTCAATAATTTAATATATATTCCAGCCTTAAAAAAATGGTGATATTAAAACTAAAGTATTTTGATATGTTAATGAAATAAAATGAAAATTATGATAAAAAATTCTATATTATATTTTATTTGCGAGGAGAAAAAATAATGGGAAAAATAAGTATTTGCACATTTATGCAAATATGTAAGTGTTCTACAAAGATCTAGAATGATCCGATGTGTACTAGCTAGCAATAGTTCAATTAGGTATAGTTTTTGCATAACTACATTTCGCATCTGCTCCTTATACTACAACATTGTTTCATCAATGATTAAAGTTCAAGCATTCAACTGTTTTAAAAGGCAAACTAATTGAGCACTTCAGAGAAGGTAAAAATTAGAAGTATTTGTTAAGGCTTACGTGTTTCTATCAGTACTAGAGATTGGATTGCCAAGAAAATGAAGACCTCTAGGACCACGGAAAACATTCCATGCAGTGTTCCATCCGAGGGAAATATCTGAATAAACTCGTCTACAGATGCTGAGATTAATATCGAAGAACCATATTATGTCGAGTGAAGTGCAAGATATTCTACGTAAAGATGAAGCTTCAGTTACGAAATGAATAATTAGTTATGAGCACAATAGAAAAGCCCTCCGAACTAGATTATCACGAAAGACACCTTTTCTGAAGAAGTCTCACTTGCTAGCACGATGGAAGTTTTACTAGGACCACATGGAGGAGGCAGATCAATTTTATATGGATGATCTTTGGTCTGATAAGACATAAATTGGTTTCTTCAACCGGTCGTCAGCTTGCCATATTTGACGCGGTGATGAAACAGCATATAATCGGAAGAACACCACCCCCTCAGTCAAGCATGAAGGCTGCATCATAATGGTATGGAGTGGTTTATCTTTTACTTAAACTGATGTTCCTTATAACGGGTGACAGCAAAAAATGTCCCGATTTTTATAATGCTGTAATCTGTTAGCCTTTAAGGCATGAATGTATAAATAAGGATCATTAGAAAGAATTATATTTGAAATTTTATGAACTAGTTTAGGCATCCTAGGCTTGCGGTAGATAATCTATCTCAGCCTAGGAGAGGTTTTTTTACAGATATTAAACAGTTCTGTTTTAGGCTCTCAAAAATGGCATAATTTTCTCAAAAAACACAGAATAAATTGAAAATTTAAATAAGGGACGCAAACGAATATTTATAAGGTAAAGAATTTAATTGATGCTGATGAAACAAAGCCAGTGCGAAAATTAGCTGTTTAGACACATTTGAATAGAGAAGCTGTGCAAACTATTATTAAAAATGATCTTAATTTAAAGCCATACAAAATTCAATGTCACCAAGAAATCTCCATGCAGGATAAGAAAAGAAGGTTATCATTTTGCCTCGGGGATAAAGAAATGTACGATCATTCAAAATTATTAGAAGTGGTCACTAACTAAGCCAAATAATTACTTTCAAAAACCTTTGCACTACCCAAAGATAATAATATGGTGTAGACTAAGTAGAAATCAGATTTATTGGCCCTATTTCTTTGAGGACCATCAAACAGGACAAGCTGAATCAATAAGCGCTGGCAGATATTATGACATGCTCAAAAGCATTTTCGCCAATAGAACATATCCTGATGAATGGTCTCAGCATAATATGATTGAAAGCTTGATCTCCTCAACGACTACTGTAACTTAGGACAAATTCCTCCTTGCCGGGCAGGTTACCTGACTTGTCACCTTTAAACTACTTTCTATGGAGTCTTGTAAAAGAAAGACTATTTAGAGCTCAACCATCTAATATCGTAGAACTAAAAAATGAGTATCAAGAAATCGCTGCATCCATCAATGTCAATATTTTGCAGAATGCCCTAAGAAATTTTGCTAATCGTATTGATAAGTGCATAGAGTCCGATGGTGGTCATTTCCAATGATAAAAATTAGCTAATAAAATATCAAATCATTTTCTTTGAAAATCATAATTAATTTTACCTTCAAGCTTTAATGCCTAACAAATTACAGCATTATAAAAAGAGGACATTTCTGGCTGTCATCCGGATAATTATTAGAACATTGAATGGAAATAAGTACCAGCGAATAATGGATATTACTTAACTTCAAATGTGAAGACGTTTAAGATAATTGGATATCCTAGCAAAATAATAATCTAAAACACACGGTGAAATCAACACTTGGGTGTTCCCTTAGGAAAACTTTTAATGCTTTGCTGTGATATAGTCAATCACCTGATTTTAATCCAAATGGAAAGTTTGGGAAAATATTGAGGGAATACATTTGCAAGAGGAAATCTCCAGACTTCACGCAAATTAAAACTATATGTAAGGTGGAGTAAATATAACTTCCACCTCAATGTTGCGAGTATTTGTTCAAGATTTCTAAGAATAACAGCAAACAATGGTGGTGCAACGAAATTGTTGACTCTAACTAGTGTTCAAATACTTAATTTTCCCTCTATATTGGTTTGGGTTGGATAAAGTCCTGTTCATGTAAATAATGCCATAACTATGTCTCTTAAATGTAATAAACTGTTATTTAATAATATATCTTTATCATATTAACATTTTTGAAACGTTAGCGTGGCTATATTTATTGCACGAACTCACCTTGTAGGTTTACATCTCTCTTAGTTTTATATTTGGGTCAACCGAGATTCGCTAACTTCTTCTTTGTCATCTGCAATATTTTTATTTTTATATTCATTTTCTTTCATTTCATTTTTGTATTCTTCCTAACTAAGTTTCAGCGTTTGTTGTAAAGATTTTTTTCCTTTTGTATTAAAAATTAATATTGCTATTTAATTTTACTAGACTTCTGTATTTACCTATCTAATACAATACAACCCGTTAGGAATAACGTGGTTTTAGCTTTGAGTAATTCGTTCTTGTATGTGTATTTTCCTGTTGGCATTGAAATTAATTGAGAAAAATACATCCATTTAGTGATAAAGAGGCTCACTTATTATATACGAGAATATGACCTTAGTGGAAATATTGCTTTATAGCAATGGCAAAGTTCTCTGACTGGTTAGTCGTCAGATGGATAATCAATTAGAATGAGGTTCAAGTGCAGTGATTCCATTACTTTGTAGCGCTTATATACTATGAGAGACGTAATTCGATGGGAAGTGTTGGTTCCAACTAAACCTAAAGAACGTTATCCTTTCTCCATTTTCATCATATATATGTTGTTCATTCTTCTTCTTTCTTTTTCTACAATTCTTTTGATTGGAACATTTACCTTTTCTTAATCCATATATAAAAACATTTCCACTAGAAAGAGATATATTACCAAACGATCTCTGCTTGTAATATAAAAATAACTTATTTTGGTATTAATGTTGCACAACTTTACCTAAATTTCCTTAATGGGAAAAGTGTCGGTGGTCAGAGGTAAAAGCTTCGCATTGCATATATCAAACTCTCTCAAACATTTTCTTTCTCTCTCTCTTTCTCTCTCTCCCTCTCTCTCTCCCTCTCTCCTTTGGACTTTTTTTGGTAATGTGAAAAATTTTTGTATTTTTTTCATTCTATCGTTTTCCAATTAATTTAACTCTGTGGAGCATGTTTTCTATGGGTAAATGGGGACCTGTTTATAGGTAAAAGGGGTGATCCCTTTTATTGGTAAGCGAGGCTAAGGCTCAAGTACTTTAGAATTTAATCTGACTCCAAATGTCTATTTTGTTGTCCACTTATTGGCTTGGTTACGGAAACCGGATATACTACTTGGCAGTTTTGTAGGCTTTTAGTCTTGGCTTAGGGCCACCTCAGTTCGCGCAAGTGAAATCGCTGTGTTTCGGATTCGTTTGTGTGCTCATGTCCTTATGATTGGCTATCAGTGTTAATAAACTCAGTGTTTCTTGTATCTCTCCTTCTATGTCAGACTGTGGGACTGTGGGCGGACAGACCGTGGATTGAGGTACTGCCTGACTCTGGCGGTTGACTTATTTATGATACAAATCATACTGAAGCTGTTATATGTTTTGCAACCCTATTTATTCTAACGCAATTTAGGGGCGTGTCCCCGCTTTTTCACTCCGAGCACGGGGCGGAGCTTATCTAGTCAGCTGTTATGTGCGTCTGTTCTACGATCCGAACGCTCGCAAAAGCTTATTCGATTAGAGGAGGGTGTGTGCATGTTCAGTGTACCAAAAGAGTATTTGACTTTGGAAACCTGACCGGGTTTTATCAAGCCAACATCCGTAGCAAGATTGATTTCTTCTTTCACAAGTTCACGTCAAGGCTGGTGGGTCAGGCTCCCTCTCCATCAGATTCCGTTCTATGTATGCACAGTTGTTTTGACTGTATTTGTTATCTCTGCTGCAAGACCGGCGGCTCGAATCTGTTCCTAAATGTGTGTATATTTGTATACTCGTGTGAGAGCACATTGATTTCACTTGCATTATATTACAAAATATACCTCTTTGTATTGATACATTGAATATTAAATTGCGATTTAACATTATTTACGAGTATTTGCTTTGTCTTACATTAATTAATTGTTAAAAGATGGCATATTATTTCAAAATCGATTTATGAGCCCAATTTCAATATTTCATAGGCTAACGGGGTGCTCAATTTGCTTAATTACTGAGGTTCCTTGTTTGCTTTACTTCACCTTGTACTTGAGCGCTACAAAGACTCCTACTTAAGACCAGGGACTTTAGAGATGATGTTCGTTAACTCCAATAAACACCCTTTTGGCAGTTAGCATTTTTCTAATAAATGTTATATAATTTGGCTTACAGGGAAAGGTTCATTAATCTTATATAGTCATACGTACAAAAAAAATATTTTGAGCCGTGTGAACAATTTGCCTCTTTTTTTATTATAGTAAGCCGTTGCAACGGAATGAGGGTGTACATTTAATATATTTGAAGAAGAAAAAAAATGAGGCGTGCAAACAATTTGCATCCTTTTTATTATAGTGAGCCGTGGAAACGTAATGAACGTATACATTTAATATATTTGCAGAAAACCTATTTTACAATGCATCTGGTTTTTTGAAAATAACAGAATGATAGATATTTGGCAAACGACACCCATCTCCCTGACCGTGTAAATACGTTTGGTTTATTATGCTTCTTTCAGGTGCCTGGAAAGGGTTTCCCTCGATTATCCTTGACGCTACTGTTCCTTGTTCCATTTTCTTCCTCACGACGTGAAGTACCAAAGGTCTTTCTCACATTTCTTGCGTGAGTCATTGAGTGTCGTTTATCGTTCAGTACATTACCATTATAGGAGGATGGGAGTTTCACCGGTTTAAACCTGTCCACAGAGATAGTATCATGGTTGCCATTAGGGAATTTCAGCTTGTAAAGATGGCGCTTCTAGCGGCTTGCAAACTCGATCGATTTGGACCCACACATGAGTCGCCTCACGTAAAGCTTCAGGTAAGAAAGGTTTAGGGACAGAGTGCAGGTGTTCTGCAGATGCCTGTGCGAAGTCGACTTGTGCCATGGTTATGGCCAATTCATTAATTAATTTAGAGTCAGTTTTGACGATTAGGATAAAACCAAGGGCTTTGAAGAAAGTAGTGCAGTCCCTCTTACTGCTGAGAAAGGCGAAAAATTAGAGTCATTAGGTAGAGAATGAATGCCGGAAAGGATTATCGAAAGGCCATCAGCCATCCCTGCAGCCCGGCCATTATGGTGCTCGTCAGAGTTCTGTGTGCTCTTTCCACCATCCCGTTTGTGGTTGAGCGGTACGCCGTGATGTGCTGCGGAGAAGATGGAAACCGATGACGGCTGATGATAATTCCTTGAACAATTTGGACTCGAATTGGTAATCAAAATCTGGAAACTCATCCGTTCAAGAAGGCCAAGGCAACCGTTGCAGCACTTAAGTCCGGGATTGGTAGTGCCTCAAGCCATTTTGTAGCCTGGTCAATACACGATAGGAGATACATGTTATGCGACGAGTAGGATTGCCAAAGAAACGTGCATGGTGGCAGTGGTCTGACGATATCGATGTACACGGTTTCAAAACTTTACGAGGCAATATTAATGGTCATACTGGAGATTTCGTGTGTCGATCTTGGAGGACTAACATGAGAGGCACTCCCGTGTCGAGGAGCGAATCTCCCTATAAATATTAGGCCCAAAATATCTAGACTTAATTAGACAGAAGGGTGCCTTGACTCCAGGGTGGGACAAATTGTGCATTTGTTTGAAGATTGTCCTCCTGCATGCTGCAGTGAAGAATTGTCGTGGGTATCTTGATGTTACTTTACACCATAATTAAGCTTCACCGGGATATGGCAAAGATAGTAATCTCGACTGTAGTTCTTCTCTTTCTTAATTGTTATTCTGTGCTGCCGCCAGGGCTCGGGGGGGGGGGGGCAGATGAGTATATTTGGACCGAATTAACGTTCCGTGATACGCAGTCAGTAACACGTTGTCCTGACTACGCACGTATGTGATGTCTCTGAATAACTCTAATATCGCCGTCCAATGGCGTTGTTGCCTGTCTGTTTTGGCATACACTGGTGAAGAGAAAGCCGACACTAACGGCTTGTGGTTTGTGCACAAAGTAACATGGTGACCCTTAATAATGTGACTGAAGTAGATCACAGCAAGATACACTGCCAGGTGTTCTCTGTCGTATGTGGAGTATGCTTGCTGAAACTTGCTTAATTTGCTTAAGATAAATGCTACTATTGCGGTGATCCATTCAATATCTGAGGAAGGGCAGCACCTGCCGCGTATTGGGAACCGTCCGTCATCAATTGATACAGTGAGTCATTAGGTATCGAGTGACAGAGCTTGACGAAATTAATTAGAGCTACTCTTCTATTATTGAATGCTTCTTGCGCAGCATCGTTTCATTCGAGCTCAAAAGCCTTTGGTTGCAGACGCATGTGCTCAGTAAGCGGGGCTGCAATCGAAGTAAAATTTGAAATCATTCCTCAATAGTAGCCTAACATACCCACGTATCGTCGCAGTTCCTTATTGACTTTTGGTAATGCCATGTCCCCAATTTCCTTAATTTTCTTAGCTGGTGGATATATTTCCGTACCCAAAATATGGTGTCCTAGAAAGTCAATCTCTTCTTTCACTCTCTCGCACTTTGCCAGGTATACTCGTAGATTGTTTTTGAACAGGATTTTGGATACTTGATCTATATGATCCAAATGGTGTTAAAATTGTTCCAAAATATCATGATATATTCTATATATACAAAAACGAACTCTACTCTCCGAAACAGGTGATCCATATTACGCTGAAAGGTACAACTTGCATTCCTGAGGCCAAAGGGTAATTTCTTATACTTCCATAATCCAAACGGAGTTACTACCGCAGTTTTCTCTATGTCTGCCGGGTTCATCGGGAACTGATGCTAAGTACGAGCCAAATCCATCCGAGAGATAGTTGTTTTACCATGAAGGTGGTTTGCTAAACTTTGTATACTTGCTAATGGTTATCTTTCGGTCTTCGTGATTGCATTAAATGTGCGAAAATCGCCGACCTCCCGCTACTCTCCCGGCGACTTATTCAGAGCCATTTGAATTGGCGAAGCCCACTTTGATTTTGACGGGCGCACAGCCCCCCTCCTTCAATAGGGTTTCGACCGTTGCTTTGCCAGCTTGTAGCTTCTCTATTGAAAAAAGTCTTGGTCACGACAATGTTGGTGCGGCACTGCCGGTCGCAAGTGTATGTGTCACGAAGTTAAGCAATGACAGGGGGGGATTAATAGGGGCGAGGGGTGTACAAGGCTTCAAACTTCTCTAATACGTCTTTGCAACTGGGCGCTAGATGCTGGATGCAATTAATTATTCTTAGTGCTACCCGATCCCTGGATTGTTTTACTTTTGACTTGAGCTTAGTTTGATTATATCGATAAGGATACCGCGCGCACAGTCCACCAAAAGATTAAATTTGCCCCAAATAGTGAATCCCTAATAATGGCGAAGTGGTATCCGAGAAGACAAATGACCACCTAAATGACAAACGAAGCCTAGGAATAACTATATCCGCGTGTACTTCGCCATGTATTTTTATTTTTTCCCCATTATCCGTTGTAATGTTTGCACTAGATTTACCTAATTCACCCGTTTGCACTAAATTGACACACTTCTCTCACTATCAAGTAATTATTCGTACTTTATTTTATCTACTTTCACGTTAACGGTGAATAATGACCGCATACCGTTTTAGTTTTCCTAAGTGGCTGGTGAAGATGGTCTGGAGGACGGTTGCAATTGAACGTGTTTCCTTCTTTTCGGTCATCTGCACCAAGTTTTGCAGAATTTCGCACTTTCCCTGAAGTGCAAATGGGATCGACCTACCACAGATCTTTGGTTCCTGCGAACTGGTCGCAGTCCTATCGGTATACTATTTTTCACTATATTGGGTACTACGTGGTACAAAGTTAGAACGGTTTCCCTTTAGGATACACACCCATAGGCACTGAAGGTACAATTCCCGTATTTTTTCACATTATTTATATGATTATCACACCTATTCTTTAAATCGAGAACACTTATATCGGGAAAAGCTGTGGCACTACTTTTAATTGTATCACTGTTATTAAGAAACGCCAAGACACTGTGCATTATAATAAAACATTAATTCGTATGTAAGCTTTTCTAGCTGGGCCAAGGTTAAGCCCTTCTGAGTGGCAGGGATTAAATAAATCTGTGCCAATCTCTTACCAGTATAACTATTCTCCGCAGTACCTTCACGTAGATTGAAGGTCTACCAGTGAGTGTGGAGGTGACAATTATCTTCTCCAATTACCTCGGTACTTAAGAGCTGGTAATTTTGGCCAGACAAGACTGTAGTTGGAAGTCGGTCGACAGTCCCGCGAGGTAGTGTAGCCAGGAGGTCAAAAGACTTTGTTTCTACAATCTCAAACCAACCTGATACTGCTATCTCGTTAAAGATGAGTGGCTTTATGGTGATCGGGTTCACGATTTCTGTTTCTCCTTGTCTTGCATAGTGATGTTCCGATGCGTCCATCTTTTTCTTTTTGGTTACCTTTTTGTTCTGCCGAAGCGTTCACCAGCTTATAGGTTTGAAGTTTATAAATGTCCCCAGTTGGGGGGGGGGAGTGGGACGATGGGTTAACAGTGTATGAGTGTCGGGCTATGGTGGTTAAGGCGGCCTTAAGGTCGTGTTTGATCTGACCCTAAAGGTTTTTTTTTGAGTAATCCACTTGTAAGCTTGGATAAAATGGTAAACTGTTTATTGTTTGGATGAAGGCTGGAATCGACGTCAAAATGGCGGCGTTGGAAGATTTAATCTAGACTTAGGGCTAACTCAGTTCGGGCAAGTGAAATAGTTGAGTTTTTAGTGGTTCGTTTGTGCGTTCAAGCCTATGGGCTGACTATCTGTGCTAATGTTTCATGTTTCTTATAAGTCTCCTTTTGCATCAGTTTGTTGGGACTATAAAGGGATGGATTAAGAACGAGGAACGGACTCGTGATACTAATAATAAACAAATCAGAATGAGAATAATGACAAATGAATAATAATAATGAGAATGTTTCATCCCGTCTATTTACACGAACTCAAATTAAAGGGGATGTGACCGCTATTCTCTTAATTTGCACGTGGAGTTAAGCTTATAGTGTCAGAAGTATGTGCTTGTGTTCTCTACATAGACTGCTGAGCGGAGTCAAAGGGTGTGTGCATGTTCAATATAGGTACGTGTGCACTAAAAGAGTATTTGCATTTTGTCCACCTGGCCGGGCTTATCAAACCGACATCCATAACGATATTGGTTTCGTCGTTTCACAAGATCATGTAAAGTTTGCCTGGTCGGATCAGACTCCGTTCTCTGTGTACCCAGCTGTTTTCCAACGCCTCCGTTATCTGAGTTCAGACCTTAGGTTTACATCTGTTTCCTAATGTGTGTATGTTTGTACATTCGCGTGGGAACCCCAACGACTTCGCTTGCCTCATTACAACATTATATTTTGCATTGATACATATTATTGAGACTTAACATTATTTACAAGTATTTACTTTGTTCTAAAATAGTTCATTGTTACAACATGGCATATTATTTCAGTGTTCTTTTTGTGTGCCCAATTTCAAGATTTCAATAGGGTCAACGGGGTGCTCATTTATGACGTTCCTTGTTGGCTCTACTCCTTCTTGAAAATGGGCGCTACAAGCAAACCTAAAAATAATATCAGATTTGAATTTCTGAATCGAAACACATATTTAGAACTTCAGTGGAGGAATAGCCAAAAATTAATTTTCACCTTACAATTTGACATCCTAATAGATTAAGTCTTTTCAGTGAAGCATCCACTTGATTAAGCTCATGGTAAATTGTATAAGTTTTTCTTAGTTATCCTGTGTCGTAGAATGGACTCTCGACGATATACCATATAAAACTATTCGTTGAGGGAACTTATTTAATTATCTTTAGAGTGCGTGGATGTCTGAGTTGACCGATATTATGTATCTTCGATATGCTTAAGAAGTGGAACTGAGCTCAAGGATAATAATATTGCTATCATTAATAAAATAGAGTTTTATTAATAAAAACTATCAACAACACACAAAACGGAAAATATTGACATAAACAGAGAATGGAAAGGGTCGTGGGGAATCTAGCTAATCCGAGGATTAAGAGCGATTTAAAAAGGTAAAACAAATATAAAGTTGAAGTTTGGGGTGGTTTGCTAAACCATTTAAAGCACAAGATAGGGTTGACAAAAGGGTTAAATACTCAAAGGTAACGTTTAGCTTACGTAAATACACTTGAAGGAATTTTCGGTCCGCTGGCGAGTTTCAGCCGAAGAAGGGGGGGGAGGGAATTAAATGATCCTGACGTGGCGTCTTGGGAATCAGAACCGTTTCTTGACGAACCGGCTTGAAGAACAATGGCTGTTCTACGTTTTTCTCTTCTGAACAACAGAAGGGGTGAGAACTGTCTCTTGTCTACGGGATCGAGAACAATGGCTGTTCTAATGTTGTTCTCTTCTGAACAACAAGGACGAAGGGTGAGAACCGTTTCTTGGCGAACGGGCTGGAAGAACAATGGTTGTTCTACGTTGTTCTCTTCTGAACAACAGAAGGGGGGGGGTGAGGACCGTTTCTTGTCAATGGGCTCAAAAGAACAATGGCTGTTCTGAAGTTGTTCTCTTTCTGAACAACAGGGGAAGCCTAGTGGACTTAGCGTCACGAATGCTCGAACCTTGGCACTCAAGGGATATTGTCCTTCTTCTGGACAATGATGGTGGATCTCGAGGTTGAGGGCCCTTTGGTGCACAAGGTTAGACTGGACCGTAGTGATGTCTCGCGAAGAAAATCTGGATCTCTAATCTGATCTTGGTGGTAAAGTTTCCAAATAAATAGTCGGGACATCCCCTTGGCGTTGGAGACAATGGAGTGGGGGCTTCGAGGGAATGCAAAGCCGAGCCTGAGAACAATACCTTATCTGCCCATAAGCCTAACTTAATCTGGCGAGGTCGGAGCATAGGGCGAACAGGGGATGATAAACCTCCTTGTTTAAACATTGACTCAGGTGGCGGCTATAATGCGCCCGGCTTCAAATCGAAGAATGCACGTGGGTAGCCTCGTGTTTTTAAATAACATGTGATAGTGGTTTAAATTAAGCGGCCTCAAACCGTTCTATCACATCCTGATATTTAGTTTCTCTGCACAAAATATATTTAAGTAATCATAAAACATATCTTTGAAATTATACAACATTAGAAAGTGATGAAATCAGTAAAATAATAATTAAACAATTTTCATCAAGTTTTGCTTTGATTCGTTCTTGGACATCAACTACTAACTTGCTTTTTGGCCTCTGATATTGACCTCACGTTTCTCATGTGTATACACCATGCCTGGTGCCTCTGTGACTTGTTTCCCACACCTCTCTATTGACAGCATAAGAGGACCACTGTGAAACTTGTATAGGTTTGTCAATGAACGTTTTACTTTAGCTGTAGTCAGTTAATGGTCAAAATAAGTTTAACTTCCCCGTCACACCAGTTTGTAAATTTAAACAGGGATGGAGCACTGGATTTGATCGAAGGTGTCGTCCGGTGACATACAGAAAGATCTCCAAGTGAGCTTCTTCACTCCTCATGTCAACAATTTTTTGGTCGACAACTTTCCCTTTCTCAATGTCATTTGAGCACAAGAGTGTCTGGATTTTCCTTTCGCTGAATCAATATCATGCTGTGTGCTTGATGGTTGGTAAAACAGCATCAACTATAACCCTTTTATGCAAATTAAGTAGCTGCAGCTGAAACAAGATATGGCGCAGGCCTTTCCCCAAGACCGTTTTACTTTGATGTTGAACCACTTGGGTAGTACACACCAAAAATGTATTTCACTATCAGTTTTAAGCTGAGGGTTTTGCCTTTACGGACAAATTTTGAAACTCGTATGTGACAAAGCCTGCTTACTGTTGTCAACTACCTAGAATGGGTCACTAGATCAAGTTCAATAAGGATCAGATCTGTAAGGATTATTCTTGTCTTTAAGGTCTGTGTGATCATTTGTCCGTACGCTTGATAAGTAGAGAGAACATTTACGACATTGTGACTCAGTAAAGTAAGGGATTCTCAAATTGATAATTTAGTGAATGAAGGATAGATTTTAAGTTCTTTTGCAGTGTCTAGCATCTTGCCAATATTATATATCCACTTATTGTTAGACAAGTTCTTCCAATGGACTTTGTGGACATTGTGACTCAGTAAAGTAAGGGATTCTCAAATTGATAATTTAGTGAATGAAGGATAGACTTTAAGTTATTTTGCAGTGTCTAGCATCTTGCCAATATTATATATCCACTTACTGTTAGACAAGTTCTTCCAATCAAGTGCAGATATCAAATTTCGCATGGGGGGTCCTCTTATTGTGGAGGGCACAAACCATGCAGATCAATTTAAGGCTAAGCTTGATTTATTCCCATTTCATGGAACCACTCTCACCATCAAGGATAAATTTGTAGAATAACCTTCTATTGTTTGCAGGATTTTATTTACCCCCTTCTTCTTCATGGAATCTACAAGATTATCAGCAATAACATCGGCAGGTTTTTTTCTTCTTGAATTTTTTTTAGGAATGAAGTGTTAGGGATATCTTCCACATCGCTCATTGCACACAGAAACATGCTCTCTTTTATGTTGCTGGAGAATGGATGAACTGAATTGTCTACTTTCAGCATAACCCTAGTTGTATCTTGACGTTGATAAATTAAATCAAATAAGATGCAGTCAATTTCACCCTTCCTACAAAGCTCATCAAAATTCTGATCTAGGGATCTCATGACATCTTTTGGGGTCCATTTCAACTTTATTGTGATCAACAGAAATCTCTTGTCATCTTAAGTGATCAATCCATATCCAAAATACGAACAGCAGTTATGGTAGGGTCGGCACGCAGGCTAACACAATATATGATGCTATGCATATCAACATTTGGTATTTCTAGTCTGTTTTATTGTTGCGTTTTAATGAAAGTTGAAGATATGCTTCCATCCTTTCTATTTTAAGTAGCAGCTATTCCTCCTTCATTTTCATTAGCAGAGAAAATTTTTCACTTGATGGTAGTGAAACATTGGCTTGCTTATATTTCTGCTTATATTCAGCAACTACTTTTCTATCACGGTCTTGCCCCTTCTGCTTTTTGACTTTCCTGTTTTGCTCAAGTTGATCTGTCAATCCAATCTGGTGTGGTCCAATAGAAGCAAACTTTTGTCTCTGACTTTTAATGAAAGCAAGTTCCTTCACAGTGATATTCATCTCCATATGTCCCTCGTTTTATTTTGAAACCAAGGCATTTTATTTTGAAACCAAGGCAGCCAAATTCACAGCAAAGAACAGTTTTATACTTTCAACTGAGAATGTTAAAATGTTTTTCAAGTTTTACATTGAAAGCCTCCTTGACTTGTAGCTGTCCTCTTCCAAGAGATATGTTTTTAGCTTGCTCGAATTTCTGTTGGATCTTTTATATGACTATGACCCGTGAATTTGCAACGGGGTTTACAAAATAATTGTTCACTCGTTCCATTTATCAAGTACCTTAGGGTAAATGTATTTTGCGAACCTGGCTGGTGGGTAGTTTATTGCATCCTCACTACTTTTTTCTTTGTCAATAGTGCATATTTCAAAACATCACGCAGAGTCTGGAGTTCAGCAGGGCACAACTATACCAGTCATTTCCTATTTTTCAAAGCCATTATTGGTCGATTCTAACTGGTTTGGAAGGTAACAATGAAGGCCATACAATCTTCACCACATTGATGAATAAGTTTCAAACTCTCAAGTAAGAAAAAAAGAGAATTAAATTAGATATAAGTATTAATATAATAATTGTCATTTAATTTCTCCAAAGATTAAAAAAAGTCAGCAGAACTAAATTAGATTAAAATAACAAAATATCTTTAGAATTCATAAGTCGTGCTACAACCTTTTAATACCAGATTCATGGAATTGTAAAATTGAAAAAAATGACACAACCTTTTTGATCCAGACAACAATATTTTTTTTAAACCACACTTCTTCATTCCAGATTATTATTCATCGAAACGTTTTTATATACTTTGTCTCGTAAATTTAACAGATTAGTAGCCTATATATTTATTATTCACATATCTTCCCTTCACGCTTTTACAGCAAAATCTCAGAGCAATTTTCCACTCCTCAATTATTATTCTACTTTGAAAGCCCGTGTAGGACAACAACTAAATTCATTCTATCACACAATCGCCATTACTTTTTTAACATTCTTAAATTTCATCAATACAGCTGAATACCTAATTTTTATACGTTTGATATTCGCATTTAATTGCTAAGATTAGTCACACTATACTGCTTTTCATCACTCGCAAGTACTATCCTACACTTATTCTTAAATTTACTGGAGTCATTTTCGTTTCTATTCGTTTTTCACCACCTCAAATAACTTCCTGTTCCATTCCGGGTCTTTATTCACCATCGTTCGTCTTTTATTGACGCTTCCTCTCTACCGCAAGTCACATCATCATTTAACTATTCAGCGTGTTATTTCTCGTCTCCCATAAACACATCCGCTTGCATCCTTTCCACTACTACTTATCACTTCCTTAAATTTGTGCCACGTTTTATCCATATATTTACTCACGATATGTTTAGTTCTCGTGCTCTTGGGTAGTCTTGTGCAGTATTTCTCTCTATCTGCCACACTCAAATTTCTGATTGGCCGAAAAATTTCACATTCTCTCAAATATTCCTTTTTTCTTCAATGCTTTGAAGGTCGAGAAACAACATTGTTATCGTTTACCACTCCATGAGTCTACTCTAGTCGGTGATGCACCAGTCATACTTAAAAGAATATATTTGTTAATAAGGCAGAACATGAACCTAGTATCACAATCCACCCTATCGGTAAAATCTGTCCATTACTATTTCTTAATTTAAGTACTATAAAATTATACGTAATATAGTCAAAATGCTTTATTATAATGCAGTAAGATTTTTTATTATTTTTCTTTAATTTAAGCTTTATTAAATCTCTACTGGGAATAAATGAACGCAGTTATGGAATGTCTAGTTTTAATAAACTTAGAAACATTAAATGGAAATTCTTTCTCTTCTCTAAATTTCTAGTCGTACAAAGGAAGATTTATGATATAAATGGGTAAAATTAATGTATCATTCCTAATTATTCCAAGAAATAAGATAAATCCATAATAATTCTCCAAAATATGTATTATGGTAAGAAATTTGAGAAATAATTGAGTATTGGACTTGCCTGAAAAAAATGAGTCGATTCCTATGCGTCTTAGTGTATATATTACTCACAAAATGGAATAGGAATATTATAGAATGCCATAAAAGTTTATAATAGAAAATAACTAAGTTTAAACTTTCTCCACCATCCAAGTAGGCAATACTTTTTTCCTACAATTAGAATAAGGTTAAGGATTCCAGCATTAAAGGACATACTTTTAGAGATCATTATAGGAAAGTTAAAATTAACGAAACACCTCTTTATCACAAGTCACTTGAAATGAATATAGATCAAAATTCTATTCTGTATTCAATCGATTAAATAGATCAAAATTCTATTCTGTATTCAATCGATTAAATAGAGCAAAGTTCTCTTTTGTATGCAATCAATTAAATTTATAAATATAAAGTTAAATAAAAAAATATTTTCAACCAAACGAAATGATATATATGATCAATTATTGCTGGAGAATGTTAAAGTCATGGAAGATATGAATGAGCTTTTAACATAAACTCTATTGGCCACGGGCCAGTCATGTATGGGAAATAATTTTAAATCAGATATGGCCACTAGCCAAGGATTCCCTTAAATTTCAATCCTAATTTACAAATAGACATCTTATGGCTGGTCCTGTAAAAAATGCCATCCAAACTTATAATGTTAGAGAAATAAGCTATGTAAAAGAGAGAGGAACGGGATTGTACACCGCACATTACAAATGTCGGCATTTTCTTAAAAATAAAATTAGGCGAAATTGGAGCCTAGACGTTATAGCTACAACTTTCTGACTAGAGGAATACCGAAAGAAATTGAGACAAATAATGATAATATTCGTGCCAATAAGGATTTGTGGAATATTGGAAAAAATTCTATCTTAGGATAATTTAGTCTTATCTTTACAATACCAGAAATGCTTTAAGTTGTTTATACTCAATGGTAGTATAATGTAGCAATTGTGTATTAGAGCTTTTTGATCGAATTCAAAAGATAAAGAAAGGAAAGAGTTAATTTTTGAATGAGATTATGGATAATTTTATGAAATAATAAGTATTTAATAAATAAAGAACGACTGGAGTTAAATAATCAGAATGTTGACGTATTGTGAAAATGATTTCAAAACACATACACTTATTACCAAAATTATTCAAAGTAAAGTAAGGTTAAGGTCAGTAGGAGTTAAAATTCAGTTCAAAATGCATGTTGCCAATTAAATATTAGAAAAATTACTGATTTTTTCTGACTTGAAATTTCTCTAGGTGTTGTGTAAGCACTCAACCATTTGGATTTCAAACAACGTTTGCAAAACCAAAATTACACGTTAGGGAAACTTGTAACAATAGTCAAAGCATATAGTTATTGATAGTTGCCTATCTATATTCTGTATATTTCTCCATTACTGTTTACATCTGGTATTCTCATTATTTTCTCAATAATTCGTCTTCATCATAAATCGATTCCCATACAAGTCTGAAATGCATAAATTTGAAACGATCCCGTATTATTATTTTTTGTAGCGGATACATACAAAGACATAGGATATGCAAAGATTTGTATATTAAATTATGACAGTTTTACACTTTAAAATTAGAGTTCACGACATGGGCGAACTTAATCCACATCGTCTGTGAATTCTCAAGAATAGAATCTCAATTTGGGATAAATTATGGCGGCTAACATATGTAGTAAACCCAGTAATTGTGATACCAAGGTAATAACTGAGATATGCATTAGACTGTGCGAGTCCTATGTATATATATATATGTAAATATGCGGTTAAGAAGGCAAATTTATAGCTAACTAGCTCGTCATCGAACCCCGTCGGAAGGAGCTCTTCTGACATACAGGAGAAGATAACGCATAAACCAGCTTTTCTAAGACAGACACCTAAAATCTGTCTTTCACTCGGCCTTTTTAATTGTTATTCCTGATTGTTAAAGAGAATGGAGAATATATTTTCTCTACTTTAGCTCGGCTTTGTAAAATTGAGAATTATTTGCAATTGCGCAATCATAATTATGCGGTTAAAAAGGCAATTTTATAGCTAAATAGCTCTTCATCGAAGCTCTCGGAAGGATCTCTTCTCACATACAGGAGAAGATACACGATCAGCCTCGCGTGAACGTAAACTACCGAGCATGCGCGGGGAAATGCTTACTCAGGCTGTTGTCCGGGATAAAATGTCCTGTCACCAAAATAATACAGATGACCATTGTTTGAAGTTCTTATATTGTGGCACAAAAATAATGCAGCACCAATTACACTCGAAAATATGACATAAATTGCTTTTACTGCAATTCTAAAATAGGTTGAATGCTAGTGGTTAGCCTATAATTTTACTAACCCAAACTTATAACTGGTTAATAGTATTATTTTTATTTATTTGGGACCTAAGTAACATAAAATATTGATTACAAGCCAGGAACAGTGATTTTTTTTTGTTAGATGGTGTTATTATTATTTATAGGTTGAAGACCGATGGAGGAGAGGTACACACTCTCCCTATGATATAATATACTTATAATAAGTAAACGTTTCACGGCGCATGCTCGGCAATTTACGTTGTCGCGTGACTGACCGATGGTTATGAGCGAACAACTCTGAGGCCGCAGAAACAGATCGAGCGTCTTATCTCTAACTCTAAATTTTAAGAATATATTTTATATTTTTTTTCTTGATTTAGATATGCTTTTTTAGTAGTGGAGGGGAAGAGGGAGAAGGGAAGGGATTGGGGAAGAGGGCGAGATATTAAGGAAAAGGGGGAGAGAGTAGAGGGGGTAAATAGGAGGGTGAGATATAGGGAAAAGAGGGGTGAAGGGAATGGAGGGGAGGGGTATGGGGAAGAGATCGGGAGGGGGGAGGTTGAGGGAGAAAGAGGAGAGGGAGAGAGGGGGAGGGAGAGAAAATGGAAGGGTGAGAGAAGAGTGAAGGGAGATAGGGCGAGGGAGAGAGGGGAAGGGAGAGAGGGAAAAGGAGAGAGGGGATAGAGGGGGGAAAAAGAGAGGCTAATGGATAGAGGGGGGAAGTAGGGGTGATAGATAGAGGGTGGAGTGGGGGTGGGAAGTACAGAGGGGTTGGGAGATAGGGAGAGGGTGAGAAAGATAGGTATAGAGAAGTGTGAGAGAGTGGGGGAGAGGGGGGATAAATGGGGGATTTATGGGGAAGAGGGGGGAGAATGGACGAATTGGGAGAAAGAATTGGGGGGTAGAATGAGGGGGAATAGTGGAAGAGAATAAGTGTTGGAAAGGGGAGGGGATGAGGGAGAGAATTAGAGGAGGTGGGGAGAATAGAGGATATAATTGGGGAGAAGGGGAGAGAATTAGAACATGATTTTTTTATTCCTATAAATCGACAGACAGACTTCATTAGGCATGGCAGGCGCCTTCGGAAACTTTGCTAAGAACTCTTCAGTAGCAGGTTCGATTCTAAATATGAGGTTATTTTGTCCATGATCATGCTTTCCATGAGTTTACCAACTATCGAATTTAAATTAATAGGTCGGTAGTTCGATGGTTGGCTAGAGTCTCCTTTCTTGAAGATTGGAGTCACTTCAGCCTCACGCTAGTCTCCCGGAACGCATCCGGTCCGGAGTGACATGGTAAAGATTGTGCTCAGATGATGATACACTCCATCGCGCACTTCTTTCAACACTTTGAGTAGAAACCCGTCTGGTCCAGGGGACTTATTCGTCTTTAGGGCGTTGATTTTCTTCTCTACTTCGAATTGGGTGAAGTCCATTTCCTTCAGCTTCTTACCTAAGTAACAGTCTGTGGGCTGGGGGATGGGACCACACTCTTTAATGAACATTGAAGATAAGTAGTCATTGAGGAGGTTATAATTTTCTGCATCTGAGAGATTGAGAGAGAGAAAGAAAGAGTGTGTGTTTGTCACAAGGAGTCACAAGGAGTCACAAGGAATAGCAATACCTTAAAGGACATTTCTGACCATGCCGTGGAGGTAATATTTTGGGAAACCCCTAACTTATAGCATAAGAGAAAGTATAGCATAGATGAAGGCTATCCCCGCCCACCTCTCCCACCCGTATTTGCGGGCTAGTGAGCTGAAACGATATCTGAATATGCTGAGAAAAATAACACAAACAGGAAAATTTTAGAAAATGTTGTAAGCTAACTACTTTACTCAGCTCTATAATATATGCTAAGGTGGTACCATCTAGGTCAGGGCGTGGAGTATCTTGTCAAGTCGAGATTTGAACTGTTCCACTGACGAACTGTTCACCACTTCTGGCGGTCGACGGTTCCATGTTCCGCCGATTTTGTACGAGAAAAATTTTCCGCAAATGCTAGTATGGAATTGGGGTAATTCCACTTTGTAACCGTGGTTACGTTTAGCATTTGCGTTCAACGTGAACAGCCTCCTGTGATCTACGTTTTCAATTCCTCGTCGCATTATTAAAAGTTTCAATCAGCTTGCCTCTTGACCGGCACGTCTCCAAGGACAACATTCCCAGTTCTCGTATCCTATGCTGATAACTTTTATGTCTAAGGCCTGTACCCTTTCAACAATTTAATCTCCTTCCTCAGGGTTGGGGACCAGAATTGTACGGCGTATTCAAGGTGTCCAGGACTAGAGAGTTGTACAAGGCGAGAACAATCTGCTTATTTCGGAAGCGAAAATGCCTCTTTATGTACCGTAGCATTCGCTGGGCCCTCTTTTCCACCAGCACCTGGAGGCACTGCCTGGAGAACCTTAGATCATTGCTGATTAGGACACCTAAAACTTTCTCAAAGTTAGGGATATCTAGTTGTTTGCCAAGCAAGGATTAGTTTTCCAGAGGGTTAGCATGGCCGATGTGCATTCCCTTACACTTTTCAAGGTTAAATGGCATCTGCCACCTTTCTGACCACTGGCCTATTATTAGAAGGCTATTTTGCAGGCGTTCCACTCCTTCTCGCGAGCTCACACTACCTCCTAGCTTGCCATCGTCAGCGTACTTGGCTATCGAGCATATTAGTCCTTCGTCTATATCATTGATGTAGACGATGAACAATAGAGGCCCAAGCACTAAGCCCTGTGGCCCCCCACAATTGACTGGCGTCCAGTGCGAGGCTCTTCCGTAACGTCTGCTATTCTCCGGGCTTCCGGCACCTCTATAATTTTTAAAGATTTGTTGAAAATGGTGGTGAGGTGTGGAGTGTCCTCTTCACTAACTTCTCGGAGGATTCTAGGAAGAAAGCCATCCGAACCTGGAGAGATATACGGGTTAAGGTTTCTTTGTCTGGCTAGTACTTTGTTTCTCTCTAAGACTATTTCGCATAGGTTTAGGCCCTATTCAAGATGAACCGCCGGTCTTGGAGCTGGACCGTCATCTTCCCTGGTAAATACGGAGACGAATTAGCCGTTCAACACGTTGGCCATGTCTGGTTCTGACTTCCGTAACACGCCATTGTCATCTCTCAGCGGTCCTATGCTATGGCGAATCGGCTTACGGATATTGACATGCAGGAAGAATTCTTTCGGGGTCTCCTTAAAGAGAGACGCAACCCAAACTTCTTCGCTGTGCTTAGCTTTGCGCACCAGTGCTTCAACTTGCCTACACTTTTGTCTGTATGAGAGAGAGAGAAAGAGGGAAAGAGATAGAGGGAGGGAGAAAGAGACGGAGAAATGGGGAGATATGGAGAGAGACAGAGGGGAGAGATAGGGAGATAGGGGGAGGGAGAGAGGGGGTAGGAGAGATATGGGGAGAGAGAAGGGTGAGAGAGTGGGGAAAGAGAGGGGGGGTGATTGGAGTGATGGGGATCGATGGGGGAGAGAATGGGTTAGAGAATGGGCGAGAATGTGGGGAGATAATGGGGGAGAATGGAGAGGGGAATGGGAGATAGAATAGTGGGAGAGAATGGTAGGAGAGAATGGTGGAATTGGATGGATAGAATGGCTTTATGGGGAAGAAAATGGGAGTTAAAATGAAGGAAAGAATGAGGGGAGAATAGGGGAGAGAATGGGGGATAGAATGTGGGGATATGGGGGTAGTGTTGAGACATGATTTTTTATTGCTTATAAATGGACAGACACAGCCTTTATATATATATATATATATATATATATATATATATATATATATATATATATATATATATATATATATATATATATATATATGGTTATGAAGGCATGATCTCTTCTCACATAGAAGAGTAGGTAACGCATATAATAATCTTTTCTAAGATAACCAAAAAAGGCTGGGCTTAAGTAGACAATAACCAATTTTCTATTCTCTTCGACAAGCAGGGGTGATAATTAAAAGGAGTTGATCAAAGACCCTTTTTGGCGGTCTTAGAAAAGTTTATATATGCGTTACCTTCTCGTGTATGTGAGAAGCGCTCCTTCATAACTGCATAATTATGATTGCGTAATTGCTAATAATTCTCGATATATATATATATATATATATATATATATATATATATATATATATATATATATATATATATATGAAATAAAAAACTCACAAAGTATCACGTGAGGGTAGCAAATGAATGCAATGTCCCGCAGGAAAAAATGAAATGGTGTTTTCTAGTACTTTCGAACTTTATTAAGTTCCTTATCAAGGATAACTACAAGAAGTAATAATATATTAGAGGTATATATACGAAAGAAAAGTATGAAACACTGCCTCAAAAACAAGAAATCACCAATGAGGAAGACAGAAGGGAGAAGGTAAAGATTCACATTAAGAATTACAAGAAGCCGGTAGTAAGGTCAAACTGAGAAGAGGGGAAGGGTAACAGTTGTGAGCCCGGAATATTTGGATTCGGAATTTTCCAATATCCTTGAAATTGGCCATAAACTTTGTTACCCTTACCCGTTTCTTCAAAACTGTCTTTCTTCTTCTAAAAAGACATTTTATCAAACTGTCCCTACTCTCCCTTTTAATAGTAATAACATTTTAGTACTACCTTTTTCTCTTTGTTTTAGTGATCTTCTCCGTCATTTGAATAACTTTAACATCTCTGTTGCTTTTAAATATGAGACGACCATTAAGACTTTATCAGTACGTAATAATTGAAATAGTTTTGCGGGGGTGTTTATTCAGTTGAGTGTTCTGGTTGCCTAAGTTAATATTTTCGACAAACAAGTAAACAACTTTCTGTTTGCATAAATCAACATAAATATAATGTCCGAAGAGGAGAAGATAACAGTGCTTTTTTGGCCATATGTCAGATAAGGACCATCTAATTAACTGGAACACGGCAAAATTTATTTATCGTTCCAATGACCCTATAAAAAGGAATATCATTGAATGTGCTTTTATAAGCCAATGTGATAATTTTAACCTTTTCCCTGGCTTATATAAAAGAGATGTTATAATTAAAAGACTAATACTTAAAGAAATTAGTTCTGACTTTTGTTTTTAGTTTTTTATATACAATCTTTAGTTATGTGGTCCCAATTTTTTTTTTTATTTTAATTGTCACTGCTCTGTTATGTACATTGTATTTCCCCCACTTTTCGCTTCTCGTGTGTTATAATCTCCCTTGTTAGGCTATTTCCATTTCTTTTAATCTTCTCAGTTTGACCTTACTACCTGCTTATTGTAATTCTTAATGTGAATCTTTACCTTCTCCCTTCTGTCTTCCTCATTGGTGATTTCTTGTTTTTGAGGCAGTGTTTCATACTTTTCTTTCGTATATATACCTCTAATATATTATTACTTCTTGTAGTTATCCTTGATAAGGAACTTAATAAAGTTCGAAAGTACTAGCAAACACCATTTATTTTTTTCCTGCGGGACATTGCATTCATATATATATATATATATATATATATATATATATATATATATATATATATATATATGTATATATATTAATATACACAGTGGGTGCGATAAATATCCGATACATGGTCAAAAGTCTATTTACTATAGTTACACAACAGCAACGTAATCGAAAATTGAACATCTTATGTATTTTGTACGTTGAATACAAATTCGCTATTAGAATACACAATTAGTAAAGCATTGATATTATATGGACAAAAGTGTTAACTCACCACCTCAAGAAGTATCCAACACACACACACAATTATTTTTAGAGCGATGCTAAATAGTTCTCGAAAATTCTAGAGTGGTTTACGTGAGAGGAATGCTGTAGAACTTTCTAGTAAACAACCTACTTCGTCCACGTGAAAAAGTAGACCTCAGTCAGTGTCTGATAGTTGCATGAGAAGGAGATCATCTTTTAACACTCTAATTCTAATATGGCGAAGACTAAAGAATTTCTAAAAAAGAGCAGAGAATAATTGTCCAGTTACATAAACGTGGTTTGGTCTATATAAAAATTTCATCTATGCTAAAAATACCAATCTCAACCATTGGTAACACGATTTGCCGGTTCACTTCATATCAGTCCATTGCAAGTCTACCACGTTCGTGCGTAAAGAAAAGAAGAATCCTTGAGTGACTCGATCTGAACTTCAGAAAGATTTGTAACCAGCTGGGAAAAATGTATGTAAAAATAAAATTAGAGCAGTTCTTAGGAACGAGGGATTCCATTTTCACACACCAAGAAAGACATCTTTGTTGAAATCAATTCATGTCAGAAATCGTCTGAATTTTACCAAGGAACTTTTAGAGAAGCCTGCAAGTTTTTGATACGCTGTACTATGGTCTGACGAGACGAAGATTGAGTTACTTGGGCAGAATAGTGTTAGTCACGTTTGGAGGCAGAAAAACTCAGCGCCTGTTCCTAAAAATACAATCCCAACAATAAAGTTTGGAGGAGGCAGCATACTGGTATTAGGCTGTTTCTCCTCTGCAGGTCCGAAGACTCCATATTATTGAAGGAAAAATGAATGCTCAGATGTATCGCAGGATTCTGCATGATAATCTCTAACAGTCTGCAGACGACTTGAAGTTGCCAAGAGGATGGAGATTCCAGCAGGACAACGATCCAAAACATACAGCCAAGGGCACTGCAGCGTGGTTTCAGCAAAAGAAATAAAGATTATGGGATGGCCAATTCAGTCGCTAGACCTAAATCCTATCGAAAACATGTGGTGAGAATTAAAACTAAAGATTCAGAAAATGGACCCCCCAAATCTTATAGATTTAAAAAGAATATGCCAAGAATAATGGGCCAAAATACCTACAAATATTTTTGTAAGAACCTCATAAGTAAATATCCCAAACGGTTGGAAGCTCTACTAGCGAGGAAAGGTCATATCTCCAAATACCAACTGGTTTTCATAGATGTTTCGGATACTTTTTGAAACGTACGTTTGATTTTTTTGGCCTTAATTATAGTAATGTTTTACTATTTTTGCAACATGATATCAATTTGTATTCAACGTACAAAATACATAAGATGTTCAATTTTCGATTACTTTGCTGTTGTGTAACTATGGTAAATAAACATTTGACCATGTATCGGTTTTTTATTGCGCCCACTATATATATATATATATATATATATATATATATATATATATATATATATATATATATATATATATATATATATGCGGATACACCCATACAGGAAATGTATCTGCTTTAACACGTTCCCATATTTCAATCCTAGCCCTGGTTTGTTCACGCTAAACTCCATTATCACTACAAAGAATAAAATCTCAAATAAGGTTGTTTCAGAATTTTGTACCCACTAATTAGGGTTCAGAGGTAGGTAGTCTAATCCCCCTTTGCACTCTTTAATGTAATGTATGTCCTGCCTCTTGTCATTCCTTGAAAAGGTCTTTAAGATTAAAGACGAAAGCAATCGGAATCGTTTTACACTTTTTCTTATATATATAAATATAGTTGTTACTCTATCAAGGCATCTTGAAGGTCTACTCTATAATCCATAAATTTTATTTCACTATATTATTTTCTTTTATTTTTAAAGTCTACTATATATGTCTCTAAATTCAAAACTATTTATTTCTTTCAATGGTTAGGATCTAATAAGAGAAGTTATACAATAAAATAGTAGGTTTTTCTTTTTTTCCTATATATATAAATATAGTTGTTACTCTATCAAGGCATCTTGAAGGTCTACTCTATAATCCATAAATTTTATTTCACTATATTATTTTCTTTTATTTTTAAAGTCTACTATATATGTCTCTAAATTCAAAACTATTTATTTCTTTCAATGGTTGGGATCTAATAAGAGAAGTTATACAATAAAATAGTAGGTTTTTCTTTTTTTTTCCGATTTCCTGGATGACCCTTTATTGATAACCTAGAGGAGCTAATAAGTATAAGACTATAAGAATTTCACTCAATCTAATGAAGGCTTTTTTTCCCTTGGGCACTGTTTTGTAAATACATTACCTACTATGTAATAAAGCGGGGTAAAAATCTAAAAACAATTGTAAACAATACTGGCAGGTGAAGACACACAGAGAATTAACAACAAGCCCTTGGTATTGATATTCGATGACACCATCTATCAAACTGCAATATTGTGAGAACAGCTAAAAATCCCAACTATAGCTTCAAAAGCACTAAAACCAAATGCATATATTGAGCGCGACGCCTGTCTAGAGTAAATCATAATGGACTAATGTATGCTCAAAATGGAAGAGGGAATAAGGACAAACAATAAGAAAGAGTTGCAATATTGATTAAAATTGACATGAAGTTATTGAGATATTCCACATCGTATAATGGTAACTATTATTTCATCAGTTCTTTTTTTTTTAATGATAGGGAAAAACTAACAAATGTATCGTGACCACAGAATATTTAAGAAGCTATTCTTGAAAAATGATATTTGAAAATTTGTGGGAAGTCCATAACACGATAGAGGGCAATATTTAAATGGGTCGGAACTGGGTCGACAATTAAATATCCTGAGATGCTCTTCTTCGGCCACGAAGGCAGCTCCCCTTGAAAATCTACTAAAATTCACTCGACATCTGTAATTCAAAACACATAAGTACTTAATTAATAGTATTTATCCCACTATTGCTCGGGTGAAGGTGAATCATAATCTTGGCAGATAACCTTCATACCAGGCCGTAAATAATACCTTAATATAGATTTATGACCATATTCATTGTTTGAACGAATTGTTTCACTTCTCATGCAGAGACTCACAGAAGAAGTCTTTTTCAAATATACTCAGAATAAATATTTAAACTCCTTTTTAATAATCTTGGATTTCAATTCATATATTAAGATGAAACAGAAATTTCACATCATGAAACAAAGCCATGATAGCGCAGGGTGGAAAAGAGGAAAAAACTGAGAGACCTAAGTAAAAAGTAGATAGAGAAAAAGTCTAGAATATCGAAAAAGATTTTAAGAAACCGGAAAAAAAAGAATTCAATGGCTGATCTCTTCAGCTTTAAGCGCTTGCGCTGAATGCTGCATTTATAACCGCCAAAAAACAAAAGCTAGTCTAACTCAGGACCTAAAAAGTACGAAATTAATCAGTTTGCATGCTTTGTATTTTTTTACTCATTTTTTACTCATTTAGGTTACAAGAATGAAATAAACTTCAATGGATATTTCACCTTTTGTTACTCCGTCCTTTGTCAATGCAAAAATGAGAATGAGATCCAGTAAATATAGAAATGTCTCTTCAGCCCCCTTAGCAATTAAGGTATATGCATATATGGTTATATTGATTCTGAGAGGGCATAATTTCAATCCTGATAGTAAACCATGATTTCTATTGTTCATATTTATTGAAAAGTCTCGAAAGTTCTAATCCATTTTATGGGTGTTATTGGTTAGTCGAACTCGGCCAACTTGAGCAAAGGAGGATGGTTAGAGGAAATTTCTTTCTTAAGGTAGCCTTTATTCAGCAAGTGGATTAGCCGGAGTATATATATATATATATATATATATATATATATATATATATATATGAATTACATATTCATTTTTAAGATCTCTACACTATCTTCACTAAAAATAATTATTTATCTTACAGTAAATACAGAAAAAATACGATAAAAATAGTGAGATCAGAAAGCGTCTTCCTTTTCCATGAGGAAATTTGTTGGAATTCTGAGAGGGAGCAAAAATAAATCATAATTAATGGAAAATATTCAGCCTCTTTTGCTCTGCTGACGATATGGAGTTATTTTTTTAAAGGTCTAGAAGTATTAAAAGCAAAGATATCAAAATTATTACTAACCAGTTTTATAGAGCTAAATACATCCACTTTAAAACGACGAAGATAGTGAACAATAGTTTTCCTGAATTTAGAGGAATTAGAAATGATGATTAAAGTTTAGTGCAGTTAGAAGAAAAAGGCTATTTTAAATACCTCGTTACTCTTGATTGCAGTTTGAAGACGTTACCAGAATAATGAAATTAAATTGAAGAATGGAAAGAAAGATGCCGTACACAATATACCATTGGTGTATAGAATTGCATTAAGTTGATTGTTCCTACAACGATGCAATGTTCTAGAGTTAGTTGTTTGTTCATTTCAACTTTCTATTTTATTCCGTAGTTTTTATGTTCTGAATGCTACTCGTTGACTCAATTTAGCAACTTTGCAGTATCACTAGTTCAGAGGGAAATCTTCTTTCTGGTCGGTCGCATTCTTCTTCAGATCTTACATAAGTAAAATCCACTGAAAGTTCGCTCGCTAATAATCATGTTAAGAATACCAATTACACTCACTTATAATTACATTGAAATGTTACGATTTAGCTAATCATTTTACAAATGTTCGCCATCTATTGAGAAATAGGAAATTCTACACAAAATTGAATTTCTTGATCCCTATGCTAATAGTAAGCTGAAAGTGAAAATTCTACTTCATCTATGAGATCATAAATCTGAAATTTTCCATCATTTGCTTGAAATTACTACAATTACATTTTTCCTATGGAAATAAAGTGTAAAAGTTAAAAAAATGGTTAGACTGTGTGGAAAGGAAAAAACTCCAAGTAGCCCCGAAAAAGTGATTGATTGGAGTACTATGGACAAGAAGGAGGCAACCTCTGTCCAAAGATACACATTTTCCAGCTTATCCAAGCATCCCGCGAGAACTTAAATCGCCAAATTAAAACTAAATATATAGGTTTTACGACATTTTTTAAAATTTTACCCCAAATAGCAAAAACTCATGATTCTCTGAAACAACACACAAAATACATAGTAATAAAGAAACAAAACAAATAAATATAAGACAAAATCTATTTGCTAAAAAATCTCAGAGTAGCAATCTCATCAATGACTCTGAAAATCTATTCGTAGCCAAATACGAAGTTAATAAACTCTCACTACACAATTGGCGAAGCCACGCAAAGGCGAAATCGGGTTAAAATGACTAAAAAAACACTTTTGTTATGGTTAACAACCCAAAACATTGGTATCCTTTTGCATTAAATTTATTGTTATTCCCAAAAACGTTGGTGGAAAATTTAAATTGTGTTAAAACCGTGAAAAGATTACTTCAACAGTAAGGATTGGGTCGGACAACCAAAATAATTTCCAAATCTCGCTCAATCAAAGGTAGTAAATTTATTTGGTTTTATGAACGAGTAAAGTAGCGTCTAAAAAGAGGAGTGATAATATTAAAAATTGATTTTATTTAATTATGGTGATGCAAAAGAAAATTCTTGCAGTTCCTAAAGAAATAAAAAAAAATCATGGAATGAGGAAAAAATATCAAAATATCGCAATATAATTACAGATTAGTAGAAATATGAAGAATTGACTAGTATGCAACAAGAATTAACTATTTCCATAACAAATAAAAGATTCCTAACCATCAATTTTAATCTCTCCAGCTAAGTAACCATAGTATAAGTCGGAAATTACGTTTACATTTGACAAACAAGGGACATGCAAAGGTTTATACTAGATTGAAAAGGCGTTGAGATTTCTAAACCTGGTTTTAGAGTTGATCTCTCCTGGAAATGGCTGCCAAATATCTCTGAAGTTGTAGGAAGCAATCGCTAATTACGACGTGAGGTCTAATCTGACACATGCACACAAGCAGTTCCAACTACACATCTCATCACGCATACATATATGTTAACATATATACCATCATAGTACAATCGTTTTTCGTTCATATTATTCCTTTCCCCTAACAAATTATTACTCTACCGTCTACAGAAGTCACCCAAAATTATTTTAATGCATACTAGCCTGATATGGAATGAGTAGTTCTTCCTTAGGGCATGAAGAAATGCCCCTGGTGTCATCTTGCTTAAATTTAGGTCAGAGAATCCAGTTTTATGACAGGGGATGACATTAATAAAAAGAGCATAGATTTTAAGTTACATCACTGCTAATGATTTTAACTTGCAATTCATTGTTTATTAAAACATATGTAACATTTATAAGCCTAAAAAATAATTGGGATGAAGATTTCAAGAACTATTTAAAATTATATTTTTAAAATATAAATTTATTTAAATGACATAGAGAAATTAATATAATTAATTCAAACATTTTTTAACATATTCACTTTCTACGCGGAACCAAATGAAATTTTCCCTTAAATTCACAAGTCTGCTGACCAAAAAGTCACGTGCTCTCACTTATTCTGATTTATGACCTTACGAGCTCTAAATCTTTAAATAATTCAAAGACTAACCGTAGGTGATCCATGTAGGTTATATCATTTTAAAGAGAATGTAAAACAACAGGGAAGCTTTGAATTTTGTTAGAATTGCCCGAATAGTTATGATGTTATTGCCAAAACAAAATAACTCATGGGCTAACTTCGGGCGGAGACTGGAAGTTATGCCAATCGGAAGAGAGGGGGAAAAATAAGAGTTTCGAATTTCGTTAGAATCGGCCGATTAGTAACAATGTTGTTACAAACACAAAAATAAGCAAAACGGGGACCAACCGACCGACCGACCACCGACATAGTGAGATGTAGAGTCGCCAGCGACTAAAAAATTCTACAAATTATGCTTTGGAGACACAAATTATATTTTGGTATACCCATCGAGTGCCTAAAGAGTAGATCGGCTCTAAACACTATATAGGGAGCTGCAGATCACTATTAGAAGGAATGATAAGAATTACGAGCGAGTAAAGTAAAAGAAATAATAAAGCTAAATGCCATATTCCTATGTAATTTGTATCTTGACGCACATACGACATTTAGTATATACATTAGCACATACTTTGTTAGTTTTACACATATATATGCATGCCTGTGGGTTTTTAGTAGGTCAAAAGGTACACTGTTTTTAGAGATTTTTGACAAGACTGTTTTTTTTAATAGGTAAAATAAAGTCAATGTCTTTTGATATTCTTAGAATATGATGAGGATCGAAAAACCATGTAGAGATTGATGTTTTTGCATGTTGGAGTGTAACAATTACCGAAGCGAATAAGGAAGAGCTGAGGTGTGCAAATATCCCGTCCTAATTGGCTATAGTTCCTCATGATGCAACTATACCCATACCTCAGCCTTCAACAAATGTTAATATACCTGTCAGTTTAATATTGTGAAATCAGTATCAATTCTATATTTGATTTCTATAGAAAACTATAATCCTACGCTTATTGCATATTTAAATTTAAAGTAATATCTTGTTTTGTGCAGGATGATGAATCAGATTCAGATAAAGTTAAGAAATAATGACG
Organism: Ceratothoa steindachneri; assembly: GCA_963969495.1. Taxonomy (NCBI): domain Eukaryota; kingdom Metazoa; phylum Arthropoda; class Malacostraca; order Isopoda; family Cymothoidae; genus Ceratothoa; species Ceratothoa steindachneri. The sequence continues at coordinate 141,182,928 of OZ018330.1, read as the reverse complement.
TTGAAAAAATGGATGAAGATTCGCAATATATTGCAACTGATGAGTCTCAAGCTCAGCTTTTCCAATAAAACGAGTTTTGGGATATATCAAAATAAGAGTCTTAAATTCAATTAAATCTGGCGCTGAACTATTTTCTTTAAATTTATAAGAGTGGAAATTATGAGTATGTGATTGTACAAATACTGGGTATAGAAATAACACATTGAATTTTCAACTTCCGTTGAATGAGTGGTAACTTATGCTTCTGTAAACGTGATGGAGGTTGTAAATTTTACAGTTCTACTCGGAGCTGAAATGCGGTTCCATTGCCTCATGAAATGAACATTCATCGCTTTGATTTGCTCATTCGAACCATATGAAAGAAGACTATGAAAGAAAACTATTAGAACTTAAAAACTTTTTGGAAAAAAAGTTATCTTGTGTTTGAATAAGAAGTATTTGACACTTCACAATGTTGGGAAGTTTGTTAAAGTTAAAACATACTTTTGTTTATTCTATGCATATTAATTACAAAAATTACTTTGGCCAGCTAAAAGCGAGCTGCAGCCGGAACGTACAACATTCTTAGGTAACCTCATGTGAAGCGAAAAAAGGTTGTGTTCACTTCGCTTCACATAAAGTTAGGACTTGTTAAGCAATTTGCAGAGCTTTAGACTTCAGTGGAAAAGCGTTTTTATAAATTCGTTTGACATTTTAAACGCTAAATGCTGCGAAAGTAAAAAGTAATTTTCACTCCTTACAGGAAAGTAGGTTTCTATTTTGCACAAAAATCTAGATGATTTTGAGAAAGACGCAAGATATTGGTTACATGAAGAAATAACGGTATTTTTAGTGAATCGAAAAATCTTTTTATATTGGGAAGGGGGAATTTTGTTTGGTCTTTGATACGTCATGAAATGTGTGCATAAAAGAAAAGATCGGTATTCTAAGCATTTTTCAATTTTAATTAAATGTTTAAATTATTTTCCAATTTAAGGTTAATTGAAGTAAAAAAAAATACAATTAGCATAAAAGTTTTTATTTGATATTAAAATTAAAATAATTTTAAAATAATTGATTAAAAAAACAAAGAACTAACGTAATTTTCGTATTTAGCAGAAAAAAATTACATAAGGCACTCATTCCCCATAAAACTCTGTCACCTAGTGTAATAAATATAATCTACTAACAGCAACGTATATTGTATATAAACTTATAATTTTTGCTATTTCTATGATATCGCTGGTTAAATTCAGCAACCAATTCTCTTTCTGGTGCCCATTAGGGTGTCAATCTGTTCTCGTCGCAGAACAACGGCTCAACGCTCTTCGAAACTTGTCTAAGCAGAACTCCTGCCTCATTGGCAAATAAGGCTATGCCTCAATCTCTTCATCTAATCTAACTTCAAGAATTTGGGTCGATACTTAAATGGGTCGTTTAAATTGCAAAAAACTCTGAAATTACCAAGTTCTTTTTGCAAAAACTTAAAAGGAAACCATCGGAGGGCCAATTAGAAAGAGCTTAATAAAGGTTCATATAGAGGGCAATAGAGTTGGAACATCTGCTACAGGAATGATCCGTTACTCTAACTATCCTATTCACTTCTACTACCAAGGACTAATTGCGAAGTTATCAATATAGAAATTACCATTTGCCCATGGAAGTGAAAAACTGAGGTTCAAACCTTGAATAAGACTCCCTGCAAGAGAGGCAGTGCTTTCAAACATCTTTTCCAATTGATGGATAACAGCGATAAGTAGGAGATTATGACTATCGGTTTTGTCATAACAAAGATATAGTGCAGCCAGAAACTGCTGAAAACCCCCCCATTGCGGCACCTATCAACTACACACCACTAGCGGCCAACCTCTATATTATCCCTCAAGTACGCTCTCAATTCCGTGAGCTGCAAGACCCCTGACTTCGGGTAAACAGGAAGAATTGTAACTCTAGTCCATGTAAACAAAGACGCTAAATGTTAAACTTCTTTATATCCTTATCTTAGATAAATCAGCATTTCTCTAATTTCCTTCTTTCCAGTGCGTTTATGACATCGTTAAACATTTTTCCTACACTAAATTATTATAGAATATTCAGCAAAGGATCGTCTTATCAATTAATCCAATGTCTAAAATATTTTAGATAGGAGAGTTTCGGCTAAATCGATGGTTCTTCAGGTATGACAACGGAAAAAAATGAATTTTATAAATTCAAGGGAGAAAACACAAACGTTTGCTTTCCCTCATGTTAAATCATTTACCCAACTAATTTTACTTTATGATATTGAATGCCTACCTTTTAGAATTAAGCCGTTGCTGCAAAGCTCATTTTGACAATATAGCCTCTCAACCTATATCCACGGCGGGTCATATATCTGTGTGGGTAAATCATAGTATCTCAGCTTGAAACAAGTAATGAAGTAAAGCTATGTTGTTAGTTATTAATTTTACTCCTCTGGCTAATTGAGATTTTCTCTATGTGGGTGAGATGGAATGGAATCATTTATTAAACTGGAAAGCTATGTAAGTGAGGGAGCGGTTCTGAAGAAAGCGTAGCAGAGTCAGGTGGTTTCCTACTTCACGGCTCTCTCTAAATAGTAACCGCCGGAGCTACCTCGGTATCCCATTTAGGGAATGCTCTTTGAGAGAGATTTCGAGCATTACGGTTTCATTGTCTCTACGTTTTATGAATACATATGTGTGATACTCGCCTTAAAATGGGAGCTGTCATCTCAAACAATTCCATTTAAGTCTCAACGTATTATATAGTTAGCCCTAACTGCTTTTGTCTCTCCTCTTTTTTACTTCAGTCTCCTTCCATTTAATATGCATTCACTGATGTTGACGTAAGAATAGATTTTCACGAAAATGTTTTTTTCTGCTCTTTATCTTCTTTCTATATTGCCTCTTTTTTATACATGTATCTCAAAAAAAATATCTCCATGGTTGTAGTAGTTTTGTTGCTATATGATATCTGAGATGGCTGAAATATCTAGCCTTAAACAAGATTAAAAAATTAAGGGAATCCCAGCAAGCACTACTGCAAAACATTTGCAGGAGATGAAGACTTCGTGCCACCCCCTTTACTTCCGCCTAAGAATTGAGCGGTTATATGATCGTCAAAGAAATGTGTTTTTTGCCTATTTCTTGTGTTTAAGATATCTAAAAATGTAATTGGCTGATTTCGATAATATTTTCGAACGTAGAATCTTGGGCCAGGAAAGAGCTAATCAATTTTAGCTCAAATCAAGTTCCGGATTAGGATTATGGTTCATATTTTAAACTTCTTCAACATTGCAAGATAGAACATTTTCTGATATTTTTTTTACAATATCTTAAAAATAGCGAGGTAGTCAAATTGAAATTACCAAGATTAGATAAACTAGTATGGTTGAAAATAGATGTACTTTGATCCGGATCTGTATTAAATTTCGGGTCTATGTGATCAAAAGTTATATTTGGGTAGGCAATATTTACAGAGTCACAGAGGATTGATTGTAAGTTTTATAAACATAGCAGTGTCATCAATGTATAGCTGCGATTATATAGATTTAAAATCTTTCAAACAGTTTTATTTTTGTCTTAAAGCAAGGCTTTATCGATTATGGGTCATAACCTGAAATAGTGTTGCGAAGAAACTCTAACTATAAATGATTATACATATAATATAATATATATATATATATGTATATATATATTTATATATATATATATATATATATATATATTCTTAGCCAAATATTTTTAAACTACTATACTTTTTATAGGAATTTTGTTTTAGTATGTTTGTATAGCCCAAACCTATTTTATTACTAAATACAGTCAATTGATATGCGAAATAAATATTTAAAATGATGTTGCTTGTCATTTAGGACTGCTTTAATTTGTTTTGACATGCTAGAGATCAGAGTCTTGATGAAATCATGACTTATATTTTTTCAGTTTTGTTTAATTAGCGCCAACAACTGTTCACAATTGAGTGACTTATGTTTATCAATCGCCAGTTTGACTATCACCCACAAATTCTCTATTGGGTTAAAATATGGCTAATTCCCGGACCAAGGTCTCAAACTTTCGATGATATTGTGAAACCAAACTTTGTTCGTGCTTTTGTTTTGTGACAATGTATGGAAGCGCTCTATTTTCTCACCCTAATTAGGAATCTTCCAGCAGCTCAAAACAAACAGGAGTTTCATCACAGAATATCATTTTGCCACCCTCTTCAACAGCCCATTTTTTATAGTTTTTACAAAAATGGAGCATATATGTACATAGGTGTCTTGTTGGTATAATGAGGCTAATTCACATCCCTTATTAAATCAAAACCATTGGCAAAATGTCTCCGCTTTACAGTGCAGGCTGATACTTCCACATCTGCTTTTTGCTAATCTTAAGTAAGCTTGGCAATGGAGGTAACATGAACTTTGACCAAGGACCTTTGAAGAAAGCGACCTTGTGGTTTATTTGAAGATCTTACGCATCCAGAAAACTTGGTCACGACAGTGTAACCAGTCTTTTTAAAGTCACTAATGATCCTAAAGTTAGTTTTCCGTGATACAATACCATTAAAAACTATCCTTGTATTTCAAACCAATTTAGCGCAGAACAGAAATACTTGTACGCTATTCTTTAGAATAAACCTATTTATTTATAATCATTTTATCTTTTTAATAATATAGCAAAGTAGCAAGGACTCAAACTCATATCTTACAGGAAAAGGATAAGAGCGCGATTTTGGATTCAGCGAAGGAATATAGCTCATTTCCCAAGGTGATTACCAATCTGTGGTGATTGCTTATGTATTTTGTTCTCGGTTTGTACATTTATATAAATATCATCAATGTATCTGTTTGGAATGTTTGAAAGTAAAAGGACTTGTTAGGGATGGCAACCGTGACGAAGAGGTTCGTGTAGTATCTCTCTAAAAAGGGTATTGGAGTGTAAGCCACTTAAAATAAAATAGTGTCGTAATAGAATTGGCCTTGACAATGATCTAAACCTCATTAATGATTAGTTTTTTGTTTTTAAGAGAAAAAATATGGTGTGATTCTGAGAGTGCGGAAAGTAGTGTCGCTGAGATTGTTAACCCGGGACAAATCGCCAGGTTATGACAGTTTTTTACTACATCTCTAGAGAATGGCGAGGTTCCGATGGAATGACGGAGCGTCGTTGTAACTCTGCTCTCTAATCAAAAATATTAAAACTGTGAGAGCTATTAGTGCCCCAAGAGACCGACTTCATTTATAGGAAACGTATTAGTGGGAATAAATGTGGATAAGATCACATAGCACTTAGATTCGCCCAATTAGTCATAGTTTACTTATTATCTGGAGTTTTTTTACCACATAATGGGAGATTGTGACCGTCGTATGGTGGTGGAAGTCCATTATCTGGAATTTCATACGGTATTCGATAAAGAACTACAGAGCCGATTTTTTAGTGAGATGCGAGCGCTGAGTATTAGTGAAAAGACTGAACACTGGATTGAGAACTGGTTGGCTGGGAGGCAGTAAGATTTGTGATCAACGGCCAGGTCCTCGCTGGTCGTCTTCAGTGAAAAGCAAAGTCCTTCAGAGGTCAGTATTAGGCCCTCATTTATTAATCGCCTATATCAACGATAATAATGGTAGATAATTTAACCAAGTAGACAGGTTTGTAAATAACAAAGGTGTGTAAGATTATAACATCACCAGAAAGCGTCGAGAGGTTAATAGATGGGATTCATTAGGTACGCATGCGGTCTGGCACATGCCAGATGGGTTTTAACTTAGAAAACTATAAGTTAATTAAGACAGGGCCTAAATGGCAGGGAAGGGGAGAAAAACCTAGATGTGCTAATTAGAAGTGACAAAAATTTATCTACCTATTCCATTTTGGCAGAGAAAAGATATTAAAGACTATAAAGTTATATTAGAAATCATTTCATCTTTGGAAACCCTTCAATTCGGATGTTTTTGTATTAATCATTGTACACGATACCTAGAGTAGGTGGTTAATTTCTTATTCACAAGCAATTGTAAAGAACTGTTTGAATGTGTTAAAATCAAAGCCAAGGGGCTGATCTAGATGATTAGGCATAGAGAAAATTAGAGACGATTGCTAGAGCTTGGTCTTTTCTTAATTAAAACTAAGAGACTGCTTGTTAAACTGACAGAGCTACTGAGGTGTTCAAAGTTCCTCGATGCTTATAAAATATTAATTACTATAAATATTTTATCTCTATCCATAATAAGACTAGGAACCATAGTTGAAAGCTTACATCTAGATGGCTGAGGGCTACATCTGATGTCTACTTCACACATAAAAAATGTGAGACAGACCAACTAATATAGAGGTAAATAATAGTGCTAGAAGTCAACAATTAAATAAAAAGGATTTTATTATGCAATTAATTGTTTCTTTGAATGTATATCTTTTCTGTGAAAATTCAGGGCTGGATCACTTTCTTTAGCACATTTGGGTATCTTTTCTGCATTTCCTTTCTCCACAGAGTTAGGGGAAAGGGGTGGGTGGGAAAAGATTTCATCTATACATAATGTTTCACAAACTGTATAGTAAGGCTTTGCCTAAATACTGCCTTCGTGGAATTAATAGCAATGTCTTTTAAAGTACTCTTATTACTTATGACTCCTTGTGCATTTCCGTTGAGATTGTTTCCTCTTCTACCATACACTAATCTTACTCTCATATAGCAAACTATATATGCAACCGCACAAACCCATTCTCGCACACATTCTACTATTGCCCCAAACGCATCTTAGACGTTCATACTAGTAAAAACGCTTGATCACAATTTTTTTCTTCTATATTGTTATATTACTCGATGCATATACGATGCTTAAAACATTATCCTTTTAAAAGTATAACATCAATGACTGTAATATTACATCCCACCAATATTCAGACCCATGCACTCTTACGTTCTTCTTTTCTTTATTTATTTTTAACCTCCTCTTTTCACATCCATACCGTGTCTAACGATTCGATAAATATTCCCAAAATTCTCGCTCACACGCGGCCACTAACACTTGGTTATGAGCAATTGCTAACAGAGATAATAAAAGTTCATCACCATTCCTTCTCAATATAGCAATCCTTTTTCTCATACCCATTCAGACTTCTCGTACTACTCCGGCTCTGTAGATAGTAAACAACGATGGTGGCACCACTTACCCTTCTCGTAGATCCCAAAACCTTCAACCTGCTATCTTTACTTAGATTTTACACCTCACTTTAATATATACTTTTATTACACACTGAAGTGCTAAAAGATATGAGGTAGGTAATAAGTATCATGTATGAACCAATCTAGCAAGATAAAAGGCAGCAAGTCAACGTAAATATGAAGAAAAAACGTAAAGGAGACCTCTGGAGAGATTTTGACCAATAACATCTAAATATATGTCCACATAAATGGTCCTTTAGGTTCAGCTTGGGTTAACGTGTTGGCTCCACTATTTGTCGCAACTCTCCAGAATGCTTTTCAAAAAATATAAGGCTTCTTAGGTTCAATGACCCGTTGCATTATTTCGCTGGAATATCGCTTTGTTGTTGGGTAATTGAAGTACAATAAAGTATACAAATGGTCACCATTCAGAGGATCGTAGCACTCTAATGTAAATAACATGTTTAAGGGGATAACACATTTTTTATTGAGTTAGGTTTCACGTTGATTCGTTCAAATTCGCATTTTTTGGTTTTGTATATCATTTTATTGCAAATTTTATCCACATTTTTAAGATATAATTATTTCTTCACCAATATGACTAGAACATAGTGAAAATTAAAAAAATGCAAAATTGTATACATTCGCAGAAAATGTTTCTTAGATATTTAAATTTAATTTGTGAAAAAAATACACCATTGATTTATATATCATTTTATTGCAGATTTGATGCACTTTTTAATGGTATATATTTTGTTTCAGCAACATGAGTAGAAAATAGTGAAAATTATGATAATTCAAAATTGTATACATTCAAGGAAATTCTCCGTATACTTTTAATGTTAATTTGTGAACACAAGACAAAACTGCACCATGCGATTTTAAATATTTGCTCGAAAAATAAAATGGCGCATGTGAACTCGTTTATATTTTTAGCATCATTCGAATATAGATTGAACTAAATTCCAGCCCATTTAGAACACCCCTACTATTCACCTAAGCCCTCCCTTTCCAACTGATAACAAAGCCTATAGTTGACCACGTAGGAAAAATATATGTTTCAGTCCACCATTAAAACAGATTTTCATGAACCTAAACAAAGCATATTTAAAATGACAACTAAATCATATGTGTATTTTATGCTTGTGAATTGAGATTGATTGCTTGTTTTTAGTAATTCTATAGCCATTTATATAATATCAGGTTTCAAGGAAGAGAGAGTACTGAAAGGTCCCTCTGTATCTCAAAAACGGCGCCTTAGGTTATTATGATTTTGGAAGGAATAAAAAGGCTTTAAATGAGCTTTAATTTGATATATGATAATCTAACGCAGTAAAAAGTTGAAAAAATGAATGTGTTGCCCACTTAAGCTGAGCAGCAGACTCAATTTATGCCAAGTATGGAACAACGAACAACCTGTAAGTGCCTTGTTCACAACTGGAGTCCATAACCTAATAGGATCTGCGCCAAATGAAACCAAAGTTATCGGAGCACGTTACATGTTGCCAGTTAATCAAAGTATAATTAGCAACGTCTCTAGCCTAGATACGGCACTGTGTCAAGTGTCGTAGTGTTAAAAGGAGTCCTCTGGTTTGTCTTCTGCTCTCATATCCCATGGAAGGGAGAGAACGTTGTACTGATCTGCTGGATATGCGTCTGATAATTTCTGCATTTATTGTGGATGCTATGGGAGCAAGTGTTGCTTGTCTGTTACCATTGATAATTCTAGCCATATACCGCTGGTCACGATCTTTAGTTATCTATAGTTAGCCCGTGCTCTATTTAAGTCTGAAATTAATTGCATCCATGAAATATTATGGATAGAAACCTGACACGCAATAAGCAGCAGCCAGCTCATAAAGCCACTCAGAAATCCAACGCTGTATCCAGATGACTAGGAATACATCCATAATCAGTTAATTGTTTATTATTGTTTCATATATTGCAGGACTTTTTTGACTTAATCTTCATCCCCAACATATTTGTATTTTATGTTCCTAGTCTAGTCGCCAATCATTGCCTAATAATCTTACTGAATTTAATATAATCGATGCTTTTCTGATTATAGAAAGCGATCAAATTTTGTGATAGGGTATATGTTCTGCTATAAAATTTTGTGCTAGCGTACATGCTATTCTATATTTTGGGTGCAATACTCTCATATGGATTATCCTAGTACAGTATCAAGTGAATAAATTAAATATTTATTTAAGTAAAAAATATTAGATGGCAAGTATTTATCAATTCTATTTTATTTCTATCCTATTCTATTTTTAACATTTTTAGATGTCACATATAAAATGTTTTTTGCAATGCAATTAAAGGTAATTATAGAAACTTAGACAACTTTGCTCTGGAATGTGTTCCGTAAGATCAACATATCATTTATATAAAAATATATAAAATTATATAAAGTATATTTGAATGTACAAAACTTTCTAGTCTCTTCAATTATGTGAAAAACAACATTTAATGATTAATATCTTATTCATTTTATTATTATTATTGTTTGTGCTCACTTTTATATATTTGTCATAAATGGGACAGTCCTGTAAGTTGTTCGAAATTTAATGTAAATCTCCTTTAATTTTCTAGGTATCAGATAAATTCAGAAGCAGCTGCAGCTCTTAGAAATACTCTGTTAAAAGATGTTGGAATACTGAGTGACACATCAAAGCAAGAGGTTCTAACAAAATGAAATATGAAAGGTGGAAAAGCCAAAGTTTCAAACATATCTTTGAATGAAATGGAAATTAATTCATTAAAATTAATTGGATTTGACTCAGTAACGCACAAAAATAGCTTGGTTCTAAATGTAACAATGGACGGAAATTAGAAAATAACGTAATCCTTTAAAGGAAATTGTACATCACCTGAATTTTATATGGCAAGACTGGTTGCATTAATTAAGGAAATTATCTAAACCACAGTGACGTAGAAATGAACACATTGACAGTTTAGAGACACTATTAGCTGTTATTTGTAATAATACAAATGATAATAGTGTTGTTTTTAGTTGGAGAAAAAATTGAAGTAAACTGCTCATTTAATTGTGTGTGCTCTCTTTCTTATTGAATTAACTTTGCATTGGGTTATTCTAAATATCGATGGATAAATCAATGACCCAAAGAGGTACTTATGTCCTATATGTAAAGACTTTCTCGTTCCTTAATTCGGCTGTTGAAGTTCCTAGCGATGAGATCACCATTAATCTAACTCGAGATTAGCATCGCCTTTAGGAATATTTGGTTGGAATCAAGTCTGGTAAGCTGTCTGTCAAGTCTGTTTCCAGAAAATATTATTAATGTCAGATGGCTAACAACAGATGTTATAATTCTTGTTTCTTTATAATAACGGAAAATCGTAGATAGGAATTGGTAATAATTGTAACTTCCATCCAGGAGGTCTATAGGTAAAGGTGGTTCTTCATTAGATAAAAAACTTTTATCATGCGTTGAGAAGCTGTAAAGAAGTTCAAGGCTTAACTTCTTGATATTAAAAGGAATGCCTCTTCTCTGTTACCAGAGCATGACCCTGATCAAGATTACAGAGTTATAGTTGTGAAACTTAGCCAGAATGTATCTAGCATGTTCAAGGTATCAGTCATTAGAATAACAAATTAATTTGGATGCTGATCTATGGGAGGATTTATTTGATATAAGCAACATTCAAGTTTATGAGCCTCCACAGTTGAAGTTTAAATTTGAAAAAAAGCCCGCTGAAAATAATCAAATATTCTTTTAAGTCCCGAAATTCATGATTGATAAGCCAAAGCAACGAAAGAACTGTAAAAATTTATTTAACGGCACCGAAAAAAGCCTGGAGCTAAGAGAAAAGACATTCAATGATTGTGTTTAAGCAGAAAAGCAGAAATCCTAGAAAAAGCTTTGTCTCTAATAAGTATAATCAGATCAAAATATAAATATGTGTCTAACATTGAGAACCATATTTATATGCTAAAAATATGAAATAGGTTGGAGATAAAAGCTGTAGTCGAGAAAATATAAGATGGAATGTGTATTACACATTAAGATTTACCTTTCATCTATAATATTAATTCTATGAAAATATTATAAACCATTAAATAAATTTCTTTTCCATTTTGTATACTATCACCTGATATAGAAAAAAAATGACATTTAGGAGAATATAGAGAATTCTGTCAGTTCAAATTGGATGCATCTTTGGCTAAGCAAAACTAATTTTTTTTAAGTAAGGATTTTTTAAATGTAAACATCTGCCTAACGTTTGTCTCAACTATATAATTTGTTTAGAAAGGAAAGCTGCACTGTCGCCAATGATTTGTGTATTAATCTTCTCTTAAATTCAACAGATCTGCGTGTTTACTTCGAAAGTTTTCATGTTTAATTTCTTTGCTTTTTAACGAATAATGTCTAAGCAATTTTATTTCCAGCATTGTTTTCATTTATAACGTGAGCCAATTATGTTCTATCATGATTATATTACCCTTGCATTATTAAGGCGAAAGTATTCCACCATTTAGTTACAATACTCACCGGTACCACCCGTATCATTGTGTCTGCATTGTCAATTAGCAATAATTAATATGCCAAAATAAATTGATGTACTAATTAATGATCAAGTTCCATGGATAGCATTTCCATTTTTTTTGCACCCACCCATTTGTCATTCATTAACGATGATACTATCGAATAATTTGTCAATTTGAATGAATAGAACAAATTTGAGATTAACAAATTGTCCTATCTCATTTCAGATCTCACCAATTTATCTCTTTTTTATCTTAGTACAGAGTCATAAGAATCCTCAGCATCTCCGAAATACTAAATTACCTCTTCATCTTTCAAAAACCATTGCACCCCAACTATGCAGGCTAAATGTCATGAGAAATTCTCCCCATTCTGTGGCCTTGACGTCATATCTGAAATTCACTCATAACACTTAGGAGCAAGAGATATGAACGCGGTCACACAAAGCGTCAACGGGTCTATCTCTCACAACTCCATTTCCAATGTCTGTAAATTTGCCCACATTATTCTCATGCTTAAGCAAAATAAACAAACCATTTTAAATGATTATCACACCGTATCTTTGCTACAATGGAAAAAAATCTAATACCCCATTAGTATGGCAATGCTATGCATCCTTCAAATAGAACCAGGAACGCCTGTATGACCCTTTTCCTTGACGCTAAGGAAGTAGAGGTGTCTAATCATTGCTATACTAAATACATACCACTACTGCGTACATTACACTTTTCCATACTTCGCCCTCTAATATTATGAAATGACTAGTGCCAACCAAAATACAACCACGAATCCAATTAGATGCCTGGAATCAATGATTCTGCCAATTACATTAACAAGAATCCTATTCACTTACATCATTCTGCTTACAGTAAAGTAAGAAATATTTAAACCTATTTAATATGGTTATTTGCTATATGCATATTTTAGCCTTTAAAAATGAATGATGATACCTCAATTAACTTCTTTTGATATATGTTAACAAAATAGAATGAATAAGTGTGATAAGAATGTGAAGAATATATTTTATTAACGAAAAGGCAAATAGGAATGGATATATATATTCTATATTCTTCGAGAATATTTTTAATTAGTAATTTACAGAATTTCATTAGTTTAGAATGTTTTACAATGATCTAGAATGATCTGATAGGTTCCAACAATAAAATACTTACGTTTATTTTTTTTATAACCTCATTTAATACTTGAATGACAAACTGCCATATTATGCCATAATGGCTAAAATTAATGAGCTCTCAATTGATTTAAAAATCAGCAAACTTATAGATGAATTTCTAGCACCTTATGTGTTCCTCTCCTTGTAGGTCGGATTGTTAAAATGTGGAAGACCTCTAGGACAACTGCAAATATTTTTTCCAGTGGCACGCCGAGTAAAATATCTCAACAAGCTCGTCGATGGATGCTGAGTTCGGTATCGAAGAACCATATGATAACTACTGCAGAACTTCAATACAATCTGTATGGGGCTGGAACATCATTAGGAAATATTAATTAGCAATGAGTTTATAATGTAAGCTCTCCGATCTCAATCACCACCAAAGACCCCTTTTCTAAAGAAGGTTCACTTGTTAGCAAAATGAAAGTTTGCTTAGAACCAAGAAGAGAAGCTAGATAAATTTTGGAGGAATGTGATTTGGTCTGATGAGACCCAAATTGTTGCAGTGATGGAACCTCCTATGATCTGATAAACATTATTTCCAATGTCAAGCATTGATGTCGGTGCATTATGGCTTGTGACTATTTTTCTTATAAGGGGACTGGTGCTTTTCGTATAATTGAAATGACAATAAATGGCGCGCTGTACTGGTTTATATTAAGTAATAGGAGTTTGAAACGCAGGTTAATTGGGTGTTCCAGCAAGAGGATGATGTAAAGCACAAAGTGAAAGTGATAGATGAGTTGTTCCTTAGGAAAATTATGAATATTATATCATGGCTTGATCAATCCCTCAACTTTAATACAATTGGCACTTTTTTACTAGTATTGAAAGCTTTATGTAAAAAATAATTGATTGCTATTCGATTGCAATGTTGCCTGGACCCCGGTTATAGTAAATAATGCTGGTGCAACTAAATATGTCTCTCTTTATCTAATATTATCTAATGAGCACTTAATTATTACCACCCTTATATTCTGTTTAGGCAATCTCAAACACATTTGAAGAATGTCTTTATGATCTCTATGAAATGTAATAAAGAACTGCTAATTAATAATAGATATGATACACAAATATTCTAGGTGGAGAAAATTTAAATTAATTTATTTTTAGGCTCCTAAAATCTGTTTCACCCCACTGTACATATTTTTTATTGTGTTTCCCTAAAAAGGCACCAAAAGTTTAATTATTATAATTGCATATGTATTGATAAGTTTTCATTGTATCACGAAATATTCTTTAAGAATACCTCTCTATGAATGCCAATCTTTTCATTAACTTTAATAATTGAAAAACGGCATTGATGTTAATGAAGTTGACCATATTTTCGTTTGCATAAGGCATGTACTTAACGTAAATGTTGTACTTAATATTCGATTCGATTTTACATTTGATATTTTTCTCTGCGACTATTCCAAGCTTTTTTCATAGATTAGGATTTTTTTAATAGAAATCAAGTTAAATCACCTATCTTGTAACAACAGTCTTCCATACATTCCATTCCTAAAAGAACAGTGAATATTCGTGAACCAAGCTGGATGGAGATTGAAAGCATCCCTCAAGCTACCTTGCTAGGACCCAACCTTTCCCGACTTCTTTACATTATAGACATTGCATATATGAACCTTATCTCCATGCTGGTACATTCGTCACTAGAGCAGCCTTGCCTTCATCATTTCTGTTCGGCAGGAAGAAATTTACTTACCGCTTCTCAGAAGTTAGTTCTGAGTCATCTGCCTCGATCATCGTCGTTTGAAGTATTGTGCGACTAAGTCAATTACGCACCCTTACCCAAGAACGTTCAATTGAAGTATATTGCGGCCTGCTTATACACGCTCAAAATGACTCACCTGAATCCAATTTTGAATTACCTAGCTGATTGGTCACAAATGCAACCGAATCCAATAGTAGTCTATTATCTCTAACTAAAGTATGTATTAGTCTGTTCCTCTGAAATTTCTCCATAATCCACCATCTACGTGCATCTAAATACACATTCAAACGGCGCCATTCACCTCATCATATATGACTTCCCACGTCACCGCTAACGAGTAATAGATTTGACTCTTGCCTCTGGAGTCCTCTAAATATTTTTCATATCTTGGTTTCTGCTTCAATTATATTTAAGTTCATTTCAAGATCCCATTGCTAGCCTTAAGATTTCTCCCTGAACATGGCCAAGATGTCCAAGTAACCTATGCAATATTTTTGGCTTAGTATACATTAAATTCCAATTAGACATTAGGCAATCATTTTAACAAATCCGTGGAGTTATCATTGCAAAAATAAAAGAAGTATCGCTTAAAATTAAGTCAATTAAAATTTGTATGGGTAAAAACTCTATAATACCCATAAATAATAAATGTTTGGAAGATTTTAACAAATCTAATCATAATATTTATTTTATTTTTAGTGTATGGTAAAGGCTATTTTTCTATATTTTTGCCACATTATTTTTACCTGATTTTTACCATAGCCTACTCAAACACACTGTAAATTTTCAAATCCATTATCATAAACAAACACTAACACAATTTCTAACATTGTTGCCACGATTGATATTGGTAATTTCGAGACCGACTTCTCAGCTGATTAGTACTTACATTTACCTTAATAAATACAGGGTTTACCCAGCATTACCCTTTTTGTCGCATGCACACGACTCTATAATTTACTATGTCGGTCGGTCGGTCAGTTGCTAATAATTTTACTTTTCAATGAGGTTTTGAAAGTTTTGAAGGTGGTAAGGTCAGATTATATGTTTGTTAATTGATATTATTTTTGTTAATTAAAGATCCTTTACTCAATTTTTAAATAATTGAGAGGACGCGACTTAGGTGTATTGACTTTGTTTTACAGAAATACGAGACTTAAACACTCGCAAAATCTTTGTGGTCTCAGATGCACTCAAAATCACTCATTTGGGTTTTGAAAAACCTTCATCATCGCCTGATTATTGAATTATTTATTATTTGCAATTCTAGCGTCAGACACACGCAAAATAATCCCAATTCACGTTCGAAGCCCAACTCATAGTCTCCTCACTCTCGCTTTCAGCCACAAACTAAACCTTATCGGGATTGTAGTGTTGTAGTAATTCCCAATTCGCTCTTTTAGCCAAACCCAGATGCTAATCACGAATAAACTACAGTTTTGAAAGATGTGAATTAAATACCGAGGGAAGAATTTTCCTGTAAGATGCTAAATCTCCGAGAAATTATTAGAAACCTAAAACGGCACATTAATGGTAATCGTGTTCATTTGTCTGGTATAACAAATTCCTGAGAATAATGATATTTGCTATAGGATACTGCTCTAATCCTTATTCCATGTACCAAGAAACTGAGTGCCCTTTTTCCAAATGAACCCGATTTTCATATTTATGAATAAAACGAGGCAAAGTTGAATAAAACCAGAGTTTGGCACCTTTATATAAGTGCCTTGGTATTCATAAACTAAGAAAAACATATTATATCACGAAGGAACGACGTTATAAATTTTAAAGAGCCATGACCTTTTAACTGATATCAAATTCTTCGTAGCATAAATAGATTTTTAAATCAGTAAGATAAAATCCAGTAAATTTCCAGGTCCTTATTTAATCTATCCAGCGCATTTAAAAGAAATTCGAAACGTGTTAATGGAACCGCTGACGAAATGCTTTAACAAATGTTTAGAAGAAGGTGTCGTGCCATTAGATTTTAAGCTAGCGAGTATAACTCATATTTTAAAAAAAGGATAAAGATAGCTTCCGACCAATTATCGACCCATAAGTTTAACATTCATCGTAGATAAATTAATGGAATCCCTTATTCGCGATAGGGTGCTCGATTATCTCGAAGCGCATAATCTCATAAATGATAGTTAATACGGCTTTAGACAAAAGCGTTCATGTTTACCTAATCTGTAAGAATTATATAATAGTATGATTAAAAGCTATGACGAAAAGATTTATCTCCGTGGACGAAGATAATGATTTAGGGGTGCGGGCTTTAAAGGATATTAAGTTTAACAAACAGTGTGACGAAGCGTGTAGGAAGGCGAACCGAATGTTTGGATTTAGTGCGAGAAGTTTTCACTACAAACACCAAGATATAATTATACCTATATATAAAAGTTTAATAAGTCGACACCTAGAATACGCGATACAATTGTGGTCACCTTATACACATGTAATAATCAATAAAATGGAAAGAATTCAACAGGGGGCAATTAAATATATTAAGACTACCGACTTTCGAATTATGCGATTACGAGGTGAGCTTATCGAGGTATTCAAAATTTTAAATAAATTCAAAAGCCTAAAAAGAATTTACGTTTAAAATTATCGATAAATGGGCCACGCTCCCTGCGAAAGTAGTAAATCCTAGTAGTGTGAATAATTTTGAAAACAAAATTGACAGTTATTTTACGAATATTGATATTCTCGAAATACAGAGCCCTGTTGTGGATTGATTGTCGTGTGAGTGACTATCGGGGCGACAATTTTCTAAAGAGGACTACTAGCATGTTAGTATAGAATGGGACTGGCCTTTAAGTGGACTAAGTAGTCCTTGTTGGCCCCCTGTAATTATGTAAATTTTACGTTCTCCTGCATTCATTACGAGAAATTTCTTTTTACTTTCCCTATCATCTCCTATGCATATTTTCTTCATTATATATCCATGTATGTTTATCTATTCCCTGTTACAATTAAAGTATTTTCTCACTGACCGTCAAAATACTCAATTCAGCATTTTTGTCTTCTAATATGTTTTGTTTGTTTTATCTGTTTTTACCGTACTTCCGTTTTAATCTAACCAAGTTCATGGTCATTATCTTTTTTATTTATTCTTTTTAAGATTCAATTAATTCTTATATATGATTTTAAGCTGATTATTATCTTCACTATAGTATTGCTGTTTAATTTTCCATTATAATATTTTTGCTACCATATGAAACTTTCCTTCCGTCGTTCTCTCGATTTAGTGAGTATAAATCACTAAGGAGTGCTGTGTGCATGGTTAGCCATTTAATCTATTCATTCGCAGTCTCTTCTGTTGCTAGTCAAAAACATAAGTCAATAAAACTTATGGTACATATCGGCCTCAGAGTCTATTTGTTTTCTCATACTCGTACGGCAAGTTTCTTTCATGAAAAGAAATTATCATTCATTTTTGCTGTTGTTGTCTTTAACATTTTGAGACCTTTCTTTATCTAAAGGAACTTCTGCACTACACTTATTTAAGTTTTACATAGGTTTCATTTTTGTTTATTTTTCGTTCCACATCTCTATGTTCTTTTTGTCTAATGATATGTCAACTTAAAATTTGTTCCCCTTTTAACTTTTTACTTAAATTTCACTCGAATTCCTACATATATATTTCAATTTAGAAAAAGGATATTTAGTGTCAGTTGTATTAAGAAACTCGATAATCCATCTATTTTCCTGAAGTCAATGCTCTAAACGCATTTTATTTATTTTTACCTGAATTAAATCCCATTACCTTCTATGGATTTATGACAACAAATATACAGCATAACTAACATAGTTATAACAAAGGAAGATACATACTTATCACGCATATTAAACCACAAGTATAGTGCCACCCAAACTTAAACAGGTGCAAATACTACGGCAGCCAGATTGTCACATGATACCAGGCACAGCTCATTGAATATTCACAACATGATGGACTAAAGTATACTCCAAACTAGGAAATACACAAAATCCTGGTGCTTTGAAAGAACTCCCTCCTTTCATGGAAGTTTGACGAAGCTTCAGCCGTAAGGGGTGGATCTTGTTACCCTGAAGCAACTTAATTAAGTAAGAAAGAGTATTAGAAGATTCTGAAAAAGAAAGTCAGAAACATCTGATTTCTCATTTAACCTTTCCAAGGGAAGTAACAAGGAGTAACAAGGAAAGTAAGTACCCTAGGAGACCTTACGGTCCATTCAAAGAGGGTACCTTTGGACTAGCAATCGAACAGGCACATGACTGCTCAATTGTTTTGCGTCCCTGAACGGCCGCTTTCAAGACTTTGTCTAGTCTTGACTTAAACTGGTCAACAGATTCACTGTTGACAACTTCCACTGGAAGTGCGTTCCACTTACCGCAGATACTGAGGGTGAAAAAATTTACACACAGATTGCGGTTGTAACGCTTCAGTTCAAGTTTGAAGCCGTGATTGCACGCTCTGTTCTCACTCAGTGTGAAAATATCCCGGTAGTCAACATTGTCGAACCCTCGAAGTATTTTGAAAACTTCGATGAGCTGACCACGCAGTCTACGGGTTTCCAGCGAGAACAGATTTAATTCCCTTAGTCTCTCCTCATAACTTTTATGTCGGATAGAGGGAATCAGTTTGGTTGCCCTAGCTTGTACGCGTTCCAACCTTGCAATGTCCTTTCGAAACAAAGGACTTTAAAATTGTACGGCATACTCCAGGTGCGGCCGAACGAGGGAGTTGTACAGACAAAGTACTATCTCCTTGTTACGGTATCCAAACTAGCGCTTTATGTAGCCTAACATCCTTTGGGCTTTCTTCTCTGCCTCGATTCCCTGTTTCGAGAACTTGAGGTTGCTAGTAATAGTTACACCCAAGTCCTTCTCAGTGTCACTCGATTCAAGAGCAGTGCCCTTAAGGATATACTGAGATTGGGGGTTTCTGTGGCCGATATGCATTACTTTGCATTTCCCCACGTTAAAAGGCATTTGCCACGTGTCCGACCACTCCCCAATCTTCCCAAGATCTTCCTGCAGGTGGGCAGTATTTGCATCTTTTGCAACGTTCATACCAAGCTTGGTATCGTCGGCAAGTTGTATCATATGTTGCTCTCATGTGGAGAGTAGAGGATATTTTCAGTATTATCGTGGAAAATCGACACCTATTGGAAAATAACCTTTGTACGATAGAACCAAACTCACCGACCTAAATAAAAAAAAATGCAAGAGTATCACATGCTACGAAGGAAGAGCTAAACATCATAAGACAAATTACAATTCAGTAAGAATCCGCTTTGGAGTTTCATCGTAATAACCTAAAAGTTGCAATGCCAATATTTTTCGGGTTACCTTCACATATTTTGTTGAATTTTAACGCCAACTTGTACTGTCCAATGTATTTATCTTAGTAAGGAAATATAATCTAACGTAAAATAATGACTAGAGGGCACAAAAGAATATAGCACCTATATAAATTCGGACTCAATTGCCCCTATCCGGAATTTCAGATTAACTGTAAATCAGATGAAAGTCAGAGAGAACCCAAGTCAGCTAGTTTGACTATCCGTGAAATGTATATTCAAGCCACTGTGTCTCTTAATATTAAAGAAAATACTGTTTATTTTTAAAGTTTCAGTGGACAAAAGCATGATAAAACATCAATAAACTTAAAAATAGTAGTGCCACAGTACGCTTTATTCCAAATTATTCGCATCCTTGTTTTTTTAGCATATTTACATTAATACAGCTCCCCATAATAAAAATGCATTCTTTAAAGAAAAATCTTTAACTTTATGATAAATTTTATTAGGTCATCACATAAGTGACGCGACAATAAATTAATCGAAAATAAGATTATTTTTATACTAGTGTTTGGAGCCTAGCTACCTCTATGTGTAGCCTAACCCAATGTTTAAATTTGAACATACCATCTTCCTCATTTTCTTTGCTACTAACTTCGTATTATTATTGTTAATTTAATGTGCTTTATCGTTAAATGATGAATATTATAAGTGTAAATAGTCTTTTTTTTTCATTTTTATGCCTTTAGAAAAGGCAACACTGATAAGTTAACCGAAAAAGTTTGTGTCAAGTATACAGAAACGTTAAACGCTAAAATCAACCTCGTTTAGGACGACCAGTGTAACAATTAGGATAAAAAAAACTACATTCAACTTCTTGCATTATCATTATCATTTAAAAGAGTTAGGTAATGTTACCCGATTTGAGGTTATTGGCTAAAAAGTGAGCTATTTTTGATTAGGACTGCTACAGGAGACGAAAAGTGGGTTACATATTATTAAACTTTCGATACAATGGATTAGTTTGGGAAAACTAATAGCCCAGCCGAAACAGGGCCGCATCTAGGGAAAATTAACTTGTGTTTGGTGAGATATAAATGGCATAATTGATTTTGAACTTCTTAATAAATAGAAGACGAGCTCTTTTTCTTCAATAAATCGCATTGATTCATATCGCAAGAGATACCACACAAAAGATTAACAATTTCGATTAGGAACTAATGACTCATCTTCCATGCTCACTCGACTTAGCACCATCGGATTATCTTTTATGAAGTTATCTAGGCTGCTGATGAGCATGAAGATGTCAAATACAGATAATGTTGGGACAACCTTTACAAACTTGCTATTGAAAAGTTACTAGAAATTTAAGAGTAGTGGTAGAAACTGATGGAAATTATATTACTTATTAAATTAATAAATAAATACCTATTTGTATATAAATGACGTCAAAGATTTTTTTATTTCTCCCAGTAAAATGATTATAACATGAAAGGTGCAGCATTATTTATAAATTATATAATAGTCTCTATTTCCTTATAGTTGCCTTGAGTTTGAAGTGGCCCCAAAAATCCAAGAGTGTGACTTAGACACGTGTGCCGCAGGTTTGCAATTGAATGCCAAAAACGGTAACTTATCTCAAGTAGATATGTATTTTCCATTAATGTTCGGTGGTCCCTTAACTATCGCAGTTTATAATATTGATTACTGAAAGGAGAGAATTAAAATACAGCTTCGGCAGTATGTTGCCAGATATTTCTCATTTATCTGTTTAGATGAAATATGAAATTCACATTTGTGGATAGGCCGATAAGTCATTTTAAATGCCTCGTTATAAAGATTAAGCGTCAGTAAAATGTCATAATATTCAACAGTAGTGATTATAGCGGTTTTTAGGGGGGCGGAGGGACTATTGCCTTAATTGGAACTTATTATGTATTTAAATATAAAGATTCTTCCATGCCAAACATGAAACAGTTCATTTGTTTTCCAAACCAAAGTAAAACATTTTAAAGCCAAACATTTAACACTACCAATTGTTTGAATAACCTACAATGACACATTAACTGACAAACTTCTAAAAACCACGAAGCCACGGAAATTTCCCAAAGCAACACAAAGTTTAGAAACCAATGCATAGCTGTAGAAGCAAAACATGAATATAAAGAAACAACCGCTTTGCAGAAAAAAGCCAGTTTTTTCAGTCTGAGAAATTAAACAAATATCGGTAGAAGATATCTACCTACCACCTCTATATCTTAGTACTTGTTATTAAACTAATTTTCCGCACATAACATACATGTAAAAACTACGATGTCTTACAGAATCAAGCATCCATTCTAAATGCTCGAAAATATCATTTATATAATATCTACATGGTTCGCTGATTTAACGTTATCAGATCGCAACATTAAACAGTACTCGCCATACATTTACTTTGACATGTGGCATTCACCATACAATTACCCCTACATCGGTATTTTGAGGCGAGTCGAATTATGTTTCTCAAGGAAATACTTCCAAATGAAATTACTTTAAATTATATCTTTTCAAGTTCTTTGGTAAACAAAAAGTTTAGTATTCGTATTTAATGTATATTCTAACCAAAGATATACTTTCACCTGTCGAAAGAGGCTAACCTAACCTTACCTAGGTTAGGATACATTATATGTTACACTGATATAGAAAGGGCAGTAATATATTCTTGTGTTGAGAAGCCATATCTTAAAGTGCTCCTAACATCGCTCTTCTCAGGCAACTACGACGTCAAGGCACCCCAACTTCTACTTATGAATTTAAGGCAGCTAAGGTACAAATTCACACCATCTTCACCACGCAAGTCATATCGGGCCGAGCAGATGTCCATCAAGATTGTCATATCATACCAACAAGCTAAGTCTACATATTTATAGTTTACTCAATTATATTTTAAGCGAAATTTGACTTAAGATTTTTTTAAAATTGTCTTTCAGGCTACATCATCGTCTAAATGTAGAGAACAAAACAAAATCCACTTTTTATTAAAAAATACGCTTTAAATTTGGAAGAAATTGATCTTTGATAGTGTTTATGTTTCATTTCATATAACAACGGATAAAAAAAAGTCATGAGGAAAGTTGTGTTTTTTTAGAAAGGAGGCCTCCATCACTAAGGACCTATAAGTATATATTTAGATATAACCAGAAAACATAATTGCACCATAGACAATTGAACAAAATATTAATAAAAAATATGAAATCCTTTGTTGGAAATGACGTAAGCACATCCTCGTCCCTAGAACTACAAAATTTGTTCGCATTGTTCGTATGTGATTTTACTTCATTCTCCCTCCAAACTTTGCCAGAGCTTTTCGACATTCGTAGTTTCCCGATCTATAAACTTCTCACCGATTAAATCAACGTTCCGTACAGGCCACTTCATCACCTAAATATTTTCAGTAACCAAGAACTGCTTCACCCTCTTTCCTGTGTGGCAGAGATAATTGTGGGCATGATAACAGGCTCATATACTCTCGATTTAAGAAAAGAGCAGATTGTATATTCTTGAAGCTGATTCTTGTACACTGCATCATTTTCTTTGTAGCGAAAACGGACGACGAACATATTCGGCGCTTGAAAAAATAATGCACAACATTATACCTTAATACTGAGTCTTGGCTGAACTTAAGATTTAAAATTTGCTTTCTTCGCTGAGTAAACCCTCTTTCCTTTTTTTGAGTACTCTAAAGGAAATACCAAGTACTCGTATCTCTAGCCAAACTAGACGATTTATTTCTATTAATTATAAGTAGTTCCTTAGCAAGTGACCGTATTCTGAGTACCACCTCTCACAGGTGACGTGTAGCAGTCTGTCAAGTCACATTCTTGTTCATATTCTCTGCAACTTGAAGTGAACTACTAGGTGTTCTCTAAAGTAGTCCTTCTTTTTCTTCCGTTGTATCGTGGGATCATTCCTGGGAGTGATTTTCGATAGCGCTGTTTTATTCGTCGATTCGCAGGTCTCGGAGGAGTCTTCATGGAGCTTTATTAACTTTGAAGTCACAATTTATGACCGATTACAATGCCTCAAGAAAAAAGAGTGTCATTAATTCATTCTTCCCATGGCCAAATTTTTTTTAAGGACTTGACAACTTTAACTCATCTCGCCATCTTTATTAATGAGTAATATCATCAGTAGCAGGTACAGGTGGGGCAGTGTTGCTATATATACGATAGGAATTTGTGCGGATAAATTGGAATTTATAAATTATTGGTTTCTTGATTTAGACGCATCAATTTTTTAATACGCAGAACTTTCATCACTTTTTTCTGTATTTTTAAAAAGTAAATCTTGGACACTTTTATAGGCAAATTTCAAAGAATATTTCCTGCACTTATCATTCAAACTAAACGAGCATTTTCAAGAAAATGTAGCTATTGTTATACTGTTCATTACTTTGGGATGGTAATGTATCCAATATACAAATGAATAAATAAGAATTAATCATGACCTACCACAATAAACTTCTAGCCAATCCTGTCGTTTCTTCTCTTAAGTTATCTATACCTGTATTAAATTGCCATGTATTTGGGAATCACTCATCATCTTTAAATCTCTTCATCAAAAGTCCTTGTCTTTTATTTTACTCGATAGAGTAACGTTTTCTCCTTAAATGACACACTCTAACCAATGCTCCTTCATGTATTGGTACCCTCACCAATAGATTTTTATCTTTCATATCGATTACTCCATTCTGTAATCTCACTTACGCTTGGGTCCGTAGCCGAGCTCTTTGGCCATTTAATGTCTCTAAAAGACAAAGATAAATGGCAAAAGATGTCAATTTAAATTATTATTCCCCAAACAGGCTTCCCTAACAGAGAGGCATATCAGCGGAGAACGCAATTTCGATATTTTGTGTGTATCGGGAACACTAAAGTGGCATTAGAACATAAATATGAAATTGTGAGGCCATCAATCAAATTTTATTAAAGATTATTCGCATATCATTGGGTAAATGGATATGGAGCTGATAGGATTTGTTCAAATATGACCATTCACAAAAAATTGATATATCTTTCAGAAAAAACACTCAATCAAATCTTATATTTTACTGAAAAATTAGAAACACGCTGTGTTGTTGTGATCGAAGACAGGCTGTATATGTGATCTGTTCGTTTAGCGGAGGTTCCAGTATGTTTGCGCTCATTGAGTCTTATTGCTTAGGTCAACTAGAATTTGAGCATTTGATTAACCTGAAGATGTTTGTGAAAGCGCAGACGTCAAACAAATACCAAGAAAATCGTCCACTTTCCATGGAACGCATAAGCGCACAAATAACCATGCCATTGAGGGGAGATATATATGTACATGGAGAAATACATGAACTTCTTATATCGTGTACCGATAAGAACTGTCAAAATTGGTAAAGGTTTATTCTGATAATACGCTTCAACGAAAGATGTAGCGTTGGCAAGCAGATGATAGACAAAAACTTGATGTAACATTTATTGTGAAAATTATAGCACTTATTTTTTCTCCTCCCAGGAGGTAGGTGTAAAGGTAAAGGAGAACCCTTACTACCTCTACATACTGAGATATTTGCATAGGAAGAGTCTTTGTTTTCTTACCCACATTCTTTGTGTTAAGCTTTTGGCGGCGAGTAGATTATTTGTTTGTAAGCTATCATTCTAGGTCAAGTAGCCGTTAATATTATAAGGGATACTTATGTATGAGATAATTCAAGGAGTAAGTTTTTCATACTAAAACTCTATGTCACCTACTTTTCTCCTCAATTTTCCTTTTCTTCTCAATCCTCATATTTTCACTGACATTATGTGGGGTTTTGAGAGTCGTACTTTTACAGTTTCTGCTCTTTGTACTCGTAAAAACCGGTTTCTGGAAGGATTTAATATGGCCTCATCTAACTCTGGGAGTATGGGTTGGATATGTTTTCTATAGAACATTTATTTCTAACCATTTTCCCAATTTCTGTTGTTTCTATTTAATTATATTTCTTCTTTTTTATCTGCAAATCTACGTCGTCTTTCCCAATTGGATAAAGTGCTATCGTTGACATAAAAAAGTTTTCTCTTCTAAATTAAAAAAAACGTTCACTTCCTTATTACCTAAAAAGGATTGGCGGAGATTTACGATACTTCTGTTTTATCACCAAAATTTCTTCGTTTTTTTGTTTGAACTTCTGAAAGCCGATTTAAAATCATACGAGATATATTTTTAAGAAAATATAACAGGTACAGAACCCCGTCCTTTGTACATGCATATCGGTCATGAAATGAACTCACGATATAATTACGCAGGGTGTCAATCGGCTAGAAGTACATCGAACGCAATGTGTACATAATATTCTTTGCACTATTAGACAAGAGGTTGTTTTGAATACCTTTATCTGAATTGGAGTGAGATTCTAACCCGCTCAGAACACGCTTGCATCTTTTCCCAGCACAACCATCTTCGCCCTAGTAAAGGTGAATATGGTTGCGACATATATTCTCCCCACCTTATCTAGAATAAACCCAGTAGAACTTTGCGTGAGTGCATGGGTGAAAAGCGTGAATAAATCAAAACAAAAGAGTGATTAGACGGACCACCCATTAAGCTAATATAAAGAGAGAATAGGAATAACAGAGAAGGTGAGAGAGATTTGCGGTTCCCCCACAAACTTCATAAACGTTGTTCATAACGAATGAACCAATGAAAGTAGATGGCAGATGGAAAGAATTAGGAACCCTCGTTTGGATTCTGCGTCAATGAGTTCATCTATCCCCCTGCTTGTAGGAAGAAGGTCAAACTTGATCTACTTCTTGTCCCGTATTGATTTCTTTTTTCATCCAAGGCACCCTGCAGCACCTTCTCCCTTAGGTCCATCAAACACGGTGAAACCTTAGGGAGAAGCACTTTTGGGGAGCCGAGAAGGGTTACCCGGGTGTGTTTCTCCTCACTCTCCAACAATCAGGGGAGGGAAGATAACCTGCGGACGATACACTCTTCATCTTTTAAAAAAGTGCCTCTTTAGAGTACTCATCCTGACAACTTTCAACGCTATAAGCTTTGGTTAGGTTACTTACAGATAAATGTGGCAAGTTTAAGGAAACGAAAAGCGGAAAAAGCTGATTATCACAGAAAGCCAACTTTCTTTAAAAAAATGCACACGAGTTACATGCTTACTTAGCTTGATTGAGGAAACCTCCTGTTGCTAAGTATTTCATCCCCCTAAAAGGTATTATCTAAAGAAGATTATCCACACTTCGCGCTATCTAGCCTCCATATTATTTCGTATATTATCAACATAACGTATTCTGCACTGCGCCCAGAGCTCTTTGGTAGTATGAAATGAGAAACCTGGAAGGAACCGCCGTTAGAGGGCGCAAAGAAAGGGGTAATTTAAGGTTACGAGCCGAGGCGGCTAAAAAAGCAGGTCAATTTAAAGAAACACTGATTCAGATTAGAAAAGAAGGGGGGCACAAAGACCATGGAAACTAGATTCATCGACAGACTCCCCCTGAGATTGACGCTGAATAGAAAGAAGAGGAGAGCGCTGAAAGTTGCCCAAAGGATCTTCATCAAATACAAATTCCGCTGATCAATTCCCTCGAAGTGCAGACGAGATGAAACGTCATATGTCTCGAGAACAACGATGTAAAGAAACTGGTATCCTTGACAGAAGGTATCACCTTCAAGGAGCTAGACTCAGTAGCAAAGACTCTACCCTAGATCTCAGCAAAGAGGAGCAAGGTAAGTCAAAAAATTAAATTATAGGTTGGAACACACTTACCACAAAAAATACAAATAGAACTAGAAGAAAGGCAACCATGGCTGAAAGTACATGAAATAATTATATTCAGAGAACATACACGTAGGTTGAAAATCCTGTGTGAAAACGCCGAAATAGCCTCCAAAATCATTGAAAAATTATTTTGGAGGCTATAGTTGGACTATAGGACGCAAGAGAGACTATTAGTAAAATACGCTGCAATAAAATTACAAATGGAGCTTACTTGTCTTATTATAACAAAGAAATATCAGCCTTCAAGGAGGGACGACCTCACCGATTTCAAACTTCTCAAGACTATTAAATAATTGAAAGCAAGGCATCTCTATGGGAAACAGAAACACCTATTGCACAGAAATACTCGTAGATATATAAACACAAACGGCACGGGTAGGCATCTAAGGACGATGCTAAATAGGGGAATGCTAAAAGGAGCAGGGTTGCAATTCCCAAACTACATCAATAACTATGTTTCATAAAAACGAGATATCAGCCTGTCGAACTTCATCCTCCCATTTACTTACCATTTATAGCCTGTGGCCATTCCAATTATCGACCAAAGAAGAGCCAATGCTATAACTTAAACAGCTTCCCATGCAGAAGCAACTAAAGGAATGTAAGGCCTATCATCAGGCAGACTGGAAAAAAATCGAAAGAGATCATGAGAGATTATGACCCCAAAACACTCAACTAAGCGACAATAGAAGAAATTGACAAAAAACTCAAGGAAATTAGAGAAACTGCTAAACGCAGAAAATGAGGCAATCCAAAATGACCCCTCATCACAATTTAGAACTTCAGATGGTCACTTGAAATGATAAATAGAACATAGAAATAAAGTTACTTCGAAACAGATACATAGAAAAGAACCAATCAGAAAACTGTACAATGACCTAAGAAGGAAGAAGAGAGAGATGATAATATTAATTGTAGAAAAGCATGATAAACAGTAGAATGGACTATTCCACAAGATAGATCAAGAAAGATCTCCAAAAGAGCTTTGGGAATTGGCGAACAGGATGAAAGACAAGCCAACAAAGCAAAAGATTAGAATTAAGCATAAGAGAGGAAACCAACTGGAAGACGAAGCCTAAGTTGAAAGAGTATATAGAGAATACTTAAGAAGAAAATGATAACTTTGACATTGACTTTGAAAATGAGATTATACAAGAACTTACTCAAATAATACAAAGAACCCACACCTTACCACTTATCTTGAAGTAACCAGGAACACCAAAGAACGAATTGCTGACAGTATAAGGTCAAAGGGCTTATAAGAACAATATGCAGGTTTAAACAAAAAAAACCAGATGCATCAGGACTTACAAGGAAAGAATACATTGAAGCAACAAATAACATCTTGGAAGGATTAAAGAACGTTTTTAATACGTGCCTGAATACAAGCTACTTACTGAACGACATGAAAGTGGTTCAAATGATTTTCATACCACGGCTTTGAAAATCACCTTGTCAGGTGGAAAAACCAACGAACCATTTCACTAGTGGATTTCATCGAGAATGTATATGAAAAACTCATAAAAAGCAAACTCGATCAACACCTCGAGGAAAACAATCTTTATAATCATTTAAAATTCAGATTTCCGTTAAACAGGAGTACGAATATGGCACTCTGTCTAATAATAGAAGAGTTAGCAAAGGCAAAAAACGAGAAGATGACCGGAGACATCGTCTGCAGAGTCATGTCTAAAGCTTTCCACAATTTTGGGAGATGAGGTCTAGTACTAAATACAACAACTATTATTAAAAAATAAAATTAAGACAACACTGTGCGACAATGTTATCGATAGATACAGGCAATCTCCATGGGCAGCATTTTAAGATTGAAGTCGGGGTTCTACAGGGCCAGTGTTTGAGCCTAGTATTGTACGCTATCTATGCTGCAGACATTTTACATCTAGCAACCGAAGGATGTATGACCATACAGTTTGCGGATGACATAACACAACTGTGTTACCGTACAGGCACAGCCAATCCTAAACAATAACAATGATAGAAAAAATAAGAAAAAAAACTCAATATAAATAGAAATGGAAAATTAATACAAATCGAAAAAAAAATTCGAAATCATACCAACCTAGAGGCAAAAAATAGCTGATGCATATGCATGTAGCCGACGAAAGATATAGTTAGAATAACGAATGCAAAGTCCGGGTCTAAAATAAAAAAATCTGGTTACAGGAAAAAGATAACTAAGAGAACGGAAAAATAAAATAATAGACTAAAAATACTAAATAAGCTAAGATCACTTAGTCAACAACAGGAAGAAATTCTACAAATCAATAATCTAGCCCATACTAATAATCTATTCGACATTTGCGATTGGCACACTCTCAAGGAGCAGCATCATAAAATTGTACAGGATCCAAAAAAAAGCAATGTATCTTATAAAAAACACGAAAAGAATTGAAGGAAGAGGAGTGGAATACAGGCATAGAGAAGTAAGCATTAAACTCCTAAACATAATAATAAAGAACAGAGCAAAAGTAGTCATCGAAAAGGCACGAGATGAGATGAGTGAAGAACTAGCCAATCAAATATTGCAAAGGGATGGGTAGAGACCAAATCGACTGTTCCCAGGCAGCGGTGTCTTTTGGGACAGGAAAGAAGGGGAATGGAGAAGGGAAGCATAGGAGTCCATGCTCCCTCGCCCGCCCCCTCTCTCTTTGCTCCTTTCGCAGCAAATACAGGAGGCAGGGTAGGGGTCTAGGATGCTCTAGCTTTTCCTCTCTTATACCTTTTTTCTTATCTTATTTTAACGTGTCTTTTCTTCTCCTTCAGCACTTCGAGAAGGACAAGGGTTACGTGAAGATGCGTAAGTGTTACAGGTTCTTATTGACAGTAATTTATTAGTCTTATCTTTAATATTCTTGGAGTTTTGATTCCCAGTAAAGACTCCGAAATTTTAGTTGCCTATGTTAATCTGAAGCTCTTTTTTTGTGCAAGCGCTGAAAAGTATCAGCAAATGAGAGACTGAATCATTTAGGGAAAGCTTATTAAATCTATATAGCGTCTAAAGGTTAAAAACAAAGTTGAAACCTATTCGCTTCATATCAGGCATCAAATAGGCCATATAAAATGTTTTTATGCGGCTTTCGCTCGAAATAGGGGTAAAAGTAGATTTTCGAATGGGCTTTAGGGATGACTTTTTTCAGGAAAAATATTTTGTCGTGCACTTTGATATAAAGTTGTCAATACAGCACTCGGATAGTTTGTTGCCACCATTCTTGCAATGAACTATTGTAATAAACTATTCCACAAATCCACCACTATACGCAAGATTTCGAGCGAAATTGCTTTTAGACAGTCGAATTAATCCCTCTTCCATTAATTCCCTCTAAACAAACCGGTTATAACTGGAGTTTACGTGGGCAATAGTAGTAACGTAATCTTAAATAGTCTGCTGGGATAGTATTTATTTAGTATAAGATGCATAACTTCGAGCTTCACAAGGAAGTCCTCCAAAAAAGATAGGGTGGCTTGGCTGCACATGTAGATAGATGTGAATTTTACTTTGTATTTAAATTACTCTATTAATAAACTACAACATATCTCGAAGAGAAAAAACAGAATAAATTAATATTACGTTAAATTGCAATTACTTTTAGCCAAATATGCTATTAGGTTATCAAGAAATTAATGTCCTTTATGGAATTCATGAAAATGTCTTTTAGCCTCGATTGAAATTGCTCTAAATTTTCTGCAAACTGTTTAACCGCAATAATACATCGTACTTTTAGATCTAGCAACAGCTAGGCATATTTTAAGCGATTGTAATGTCAACTACCTTTTCAAGTTTGAAAAATGGTGAATATTTTGTTAGAAAGTCGCAGCATGTGAAGGAATCTCTTGAAGAAAAATGTCCTAAACTAATTAACTGTTAGGATCTCATCCTATTTCATTGCACTACACACCCAAACGTGGCAGATTTGTTACCCACCCCCCTGAAAAAAAATAATTGCGTTAGATTGTGTATTTAAACTCATCCGCCGTATTCACCAGACTTTCTCCATGTGAGTAGTATTTATTGAGGTAATTACAAGATCACCTAAATAAAGGAGATAGAAAACAATATCAAATAATATATTTCATCGTTCACTGTTTAGTAAAACGATAGGAAAGAATTGCTCATAATGATGGAAACGACTTTAAATAGTGAATAAGAATAAGGTCAAATGGTGACTTCGTGCCCTTCGTTACCCACGTCGTCTTGAGATGGCTGCATGGAATATAGGAAGCGAGGCTGATCTACGGCGAGGATGCGGTCTACGCCGTTTTATTGCACCCAAGATACATCTACTTAGGGGCACATTTTCCTTGTCTTGCATACCCTTACAGCCAGCCTCCTGACCTCAGGCATTGGTCTAAGCTCTTCAAACATTCTAAGTCAACTTTATCTCGGTTGCCCGGAGGAGTCGCTGCCTTCTGCCAAGGTCGCGTGGTTGGTGTAGACTCTCAACTAAGCAATTCCCGCCACCAGATGAGCGTCTATATAATTCCCCAACTCGGTTCAGCAGAGAGCAATCTAGCACGGGAGTATGGTAGCCCTGGAACACGCGGCCCGGCTCAGCACTGTTCCGCCTAACGCCTCATACGAGCAAAGGACACGCTCACGTTTCGCGATCGGAGACACCGGCGATTTCGATTCGAGGATGGAGGCTAAATCGACATCCGTGAACTCTGTCATAGTCAATCGGCCATAGTCAATGAATTCTATCTCCGAAGGCCTAAGTACGTGCACTCCCTCATCTACACCGTGAGGTAACCCAGCTTCTCCATCGCAGTCATTTTATCCCGACTGGCCCCTCCCTTCAACAAACACGTAAGCAGTTGCAATCGTTGAAGCCTACAGATTATTTTACATATTATCTGGTCTACCCAAACCGTCCCATGTTTTGTGTGAGCTACCGAATTAAAATTCCCTTTTAACCTCCGCCCCGAACCCGACCACTAATCCCATATTTACCCTTCCTGTGATCTATTCCCTGTCAACATTTAATTTCTCATGTACGACCATTCCCTTTAAACTCGGTATCTGAATAAATTTCGATTCTATTTATTTGTTAGTAAAGGTATATTTTTGTTATCATCTTTTTATTGCAACCCTGAACGAGTACCAGTTCCCTGTTAATCTTTGCCCAACTTACACTCTGAATTATTTGTTTTGAAAGGACTTCAATTTAAAATTAAACCATTCCAAAACTGAATTCTTAAATATTCCCCGTTCATGAACCGGCTAGGTCGACTCTCAAACCGACTTCGACCAAACCCCAAAAGGCATATATAAATATATATATATATATATATATATATATATATATATATATATATATATATATATATATATATATATATATTTATATATATTTATATATATATATATATATATATATATATATATATATATATATATATATATATATATATATATATATATATATATATATATATATAAAGAGAGAGAGTCAGGGTCCGGCTATTCCACGACAAATAGGAAATTATTTTTTTAAAAGATGTTAATTCCCTTTAAGTATACTTTATTAATTTATTGACAACCTACATGATGTTTAATATGTAATTAATGATTATAACTTCTTAATGATTCAACTCAATGGTAAGAGACCACAATACTTTGTTCCTTCGATTGGTGTTATCAGCCGGTTATTGTAGTTGTGTTGAGAATTAACGACTCACTAATTTACTATTACACTCATCAATTGGATCCTAAGATCTTCTCTTTCTTCTTAATTTTAAAGCATAAAATGAGTAACATGCAAAAGAAACATAGGAAAGCTGTTTTTCATAAGACCTAAACATTATTTAGTCCATCTATAAACAGAATAGCAAGTTCCTACATTATTTTTCGTTTATCTTTCATTTGTTTTTTGACTTATTTTTTATATTCAGGAATTTTTTACTTGTTAAAAATAGATATTATCTTCTTTAGTATCAAGTTGTTCTTAGATAATGATATAACTGCTTTTCCTATATCTTTTTTAAGCTAAAACAATGATTTAAGGACGAATTAATTTGAAATATACTTTGTAGTGAATGTCAATATTGGCGAATCTGGGGTCCTCATACATTTCTTCTTACTTATCAGTATCTTATATTGATATTACATCAGGTTCTTTCATTAAAATTTCAAAATGTCTTTGAGGGTAGTTTGTAGTCCTGGTCGAAGGCCGTTAACAGCTAATATTGGCATTTGCATTCCACTTTTCGCTAACAGCCGTTGAAAAGAAAAATCTTGGAAGATTTTAGATAAAGAAATCTCTTACGAGAGAAAAAAAAAATTTCCCTGATATTTCAACAAAACAAGAAATTTCCAAAGGCATCATTCAGTTAACACTTAAGCTTCAACGGCCATCCATTTACCATTTACAAGGTGTTTTCATTTAAAGTTTCATGTTAGTAATCTCTTATATCGTTTTTCTCCTGTTGTTTTGAAGCCATGATTCCAAGCCCTAAGATTATGAGTTTATAATGTTTCTTATATCACTTCTTTGTTTTCCTAATGTTTCCTATGTAATGTATCCTGTTATATTGTATTCTATTCTTATGACCCCTTATTTCGTGGTTGGAATGGCTCCTCTATTCGACCGAAGCAATTTATTTTTCTTATTCGGTAGT
Source organism: Ceratothoa steindachneri (assembly GCA_963969495.1). Taxonomy (NCBI): domain Eukaryota; kingdom Metazoa; phylum Arthropoda; class Malacostraca; order Isopoda; family Cymothoidae; genus Ceratothoa; species Ceratothoa steindachneri. The sequence goes on along the minus strand of OZ018330.1, from coordinate 141,148,673 downwards.
ATCAAATATGTAAACATTACAGAGAAAGGAAAAGAATGAAAAGTCAAAGGTAGAGTCAGTATTTCACACGGCACATTCCATCGAGATCAATAACCAAATAAATACATCAATAACCTTATAGTATAAATGTTAACAGAATTGCTATAAAACTATTACGAATTAGGTTCTAACGTGTCTATCCCAAATGCAGTAAAAGCCCACTTTTATGTTATAAAAGGATAATAAATGTGTTTATATATAATTAATTAATTTAAGACGGAGCACAAAGATAATTTTGGCAATACTGGTGTTCAAAGAGCCGCAAAGAAAATGTGAAGAGAGATGAAATGGTATGAGGGAGTTATACATCGAGAATAGCACACATAGATATCTAATTGGGAAGTTAAGAGTCGTTAACGCATGCAATGCTCTTGAGCCATTTTCCTCCTTTTCAGTCAAGGTCGATTTACTCACGAAAAGTGATGCTACATGAATAGGGTGAGAATCAACAAAACACAACCAATTTGAATATGGTCAGAAACAACAAAACCCAACCAATTTGATTAAACTCAGAATGTGTACATGATCGTTACTAAGAAAACGAAGAGAGGGAACAAAAACCAATTAAGAAATTTCCACTCAGCCAGGATGAATCAATAGGGAAAGAGGGAAGAAAAACAAAAGAATGGAAGAAACCGGATTCTATAAAACGACCAATGCAAAAAAGTCCATTAACTTTTACTTCTGCCCGAAAAGTCGCTAACAATTCGTGATTGAGTCAGGATTGAGTCATCTCGGCTATATATGGCAACACATTCCATATCTTAGTTAAAAATACACACACATATGACCTCAAATACGCATACATAATCAATAAATATATCTATACATACATATCAGTATCATTCATAGATCTCCCATACAAAAACATAACATTCTACATTAATGTTAATTTTATGATATTTTGACTTATAAAAGTATTAATAGTTATGAATTTGATATATAGAGGGGATGGGGATAAGTGTGTTTAGTTTGTTTTCATCTATGTGTTGTTTTCAACTTTTCATTGCTTACAGAACTGCAGCACAACGAGGAAGACGAACAAAGAACATGGTATACAATCAAAGTAAGCTAGAAAATAAAATTATAAATAAATGGATAGTAGCTTTAACACAATCCAACTAGATCGAAGGAATAAAATGTTTAGCCAGCCTAGAACTACAAAAGAAAAGAAGACTAAAAAGAACAACATCAGCACAACTATAAGCTTCACGAATTACCTTTCAACCACTACCAAATGGTAGCAGAACATACAGTTAAACGTGGCTTCTTAACCAAAGGCCACTGCCATGTAGTTGGCTGCTGAAACGTGGATCCGAATCACGTTCAAATCAGAGGTATAAGTGAATTCATTATGTTTCAAACTTGTTTATCCTTAGAAGCGTTGTCCCCACTCAAATAGTCTTACGAAAATCGCTTATTTGGAATGAGAGAGGATAAAATGAAACCTTTGGCGTTGATTTAATCATTTATAAGGTTAAGCAAGACTTGTAGTTAGGTATTTAGATGACTATCGATCGTGAAACTAAGGGACGAAAAGAGTAAATATGTAATATTCATGAGGAGCTGTAAATGAGTAAAGGGAAAAGTAAGAGATGATAATGGTGACACAAGCACGTGTGTTCATTCTGCTTTCAAGAACCAGATGATGTGTCTTGAAAACACGGGTATTGTACATGCTTAAGGGTAAGGAGAAGAGGTAGAAATTGAATCTAGTTCATTGTGGTGCCTGGATATTACTTGATTATTTTTAAGGTTGCTTGTTTTTAAAGGTTGATTCAAGGCCTTAAAAGCTCACCTAATGTATATAAAGTTGTACTGAGTTCTTGAGAAATGATTATTTAATATATATCCTTAACTTACGACCCCTCAACCCCTGAGCTCGGGTTTATGGTGGTGGGTTTTTAACAACTTGCTTCAACCCCACCCTCTATCAATTTTACGCACAACACAAGGTGAAGCCGCCATGCCGAAGGACTGCCTGGCCACTGGGTGAGAGATGTGGTCCTAAATGTGGAAATCTGGCTCTGCCAGCCCCGTGTTTAGCCCACCGAGAACAAGCTAAAGCGTTCCGTGATAAAAATAGGCTCACCATACCCAATGATGAGTTCTGCAAAAATACTCCCCTTCATGGCAACTCTACGGAAAAAATAGAGGTCTCCCCTTTGTGCTTTCTCAGGGGACAATCCAAATTTATTCTAACGAACAGAAGGCTTACTCCTCTCCTAGGCCTACAGGTGCCTGCCTGTGTCCAGCGGCAGTTCCTCATTTTCTTTCACAGGGGACAGCTAAGATACACGCAGGCGGCCCAAATTGACCGCTCCCGCTGGGAGCGGCTCAATAGAGCCAAACCTGTTAGGGGGGGGGGGAGGGGCAAAGCATGTTAGGGCCTGTCGGTCCGTGCCCCCTAATGTTCTCTACTCGTGCATTTTGACTTTACAAGGGGCCGGCGTACCTTATCCCGTCTCTTCCTGCTCTCTGGCCATCTCTGGCCGCTTCGCCGGCCAAAGACGTGATGACTAAAGGTAACTCGAATGTGATCAGTGATGTCATAAGGAGGGATGGGCCTTTGGAGGCCCCCTGTGAGAGGGACATGGCCATTGAGGTGATATGATCCCAAACTGTAGGATCGTCTATGGGGTCAACCCGGGAACTGTGCCAAGCACATGACCCGAGTCCGCCGTTGTGCACGCTCCTCCCCAGACGGCTCGGGTCCCCTAGTCCTCACAAGGAGAGGAGGGATCTCCTCCCCTGCTGGTGCCCATATAACAGCCAAGACAATCTCCATTTGAGAGAAGGATCTTGCCGAGGCCGGTAGCTGGCCTAAGGGCTCCTTACGGCGGGGGGTTGGGAAGGGATAAGCATGTTCATTCCCCCTCTCCATTACTAAAAAAAAACAAAACCGTAAGTCAAAAAAGACTAAGGCCACCTATCCTTCTGCTGGAGCCACGGGGACGGATCGGGCTGCTGACGCTTCGGTATGCGACCAAACTAAGATCAGCACAGGTGAAGAATCCCACACAATGACCAAAAGTGCGCAGAGCGGAACCGAAATTACGTCACGCCCCTTATTCAGAGATTATCTGACATTTTAGACCCTGCTGACTTCAAACGATTTCTCTTAATTTGCTCCACTGATGTTGGCATGTTATCAAAGGGTAACATGATCCATCAAAGGAGAGCATTATCTAGCATGTTTGGTAAAAAGCCGAAGGTTACCCGTTACTCGCACGAGATTATTCTAGCAAATGCGTCAAATCCCTCTGAGGCGGACATGATTAGTGCCCTTAGGACACATGATGCCACGCGGGTAAGTGTGACACCGCACTCTACCATGAACTTCGTGAAAGGAGTGGTTTTACCGAGGTAACTCGTGTACTACTCCATAGGTGATATCACTTTACAGCTGGCCGACCATGGACTGGTCAAGGTCAAACGTGTGATGAGAAAATAGGGAGGGGGCCTTGAGACTTAGCCCATACGCTCTTCGTCACGTTTGACTGTGACAAGCATCTTGAGTCGGTGCATTCCGGTTGGTATCGCTTCCGCGTAAAGGCATTCGTGCCACTGCCGTGAATGTGCTACTAGTGCCACGGATTTGGCCTTACGAGTCGCTCATGAGGACGTGCAAAGTCGGAGTTACCCGAAGTCTGTGTTGTTGCTCTCAGGCAGCGCACGATAAAACCAAATCGTGTGTGGCCATGTGTTTAATGCGGAGAGCCGCATCCAGCTTCTTCAAAGCAATGTGCCGGGTATCTACTTGAGAAGGATATCCTGGTCTTTCAGGCCCAGGATTGTGTTCCATTTCGTGAGGCCTAGGACTTAGTCCCCACGTGCCCGGTACTGCCTGGGAAGTCCTATGCCTCAATATTTAAAAAAACACACCCACATCTCCTGGCTCCTCCAGGCCTACCAACACGGTTATTTCCGCCCCCATTCGCAACCCTTCTGCGGATTCTACCCTCCGCAAGAGTCCACTGATAAAGCAGGTGGTATAGAGGATTCACACCCAACCCCGGCTAAAACCAGGGTTCCCACCCCTCTCCCCAGTGTGACCGTTTCCCGTAAAGCAAAACGTCGGCACGCCACCTCTGAATCGTTGGGCTTACAGGAAACAACACTCCTAAAGATGGTCGTGAGGCAATCTTCCGGGGTTTCTAAAGCTGCCCCCCCAGAAGTAGACAGCACAAAAGGAGCTTCGGCTCCTACGCACACACCGAGTGATAGGCTAGGTAACTCGAAAGCTGTAGATCCTCCAAAGTAGGATCTACAAAGGAGGAAAAGACTCGCATGGCGAGCCCGTCCCCCCCACAATATGCCCTCGAAGGCGATAGCGCCTTCAGCGCATTGCCGGACAACAGCGACCGGAGTTCTACCTCCGCAAAGCACACGGCTATTCTGTTGAGGGTCTTCTCTTCGAAGAGGTCCCCCGCATCTCCTCCCAGCAAGGCCTAGGGGGCATATTCCTTCAATGGATTTGCCGCGGCCTCCGGGCCAAATGGGAGGAGCTGCGGAGGCTCGTCTTGTTTTCACTTAGCTATCTTTTTGCAGGAGACCATGCTGGGCGCGTGCCCCCTCCCCTCTCTTCCTAGATATAAGGGTTTTGTGACTCTACCACTACGGGATGGGGTCGGGGAGAAGTATGCGCTATTTACACCAGGCATAATGTCTCAGTTCTTTTCTTTGCTTTAGATACCTACTTCTAGGTTGTAGATGTGCAGTTGCACCTAGATAGGAGGTATAAAATTATTTCTGCGTACATTCCACGTCGTGGTACGGTTGCCGAGACCCTTTCTCTTGCTCGGGGATCTGAATGGTAGATACCCCCTCTAGGGAAACTACTTGATCAATCCCAGGGGTCAAGTTCTGGCCGGCCTAATTGACGAGCTTGAGATGAGTGTCCTAAATGTGGATGAGTTTGCGCATCACTGCCCTAGAGCCATTTCATTTTCCTGTTTTGATCTTTCTTTGTTCTCTCCGAAAGAAACAGCATGATTTTTGAAGGAGGCTAATCGATGACCTCCATGGTAGTTATCACAATCCCATGCAAATATAATTTTCTCGGCTGCTGCCGCCTGAGAGCCCGCTTCGGTAGTGGTTGGCGTGGGCACGGTGGTCCGCATTTCAGGAAATGATTGATTTCTCAGTCTTAGTCAAAGAGTTTCGGTCGGTATAGGAGTCCGTTGAGTTCTACTCCGTCAGCCTCATCGACGTGGGCCTAACTACTATTCTTAGAACGTGTGGCCCTTTTGCACGCCGACCTATTTGATTTTGGGCCACCTTGTGTGAGGCGGCCCTGAAAAAGAAGCGTTATGCCATCATGCGCTATAATCGCCCGCCGTCCGATTTCACTCAGTAAATTTCGTCGAGCTAGGGAGAGGTTCCGGTATGTTTCGAAGCACGCCCGCTGCTCTTCTTTGCGGGCATACGTGTCTTCAATTAACGGGAATACACCTCTAGCAGAGGTGTGGAAGCGAGTGAAAAGAATTCGGGGCAAGTTCTCTCAGGAACCCCCTCCCGTTCTCCAGGAGAATGGGACCGCAATCTCTCACGCCGCGTTCGTGTCGTGGCGGAGTTCTTTGTGGTAGGTTTCTCTAGCCAGGATGCTGCTCCACAAACAATCAATGAGCGTCTTGATGTCTCACAAGGCCACCGACTGGACTTTACCTGCAGAGGTGGAGAATCCTTAAACGGCAGGTTTACATTGAGTGAGTTGCGTTCCGCTCTCATTTTGTGCGCGGACACCGCCCCTGGTCCGGATGATGTCCCGTAAGGGATACTTCGACACATAGGTGAGCGAGGCATGGTTTTATGTTAAATTTCTTCAACAGTATCTAACTAGAGGGTATCCTCTCATAGTCCTGGCGGCTCGCCTTTCGCAAACCAAGGAGAAATCAAACGACTTCACTCGGTTTCCGCTAAATCTCTCTAACTTCGGGCGTGTGCAAGTTGATGAAGAAATTGGTAAATGTTGGATTAGCCATTTTCTGGGCAGCGGAGGAACCTGTTTTCTGCGCAGTGCGGCTTCCTCAAGTTCCACTCCACGTCGGTTGCTCAACTACGACTGAAAAATGCCGTCTGCAAGGGCTTCTTTCGTAGACATAACTACGCTACGGTGTTTTTGGATCTGGAGAATGCCTATAATAATACGGCATGTCGTTACGGTATCATGAATACTCTCTGCACGGTAGGGTCGAAGGGAGGCTTTCTAATCTTTATATCTGAATTTTTGCGAAATCGTTGATTCCGTGTACGGGTAGTGGGAGTCCTTTCCGGACCAATGAAGAAAGAAGAGGGGTACCACAGGAGAGGGACCTTACTGTCACACTATTTACTCTGCGCATCAACTGAATCACCTTGGTGCTGCTTCAAGATGTTCTCGCTAAGCTCTACTTGGCCGATCTTTTGATCTTTTTTGGCGCGGCCCAGATGCCATCTCTGGAGCGGGACTACAATAGACATTGAAACACGTCTCTCGATATGCCAAAGCGCATAGGCTTTGGTTTTCCTTGGCGAAGACTATCGTGGTGCACATTAGCCGCCATCCACGGCTCCACCCTGACCCATACTTGTTTCTAAATAAGGTGCGTCTGGAAGTGGTGGACTCGTACCATTTCTTTGTTTTTGTATTTGACCAATGTCTCACCTGGGAGGCTCATATTCGCAGCCTTAGGTTCTCTTGCAACCGCGCCATTAATATTCTTCGTTCCGTGACGCTTAGCTCCTGGGACGCTGATAAGGCTACTGCCTTAATTTTTAATCGATCCTTTGTCGTTCAAATCTCCACTAGGGATACGAGATTTATGCATCCAGAGGCAAGCGTGTATTGCGGAAAGTGGAATCTATCCACCTCACTGGTGCCTTCCACATCTCCCCCATTGAGAGCCTACTTGTGGATGCTTGGGAGCTGCCAGGCACTCTTAGCCATGCACAGTGCATTATTTGCCTGTACACGCAAGCCCGGCGCCTTCATCTTGCGCCACCACTCTCACTGCATCCGGAGCTGATCTCGACGGTGCAGATCCCACCAGTTATACACTAATCCCTTTGAGTTTAGGGCTATTAACCTCATTTCGAGAGCTCATTATATCTCTCAGGCCGGTGGTACCTCTGCTCCTGCGCAGGACCCCACCCTGGGGGGTTAGGGTTACATCCTTTGACTATTTTTCTCCACGCCGGTGCTCCCAAAGTTTCTAAAATGCAGGGAGTATTGCGTTCGGGCTTTATGGAGCCGAGTTTGTGTCACGCTGGAACCGTGCCATTGTATACATATGGTTCCAAGTCCAAAGAGGCGGTACGGTTCCAAGCCGGATCCTCTCTGTTTGAAATCAGCGGGGCTCTGCTAGTTGCTGCATGTATTCACGGCCAAGGTGGTTGCCAAACACCACTCGGTACGGAATATAACGCAACGTGCCCGGTTCGGAGACCGGATTGTGCCTTATAGCTACTTACAAAGCGACTGAGTGCCCTCGGGTCATTGAAATCTTCCGTATTCCCTATTTCACGATATATGTGAGGCCACAACTTTAGCAAACCGGGCGGATGTCGAGATAATCTTCTGCTGGTTTCTTGGACATGAGGGAATTGTGGGGAATGAGTGTGCCGATGAGGGCGCCAAAAAGTCCTCTAAGACTGGAAAGGGCGCTTTTCCTCACCTCGATTAAATGACAGACATACGGACAACTCTCCGGGCTACTTGGCAAAAAAGATGGGAGAGGGTCGATGAGAACTTAAAGTTACGTGTCATTGCGCCACGATTGTTCCCATGGACCTACCCTCAATGCCGTGACGGCTTCAGGACACTTTCTGTCGTCCTCGAATTGGACACACTCGCGGAACGCACCTTTATTTGATGGAGTGTTCTCCTGCACTTATTGCGACGACTGCTTTGTCACCCACACTGTTCGGCAAATTTTTGTTGAATATCTTATTCTGGGGGATCTTCGCGCACGCTACCTGTCTCGGTACCCGAACGAGTGAGGTGGCTGCCGCTTGTCTCCTGTACTCGGGACTGGTTCTTCCCCACATACTTGTGGATTATACGGCTTTTTGGAAGATGCTGCTCTCCTCCACTTTGTTTGACTGCTTTTCGTAGGTGGAGAAGGACCTACCCTCAACGCTGGAGTTCTCATCCTTTCTGTTGTCTTTTTGCTTTCTTTTCTCTTTTTATTTGTTGTTGTATTTTAGCCTGTGCTTAGCCTTTGTAATTCTTTTTATTTTGGTTAATTTTATTTACACATTGTTATTTGTTTTTAATCAAGCTTAGTAATAGGCTTTGTTGTGACTACGGTGACTTTTGCCCTAGTAGGCAGTCACCAGGTCGGCTCTCAAAAAAGAAAAAAGAAAAAAAAAGACGGCCCCAAAGTGAGTTGCGGTTATTGAAGTTTACAACGTCCCGCAGTCCAGAATGCAATTGATATCCCAAGTCAACTAACTTATAAAAACAATATCCTAAAATTACAAGTTACTAAATTACAAAGGCAATTACCAAAAAATAATTCTCAAGATTTGCGTATTCGTGGTAAACCTAAATTGAACCGAGAGTAGAAAAATCTCCCTAACAAATCCCTAATTTTTTTTTCTAAATGTGTATTAACCTAGTATGATTTCAAATTGAAAGAAAACAGTATCAAGATACGCAACAAAGGGCAATTATTGCCACGAAATCAGGAAGTTTCATAAATAATTCTTACCAAAAAAGGCGATGACGAAAAGGCAACTTTTCATTATACCTTAGCAAATTCACTCAACAATAAGATGTGTCTTTTTTGCGGATACACCGGCAAGGGGATGAGGGTATAGCATGCCAATCATACTAGAGCTGTTATCTGGAGGATTAAGTGCCCTTCCAGCTCCAATGCTCATAGGAGGCTCTGACGCGATATATCTTTTACCTATTTTCACTTTCACCATTTTTAACAGTTTCTTTATAGATCTCTCCATAACAATTTCCGTGAAGAGATTTCCTCGTGCGTTTTCCGTTTAAGTAAAAAATAAATGATCATTGCTGGTGAAGACTTGAATGCCCACTCGGTTTCTGCCTGATCATGTACCCACCCTCTTTTGTCAAATCAGATTAACTTTAAAACTAGTAGTTTACTTGACCTAATATTATCACTCTTTAGTACATTTTTCAGTAAAAAACCCATTATTTTCGGTGTATTTTCATGAAAAATTAGAATTTATCACCAAATCACATTGTACAGGAGCGATGCATTCGCGCTAATTCGGGATAAAAATAATTGAGGCACACGTAGGGTATATAATTATTCAAATGACCAATTAATCAGAAGAACCAGACACAATTTTAGGAATACAACACAGTGAGCAGGATTTATGAAAATCCATATTGATGAATAGCGCATATATACGGATAAGTTGGCTCGCATATAAAAATAATCATTATTGTCATATATATATATCTGGATAATAAGTGCCATATTCTTATAAACCATACGACTATTTTCATTCAATATAAATGCACACACATATATATCTGTATCTTCTCCCTTCATGAGGGTACCATATATAGAATCTTACACTTGGTACCTGGAGAAGCAACCAGTCTTTCTCCACACACTCCCTCCAGTTAAGTACACTCTAACGAGCCTTTATTGCCTCAATGCCCTTAGTTATGAACGATCTCTTCTCTAGCTCTCTCCATAATGATATTCTTACCCGCAAAGGGTTTGATAGTGTTTCGAGATAACAGCCCAGCTGGATCAGAATCTTGCAAGGGGCGCAAGCGTTCCAGGTCCAAATTTCACAAGGAATTTCTTTAGAAGGATAGGTGTCGGCGAATCCCAATGAACCTTTGCGTGCAGGGTGCCCAAATCTCTCTGTTGAAGCCCTTCCGTCTGCCACAAACACCTCTTTTCAATGACAGGGCATTGTAATAAATCTCTGATTCACAGAGAGGTTATAGATATATGGATACCCCTCTCTTGTTGAGTTAAGAATCCAAGATACTAGCCATCGGCTGAAGAAGAGGACAGTTAGTCGGTGGAAAAACTAAGAGCCTATATACACACCTTGGTGAGATCCTCAGTAACGGAGAGTGGCATCCAAATACTCAAAGAGTGAACAAAGTACTACTCCCTCTTATAACGCTCCCTAGACGGCAGGATACTTTAGTATTTCGGCAATGGACAAGCCATAGGCAAGCTCATCCATTATCAAGGAAATTTCCGGAGGGGGAGAGAAGATAGTACACACCTCGCATCGCAACCAAAGAGTAGAAGCATTAGGGGTTATTCTCCATCGTGAAAGGTTCAGGGTGGCCTGTCTGCTCAGGAAGTAACTCGGCTAAGTATGGCGTATCCTATCTCAAGGATGCCCTCAGATTGTTGGAGTATTTCTTTCTAGTGGCCTATTTGACGACAGCTACCAAGGTCATAAGTCGCTCAAAATAAATTAGAATTATTCTTTAACTACTAAGATATTATTAGGGTAAGCAATATAAAAAACAGTTCAATAATATGGAGGCTAGCCTCCACACTGACAAAGGTCAGTGTGCACGAACTCTCCGAGTAGAACGGCCTCCTTGGTAGCGGCCAAGTTCGTCCTTATACTGAGACACCGAAAGAGAACGAAGTCCCCCAGACTGGAAGACTCTTCAAAAATGTGTCGAACAGTCTAGGAAACAACGTATTTGTTCCAGTAAGGTGTAGGGAGTGCGTCTGCGAGTGTGCCCAATTAGAAGATGATAAATAGTGACCTAAAACCGGCGTGGAATTGCGGGTTATGACCAGAGTAATAGACGCTGCGTGATGTTACGCAACCTTTGGTTTCCTTCGGCCCTCTACCATTTTTTTGACATGCACAGGGAGGGCTAACCTCATTTATCTCATGTAGTTATTGTAAAGAAGAGATAAACGCTAGTCTGGTCACCCAGTCCTCGCAGAGACTTTGATGATCTCTTTTGCGAGACCATTCCAAGCAATTCCAATATGTCCGAGAACTCAGAAAATGATAATCGCGACATCACCCTGCTCGTTTCAACCGTAGTGGATACCGCAAACAAGGAGCTGAAGCGATTCACATGTACTGAGACAACTCAGACGCTTTGTGAATCGCTATAGATTACGGTTTGGATTCGAAACAGGGCACAACACTCTATTTTCCGTAACAAGTGCTCTGTTGCATTCAGCGCGGCAGTGACGACAGACGCAGTGACTGGTAGAGTCCCGATAACTTCAAACAGAAAGAATATGACATGGAAACCGACCCCTTTTCGGAATTGGAGTCATCCGTGTACATTGACAAGGCTCGAGGTTGAGACGAAATGTGCCCCCTAAAGGTCGAATACAATACTGCTGGTGCTGTAGAAGCTTTGGAAGCAGAGGCATGGCGACTAAGAGTCTATGTTTTACCATCCAAGGCAGAATCAGAGGTGCCAACAGCCATAATGCTACATCTCGTGCTCTTAATCGTGGACGTGCGTAAGGTACCGTCGCTAGACGGGGACCGGTGTGATGGATCCTGTTCACTATCTGCGATTTGCGTTGGGCTACCGATGAGTAAAACTCGCATTCGAATGTCACAAAATGAAGAATTTCCTTAGCGCGGGTACAATATTCGAATATCAGCCCGATAGCAGTAGCGTCGGTCGAAAACAAGATCCCCTTATATCAACAATTCAGGTTGAGCTGAAGACATGACTGGCGATATAATTCACTACCTTAGGCTTCGCCAAGTAAAACCAAAAGATGCCCACTTTGGCAAAGTGAGAAATGTGATTAAATGCGTTTGGGGTCAACCTCAAGAATTGGCCAAAAGAGATCGAAAAGTTCATCCACATAGAGCTTAACGGGAACATCTTTCGGTACCAAATAAGCGATAACTTGGATCTTCATAGTAAAGAGTGTAAGACTGAGGTCACTATCCTGTGGGAAGTGCTTTTCTCAAGTTATGGGATGGGAGAGTGCTCACTCCACCTAGGAGCGGAATCGACAATTTGGTAGAGATTCAGATATTTAAAATGGGAGGTGTCCCTTTGCCTCCCTCTTGTTAAGGGCTTCCATGAAACGGTAACGTCATGAAGTATCATCGGTCTTTTTTTATATCGAATAACATGGTGATAAAATACTGTCTCAGAAGGAATGACTGGTCTAAATTATTTTCTAGCCGGACCAAAGCATCCCACGAAGAAAGGAATTTAGGGAAGCCGCACTTTAAGGAAGAAAGGGGGTCTCTGCTGTCCGGAAAAATACTGACCTAAAGTTTAGCTAATTTTTCATCAACTGGCATTCAGGATGATAAATAAATTAGGCAGAAATATTTCAGGGGAGAGTGATCTCTCTCTGGTTTGCTAAAAGCAAGGAGAGTAGCCATTCATCAGAATCTATTGAACAAATCCAATAAAAGGCCATATCTTGCTCACCTAGGCGTTTCAGCATGGGATAAGGAAGAACAAGGCTGGTGTCTACGCAAGACACGAGAACAGAAATCAATTGACTCATAGTGAACCTGTCGTTGAAATCTTCTCCGCATCAATAGTCAAAGTCTAGTCAGTGGCATTCAGAAAACTCAAGAATGCTATCGGAGCACCATCCATGCTACAGATTATGGAAAAAGCGGTCGCGAAAGACTCGACCACTGAAGAGGCGGGCAGATTGCGGTTATGTTCTCGTCGAGAACTAGAGATGGGAGCGAGCTTGACCTGCGAAAGTTTGCCCTTAATCCTTTTGATTCACTTACACATCTCTTCAAAAGAGGTCTTCTTGTTAAAGAAACATACCGGAACCTAACCATAGTTCGCCGAAATTCACCGATTGTAGAATCGTTTGTGTATGGATATTGCTTCTCTCTTTCGGCTTTCTCACACTCGGCCTACTACAAAAAATCTGACCGCGTTCAAACCTGAAAGACGTTCTAGAAAAACTAGTTAGGTCAACGTCGATGAGGTTGCCAGTAAAGAATTTAATGGCCTACACTTCTTGACTGCGATAGAAAAATTATTTATTTACTAAAATAAAGAACAATGCACTAGCTACGAGCACCATCGTGACGGTTTTTTACGCTTCAGCGACAGAGGAAAAGCTAGGTTAATGGGTAAGTGTTCAGCAACAGAGGAAATGATAGGTTAATATGTAAGTGTTCATTACATTAAATATCATCGACGATCATTCACCAAAATTCAGGCTATGTCCCTGGAGAGTAAAAGGGCAGATCAAGATAAGAAAATAAGGCCTTTATCGTGTAGTGTTGCCTAAAATAATCTACATTCCAGACACCTATCTCAAGCTCGTCGATCAGGTTGGCAAAAACTTGACCTCTGGGATTGTTCGTGTATTCAACCCCAAAGGGGTGCCTACCGTTACAATGCACGAGGAGGCAAAATGGTAAAATTCCCCCGTGATTAATTTGGCTGAGGGTAAAATTGAGACAGGAACAACAGAAGAACTTCTATTCAGTACCAAAGGTTGGTGGTTTGGGGTCAGGTAGTACAGACTATCAATACTGGCAATGATTTGGAGGCCTCTGTGACGTCGGAGCCCTCATCAAGTGGCTGCTTGGTGTCTTGAATTCCAATGGCGATAAAGGATTCTTATTAATCTGAGCTAACGAGGTGATCCTTTGTCCAGGGCACACTCCTTTTTTTCAGCGTCAGGCTCTAGCTAGGGTTCTTAATAAAGAAGCCAACCTCACCCTTTTATTCAAGAGAAGCCGTCTGCTGACTTGGGTTTACAAAGCTCAGGGGCCCATTTTGATCATTTCAGGGACACTATGAATCGCCTTTGCACACTACGATAAACATTGCTAAAGTGTTAGCATATGCAGAATATCTTGTTGACTACTCTTTAAAACATATCAGGAAAAAGCTGATCGACTAGTGGGTGGTCAAGGTAGAGTGTGTGGTAGAAAACAGGGTGAGGATAGAGTTCTCCCTAACTTTTCTTACTTTTGCCTGAGACAAGCTCCCAGAGCTGATGTGAGCTGCTTGTATCGCTAAAGTGTGAAGTCATTCCGACTGTTACTGCGGAGATGTTACCAGTGTCACGTCTTGGGTACACAATATGGAGGGCCATGTAAGGCCAAGAGTGAATTGTGATGAGCCGCATCTTGTTCCTCGAAAAATTGTGACCAGTAGTTTTTGAAAAAAGCCGTCCAGGAAACGGAACGAATTTCTTCCAATAAGTTCAAGGTTTTGGTTTTGTCTCGGTCTGTGTAATTAGACAACTCATACGCTTAACAAGATAGAAAAATACTCTCCGATATAAACAGGTTTCTCACGAGCCTGGTCGTAAATCTTCTGTCGGTTGTAACTTTCTCGAGAGCCGCCTATATATAGATGACCACATTACCGATTCGAGCACTGATCATGGTACAACCAATGTTAGCTCTCCACCAAAGGATCCCCAAAAGAAATGCGGTCGCATGACTCCACTATGTCGTTAGACTAACATTCGGCAAAGACACAGAAGGGGAGGATGAATCTACCTCCGAGCCTTCTTAAGTCTGAAGATTTCGGAGAGAGTTTTCACCGGACCATAATTTTGTCATCTAGGCATCCTTCACGACCGCTTTAACTTGATTATTTAGCCACATGCTGCTCTGCACGTATTTAAAGTATTTTGAGCGTTCGCTGAATGGTGCCAAATGGTTTTAACTGATATTGGCGGATAACTCTTTTATGATCTGTTAGGCTAACTATGTTGCGGTTTGTCTTGACAGTGGCCTAGTGAGAAATCGTTTTACTCTTGAGATTGTGTGAAAAATGGTCTTGGCAGAGCATATCTTGCTAGAGTCTAGGCAAATGGACAACGAGCTTGTTCTATGGAAGCATGGGATGGGATTGCCCTTCCACAATCGTATTTCTGCCCAAATAATTTTTCTACTTTCGTGGGCAAGTTGATGGGAAAATTGGTTAATGTTAAGTTTAATTTTTTTTGGATAGGGAGTTCCTGAATATTAATGCTTGTGTAAGGTTTACTCAACTTCAAATGATCTGCTTGTGTTCGAAAATGCTCTTTGCGAGGCCTTTCGTCGTAGACAGAACCTCAACACGGTGTTATTAGACCTGAAGAAGGCCTTTGATATCACGCTATATCGCGGTATCATGGAGATTCTCCTTACTATAAGAGAAGGAGACACCTCCTACTATTTTTTCAAGTTCTTGCGAGATCGTCGATTTCGTTTGCTAGTGAGGGAGCTCTCCTCGGTCCAATATGATAGAAAAAGAGAGTTAAACGTCGACGTACCCTTTATGACTTCTAATTTCCTTTGAGCATCAATGGTAACCTCGGGGCTACGTTAAGTTGCTGCTAGTATGCTCTAAGAAGACGACTATTTGATTTTTTCGGTGCAGGTCAGAAGCCTAACTTGGAGCGTTGCCACCAACAAGCACTCAACTACATCTCTCGTTAGGCCGAAACGTAAGTGTTTCGATTTTCTTTGGCCACGTCCATGTTTTTGCCCTTATGTCACCTTCCACGACTTCAATCCCACCAAGATTTGCTCCCAAATAGTGCTCACCAGATAACGTGGCGTCGCACCGTTTTCTTAGTTTTTCATTAAGCACTTAGTGGGTTGACAAGGATCTTCTTCAATTGTTTTACCAGACCTTGTTCGTTTTAGCTAGGCTTTAGAATAATTCTCTTGATTGAGGCCTTCAACTTGATAATTATTTATTATAATCTGTACCAACTGAAATGGAAGGATTTAAAGTTTAATTGAGAAGAAGTTGACTACCATACGGAGAAAGTACAGAAAGTTCGTCCTCTCTCAGAATGGGAAAAATGTCTGTACGAAATGCTATATAAACATGCGCAATATATTTAAGCCCATTCTTCACTTGTATAAAGAACAATCCACTTAGAAATAGAGCCAATAAGAATTGACATAGAACAAAAGACATTTGGCTATAGAGGAAATGTCAATCAGTAAACACCTCTTTGAGGCAATTATTGCGATTTGAAGAATCTCCTTAAGAAGTAGAAATACTAAACTAATGCGAACATAGTCAAAAGATACGGAAATAAGTTGCTATAGGTTAAAGTTTTATACCTACATTCAAGATCATTGGTTCGATTAAAAGGGAAATATCAACAAACTGCCCTAATCTAAAAATACGTCATATATGCATAAGGAAATTTAGTACAAAGTTTAAAGTAATATGCTACATTTGCTTCCATGAAACGCAGTGCGTGTTTGTATGCGAGAGGTAAAATGATTTATTATTCTGAAAAACTAAGCTACAACGTACCCCAAGAGAATTGCCTAATTATTCAGGGTTGACTATTATCCCGTAATTATCTCAGACAAATAAAGGCAAATTTGCTGACAGTTGCGTGTTAGATTTCAGTCTTAAAAATAATATGGCCTCAAGGCTGCCACACTCCTTTCCCTTAGGCTGTTTCTAAGTTTCTAAATTTCATCATTTATATTGTGACTATAGATTTTGAAGCAACACTTTTAACCCTTTGATTTAATTTATTTGAATTTCTTTACATTTCTATAATCGGCGTAATGCAATTTGGAATAAATTATCTCCTTAATTAATCAATTTTGAAATGAGAGGTCTGGATGGCAATTTTGCTTCACGAAGAAACAAATGAGTTTAATTGAATTCGAATTCTTTCAAGTTTCGAAAAATGCAAAAAATCACAGAAATTTTATGTGTTTGCTCAGAGGAAATAGTTTTTCAAAAATGGAAGCAGCTTTACTTTAAGAATTAAAAGTGATTAAGAAAAGTAGAGATAAATTTACATGAAACGTTGCTAACATAAAAAAATGGCAATTCTTCCCTTTCAAAATTGTTTGCCACCAAAATGCAAGGGGATTATACTTATAAACTTTAGAATAATTTTAAGGAGTAATGACGAATCAAAAATATGCTACCATCTGAATGATTCAGATACGTCACAACCCCATTCTTGACTGCTCATTTGGGTTTAGGCCTGAAACTACCATTAGTTCGGGCAAAATTTTCCTGTGTTTTGTCCTTGATTGGAAATAAGTTAGAAAGGTATGAACTATAAGACTGTTAGGAAATTGATAATTCTGTCCATCATATCACCATTTGGGGACCAAAGAATAGGTTAGCATATATGAGCTTTTAAGCTTGCCAAATATGCACTATTGTTTGATCATCTTGATAGCTTTTCTTGGGCTCAGCTTTTTTGGTCAATTAGGCTTTCGAACGTATTCCTTTGTTTCATTAAAGTTTAGTTTATTTACCTTTATTTAATTCAAGCTTTTATTTATCTCATCAATAGTGATATGTTTACTCTCAGGTTGCTTGTTCTTATTGAATGAGTTATACTTTAGTTTTCATTGGGCATCAATCAATTTAGCATAATCGATCAAAACACTCATAAGTCTTGGTTAGAGATCACACAAGTCTATGTTATCAGTAAGCCTGGCTTGATGTCTAGATTGGAAATTATCAACTAGTAAAATTATAAAAACAAACCATGGATTCAGACCAAAGGAAGACCAGTACACGGCAAAAGACAAATGGGTAAAGATTACAAAGTTCTAGTGAGTATAGTGGAGGAGTCGAGCAATCGATGATTATGACTGCTATGAAATAAAAAAAATATGAATGCAAAAACCATTATTTTGAAGAAAGTTTACATGGATCTATGAGTATGACAAAGGTACAAAATAGCAATTCACCAAGTACGGTTGAAGCCTTGCATGACAATGATATTGGAAGTGTATGGTGTATTTAGTTGTTATATGATTAGAAAATATATGATTTAAATAACACCCATTTTTATGTCTAATAGAAATTTATAAATAGTTAATTGGAAGATTATCCGATAAAATTTGGATGCAAAATTTTCAAATAATGTAATCAGTAAATCATAATGTAATCAGGAAGGCTGAGAGCGTTATTTTAGCAAAGAAATAAGTGTTATGAAATAAAAAGAAAATGGATGAGATAATCTTCATGATTCAGTCATGAATATCTTCCTGAAATAAAACTCTGTAAGTGGCGATTGATAATCTTCTGTCTAAATCTAGGTTCATGTGCACAAAATTATCATGGATAACTGACAAAGAGGTGCCATATTGTGCTGTCTTATTACTGTTGGACCTAGAAGAAAGAATCTTTCTAAGCCAAATCCATCAGGAAGTCTGTATTTGTTACTTTATGGATAATGAAATTTTATTTACATACATAAATTTTAGATTATGTGCTTTTTTAAGGTAAAAAAGAAGCTACTCAAAACCTTGGGTAGTTGAGAGGAACCTAAAATATATTTGAATTTAGCGTACAAACGTCTAATAATAACACAATGTGACATTACTAGTACTTTGTACACTAAATATATGGGGTAAGATCGCAAAGTTATACTAAGTTCTCTCCATAATTATGATTTTCTATTTATTTGGTAAATTATGTGCCAAATTTTAGTTATATCTGCGATTATTTAAAGGTCATTCCACTTATGCTAATATCTGGAATTTTCCTTCCATGTTTAAACATACCTCTAATGCAGAGGTATGTTTACTAGAAAAGCCAACTGCCAACAATAAGGCCATTTATTTGAGGTAATTTCACCACATTAGTTAAACACAGACATTCTCTTCCAAGACGAACAAAGGAGGCCAGGAGGTTATGAAATTTCGATAAGTTAAAATCATCCCAACTCAAAGAATTGACTCCTGCATCCGAAAGTTTCACAAGTTCTCTGACCTATGTATGAATGTAGAACATAACTAGGCCGCATGCTAGTGAAAGAATGAAGAAGTTTCAAAGCTGATTACTTTTAAACCTTCGATTCAACATCCTGTGATGCAACGAATAGAATTGTCAATACAGAGGATACAAATTTCATGCGCCTAGTGTGAGAAAATGTGAATATCTTGCAGAAAACTGATTTTTTAACTAGAGATGTCTCACGACTTGGAGTATGTGCTTTCCTTTTTGGGTTACTCTCTAACTTTATTGTGGGCACAGACATAGCCATTAATAGGGGGTCAAAAAGACGATGTATTTTCTCAGAAGGACCATATCCTTCTAAACTCTGAATTGAAGCTTTTCCATGATATGCGAGGACAAAAGAGTGTTGATTGGATAGCATTTATTAGGACATTCAATGGAAAAAGAAAGCTGATTGTTGCTCTAAAGAGAGAGAGATGCACGGGAAAAGCACAGGCCAAAGTGTGCCTTCAAACTTTAAAAATAAGGGACATGGAAGGGAAAGTAGTCTGAATTGCCTAGCCTGTGTCAGGATTGAAATAGCATAAAGAAAGAGCTCTTGTGTGTAATATATCGGCTTCATGTTCTTAATGTCCTTCATAGTTGTATCTTTGCTTCAATCTTTGGAGCGGCACAAATTCCTAAATAAAACTTTTTTGATGAATTTAAAAAGGAATGGTCAACATTATGATAGATCAAATTTGTCTTAGAACCAGAAAAATTTGTTTGGAGACCCGCAACTTGAAGAAATGAGAAAATAGATGCTTGGATAAATACCTATATTAATTAAGGCAAGCTATCCTTGCGCTATCCTTGCGATGAATAAACTGAGTTTTGAAACTGTCTTAGCTCTTTGTATGACGAAAAAGGATTGCAAAAGGGAATTTATTTGCTCAAACTTTCCCTCTTTAAAGAAATTCAAGCCCACAAAACTGAAAAAAATAATCATGACTTTGCTGGATCTATTTGTCTTTCTAAATTACATCCAATACGCCATGAGGCATAAAGGGAGATACAAGGTCTTCTCCATGATTTAAAATTTTCTATCTTCCTCAGAAATATCCTACATAGTAGCTAGAAAAGAGACGATGATAGATTTAAACTCTCATTTATGACATTTGTCATAGTACCTGATTTGATTACCTTCCTCGAAAATAAGATCAATGCCGATACTAAAAGGAAAATCGTTGACAATCTCGGACGCTCTCAAAATTGATAGTGGCTCCGCTGAATAAACATACTAGCTGTCTAGGTTGTGGCATCATTTTTCATAAAGAAGACTGGCTCGATTTGATGCTTTAAAGGTTTATGATAAGAAAAAATGCTCTATATTTCTCAAAGAGATCAATAGTATGAAAGATTAACGACCATTACGGAGAAGTTAGGAAATTGGGCTTAAAGATAAAAGTCCTCACTGACGATACCAAAACTAGGTATTACTCTTAGGAAACGTTATAATAATTTTTTGACCCAAAATGAAAAAGAACTATAAGGAAGAAAAAAACATATCATCGTATTTCCTAATTTATAATTTTTAGGCCAAAACTAATAGTGATAAAATTCATTAAATTTACTTCTTTCATTATCACCCATTCACGGAATGATGGGTAATTCTACATAAATATTGTCAACACAAAGAGGCACAAAATTAATCTTGTGGAGAGAACTTAGGCAAAACATTTTTTTGACCCCCAAAATACTTCATTTTTTGTTTTACAAATATGCGAAAGGACTATAAAATTATTCAAATCTGAACGGTAATACGCACTATAAACAAGTTTATATATTGAACCAATATTCACGTCGATATTTTTATCCATTTTATGTTTCTTTCTCCATGTATGTTTTAATCTAAACCGGGTGATAATAATTGATCTTCTTTCCAGGATGACTTTTAAATATGCTTTATGCGAGGGTTAGAGTCCTTTTTGGAAAAAGACCTTAATGAGAGTTTATTAAAAGTTTATGTTCAAACACCAACGGCCGTTTCTCTCAATTCTTTTTTTACTACTGTATCATACTCATTGGAGCCTTTTTGACTTTTAAGTGATTTTTCAGTAGATGAAACTTAATGATTCGGATCTTTGAATACTCCTACAATTTAAGATTATCACACTCTCTCAAGCTGTTTATTTTTTGGTATGTATAAATTAATGGATATATGAACCACGAAGGGTTTGGAAATAATTGAAACGATACTCTTTTATGTAAATTTAATATCGTTGAATTTTCATTTGTTAACTTAATCGCCTTTCGTCTTAAGATGCACTGTTTTAAATTAGGAATCTATTTATAAAGAACATTATTACATTTTCGTGTCCAGATTGTTACTAAGGAAAGTACAACGTCAGTTTAATTTATCATTTTGAGTTTTGTGAGTTGTCTAATTTGAGGGGTTAGTCAAACTGGTAGTGAAATAAATCCACTTTCTTAAAGTTTTTAATTTAAAATTTAAATAAATATCGTTTAAAAATGAATATCCACAAAGATCAATGAATAAAGTCGTGTGATGGCTGAAAATATCTATCTATGATTAGTTGAGTTGATATATATTCCTGAAAGAGTAAAATGCCTCTACTTCAAGAAATGACCAAAGAAATTTGAAGTATAAGTCCATTTCATCCAATATATTTTCATTTTTTTTTTTTATTCTCATTTGAGCTAGATTTTTTTCGGTGACTCTTCTCGTCTGAATTTTCTAATGCCAAGAAAAATCTGACTAATGGTGTAAGGGAGCATTAACCGTCTATATAACGTAGTATAAACTACATATTGTTTGTTTGACTTAATTTCTATTAGTTTGGGGTGATTTGCGTGAACAATAAGTAGCTTTAAAAATATAAACATATAGATAAAAGTAGAATATATGAGGTTTAGAAGATAAATATCTAAAATAGAATTTTTGCTCACAAAATATAGTTTATCAAAAATAGCAATAAACTGGAAATAAAATAAATTATAATTTGTGGTAATGTTTACCTTTATTTATCTAGGTATGATGAAAAGGATAGGCTCTATATTGGATAAATTCTCCGCGGCATTAGAGTTTTATTTTAAAAATTACATTTAGAGAGCAAAATGAAACGAACCTAAAAAGTCGGGTCTTTTCCTGACGGATTCATGGTACGTAGGGCGTTTCTGACACTCTCACATACTCATTTTTAAGAATCAATAAATGTGAAGAGGAGTTTTTACGCGCTTTTTGCAATGACTCAGTTGAAAGAACTAAAATTCAGAAAACTAACCAAATAGCTTATAAATTAGATAAATGTGCTTCTCCTAGGTAACACGAATAAATTATTTTGCTGAAATATTTTTAGGGCATTTTCAATGTAGAAAAGGACAAGCACCTAACAAAAATTAAAGTTTCCAGTAATGTACACTTGGTTAACAATCATACTAACTAATTGTCGGAGAGAGAGAGAGAAAAAAAAAGGATGGCTGGGTCGCCCCTTTCCAAGAGAGAGAGAGAGAGAGAGAGTTTGAACAATTTGAATAAAGCAAAATACTTTTTGTAAAATCTTTTTTAGAGGAAATTGTTTTTCGTTGAGATAGTAAGTCGTATCTAGCACAAAAAATTATAGCAAATATCTACAACGCTGTTTGGGAGAAATTATTCGCACAGAGTAGTTGATTTTTCAAGGCCATACAAGTGTTCATTTTTTAAGCTTATATGCGGCTTAAAGGTTTTTATCGTGGCATTTGAGATCTTTGAGTTGAGGTATCTGTAGTTGTGGAGATCCTGGAAAAGAGTGAGATAGTTGAAAGAATCGTCTGTGGCTAAGGTAGCCTCGAACCAGGCACGGACGTAGACTAGGATGATGAACATACTTATCCCCTGGAGGCTGCGCAGTTCCCTCGGCGTGAGTTCGAACTCGTCCTTGAACTTCGTGATCTTGAGCGTGTAGATCGCCTTCGCTATCCATCTCCCATGGTGGTGAGCTCCTGGTTTCCGGAAGGTGGCGGGAACGTCCCCCTTGATTGCCTTTGCCGTTAGTTTCGCGTACTCTTTATAATCGTCTCTTGTAGTTTCGGCCGCCTTGGCAAGAGCCTTAAGGGTCGTCCTCTTCCATTTGTCATGGTCAGCCAACCGAGGGTCGTTGATGATCGTAGCATTGGTATGTACGAGAGTGGGCTACTTCTTGTGGAGCCGTTTGAATAGTTGAACCTCTGGGTCGGACGTAGCGTCGCCGAAGGTGGCTTTGAGGGCTGAGGCTAAGATGAGCCCCCTAACCTGGCGGCAGCACGCCAAGTTCAACAACGGACGACCCGAACCCTGTTCGAGGAGTGTGCAACAGCCAGCATGGACACCTGTGTTAGAAGCGGTGTTGTCGAAGCAGAGACCCCCAACTCTATCTTCGAACGTTCAGTGTGTGATGGTCTCCTCGACTTTGCTGGAAATTGCTTCTCCGGTACTGGATGACAAGGCAGGGATAGCTAGGAGCTTGTCTCCTTTGAAGGACGGACTGGTAACAAGGATAGCCAAGCGATCAACATGACTTTGAATCTCTGATCCTGGAGAGAGTTCTCCGTTACACTGAAGGATGAGAACCCCGTCGTGCTCCTGTAATTGGTTTTAATAATCCTTGACGGCTGCTTCTGCTGTCTCCTTCCGTAACACTTTCCGGTGTCGGCCAATGAACGAGGTGGACGGAATCAGCATTCCCAAGTCTGCAGCGATGGCAGAGAAGATATGGTGGGCTCTGCGAGTGGCCAACTTGACCCTGTCAGCCGCTCCTGCAAGCTCCTTCGTGATCTTGAGCCTTTTTGGAGGAGAAGCAAAAGTAGCGGCACTTCTCCGAGCAGGAGAGAGTGAAAGCAAAGCAAACTTTCGATCACTTGGTGCGACCGTCAACATTGCTTTGATTTGGATGAAGCTCCGGATTTGAGAGTTTTCATGAAGCCTCACAATAATTCACGAGCACAGAAACAAAAAGTTCATTGGAAATTTTTACTATATATCTGTGACCTCCCCTAATATATATATATATATATATATATATATATATATATATATATATATATATATATATATATATATATATATATATATATATATATATATATATATATTAGTGTGATCCAAAAAAGGAGGATAAAATTTCCAAGTGCTCTGTTCCTTTCTCTATTCCACTGTTTGTTTCGTGTTGCATTCCTCTCCTTGGGCGCGAAATTTCTCGCAATAAAATGATATTTAGAGGTTGCTCCACTTTTACTCTTTTCTTTTTTTCTTCTTATTTTCAGATTATGGCAATCAGTACACGTTGGAGCCCTGAGAGTTGGCTGCTCAGTAAGGATGAGAATCAGAAGCAAATAATTTTCCGTATCATTCTCGAACAACGAATGGCCATCAAAACACTATCAAAGATCAAACTGATGAAGAAAAAGTGAAAAGTGGGGTGAATCCTTAATGATGAGATATATATTGGAAATTATACGTTTAATTCCTTTTTGTGAAGTGTAATAAAATTAGCCCTGTGGAGAGAAAGAAATAACATTTTCAGTTTTAGGGATCAACATAATATATATATATATATATATATATATATATATATATATATATATATATATATATATATATATATATATATACCGGTAGGGTCCTGCTTGGATAATTTTTTAAATAGTTGTACGATTTTTATGGGATTATCACCATTCGAAACTGCATAGAATTCTCTATTAGATATTTAAAATTCCTTAAAATTGTAGAAAAACCTTTGGTTTTGTCGCTGTTTGTCTGGGTTTTAAGGGGTTTAGCCAGACTCGATAGAGTTACGCCAAAAACATTTTAGGTGTTCTGAAGCAGAATTCTACGCTTTGTTAAATTGTAAAAAGCGCGACACCATTCAAATTGGGCATGAAATCAACTATTAGTTATTTAATCCTCATTAGAATCTTAAGGAAACCTTTGGCTTTATCACGGTTTTTCCGTATTTTGGGAGTGCTTACCCCCACTCTATGGACTAACGCGAAAAACATTTTAGATAATCCGAAGCGAAATCTAATGCTCTTTTGCTGGTAAAAGTCCGGTGGCTCTACCCCTTATTGTTATCGAGATATCCACGAAAAGGCAACAATTGGTGGCGTATATATCCTTGATAATGTGCGCCATTGATGCTTTGCATGGATAGCTTTTGAACAATCGTACGATTTTAATAGGACTAAAAACATTTGTCTGTGAGAAAGAATGACCATCGGACTATCTTTCGTCTCTTCTCTCGTCTTTCCTCGCCGACCCCTACTTCCCCAACCTCTCCTCCCATCAACCCCTCTACTCTTTCTAAATTTTTCTCTGATAAAATTATTAACCTTCGCGCCAAACTATCCCAGTCGTCCGAACAAGCCTATGTTGTTCTTCCCGACCATAGTCCATTGCTGCTTAATGTCCTCACTTCGGCGTCCTCTGAGGAAGTAACTACCCTGATCTCACGCTCTAACAAATCTTGATCATCTAAGGAGTTTTTCCCACCCAAACTCCTCCACTAAATTCTCCCTGCTATCCTCCAACTGATTCTCCATCTCTTTAACACTTCTCTTACCACAGTGGTAGTTCTCTATTCCTTCTAACATGCCTCAATTTGTCCTATTCCTAAAAAACACACCTTAACCCCTCTGAACCATCTAGCTATCGCCCAGTCTCACAGCTTCCATTCCTTTGTAAGATCCTAGAGAGAGTGGTTTTTTCTTGCCTTAATGAACATATTTTTAACTCCAATATCGATGAAACGTACCAATCGGGGTTCAAAGCGAAGCACTCTGCTGAAACCGCTCTTCTTAATATCTCAGACGGTTTATGTACATCCATTCTAGTCCTCCTAGACCTCTCTTCTGCTTTCAACACCATCGACCACACTATCTTACTTAATCGATTTGAAACTTTCCTTGGTCTCTCGAGCACGACATTGCGTGGTTACGCTCATACCTCTCTTCCCGCACTCAGTTGGTCGCGCTCGATAACCTCTCCTCCGAGCCCGCGCCCATTCATATTTGGGTGCCTCATGGCTCAATTCTTGATCCTCTCCTCTTTCGCATCTACCTAATTCCTCTTGGCTCCCTTCTCCGTGACTTGTGCCTGTGCTTCCACCTCTATGCTGATGACACTCAGATATACCTTTCTTTATCCCCTGTGTCCTTCGCTCAACCAATTACTAAGCTCCTGACAGCCTACACCTCCATGAACGAATGGCTGTCTGCTAACTTTCTCAAACTTAACCACGATGAAACTGAAGTTCTCCTTGTTGGTACTGCTTCGATGGTGGAGAAATTTAAAGCTCTCTTCCCCTCCCTTAACCATGGGGAAAACAATGTCACCTTCTCTGTTACTGTCATTAACCTTGGTGTAATTTTCAACGAGCGACTCTCGTTTAAACCGCATATCCATCGTATCTGTAAGTCTTCCCTCCGTTTTTTCCGCTAGTTTTCATGTGTTCGATCCCATTTTGATCTACGAAGCCTTGAGACGGCTATTTATGCCTTTGTCACCTCATGCTTAGACTACTGCAATTTTCTATTAGTGAATTTCCCTTCTTCATCACTTCGCCACCTACAACTAGTTCAAAACTATGCTGCCCGGATCATCCTTCGCCTTTCCAGGTTCTCTCCTTCGATGCCTTTGCTACAGGAGCTACACTGGTTACCTATTCGCTACCGTATCTACTATAAAATTCATCTCATTACCTACAAGGCCCTAAATCTCTAGGCTCCACCTTATCTTTCGTCTGCCCTTTACCGTCGTCAAACTCCTCGGGTACTCCGGTCTAACCTCTCTCCCACCCTGATCACTCCTCATTTTGTCCTCTGCTCGATTGCTGACCGTTCCTTCTCAGTTTGTGCTCCTAGACTCTGGAATGCCCTTCTTGCTGAAGTCCGATTTTATGGATTCCGAAGCTAAATTCAACTCTCTTTCAAACGGTGAAAGTTGCATAGCTCTATATCTTATACTTCTAGAGATATGCTCATAAAACCAAGTTTGAGGGTAGACAGAATGCACAAAACAAATGTTTTTTCTTCTATATATCGAGGTTTTTGACGCCTAGAGCGATGGGACTTTTAACCATTCTCCACTAAAATTTTCCGCTCTTCTAATGCTGCTATTCTATACTTTCTCAGATTGATAGTTCTTCAAATAATTTTTCAAAATCAAAAAACTTATTTTGATCTCTTCTGTCTATTTAAGAATATTTCTTTATGGCAGCATTAATAGTTTACTCATCCTGGACTTTCGGCCAAAAGGTGATATTTTCTCGCAAAAATTGCCACTTTACCACACCATCGCAAGAGTTGGAATAATGTGTTATAAACCGTTCGATAGATAATTTCATCATCTATTAACTCTATCAAGATGATCATTTGTTGATGAAAACAATATTTGAGCGTGAGTGCGTGTTGAATTTCCTCTTTTTCATGTAGCACGGAAGGCCAATTACCACTCACGAAACTTATGCTACACCCATGTATTATGTATCATTCTACGCGTACTAATATTTCTTTATAATGATCTGGGTATCTTTGCCTTATCCACAAAGCTGACAAACTTATTGACACTTAATAACTGTAACCTCGTGTCAAAAATCTAGATAAACTCGTGACTGCTTAGACAAATTTTCGGATAACTTGATTAGCAGCTGGTCGTATTTATAAGTGTCTTAAAATGGTCCATAGATAATTAGAGCCTACATATATGACAGTGATTGATTATTGTTTATACCTATTATTAGTCTCGTAATCATGCCTCATCCTGGACTTTCGGCTCAAAAGTGATTTTTTTTCTCGAAAAAATTGCCACTTAATGACAGTATTGCACTGGAGTGGAATAACGGCTTATACACTTTTAAGATAGATTATTAAATCATCTATTTAGTCTATCAATATGATCATTCTTTGCTGAAAATCTTTGGGTGTTGAATTTTCGTACTTTTGTCCAGCTTGTTTCCCCATTTACTGCTCAGAAAACATAAGAAACCTCCATGTCTTATTTATTATTCTACGCATATTTGTGATTTCATTATATCTTTGTAGGTATCACTGCCATAAATAATAAATTGATAAGGTTATTATCATTTAACCTTTACTTGGGAGGCAAAAGTATTCAACGTCTTTCGGAAATTCGCACATAACTTTTGATTACCAACTGTACATACATGATATACCTAAAACTTTTTATAGAAAATAAAGCCTCACATAAGAACATATTGGTAGAATTATTGTAAAACTCCTTTTTGTCGAGTAATCATTCCTCATCTTGGACTATTTGTCAAAAACCTTGTTTTCTTTGCTAATATTGATACATTTAGACATCATTTATGAATATGTGAATGATGTGTTATAGACTGCTGGATGAATAATTCAATCATCATTTAAGATGTTTAATATGATTATTTGCGGAAGTAAAATTCATGGTAAAAATAATGTTTATATTTGACTGATAGTTTAAATTTTCGACATGATTTTAGAGAGTCGAGCCAATTTCTTTCTTACAAAATACTATGTTATCATTATGTATTATATATCCTTAGACGCATATTCAGGTTTAGTTTAAGATAATATGTAACAATATGCTTTATCTAAAAGAATAACAAAGTTATTGCTACTTAACCTTTACTCAAGTGTCAAAAATTCAGAAAAATATTTATCCGAAATACAAATTTTAGGATAACTTTATTACTAGGCAACAAATTACTCAGTTTTTATAACAGTTAGTGAATAATCAGAAACTTATTACGCCTTGACTATTGCATTTTGTGGATTCCTATTATTAGTCTTGTAATCACGCGGCATCTTTGATTTTTGGCCCAAAAACATTTTCAGGAAAAACGCTAATTTTCGACATCATCGCAAAAGGTTGGAATAATTACTTATATACTATCCGAAAGAAAGTTTTATTTTCTATCTATCTTTTTAGGATAATCATACTTAATTGATAAATATACCCAGAAATCGCTTAGTAAATTTAGGTGGTGTGAAAACCCTAAAGCTCTATTCATTTATTCGACTACTGCCACATCAGATTACAAGATATTTTCAAGTGTTATAGATCGTTCTATAGATAAGCAATAGTTATAACAGTATTTCCATTAGTAAAATTGTATCTCCAAAATCTAGCTATGATAGGCACTTAACGTTGACTGAAGGCAAAAAACTTTCAAATTTTCATTTTGTTCCGGTTGTATCTCCGGAACTAAGGGACGAATATTTATCGGATCTTTGATATTAAATATAACACCCCGCTTTCTAAATGGCCTGAAAATATCAAATTGCTACTCCGAATATTTCTAATTTATTTATGCTTCATCTTGGAATTTTCAACCCCAAAATAGCCACTTCCTCTTCACCCCCCAAAATATCAGGCGATCGCAGGCGGCTATGATAATTTTTTATATAGACCCCGATAGATAGTTAAAGGCACTATCGGCATATTCAATTTAATCATTCTAAACTCGTAACCTCTACCCAAAACGATTGGTTAAATATTAGGTCAAATTTTTAATTTAGTGAATCGGGCAAACAACGCCACCTTCACTCGTTAAACTCACTAATACAAAGTTAGTTTACAAAATAGGGGGTCGATTGTTATATATAGTTTTATAGCTGAGAGAATGTACTAAGAAGAAACCATTGTTATTTTTGCTTAACCGTTGCCAAAGAGGACAAGTCTTCAAAATCTTTGAGTTTTCTGGCTGTATCTCCGAAACTTACGATTTGATCTTTATTGTATATTAAATTTTGCATACAACTCTAATGTGCCTATATTTAGCGATGTAAAAAGAATATAGCTACAATTGATACTTTTGTTGCCGTATAGTTCCAAATTTTGGAAGAGCCATACGGAATTATTCCAAAACGAGTATTTTTAAGCTAGGTGTCCGATTCTAACGCAGTTTAAAATATTTATTTTCGAATCAATCGTAGCTATATGGTGCATTGACACGAATAAACTCAAAATATTAAATATATTATTAGTAATAATCGTTTATTTAGGAGGGTTAATCTACCTCTTGTTCGAGGGACACTGGACCGTTAAATTTGCGCTTGACCGCGTTGTAAAGTACGTATTTACATAGGGCTTAGGATACGCTAGGGAATCTGTATATACACTAAAAAGTGTTTTTAAGGAGATATAGTGCCCAAGCACTTTTGACCGATTCGGCGAGTCAGGGTACTCAACCGTGCACGAATTCAATTAAATTCCTATGGGGAAAATTCTTATGGAACATCTGTATGGTGGAGACCCTTAAAATTTCAAAATCTGATTCGAATATTAAGAGTTTATTTATTATTGTAGCACGATAAGATTTATACGGTTAAACTCAGCTCAAAGAGTACGCTTAGGTGAGCGAAAAGAACTGTGCAAAAACTGGTTTAAAACTGGTTAAAAAGGTTTAAAACATTTCTAATTTTTTGCACTCAAATTATTGCCCGGACCTCAGCATCAATGCGTTGTGTGCAAACCCTTCGATATTTACAAAGGTTTTCGTTAAATTTTAACGAAACCACCTTCGTGTTATACACCTCCGCAAAACTTAGTAGATTTAGGTTTTGAAGTACCAAAGCTCTAAACCTACTTTGTATAGGATAAGATTGTTCTATTTCATGATTTTCCAAAATTGCCCACAAAGAGTACTGTATCACCCCTAGACCACGAAACTCGAAAATGGCCTCGAAAGAAAATAATTTCAGAATAACTTCTAGATGCTGTAACTTAAAAATTCTATATTTCTAGAACATTTTACTGTTGGCTCCCTTTTTCCGCTAAAAAGGTGCATTTTCGCTGCCTTGAGGGCCAAAAATTCGATTTTCGGTTTTATAGACTCAAACAAGACTTCATTCCCTATATATCCGAAAAACCAAATCAATGAGTCTCCAGCTCACGTTCCTTCGGGTGAATAGATGGGGCAAGTTGAAAAGGGCCCATAGCTCCATTAAGGTGTCCCTCAAGAGACTCAGAACTACTTTCATTGTCTTCCTTTGAAGGTTTTACATAATGATACCCATTTAGTTTTTATGTAAATTCTCTTACCTTTCTTACTATAAATGGACAGAAACACACACAGACAGACTTCGTTATATATATATATATATAAATATATATATATATATATATATATATATATATATATATATATATATATATATATATATATATATATATATAAACTGCAACAAACATAAGAAACAAGCTAAAATATAACAACAACAAATAAAAAACAACAAAACAAGATAAGCTAAATAGCAAAAAGAAGGAAGTCAATCCAACAAACAGTTATATAGTCCGCAATTCTGTGTACACGAACCCGTCTCGAGTGGTAGCGACTCAGCTCCTCTTTGTATCGGGACATGTAACGTGCGCGAAGATCAACCAGAATGAGACATTAAACAATAATGTGCCGAAAAGTCTGGAGTGAAAGGCAGTAGTCGCAATAAAGTAAGCAAGCGCTCCATCTAATGGTGGTTTTTCCCGCGAGTGTTTCTAATATAGAGACGAGAGAAAGCAACCTAAAGAGATCATGGCATTGGCAGTAGGTCCATGGGAACAGTCGCGACACAATAGCACGCAACTTTAACTTCCCCTTTGCCGTCTTTCATCTTATTAGCAAAGCAGCCAGGAGCGCTGTATGGGTTCCTCCCTCGTCTTCGAGGCCTCTTTGGCGTGTAAAAATAACAAAGAACTAGAGAACGAAATAGCTAACTCCAATTCGTAATAAGTTCATACATCAGAGACATATACAAAATCGATGATATTTTGTAATTATAGATAATTGAAATATAAAGAGTTATCTATTACATTTGAAAAGGAGGAAATATTTTGATGTTAGAAGCTGGAAAATTTATATATAACTTTTAATTCATTTTATTTTATCCTCTTTCCTGGCATTCCCTAGCTAATCCCCAATTACAAGGAAAATTAGAGAAAGGGTTTCATACGATATTAATTCAATTATATTTTAACTTTCTCATTCATTTTCATTTATTATATTACCGCTTCCATTCTTGGTAAAATTATATTCTCGAAAACGAATCAAATTTATATTTGAGCACTGATTACAAAATTTATATAAAATTTAGATCAGCTTTAATTTTAAGATATTTCCTATATTCTACTTCAAATTTAAGCGATTCTCAGAGAAATTAATAATATAATATTAATATATAACTTTGATTTATATATTATATAACTACGTATGAGTAAAGGTTATGAAAATGTTGATTTACTAGAAAAAATAAAGTGTCCAAATTGATCTACTCGACAGTGAAATTTTATTTTTTTGTTGTAATAGACATAACGATTTGTACAAGTTATAAATAAATATAATTTAGAGCAGACACTTTTATTCTTGATGATGCTTTTTAAATTGAACTTAAATTTGTTAATGGATTAGCCTTGGCTACATTGTTCTTCCCTCCATATAACTTGCTCAATGTTGAATGCAAGAAGAGCGTTCTTTTTGTTCAACGTGATGAATGGATTGACGAACGGTGTGAATGAGTGGAGATTGGCTTCCATGAAAAAATTCACACATTTCTCTCGGCAAACTTCTATAGCTGTTTTAAAACACCCTTTCTTCACAATTTTTGCATTAGATTGATTTCCCATTTTTGAGGTCTCTTAGGCCTACTAGGTGATAAAACATCTATAAATAAACTTCTTTTGTCATAATGTGACAGATTATTATTTATTGCACTTTTATAAAGGTACGAGTATAATCTCAGTAATTAATCCAATTGCATGAATAGTTGGTGACGCAGCTTTAAGTTCAGCTTAGCTCGCGAACAAAGAGTAACGAGACAGATTTTTTAGCTATGTTAGCTGGAAGACAGCTCAAAAAGGAATGGCTGAACCTAAATGACATAGTAAGGGAGATTGTTACTATGTAAAGAATGATAGTTCTTTCTGCAAGAAACTTAAGCGTTCTGATCATTTGGACACTTCAATATTTGTGTTATAATGCCTTTCTACTTAGAATTTTTATAAATTTCTGATATTCACCAATTATATTAATAATAATAAAAATAATAATAAAAAATAATGATAACAATAATATCTTGATTTTTGAAAAAAAGAAAAAATACCATGAAATAAAATATTTTATACCATTTTTGTAATTCTTGGCAAAAAATCACATTTGAAAAATATATCCAACATAATATATAATAACCTTTATTTTCAAAAAGTTTAATCCCTAAATCTATATTTTGTATCCTTATTTATTTGAAATCTTTTTTTTTAGAATGTTAGTTTTTCTCTAAATATTGATAAAAACTTATCTAATAATATTTTTGTAAACCATCAAAATTGCCTCCCTTTTCTTCCAAAGCAGTTTTTTTAATTTTTTTTGTGTTTGAAAAAACAAAATATCCGATATTTTGCAATTTTTTAAAATAAAAAAAATACAAATCCTGAAGTTCAGTAAATTGATTAAAATTTAGATATGGCCTCTTTTTTTATTTCATCGTATATTCGAAAGTTTGATTGAAGTTGCATCTAAAATAGATTTTTCATTTTAACATTTAGTCATTCATTAACTAAGCAAAATATATTTACTATTTTTTCCCCCCCTCTCAAAAAGTCCCAATCTTAAAATATAGAGTTAGTGATAATTATGATGATTGTAGCAAAAGCACAATATACATTTAATAAAATAAATTGATTAAGGGATTATTATAAGATTTTATTAGTGGAGATGCTAAAACATCTATTTAATAGTTCATTTATGCAGTATTTATTTAAACTACTGCATAAATGAACTATTAAATAGATACAAACAGTAGTCCTCGATTAAAAGAGCTGTCCTCCCTTTCATATAAATAGAAACTATCACCATTATGAAATCATAGATGGAAGAACAGCTATATATTCAGAAAATAATATTGACTCGAATTAATAACATGAAATTATGTATTTCGCTACAAGTGGCGCTGCTAAACATTGAGCCAACAAGGATTTTATGTTTACGATTTATGTACCTCGGCGCAGTCTTGGTATTTTCATCATTCATTTGTGTGGAATCTATAGATACTTTGTTTCACTGCTTTCAATTTATTAACAAATACATTATTTAAATGTCATCTCCAAGTTCCTTCTTCCCCGACAACGAAACTGGACAGATTCATAGAAATACAATTAAAATTTCAATCACTATGCAACTCCCTGAGTAATAAACTATTTAGATAATTTAATCCGCCACAACGTTCTTACATATCATTCAGCTCATATATAGCATGGTCTTTTGTCCAGTTATTTTCACCCCTAAGTAGATCCGATGCATGACATTCCCAATCAATAGTGCTGATTTTCAAGAACATGACAGACTTGCTACCTACTTTATGGGGTCTTTCAAATCTTTTTACATCAGGAAACTCTAGACTCAAAGTTTACCCCATATTCTTAAATTCATGTCAATTCCAGTTCAGAAAGTTCATGGAATATGTTTGCGAGCCATAACAAAACGTCAAATTTGATTATGAGATGAAGAGATGAACGAACCAATCTCTTTATACAAATACCTCCTAAATAGGGCAAAGGACAAAAATTTCTTTCTTTGGTTTTGACGAGTGGATGCATTGATAAATATGTAAACCTTAGTAACATTGTATTTCTTGTATAATCTTACATACTATTGACGATTATTTTATCATCTGTATTGATATATGTAAACGCTTGTCGTTAAGAAAGGCTAGGGTTTGAAGCCAAATTACGGAGTTTACTTATATATAACTACTAGTAATCATGTTATTGCCCCTATTATATGTTATATATTCTATTAAAAATAAAGAGAAATAAATAAATAATGTTGCTATTTCCTTGATCAGAATATGAAAAATATCAAGAACATATAAAATCCTTCTCAATATTCAATATTAGTTGTATTATCACGGCAAAAATTAAAAGATTACTCAAATTAATGCTAAACATAAATGACTACCGTAGCAACTGGATTCCTAAATAAATCAACTATGCATGAATGCCTATAATTATGTCTTTAATATTTATTTTATCTCCTTTAAGTAAGACTTTCAGGAATATCAGAAAAAAATGACAGAACTGTCAATGAAGGATACGAAAAACATGGCAAATATACTCACTGACGACACGGAAGTAAACAAAGTGACTCATTTTAGGTTCAGTAGATACTTGACATTCGTATCGTCCATTATCTCTTGCCTGAACGTATTTGATCATTAGTGTCCAAGTGTCAGAATTCTCCTCGTGCCAGGCTTGGAATCGCTCGTCCGCAATGAATGTGTAGCGGTCAACTGTCAATATGTGGGAGTCGCGATTACGGATCCAAGATACCTGGAGGGGGCAAGAATGAGATATATGGGTTCCTTAATTTGTTAAAATTGTAAATCAACTGATCTGTAATTTTTTGAAAAGAACAAAATATGTAATTACTGTTTTATTATGAAAATAACCAACCAAACTTTATTACATCTACCAGGCACCAAGAGACAGATTGTAACTTAATCATGTCTGAAAAAAATCTATTGCAGTTTATTTTTACCAAAATTACCATCTTATACCGAAATATATCACACATTTTAACCCTTTAATCTCAGAAATACTAAAAGTTATATTTAACATGTATTTCGGCTTTGAAGGAATAAGGCTCTACTTCTAAGATTCCAATGAAAACAATGATTTAACTCTCTTATTTTACTTTAATTGTAGTCGCGTGGGATGCATACTGTATCTAAATCATTATCCAAAAGTCATCTAAAAGATTCCCACTGCATACTTACAGATATGATGAAAAAAATCTAAAAACTGCAGAAAATTCGTTATAATTGGTATTAATTTTGAGCATAAAATCTTCTTGTATAGCATCCCTCCTTCAAATTCCCTCTCCATTTTAAATAGGGGAAAATAATTTCCCAAGTTTGGATAAACGAATTTTAATAGAATTATTTCTCCTTCAAGTTTTGTTATTAATTCTTCCCTGATTTCTTTATTTCTGCCTTTCCCTAGAAAATCTGACGCGTTTTGGAAGAGTCGTATCATTTTGAAAAGAAGAGTATATCAGCCTTCCTTTTTGACTTAATGGTTTAAGAGTGTAAAGGCAAATAAATAGGTTAGAAACAATGGAAGATACTATATTTCTTGACTGCGAAAGAACATTTTAACATTTTAATCTTGGATAGTCGATTAAACGGCTAAATATCCTCAGAGATAAATGAAAACATAGGGACTCTTATTACCAAGAAATTCAATAGATTCCTACCACGTTGGACAGTTTTACTCAGAAACTACTTTCTGAAATGCACAGACGTCCAAATTTGATTTGTTAGTGAGAGGCTTTAAATAATTATAATCAGAACGTATGTTTGGCTTGAAAAGAAAACTCGCACACGATTGTTATGAATAATTTTCTCTTCATAATTCAATTGTTCTTAATCAAATGGCAAGGTATATATGTACATATTTCGTCAATAAAATATAATGGGTACAAGGAACAAACTTAAAGTTGTCATGTATCAACAGGGAAATTAGAGGGACATGATCTATTAGACCTACGGCCAGAATGACAGAATTAGCACCTATAGCTAGTAGGTGGCAGCACCTGGTGGTCAACTTATATCATATTTTAACTGAATGAACGAAACTACATTTGGTAGCATTGGTTTTAGCTAGCCTAGCTACATTGAGCCAGCGAGTCGTTGCGGACATAAGATGAACACAACTTGAGATTTGCATGACGCATAGACATGCTTGTTTCGCCGCAGGTAAACCTGAAAAATACATTGGAGCTAACCAGCATTATAATTATCTTATGTTTAGTCATCTTTTTAAATTCCATAAGTAAATATTTCATTTTTATTAATATATGAAATAATTACCTCCCACAAGTCCATCGGGCCTACATCTTTTGTATATAAAATAGCATTAATCCACTTTACGGAATAGACTATCTTTTCTTTTTTAAATAATTTATCTATTTTATCAATAATTTTCAGTACCTTCTTTTCCAGTCTGATCGAGAGCCATTCTGTTTCAATAAATCCAAGTCGAATGTTTCATTCTTGCAGTCTGCCCGTCTTCATAAAGTGACTGAGGAAAATGACTTAATAAAGGGCATGGAAGATCGATGGCTAAGTGGGTAGTTGTCCGTATGCAGGATTGAGACTCGAGCTATTTTTTTCGCGGAAGAAATGAGAAATTAAGGAAGATGCTCTAATTGCACCTGTCATAGTGTAACAGGTTTATTGACCGAGCTAACCATCTTGAAACCCCCCAAAAAGTTGATTCTAGAAGCCTTTTGAATAACGAAGTGTAGA
Source organism: Ceratothoa steindachneri (assembly GCA_963969495.1). Lineage (NCBI taxonomy): Eukaryota > Metazoa > Arthropoda > Malacostraca > Isopoda > Cymothoidae > Ceratothoa > Ceratothoa steindachneri. The sequence continues at coordinate 141,111,709 of OZ018330.1, read as the reverse complement.
TTTTTATCCAGTGAGAGACAAGATAAGTGTTTTTCTACTAGGAGGGGGCTCGGGCCTTTTTGTATATAATAAGTGAAAATCACGACACATGATATACAATAGATGTATTTAAAGGACCAAAGAAATGAAGACTGCTATTACAAGCCGGAAAAACGCTAAGGAAGATATTATCTAAACCATTAAAAACTTAAGAAAGAAATAGAAACTAAGAAAATAGGGGAAACTATTTTAACCGTCATATGAAGGTGAATAAAAGATTTGGATTCAAAACTGTGTCATCAAGCACACATCACTATCAGGACCACGACGCCCATCGACTGAACTAACCAGCTACTCTTTTGATCACTATGGGAATGTGATCATTAATTAAGCGTCAGTGTTCCTGTTTTGACAGGCTGGAGGAAGGGGAATTGGGAATTCGTGAGAACGTCATCTGGTTTGGTGACCGACCCTGATTATAGGAAAGTAGGGAAGTCCGGCCCGATGCGTACTTAGATGTCCTTTATTAGCAAGATGTCAAGTTTTATACTTCTAGCGTTATCCCATACATCGCTAGCTTCTCTGTTCCTAACGTTTAGCTCCTCGGTGAATCTTAATGGGTGCTCTTTCTTGAATAAGGAAAACAAATTATGCATAGGCTGGGAAAGACAGCATGGAGGTCGGCATTCCGTGCAAATCTCGATGTCCCCTAGGGAGAATCTAAGAATAATCGACAGAAACGATTCGTCCATTGGGTTCTCTGGTTTCAACTGCAGATCTTTCTTTAATACTATCATTACCATGACAAAACTCTCTCCTGTGACATTCTTTTGGAGAACTTTGTATCCAAAGGGCTTCTGATGGTCGTCGTCCCTGATTACAGTTTCTGCGAGCAAAAGAATGTCTGGTCTAGTTCTTTGTAAACTTTGCACAGCTGGTGTTTGTGCAACTGCGACCCTTGCTTGTTTTGCGCTAGAATAGTTTGCCTATGTATAGGTGCCATGTTTAATTGTGCTGCTCAAGGGTTTTGGGCTGTAAATTTTACTTAAGAGAGATGTTTTATATATGGATGGCTTAAAAAGCTTGGATTTGTCGTCCTTCAACTTTACCACATTTTTCAGTAAAGTTGCCTTGACCAACTCTTCGTCTACAGGTGAGTTGCACCACCACGTGAAGTGGCCCCTTCTGACCCCTCTAGCTACTTGCTTGAGGAATATCTCTCTCTTTTGTGTGGTGTGGAAATTAAAGGCGATGGTGAGGTTGAGCTTCTTGCCATCAAATTATTGTTCCTCTTGATGTGGTTGCCACGTATCGCTTCCCTCTTGCTTCCTAGGCTTATAATTGGATCTCTTCTTCAATTTTTTGTCCTGGGTGAGGAATGCAGGCCTGCTTGATTGACTTCAGGCTTTTGTACGGGTTCTCTTGCTTCCTTCTCTTGGGTTTTTCCGCTTCTTGCGATGGCATGGTGGATTCTGCTCCTGATCCCTTGATGCATGTTGCCGAAAGAACTTTTGACGACTTCCAGTTGTCCGGAAATGTGATTGGTACCAGAATATTTGCAGCTAAGATCTTTTTCATTTTAGTATTAAATCACCCTAGCCTGTACTGGTTCATCGCGTGCGCGAGTAGAATGCATTTTGACATTCTAGGTGGAGTCGCTTCAGTTAGCTGCACTGCTATTTGGGGTTGGGCCGGCTTTAAGTTGGCTTGTGGTGGCGTCTTAGCGGCTGTAACCAAAAAGGTGCTTGACATGCCTACCTCGACACCTTTTTTCACCTGCTTCTTCCTGATGGGCAATGCCTGCTCAAGGTCCGGTGGAACACGCGCAGTTAATGCACAGTTTCGTTTCACTGACTTAGTGCATCCAGTCATGGCTGGTTTGTTCGCACTCTGCACAGGTTTTGGCGTTTCTCTTATCAGGGCAGGCGTTTGTAATGTGTTTTCCTACCTTGTAGCAGGAGAAGCAGGTTAGCAACCCATAGAATCTATACCTTCAGATCTGATCAGATGAGATGATCATGGAGAATAGTTTTAATCCTGCTTCTTTCGTTTTGGCTACTATTTCCGTTTAGTGGAACACTACTTTGAAAACTTGAGAGAGGTTCGGGAATCTTATAACCTCGGCAATCTTAGCCCATTCCTGGTTTCTTCTTATCTCCTGCTTAATGTGTTCTGCCGACCGTTCGCCTACTCACAGGTCGACTCGCCTGCACACAATATCCTTCCTTGCCACTACGGCTGAGGAAGGTTTGGGCTCTAGACCGATGGCGCCTCGTTCTCTTATGCTGGCTGTTGTTGTAGGTTTCACCAGGTCCGCCTGTGTGGCAGATTACGGTGTAGCCTTTGGTGACCTCGATTAGTCTTATGATTCCGATCTCCAGTTTCTGGTAGATCGTCTCAAAGACATTCATTTTATCAGGTTTCTCATTCCCAATGAGCCTCAGTCCATAGACACCCCTGCTCTGTTTATTGCGGAAACATCCTTTGATTGAGGGGGCTTCGCCACTCCGAAGAGCTTATAATTAGGTCTCTTGGTGTAGAGTTGAATAAGCCCCCGAGATTCGGTTACTGTCCCTCCCTTAAGACAGGCATAAACAGGAGAAATCTTCAATCAGCCTATCTATGCTTGTTGTCTCCCCTGCTACAAGCAACAGTAACAGGAGGTATCTACAATTAATCCGCCGCTACGTAACAGAGGGTGAGGTAAGAGGCAGCAACAGGGCCTTCCCGGTCTTCTTTAGCAAGCTTAGGAAGCTTTTGTCGAGGGTGGTTTGAATTTTTCAATTTTTCTTATTTTGGGGCTTACATGGGTAGGATGACGAAATCAATCTTTATTGGACGCGGTGGGAAGTGTGTTTGTAAGTGGATGGGGTAATTGTGCCACTGGTGGTTCCCCGTAGCATTCAGGAGGGGCTTGCAGACTGCCTTAATCAGCTACTCACTGTAGTTCAGTTTTCCCCTTAGGGTTGAAGGGGGCCTTGTGCAGATGCCCTGGGCCCAGACAAGACGCTTGTGTATTATGGGTTATGTGAACTGGGGTTCGACTCTTATGACACGGTTTGAGAGGCCTCTTTCACTTTCAAAGCCTCCGTGGCTGGGCAAAATTTTCTCTTGGTGACGACGACGACTACTCGATCTGCCTGATGCGATCATCAAGACCACCAAGTATGGAATTACGTCTAACGTCTTGAAAAAGATCGAAAATAAAAGAGAATAGTGAGAGTAGAGTGGACAGTAATTATTAGAATAAAGTCTTGAAAGGAAATGAGTACGTGTTAGCGTTGGCTGCTGGGTGACCAGCAATCACTTGGGTGCTTATTTCTGGTTTTTAAATTCTTCTAAATATTTGGTTAACTATGTAGGGGCTCTCAGGCCTCTATTCTTATTCTAAAAAATTATTTGGGGGCTATTTATGTATTGTAGAGTTGTTGGTATTCTATTTTTCTTCATTTGCAATTCCTTAGTGATCTTTCTTCTATCTGTATTTTGGTATATAACCATCCATTTATCGGTTTTCCTTTATTCGTCGACGTCTATGAGTACTTCTAATTTATCACATATTTTTATGGCTCTTCTGTTTAATAATATATTACTGGCTCCATCTCTTTATCCTAGTGAAGATCTCTTAGCTTCCTTTGGTCTCTCTTTCTTATATTTGTAATAAGTAGTACGCCGCTGTTTTATACTCTGAAATTTTACATTATTGGTTTTGTGGAGATTGTTGAGTGAGATTGCTGGATATATTAGAAATGATTTGCTAAGTTCGTTATATATTTTGATTTTATTTGTTGTATTTAAGTTTCCCAACAGGTATAATTTTGCTAAATTAGCATTTGCTAATTATATTCTCGCTGAAATGTGTTTTTGATGCCAATTAGAGGTTATCTTTAGTCCAAGGACCTTGCCTTCTTTTTAGTATAAGTGCCTTTCTTCGTTTATAGTTTGTAGAGGGATCTCCTAGAATAATATTATTTCTCACCTCCTAAGATATTACTTCGGGAGAGAAAGCGAACCGTTACTCCCCCTCCCCCTTCGACTTCACCATTTCGGACTTCCGCCTGGTCACTGCAAAATTCACACCGAGGCATGACGCTGAAATTGAAGGCTACCTCCCCGCCGTCTCAATCTTCCTTCCCCCCCTCTCGAGTCTGGAGATTACTCATCTATTTTGTAGGTTCGACGCGAACGACTTTTATGGTTCCAGCCGCTGGTCGTCCGTCTGATCCGCTGATCCCTGCCTCTTACGCTTTCCTGCAAGGAGACGCTCGGTTCTCACGGCCGATAACGAGGGTTCGAGAAGGCAGCAATCTCTCTCTCTGTTTTGGAGAACTGCAGGTATATCCCTCACAAGGATTACACACAGATTCGGTTAAACGACACTTCCCCGAAAGGAGTTCGATTCAACGAAGCTCTCTCTCCCGAGAAGTGTGAGTGACGGTCGAAAGCTACGGAAGAGCTGAACATCACACGGGTATCTGCGGGTCAAGGAGAAGAGTCTCGTGAGGCAACGTCAGCCTTTCTCACCCGCCTTCGGATCAGGGATTGGAAAAGCCGTCCTCCGAAATTATTCTGGTGACCTTTTGAGGACAAGAGGCCCGATAGCTCGCTCAAGCCAAGGGTGAAGTCATATCACCCACCTTTTGAAGTTCCACCGGTAACCTCTTGACGACAAAAGGCACGATAGCTCACTCGATCCGAGTTTGGAGAGTTCACCTCCAGTGACCTCTTGAGGACAAGAGGCCCTCATCTCACAAAACACAAGTTCGAGAAAGTAGCCCCACCCGCTGCTGGTGTTTGGATACCCGGTGAGTAATCAAGGTCACCAAGACCTACCCCCAAGTTTGTCTTGCTTTATTCTTGAGGTTTAAAGGAACTAAATCACTCACTACACTAAATCTCCCATTATAACGATTCAATAACCATGGTTATCTAATTAGTATTCGGAACCTAATTCAGTCTTATTCATGTACCTATATATATATCCATATTTTTCGTTGTGCTTTTTATTCAGTGCGTATTAAAATCTATTTTTGTCGCTGCGTTTGGAATATTCCTTGGTTAGGCAGCTGCAGCTATTTATTCAAATCACACTCTTAGAACAATAACAGTTGTTTCCTTGCTTAGCCTACCTTAGAGCCCATGTGCGCATATTCCCGTACACTTGGCCATACTTCGACATAGTTACTATTGACGTCTTCCTTCGTCCTATTGGGATAATTGTAAACTTATGGGCGTTTGTCCTTATCTTCCATTTCTTTTCAAAATTGTTTATGTTTGCGATTTCTGCTGCCGTAATTCTGGCTATTGTTGGTGAGTGCCTATACAAACTATTAGTGATGATTGTGATATCGTCTACCAATTTTACATATTCGAAGGTTCGAAGATTAAATCTGGTAGATCCCTTGTATATATACTATATAGCGTCGGACTGAGACATCGCCTTTGGAGGACACCCCGATTAATTTCAAATTCGTGTCCCGTATGTTCTTCTATGGTATTGAATGCTTTGCAGTCTGTTACATAATCACAAATGCATTTGGTTATCATAGATGGCAGTCCTAATCTTTTATGTTGTACATATTTAAGCCCTATCCTCTAGGCCTTGGCAAAGCCTTCTGAACATCTCTTAATACCAGGTCCGTGTATGTAGCTTAGCTATTGATTCGAATATTATGGCCAGTGCCGTCTCAGTACTTCTACTTTTCCCAAAACCTGTGCTGGTGTCCAGGAATCAGATTGTATCTTCGAGGTATTGGCTCAATCTTCTGCCAATCATTTATTCTACTAGTTTGGCCATTGTTTCCAGCAGAGTTATAGGCCTCAAGTTTCCGCGTTGATGTTCGCGGTCGAAATCTTCGTTTTCTTCTGGTGATATAATGAAAACATTATACCAATGGTCTCTAAACGCGGCCTCAATTGGTTGTGGTTCTAGAACATCTACTCAGTTGTAGTTAATGGCTATTTTTTATTTCGGTTTTCTAGTTCCTCTCGCTATGCGAATTTTTTCCTAGAATTTTGTTGGATTTAGTTCCGCGTCTATCCCTTCTACTATCCGGCCCCATCTTATGCTTCTTTCTACCAAAATTATTGATGATATTTCACTCCTTAAGTTGAGGATGGGGTTTCTATTGCCTCTTTGGGGACGAACTCGCTTCATCTTTTCTCTAAAGTTGATATATCTGCTTGCCTGATCTGTTAGTTGCGGTGTATAGGGGTGGTGTGACAATATTCTAAACGGTGTTCTAGGTATACATCTTTTGTCTGCATCTATTAGCCTTTTAATCATATTTTTCAAGGATTTATCTATCTCTTCCAGGATTGTTTCGCTCAACTCTCGTTGATGATAGTTTGTTAAGTCTTCGGCATAGCCGTGCCAGTTTGCATTTCTAAAGCTTATTCTGATTGGGCATTATATTTGTATAGGGTCTGCATACACTGTCACTACCACCATTTTGTGGTTCCTTTTTGAAGGTGATCCTTTTTCTAACAAATAGTTATAACGAAATTTAGGGGTAGCTAGCTGTAAAAGAACAACTTCTGATCCCCCCTTCCCTAATTTATTGAAGACCACGTGTGATGGTATCCCGTCATATGGAATGTCACTTTTTGTTGGGGAATATTCGCGAATTTTCGACTCCTGAGCGCACTGAGAAAATATTTCCCAATCTTGCGAACTCGTCCCAAGTCGCCCCCCACGATGACGAGGTGAGAAAGAGCCGCTGTGTGGCGAAACTTGCTGTTAAATGATAAATCGAATCTACCTCCAGATTAAGATGTCTGTAGTTTGTGACTCCTTTCTCTAAATTCCTTCCTTTCTCCTCGGTTCAAGTAGTATAACACGAACGTCAAGGCCGTCCCCATCTTTAAGTCTTGTGAGTTTTATTCGGTAAGCAAGAATTTCTCCACCGTGATTCAACCCTAGTGAATTAGAGGCTTCTGTGAACGGCAAGCCTTTGAATTTGCGCAACAGTCTCCCTTCGTTTAATTAAACCGAAGAAAATCTCCATCGATTACATTTGAGGAAAGGAAGTTTTCTCTTCCAGTGGAATTACGAGAATTCCCACATTTCCCGTCGAACGTCATCTTTGAAGATTGGCTATCTTCATCGGAAGGTTGGTTCTGATCGTTCCCCACCTGCTTCATTCGGACCGTACCCCACTTGCCTCATCGGATCATGCCAAACTTGCCCCATCGGATCGTTCCCCACTTGCCTCATCGCAAGAAGGACATTCCTCGAAGTCACCGACCCGTAAGACTGAAACCCCCCTCCATTATTAGTATTTTCAAGTTCTAATTTTTATCAGAGCCTAGTAGCATTAATCAATTAATTATATTTGAGAATCTCTCTTCATATTAATTATCAAGAGACTATTTCAATTTCAATTTAAATAATTCCCTTTTGCGTATTTTTCTTTATATTTTGATCTTTGCAAATAAAGTTATATTTTTGTTGTTTCATATTTAACTAATCTTGAACGATACTCTCGGCCTATTCAAGTAAATTTCGCCTACGATTTATGCACTCTGTCTAATTATTAAGGAATTGAAACCCAACGCCTCAAGTTTGACCTCCTCCTAGTCGGTCGTTAATCGTTGCGAACAGTCCTTCAACGGTTCGCGTTGCAGTAGGTGATTAAGTCACCCACCCCCACATAATATAGGAGTAGTGTACGGTATAGCACTAGTGGTGTACCAACACTAGCACAAAAGCTGGTTTCGTTTCTCTTCTTAAGCCGATATATGTAGGCAATTCCGGTCCGATCCTCTCAACTATGCCTCTTGCTATTAGCAAATATTCGTACACGACGTTAGTTTCCTGGAGTTCTTCGTACACGACCAACGTGATGAAAGAAAACATATTGGGAGAGTACATTCGGAGCTTGTACGGGAAAGTAATTTAGATTATAAACGGAAATCGATGCAAATTATTCCCTTCTAACATTTTTTACTTGTTTTTATGGATTTTTTGTGTAAGTTTCAATACTTTATAAATTAACTCTTTTTGTGTTTAGTCCAAAAATAGATAAAAAAACGAAGTTTTCCTATTTTTAGTAAATATTTCATCATCCAAGTATCCAAGGAAAATTTGAAAACAAATAATGGCTATTTTCTATCGTTTGAAAATATTAATTACTGGCAAGGAACAAAAATTGTTACATCGTGTTTTTTTTTTATTTATCGCATATAATAAAATGTATTAAAAACATTATAGCCCTTTATGGCGATAGTGGTTACATAATCATGTAGATGCGTTTTCTATCGTATATATTCCGTGTCTTTGTTTGCTTGTTTGCCAGAGGAATAATGCAGGTTAATCCGGTCGTACATTTGGCACTTTTGTACGGCCTATCTCTATTTTAGTCTTTTGGGATATTAACCAATACATGAAGGGATTAGTGTATTTTAATCTGTAACTTATTACTCATAACGGGACTTTACATTATCTGGCGATTCTTCTTTAATAAGAAATTTAACTTGAAATCAATCGAGCAATTATTAAGACAATCACAAATTTGTTGATTTTATTTACCTCTTGTTATTGCCGTAATTTAATTTAACATAATTTATCTTTCTCTTTCCAGCTTCATATTATTACCAATCTTTTTATAGCTCTTCTTTTTCTCACTATTCAAAAGTCTTGTCTGAAACAAAATTTTTAAAAAATACAGAAAATAAAAATCCACCCAAAAAAATTTCGTTATAACCACAATTTTCTTTCACTCTAAATCCCAGAAACCTCAATTCGGGCCTCTGTTTTTCTTTAAATCTTAGACCGTGAACAGAAATACTAATAGAAACGTAAATTTCAGAGAAAAGAAAAAGTTCTGAACTCAATTTCAACAATGGGAAGTATTACCTTAGGTAAATTTAAATATTTTTTGCACTTGGCTCCTTCTTGACCTTGAGATGTTCACTTAAAGGAAATAATGTAAATTAAGAGTTGATGATTATTTTTGAGGTATAATTTACATTTATATGTAGTAATAAACAGCCGGAAACATTAAACACCCTTTTAGAGATATTAAGGAGGAGAAATGGTGTAAATATGATTTTGGATATGCACCGACCAGTCTCCCGCAAATGATCCATTCCAAAATTATCATTTTCATCCGAGTAAGATAATTCTTGATCTTCCCTCATTTTGTATCCATCATCATTCCACTAAAGATGTCTAAAAATCCATTCTCTAAAATATACTTGCCCGTTCATTTAGGCATGGAAAGGAATGCCCGTGTAAACATGATCTACTCTAAATGCAGTGTGTTAGTAAATGCATCAAAATCACTTTCATACTCCACTGCACACATAATCTGCAATGGCAATTTGCAATGCCATAAGAGACAAAATAGCGTAGAGGTAGGAATATAAAACTATCTCCTTAAAGGAGTTGCTGATTTACTCGACTTCATTGAACCATTATATGGATTTCTTATACAAGTGCTGATTTTCATCTCACATTCTTTGACATACTCAGGTGTTTAGTCATATTTATTCGCCTTAAGAGACGAGTAGTTGGCATCATTATATTTATTACTTTCCTGATATTGAGATATATCTAAATACTCCGGTAATAAAGTTAAATAAGTGCATGTAATAAAACGTACTAATTTGAATTCCTTCGCACAGTTGTTAAAAGGTAAGAGTAAGTGAGGAATCTAACAAAATGAAAAAAATATATCAAACATATAATTGATAATTTTCAAGAGTAACGAGAAATAATATTACTAAATTTATCACGACTATACACTAACGTGTGTGAGTGTGCCTCTGTAATTGCACACTCCGCATAAACGGAACGTAAAATTACCAAGGTATAGAAGGGTTTAATTTACTAAAATACAGAAGAAAACTGGAGAAGTAGAGAAGGAGACTCTAGTTACCGAAGAAAAATGAACCCACCTCGAGAAGTTAGAACCAGCTGAATAAACATCCTAACTCAGAATCATGCACATGGAATCAGAGAGTCAAACTTAAGAAATTGTGATTTCTCAGGAGAGAATATCAACATTATAAAGTAAGATTGGAAGATCTGTTTAGATAAATACCAAGAGTTTATGAGTATTCAAATTCAGATCTGATAAAACTTTAGCCATAAACACTCGAGATTAACTTTTACGCTCAACAGGGTGGTCCAAAGTTTGCCTTTTTGAGTCCATAAGTTTTGAGACCGTAGTTACTTCTGTCGTCGATTGTCAGTCTTTTAAGAGAGTGAGCTCTTCACATTTGGAATGCCAGGGAAAAATAAATTTAGTTCCTTGATTACACCTTTGAGCCATGTTATGTTAATAATCCCCTGCACAATACAAAAAAACATCAAAGAGCATATATGTTAATAATCCCCTGCAGAATAAAAAAAACATCAAAGAGCATAAAATTTACTGAATCCATCTCAAGTTTGAGCCCCAATTCTTTAAATGAGGTACAAAATTATTGCCGTTATGTTTAATATTTGGTCGAGAGCTTCAAATACATATTTCTTTGCATGTGAACGAAGAATATAATGAGGTTTAATTCTAGGTATAGCATTATGGATAAATAAAGACTTATGTACAAGTCTATCCATTATTCACGCACGTAAAATCTAATGATACTACAAGACAGTTGTATGTACACCATTGAATACATGTGCACAACATAAAAAATAATAGGAAAAAAACAACCTTTTTCCTTCAAGCAAATGCGAAATAAAAAGGGGAAAACGTATTTATACAAAGGATTTTCAGCTACTGAATCGTTGGCACAATTTATTTTATTTTATTCGCTGTTCTTGTTACTTTTTGAATAGACTCGCTACCATTCTTGCTCTTTCAGTAGACTCACTTCCTTTTTTTGTCTCCCTACTTTCTCTTTCAGTATACTCAAAACCCCTTTTTGCTACCATTCTTGCTCTTTGAGAAGACTCGCTTCCTTCATCACTTTTTTACTTGCTCTTTCATAGATTCGCTGCCATACATCGTAATTTTCTTGCTCTTTCAGTAGCCTCGATAACTTTACTCAATATTTGTGTTGCCTTTCAGTAGACACACTGCCATACATCACATTTCTTCTTGCTCTGTCAGTAGATTCGCTCTGCTATACATCGCTATTTTTCTTGTTTTCATTACACTCTCTACAATTCCTCGTTATCTTACTTGCTTCTTCAGTAAAATCACTACCCTTCCTTCCTATCTGACCTGCTTTTTCAGTGGGCTTGCTAATCTTCCTCCAACTATTCTTACACTTTTAGTTGACGTTTATAGTGTTGGTGCCTTTTGAGTAATGTTTAAATTTACAATCATCTCTCCCTAATATCATTCTTTATTTATTGATTGGAAATGGCTCATTGGCATTACAATTGCCTTTATATGTTTTATGGAAAATACCCTTTACAGAAACTTTTACGCTTTTTATGTTGTGTTGAGGGAATTGAAAAGGGTGGCTTAATTATCTCTCACACTTTTGTCATTATTTATAACCACTAATTTTCACCGATTGAACAAAAAGGTGGATACTTTAAAGGTGCTAACAAAAGTTTGAGTATGACAAAAACTGAAATATCAATGCGTAAACTGAAGCTAAAAGTAATTGACAAATGTCAGAGTGAAAAGCTATGTTTAATAGAAATTACCCTGAGAATATATCTGAATTGGTAGAATTGTTAAATTAAACTTTAGGAACTAAAAGCTGTAATACTTATGAGATTAACAACTATATTATTATTATTTCTAAACGAATAAACTTAATAATTTTATTCACTTATTTTAATGGAAAAGATAATATATTTACGAAAGGAAATAAATGAGTGTGAATATTTTCAATCTTCGGAGGAACGCTCAAGATTATATTTCCTAAGGCATGGAAGCACTTTGTTCTATTACATAATGAGGGGAGCTGGAAGTAAAGTTACACAACTATATGACCAAAGTATTAAAGGAACCTGCAGCTAATAGTGGGATACAAACCACGGTGAGTGTAGTATATACCTCTCTATATTCACTAGTGGTTCCTGCCCAATGTCCCAGGTTTCATGCTTACGTCCCGGTTCTGCATAATATACTCGTAGGAGAAAGATCGAGTGAAATTTGAAAGAAGGTAAAGATTTGCAAAGGGTTCTTAGTTAGCCTGGGGATGAGGCTTAGCTCTGTCCATTTGAGGAATATTTTTTTACATTTTATTTTTTTAATTGGTACTGGATATAACTGTCTTACTCTTGTCTTTTTTTCTTTCAAATTTCAATAACCTGGTTATATCTGTTTACTAAGTTTTACTTTTATTATTTATCCCATTTGTTTTTAAATATATATTCGTGATGATCTAAATCACTTTGTAATTACTTAATTAGGTTACAGTTCATGTGTTCAAGTTCAGTTATAATTTCCTTATTTCAGTAGATTGGCTTGGTAATAGGTGGTGAGATTCTACCCTTCCTGATTAGCTAATTCTATGTATTTTCTATGACTTTCTCTACTTTCTTTGCTATTATTTTATTTAGTGGTTTTATATTATCTTTTCTATATTGGTATCTTTGATATTTATTTCCGAAGACTTTGGTATTTGTAATTATATGCACTGATGCTACGTTTAAAAGGATACAGGGGACAGAGAGAATAGCGGGATATTAAAGAGAAATAAAAAATAGGAATAGGTTGCACTGTCGATAAGTAATGCTTTGCGTATTTTTCTTTTTTCCTCTTCGTTATATGCTACTAAGTGTTTTCTCTGCCCTTCTTTTATTTGAATTTTTTCTGTCTTTTTATTTATTTTCCACATTTGCCTAAAATTAAATCTTTTAATGAGATTTTCCTGCATTTGTCTATCTCACGTCTTCATTTACACTTTTTCCACCCTCTTACTCATTATTCGTCCGTAGCAGTTAATATTTCTTTAGAGCTATTAGATCTAGTTGTTTTCTAAATCACTGTATCAGAGAGATTTTTCTGGAATCTCATTTTAAAGCATACTGTCGTTATAATTTTATCATCTATTTTGCTATATACACATAGTAATCTGCCTTTAATGAGCGCAGCCTCTAGCTAAGAAATCTGTATTTTTGGGGTGACTTCATTCCTTTGTCTTCTGGGTATATAAAAGTCATCATGAATTCTAAGAATTATATTACTCTTCATATTTTCACATCTTCTTTTCTTGTATCTGGACTATGAACTTATCAAATCTAACCAGCTTTTCTGGCGCAGGCTCCTCTGCGTCACACCGTCGCTTATCAGGACTCTTCACATGAATTGAGTGGTTTTGTTCCGCACTCACTCGATTTGCTTCTGAGAGCTTCGGCTCACTGTCTACATCAGGATCGCCGAGTAAAGTAGGATAGCTCGGATATGAAGTAAGTATATCTTTTACTGATTTTTAGAGTACAGGAATCGGTAACTATTAGTAGTTCCTTCTTTTAACTATTTACTTTATTAATGAATTTAGTTTTGTACTCGTTAACAAAGATGTGAGCTTCAAAGACCTTCCATTATTTTGTGCAACCGTATCTTTTAACAACTAAGACCAAGATTGTGATCTTTAGGAGCTAAAAGAAAATGACCTTGCACTTTTGAGATGAAAGTTTCTTATATTTTTCACTTTGTTGCGAAACTGTTGAAATTGAATATTTCGGACTATGTTTTCTTAGCCTGTATGTATCTACTCATTTCTTTCATTCCTATAGGAGCAAGACATGATTTGAGTAATGAAATCAACGTATTGGAGGTAAATTGCCTCTTCTTTTATTGGTGCTGAAAGATTGATTTTTTAAATGTGATAATGGAGAGGGATGAGGTAGCTTCTTTGTGGAACTCCCTGTTCAAAGTCAAACTCTGTGCCTCTGTGATAATCTTTTGGCAGTTGGCTCTCCTATACATGTTATAGTCACAAATGATTCGTTCTATGACTAGCTCTACCTGGAGTTTGAGGATTTTATACTGTAACTCTCTCAGCTAAACAATGCCCAATGCCATTTGCACGTCCATAATTACGAGATTAACGTTATTATCCTTTGCCTCACAGTGCCAGTTTTTCTGTTAGTAGAGAAACGTCTGTGTCCGTACCTCTTCTCCTTCTAAATCGATGTTGTCTTGTGTTATATACCTTTTATTCTTCCATTTTTGCACTGAACCTATTGGCTAGATTTTTTCTGATAATTTTTCCCAGCAATTCTAATAAAGAGATCGGTCTTTAGATGAGAGATAGTTATAAAGCTTTTCTCACTTGGAAATTAGTTCACTAGGTTCTTCTATTATTTGGCCTTCAGAGTCTCTGGTAAGATGAAAGACTAGAAATCCGGGACAAAAGTAGTATGAGGCAACGAAACTGATTTCCCTTATACCACGAATTTGAGATCGTGGAAGAAATTTCGAAGGTGGGCGCTGCTATTCAGCCAACTAAATCAACTGAGAACAGGAAAAATAATCGGGATAATATATATACTACACGAGAAAACAATTGCCACTACGACTGGAATCCTGAAGACATAGTGGACGTAATAAAGAGCGGACAGGGCAAGTAAAGTTATTTGATAGAACATGACGAGGACAGGGTTGAGAACGCAATATTACAAGGAAAATTATCGAATCCAAGAACAAAAGGTTGTGCCATAAAAACGCAGTTTCAGTGACTTACCAAAGAAATAATAAAGAGAAAGAAAAGACAAAAGAAAGAAAAACAACTGCAAAAAGAATAAAAATGCAATAATAAACAAACAAGACATTAAAAACAGTGAAACGCAAGAACATAAAGTTTTAGCCAGATCTCCTGGCATGTGTGCAACTCTATGCCAAACTAATGCTTTCTTGCATTTTGCCACTATTTCTTTTTCTACGTACTTTACGCCAACACTTATCTCATCACTTCTCTAATAAGAATCAAGACCATCTTATTACCTTGAGGCAGCTCGAGACAAGCAAAACGTCGACTAATAGGATTATTCAAGTTTTATGAGCGGACGCTCTTGTTCTTCCATCTCAAACAGTTTCACAAGACGTTCCAAACTTCAACCATCCTTTATAAAAACACGAGCAGTTTGAGAAATACGATCAAAGAATGTCGGTCTTATATGTAAGTAAAGGAAGAATTTGGAAAATTTAATTCACTCGGCGATAGAATCTGTAATAATGATAAGTCTAGATGAAAAGTGGGAGGCATTATTTTTAAAACAAAAATTAACTTGTCAAAAAAAAAAAATATATATATATATATACATATATATATCTATATCTATATATATATAATATAATAAAATTTAAGTATACCTGTCTCTTTGTCCATTTATAGGAAGGAAGTTTAGAGAATTTACATGAAAACTAAAATTTATTCTTATGTAAAATATTTTGGGAATATAATAGAAATCGTCCCCCTAATGGAGCTACGAACCCTTTACCATACTTGTCTCGTCTGCTCGACCAAGGAACAGACGTGTAGGAAGCAAAAAGAACCTGTTTGTCCATCCACCACAAGGAAAGGCGAAGAATATTGTTTACCAAGAAGTCTTGTGATGTACCATTGGTTAAATAATAATTTGTGATAAATATAAGAATTTCAACTTGTATCTTACTTATGATGTTTTTACCCAGGAAGAGCCGGTACCTCATTCATTGGATTAAAAGGGAGCCTTAGACGCACTAGGTAGGACAATACGAGACATCAGGGATTGTGAGTCTCCTATGGGAGTTGTCACTCTTTTGCTGTAAGGTAATTTCAGGCTGACACTTCCAAAGATCCCTAAAGGAACCTGGGCAGGTGAAATCCGTGCCAACTTAAAATAATCTTCTTTGTGTAAGAATATTAGAACACTGTCTCTAAAGACAAATATGAGAGCAGAGGTCTTTGGTGATAAGCTATCAGCACAATTTGACATTAACATTCTAAGACTGGGAAATGGCAAATTCCCTCTTGATGATGATGGTGGAATAGAAATTCTCTTGTCTGCATAGTTATTAACACTATTGATAATTTTAAGGCAAATGTTTTAACCAATCTTTAGCAAAATTATAAAAGTACAAATGGCTGTGTAAAAGAGCTATATTTGCTTTGAAGAACAACATTATCTGCAGAATAAATAAACATCTAGTGTTTTCCCTCTTAGGAAGTACACAAATTTACAAGTCAGTTTATACAAATTCGCATTATGCTGAAATAGTTAATTATTCCACATAGTTTCTATTTCTCTAGAACCTCTCTAAAACACCCAGCAGATATAAGAAGGGGTGCAATTTCCTCGTCTCTTTGCGCACAGGCAAAATTCCGACCATCAAATCGATTTCAATAAAGCAAAAAAATATGTAGAAATCAAACAATTGTATTGAGAGGAGAATTACAAAATCAATCACGATTAACAAGGTCGATTATTTTAATTTATCTGGAGGGCATTATAAATTCAACAAATAAATCACGAATAATGATACCAAACTCATCTATAACCTCCCGGAACCAGTCCTTCATGGGGATTGGAAATTAGCCCCCGAAATCACACAGATATTGATGTTTTCTATTTTTTTCCTCTGTTTTCATTTTGTTTGCTCTTTTGTTCCGCTTTATATACTGGATTTGCTTACCTTGCATTTCATTATACAGTTGATAATGGCATTATGCCGAAACTAGCCTGTTTTTTAACTAAATCAGATTAAAATATTACGGTTATTATTATTATTTTTGGCACTGGATATATATCGCGTTAATGTGATATCTTCTAATATATATATATATATATATATATATATATATATATATATATATATATATATATATATATATATATATATTGAGTAAGAAGGACAAAACGAAGAAGGAGGGTACCATCTTTAATTGCAACGTTTCGTGTTATTACAAAACCCATCTTCAGGTGCTAAAAACAAATTACAAATGAGTAATCTAAGCCTGAAAACATAAATAACAGCACAAGTTCAAAGATAAAAACCACAGATCAGAGAAAATCACAAAAATGACGTTAAAAATATAAAATGAACTTTACGTTAATGAATAAACAAAATAGTGAGGTAAAGAACAGCAAAGTAAACGTAATATTACGAAATTAAACAATTGAAATGGAAAAAAATAGAGAATTGTATATAAGCAAGGTAAAACTAAAATATAGACACTGAAACATTGCCTTACATGGGCGGATCACAATGACGAGTGAAAACAGGAAAGAATTCAAAGAATGAATACAGCTTGGTTAAGTTATCAACAGGGGAAAGGATGACGTGTCTTCATTTAAGGTTAGGTGGTTGTATTTAATACAGAGTGATTCTTTAATGCGGAGAGATGAAATAGATTTTGCAAATTTTAAGACAGAAAAATCCTTTAAGGACACGTCTGTTTTACAATCAATAGCATATTTTCTGATGGAAGAAAACTCTTTGTTACTTAATGTAAAAAAGAGTATAGTACGCACTCTTTAGTGGCTTTTTTGTTCTCACATGGGAATTAGCCATATAACTGGTACGAAGAATGTCCATGGCGCGGTTACAAGAGACCCTAAGGCTGCGAATATGAGCCTCTCAGGTGAGGTGTCGGTCGAATACAAGACCAAGGAAACGGTGCGACTCAACCACATCCATGCGCACCCCCTTAAGAAACAAATCTGGGTCGGGGTGAAGCCATGGATGGCGGCAGAAGTGCACCACCTTAGTCTTGGCCAAAGAAAACCGAAACCTGTGCACTTCGGCATAGCGAGAGACGCGGTTTAATGCTTGTTGAAGTCGACGCTCCAGAGTTGAAATCTGGGCTGCACCAAAAGAGATTGAAAGGTCGTCCACGTAGAGCGTAGCGAGAACATCTTCTGGCAGCACGGAGGTGAGGCCGTTGATGCTCAGGGCAAAGAGTGTGACACTGAGGACAATCACCTGCGTGAAACCCTCTTCCTGATCCTTTGGGCCGAGGAGGGCTTCCCCCACCCGTACGCGGAATCGACGATCTCGCAAAAATTTAGATATAAACTTCGGGAGGCGTCCCCTTGCCCCCATCGTGTGCAGAGTCTCCATGATACCGTATCGCCATGCGGTATCATAGGCCTTCTCCAGATCGAAAAACACCGTGGCGTAGTGCTGTCTACGAAGGAAAACCTCGCAGACGGCATTTTCCAGTCGGAGCAGAGCATCCGACGTGGAGTGGAACTTGCGGAAGCCGCACTGTGCGGAAGACAGATGGCCTCCGCTGTCCAGGAAAAAGGATAATCTAACATTTACCAATTTTCCCATCAACTTGCACACACAAGAGGTTAGAGAGATTGGGCGGAAACCGTTTGGAGTAGAATGATCTCTCCCCGGTTTGCGAAAGGCGAGCACAGTAGCGATTCACCAGGAGTCTGGGAGAAGACCTTCCACCCAGGTCCTGTTGAAAAAATCTAACAGAAAGGCAATGCTTTGCTCCCCCAGGTGTCAAAGTATGGCGTACGGGACATCCTCCGGACCATGAGCGGTGTCCGCGCACGAAACGAGAGTGGAACGCAATTCACTCACAGTAAACTTGTCGTTGAAGGGTTCTCCGCCTCTGGAGGTAAAGTCCAGCTGGCGGCCTCCCGCGACATCACGACATACATTGAATGCTGGCGGAGCAGCATCACAGCTAGAGAATGCGTAAAATGTGGTCGCTAAGGATTCCACCGCGGACGCGGGGTCCGAGATTGCGGTCCCATTCTCCTGGAGAACGGGAGGGGGGTCCTGCGAGAACTTGCCCCGAATCCTTTTGACTCGCTTCTACACCTTAGCTAAAAAATTCTTCCCGTTAAGTGAAGACACGTATGCCCGCCAAGAAGACCGGCGGGCGTGCTTCGAAATATATCGGAACCTAGCTTTAGCCCGACGAAATTCAGCGACAGTGAAATCGTTCGGGCGGCGCCTATAGCGCATGTAGGCATAACGCTTCTGTTTGAGATCCGTCTCACACTCGGCCGACCACCATGGGAGTGGTTGGCGTGCAAAACAGCCAAACGTCCTAGGAATAGTAGTCAGGCCCACGGCGATGAGGTTGCCGGAGAAGAACTCAACGGCCTCATCTACCGACCTAAACTCCTCGACTGAGATAGAGAATTCAGTCATTTCCTGAAAGGCAGGCCACCGCGCCCGCGCCAAGCACCACCGAGGTGGTCTCTCAGGCGGCAGTTGCCCTGAAAATGATATTTGAAAGGGAAAGTGATCACTACCATGGAGGTCATCGACCACCCCCAATCAAAATCAGGCTGTGCATCCGAAGAGCACAAAGATAGGTCAAGGCAAGAAAATAAAGCGGTTCTCGGACAGTGATGCGTAAACTCATCCAGGTTTAGGACACCCATCTCAAGCTCTTCGATCAGATCGGGAAGGACTTGTCCCCTGGGATTTATAGAGTAATCCTCCCAAAGAGGATGCCTGACGTTTAGATCTCCAAGTAAGAGATAGGGCCTCGGAAACCGTGCCAGGACGCGGTTGAAGTCCCCCGCGTCGAAGTCAGCTGACGGTGGAATGTACGCAGAAACGATAGTATACCTCCTATCCAGGTGCAGCTGCACAGCCACTGCCTGAAAGGGGGTATCAAGGAAAGAGAAAGGAAGAACGGAGACATCATGCCGGGTGTAAACCGCGCATCCCCCAGCCCGGCCATCCCGCGGTGGTGGGGTCGCAAGACCCTTATACCCCGGGCGGGCAGGCAGGGGGAACGCGCTTAGCATGGTCTCCTGCAAAATATAGCTAACGGGGAACGGGACGAGACGAGCCACCACAGCTCCTTCCAATTGGCCCGGAGTCCACGGCAATTCCATTGAAGGAATATGCCATCCAGGCCTAGCTCGGAGAAGAGGCGGTGGCCCTCCTGGAACTGAAGACCCTCACGGGAATGGCCGTATGCTTTCCGGGGGAAGAACCTTGGGCGCTGTTGGCCGGACAAAGCGCCGAAGGCGCGGTCGCCTTCGAGGACTTATTGGGGGAGGTTGGCTCGCCATGCATGTCTTTTCCTCCCTCCGCCTCGAAACCTTAGGCGGGCGTTGCGGCTTCGGAGGCGGGGGGCCCTCTTTTCAAGGAACCACTGTCTCCGAGCCACTCGATCCACCTCAGGGCGTAAGCGAAGGAGCCGAAGCTCCTTTGTTGCTTTCCTCCTTTCGGGGGACAGCTTTTGGAACCCCGGAAAAAGGCCTAGCGACCATCTTCAGGGGTGTTGCCTCCTGTGAGTCTAACGACTCGGTGGAGGCGCGTGGCCGTTTCGCCTTACGGGAAACGGTCACGCTGGGGGAAGACGGGGGAGCCCTAGTTTTAGCCGGGGCTTGGTATGAACCCTTTTTGCCGCCAGCTTTACCAGAGGAGCGCCCAGGTTGGGTAGAGCCCACAGAAGCGCTCCGAATGGGCACAGAAACAACCGTGCTCGTTGGCCTGGATGGGCTAGGAACAGAGGGTGCCTTTCTAATTATTGAGGCATATGACGTCCCAGACCGAGCCGGACGCGCCAGGACTAAGTGCTTAGCCTTGCGGAATAAGAGTCGATCCTGGGCCTGAACTGCCAGGATTTCTTTCTCAAGGAGATATGCACCACATTGCTTCGAAGAAGCAGGGTGCGATCCGCAATTGACACACTTGGCCACACACGATTTGGACTTATCGTGTGCGACCTTGGAGCAATTTACACAGACTTCGGGTGACCCCGACTTTGCACGTCCACATGAGCGATTCGTATGGCCAAAGCGGTGACATTAATAGCACCGCCGCGGCAGTGGCACGAATGCCTTCATGCGGTAGCAGTACCAACCGGCACGCACCGACTCAGGAAGCTTCTCACAGTCGAACGTGACGAAGAGTGTAGGGGTGGGTCTCGAGGCCCCTCTCTGTTTTCTTATCATACGTTCGAACTTGACCGCCCCATCGTCGGCCAGCTATAGGGTGATGTCCTCAATGGAGTAGTCAACGAGTTTCCTCGCATAAACTATTCCTTTCATAAAGTTCATGGTAGAGTGCGGCGTCACACTCACCGGGGTGCCATGAAGTGTCCGAAGAGCACTTATCTTGGCCACCTAGGCGTGATTCGCCGCTTTCGCCAAAAGGCTCCCGTCCGAGAAACGGGTCACCTTCGGCTCTCTACCAATTGCACTAGCTAATCCTCTCCTCTGATGGTTCATGTTGCCCTCGGACAACATGGTGCCATCAGTGGAGCGAATAAAAGGGGAAGTGTTTGAAGCCAGCGGGCTCGAAAACGCCAGGTAACCTCTGAATGAGGGGCCCCGATGTCATCGAGGCTCCGCCCTGTGCACTTTTGGTCTTTGTCATGGTCAGGAGCTCCGTACCCGGAGGGGACAGAGGGGCCGTATGTGCCGATCTTGGCTTGGTCGCTTGCCAAAGTGGCAGCAGACCCATCCGTCGCCGTAGCCCCC
The DNA here is from genome assembly GCA_963969495.1 of Ceratothoa steindachneri. Taxonomy (NCBI): domain Eukaryota; kingdom Metazoa; phylum Arthropoda; class Malacostraca; order Isopoda; family Cymothoidae; genus Ceratothoa; species Ceratothoa steindachneri. The sequence continues at coordinate 141,090,420 of OZ018330.1, read as the reverse complement.
GCGGATGGAGAGGAGCCTCGAGTCTTTTTAGTCTTTCTTGTCTTCTTTTTATTTTTAGGAAAGGAGGGTGGAGAATGAACCCGCCTCTCACCTCCGCCGGTAGAAGCCCCTAGGAAAGATGGACCAGCCTCAGCCAGGTCCTTCTCCGAAATGGAGAAGGTCCTGGTCGTCGCAGGGGCACCATCCGGAGGAGATCCCTCCCCTCCTTGTACTGCCTCAGAATGCCCAGCCGTTTGAGGAGGACCTTGCATAGGGGCGGATTCGGGTTCGGTATTTGGCGCCGAGCTCGGATTCTTCCCCATGGAAGACCCTACCGTCTGAGGCTGGGTTTCCTCAAGGACCATGTATATCACAGGATGGGCCTCCAGTTGGCCATCCCCTCCCAGGACATCGCAGGTCCCCTTGGCAGTGTCGCCAGTCTTGTGTAGGGAGGCACAGGCCTTGACCCCGGCAAGGTTTAAAATTCTTGCCAGCATGTCTTTTGAGGGAAGCGACCGAAGGGGCCTGGCTTCCCTCTCCCCCCTAAGGGGTTTTTTCCTCCTGGGCCGATAACACGAAGGGAGGTTGGCAATGGGCTGCCTGCTGGCTTTCTTTGCAGTCCCCTTGGAAAGAAAAGAGGGGACTGCTGCTGGAAAAGGGGAGGTGCCCCAAAGCACCTCCAGAGAAGGGGGTGAGGGGGAGTCCCCTGCACCCGTAGGCGAAGGAGAAGAGTAAGCCTCCTCTCCGGTTAGAGAAATATGGAGGGTCCCCTGCGCAAGCAAAGGGGGGGGACCTCCATTTTTTTGCTGGAGCTTCCCGAGGGCGGCTCCGTCGCTGTTTCAGGGGAAGTTGAGGGTTGTTTTTTGTTTTTTTTCATACATGGGCATGGTGACCCTCTTTTTTATACGGGACGCAATAGCTCATCACGTCTTGCAGTTGCCCGCACTGCAAGAGGTGCTTACACTCCTGGCAGAGCCAGGCGCCGCCATTTCGGACCACCCCTCCCGCCTGGTGACCTGGCAGTCCATCGGCATGGCGGCTTCACCTTAGACACGGCGTAAAAATGGATAGAATGTGAAGAGGAGAGGAAAAGGGATGTGAGGACGGTATGGGTGGCGATGAAGCAGGTTGTTAAAAAAATCCATCCCGAACCGGAGCTCAGGGGTTAGGAAACATTGTCCCCTCTCCCCTCAGCCTCGATCCAGGACGGTTGACTTGAGAAGAAGGTCAGCATCTACCCTGTGAAATTAGAGGCTAACCATTGAAAGTTGTGGGAGAGGTTGTATGAAAAGCGATGAAGTAGGGGAGAAATATAGGCTATCTGAAGGAAGGAAGAGTGGCTAAGCTAGGGCCGGACGGAGCGGTGGATCCCGTCAGCACTGCAGCCAGGAGGGCAAATCGCCGCGCCCCTTACGGGGCTCTGTCGGAATAGCTAGTTTCGGCGCTTTGTTGAATGAAAATGCGACTATATTTGATATGTATTTATTAAATATTATTCACACTACCAATTATGAAAGACTATGCAATACGGCTTGCAATGAAATTATTAGAGTTTTATATAATATTTGCAAAGTTAAAATCTCTCTTATGGTCAAAGATTTGCATGTAAATGAAAAGACTGGAAGAAAGGCACGTCTTTTGATTTCATGGCTTTGTTCTTTAAGCATCTTAGTAAATAAAATGAGCAGATTCACCACTGTCCGATTATTCACTCCGGAGTCGTGGTTTCTGCTATGAAATCTACTCCACGATTTTTTTTAGCGTAATCTCCTATTGAAATGCTATCTTGATGTTATTGTTAGAGTTAAGATTTTAAGGAGGATGGAGAGAGAGCATAAATTAGGATTATGCATTTTTCGAATTCGTCAGTTATTTTATAGCTAAAAGAAAATAAAAACTGGTTCTGGGATGTTTAGGCTCAATAAAATTGCAAATTACGGAAGTCTTAAGGGAAGTTTCAAGAAGTGTATGTATTTAAAACTGTTAGCTTACAGTAAATCAGCAAAGAACCCGATTGAATATAACATGGAGAAACATTAAAAAACAATAAAAAATTCTCATGCCCCCATTCCACTATGAATTGTATGAATTTGAGGGAAGGATGTGGAGCGTTCAATTGGAGGAAAAATGCAACAAAAGCATTTTTGTTTGCATTAGAAAGTCTGGCTTATAAATATCCTCTCCTGACTGTAAGAAGGGCTTTTCCGAATGCGTGTTGAAGAGCTTAGTTGAATAAAACATTACTATTTTCACTATATATATATATATATATATATATATATATATATATATATATATATATATATATATATAGAGAGAGAGAGAGAGAGAGAGAGAGAGAGAGAGAGAGGTAGAGAGAGAGTGCCGAATCAAACTTCAAGCAGAAGGGTACGATATTATTCTTTCTGCAACGCTTTGGGCATTAAGTAGACGAAAAGAATAATGGTTATACGTTGTGAGTTTTATTTTATGAAGGTAGATTTTTCCTGCTTCAAAAGGATCAACGAACATACATCCGAACAGAATATCCGAGACATAAATGAGAGAAATTAGTAGAGAATCTCAACATTCGCGAAAGACTAGGTGACACAAACCATATTATAATTCGATTAGATCTAAATATTGTTAAAATGTATTTAAAGGCCCAAAGAATTGAATATTGGTAAAACAACCCCCAAAAATGCTAAGGAAAATATTACGTGAAAGAATGAAAGCTTGAGAAGGAAAATGGGAAATATAGAAACGGAAAGATAGGGCAAACCATTTTACCCGTTATATGAAAATGAATAAAGGAGTTGGATTTGAACCCGTGTCATCAAGCACTCATCGCTTATGTGACCACGACGCTGATCGCCAGAGCTACCATCCTCAACCTCCCAAAAAGTTGATTCAAGAAACGTTTTGAACAACGAAGTGTAGGTTTTTATCCAGTGAGAGACGAGACAAGTGTTTTTCTAGTAGGAAGGGGCACGGGCTTTTTTGTTTGTAATAATTGAAAATCACATGACACGTGATATACATATGTATTTAAAGGCAAATAGAAATAAAAATTGGCAACACAACCCAGAAAAACGCTAAGGAGAATATTACGTGAACCAATAAAAGCTTAAGAAGGAATAGTTTTCCCTATTTTTCCGTTTCTATATCTCCCATTATCCACTGTGTAACACGATTTTTGTCTTTGCGTAGCAACTGTTATTTTCTATTTGCTTGTCTCTAGAATACATTAAAAAAACACTGATTTATTTAAAACTTTGCTTTTCTGTCCAGGATAATGATATATATATGAAAGTTACCTATTCCCTCTGGAAGAACTGGCGAACTTTCATTTGCATAAGGAAGAAACAAAATGACATGCTAAAAAATTCCATTCATTAATTCTAGAATTAAATAAGTGAGACAATTAAAATATTATAAATGAGTAGTTTTCCGTGATTCACGCTTATACTGTAAATTAATTTCATGAATCAGCCCCAAAATATAGTCTCTCATTAGATTTTCACTATACCATCCTTGATAATGGCGTTCAAAGTCCAGTAGATCCTGGTGAAAGCGCTCGCCATGCTCCTCAAAGAACGCTCCCATATACTCCTTAAATTTATCAAGATGAGCGTCAAAAATATCGACTTTCAGGGACATCCTCAACCCATCTTGCCGTAGATTCTCATCAGGTTCTCAACAAGCTCTACATAGTTTTCGGATTTGTGATTACCTAGGAAGCCCAGAACCACTGCGACAAAACTGTCCCACGCTGCTTTTTCCATATTATTGAGATTCTCGGGAAACTCCTGTACTCCATGGACCGACGAAGACTTCGGCTTCCACTTTTGCCGCAGATAGCTTAGGAAATAAATTTTGGAGACATAAAAGCTGCAGACTCCTTATCTAGGGCTCTGAAGAATTGATTCATAAGGCCCAATTTTAAGTGCAGAGAAGGAAACGGTACTTTTCAGGGCTCCAACAAAGGCTCCCATATGACATTCTCTCTCCCCACACTAAACTAGGTCCGTTTTGGCCCATCCTGCTGGTGGTAATGTGCCACGGTGTCCCTGCTATCACAAAGGAAAAAAATAACAAGGAAACTTTTCTAAGTTCGCATAGGTTTCTCTCCTAAGTTGCACCTGTGTAATCTCGATCAATGACTTCATCCTCTTCTGAACTGATTTTCCTTTCTAAGAACTGCTGCTCTCTTTTTGGAGGCGTGGGGAATGGGAGCTTATAACTGCTTGGCACTGGCGCAATAGATGACTGAAGGTCAGGATACATGATAACAGGCGCATTTTTGCCTCGTAACGTTTGGAAAGGTTCACCATGCAGAAGAAACAAGTGCTTGAGTGGTAATTTGGTTCCCTACAAATCCATGAGATTGCGAAATTCATAGCTCTTTTTTCTCCTCTGTACCACCTTGTAAAATATCAAAATGAAAACATAAGTATAAATATACAAATTCTTTTCACTTAGTTTTATTAAATCTCCGACTGGCATGCCTAAATATGCCTTGTAGGCCTTACACATTTTAGCAGATCTCTCTACAGAGTACCTTTTTGCTGTTATTTCAATAAATTCGCCGCAGACATAAAAAAATGCATCTGTCGGATGCTTACAACCTCTTGATGCCATGTGTGATGAATGCTTCTATCAATGATGAATGATGATGGCTGCGCTGTGATGGCTAGAGTTAAACTGCTCTGTTAGGAAACACATTCTTCGTATTTATACAGTCATCTACATTGCCAGAATGTTCTACACATTATTCAAATATATAAAAAATTCTCGAAAGCTCTAGAAAGTTCTACAATTTATTTTCACCATATTAGAGCTGAATATATGGGTCATATGAAACAAGTGACATTGCTGTCCAGTTCGAAATAATATAAGGTAAATAGTAGGTATTGCTATTACTACTGTATTACTTTTTCTATAACTTTTTAAATACAGAATATCATGTTCATACCATAACTGGAAAAGAACATAACCCTTAAATCTTTTAATATATTTTTACTATTTGCATCAAAGTAATGTTATTTACCACAAATGGGCTAATTTAAAAATTCAATGTCCTAGCCACAAAAGCAAAGTTTTTGGATTAAAATTGACTTTTTTATTTAATAGAGCCACAAACAATTGAGAAATAACACTTTTAACCCAAGGACAAAACAAAAGTGAAATTTTGTTACACAGTAACACCATCAAACATTTATCAGGTACTATAGATGACCTTACATTATAGATATGTAAATGATCGTTACCAAGTTAAATAGTACATCAGGCTCTTTTAGGGTGCCAAGGGTGTGCTAATTCTCGAACGGGAACACGCAGTGAATACATAAAATAAACGTTTTACGAAGGTTTCTACCCACGAAAATAAAAATTACACCTAAAATGCATGACAATAAATTTTGATAGTGACACCCTTTCAAATATTTTCCAGATCCAAAGATGAGATTATTTTTTGTATTAAAAGGTTTAAATAAAATATCCAAAGTTATGGGGGCCGATAAAATATAAGTGATCAACCTTAAAGAATTAGTAAGCGAATTATCCAATCCGTTTTGCTCAATTTTAAAAAAGCCTATTAGCGATGGAAGAGTTCCTAGGTAGCATGAAGAAGCAAAGCTAACGCAAATTTACATTTAAAGGGATATACTTTGAATCAGAAATTTTTTGCACCATTTATTACCTTTAAATTGGTCTTTGATACAGTCCTAGACTTCCTATTAGTGATAGGATTGTCAGAATGCGAAGATAAATAACTCAAAATTGACACAGCACTACTTTCAATACGGTCACTTATTCTCAAGTACGAGTAATTAGCATAGTTATTTTTTACGAAATCGCCACAATGATTGACAAAGTTAAAACTATAGAGGTAGTTTATCTTGATTTTCAAAAGGCTTTTGACATCATTCGATATAAAAGGTTCGTGCTAAAGCTCAAAGCTTACGGGATCAGGGAAAGCGAGCTAAAAAGAGAGTTGTTTTCAATAGTAAGCTAAGTTGACACGGGCAAGGACTTTCATTTAAATGTTCTAATCTCCAATGATCCAAAACTTTTGAAAACAGAGCAGTGTAGCATCTCGTGGGGGAAATAGAGTTCAAAAATAAAGAGTTATACATATGCGTTTAAGCGAAATATATAAATCTCCCATTATATAACTTATATAACGCGATTGTAATAGCTTTTTAAAAGCATGTGGTACAATTTTGGACTCCATACAGGAATAATGACATCGTAATATTCGAATGGATCCAGCGTAGAATGTCGAAATATTTTCTTTAACGTTGAAAGGATTGTATGTAGAAACCCTGAGATATCGCAATTTACTTTCACAGGAAGTTTGGCATCGGCGCAGTGAACTTATGGAAGTCTGCAAAATGCTAAATGGGTTTAATAATATAAATTATTTCTCAATATTTGAGTTATGTGTATACTTGAGAGACAGAAAAATCGGAAACAAGAGACTTGAGATTACGATAGCTCTAAATTTATTTTCCTATAAAATAACGCAGTAAACATGTTTAAGAATATGATGATAAATTTACCTCTGATTCAATACTTTGCTTCGATTTTGAACTAGCCTCGAGTGGAACTTAGCGTATTGCTTGATCGTAATTCTGTAACCTTTCAAAAGTTTCTTGAGCTGACAAATTTTTCTTCTTCCCAGGGTTGTATTAACATAAAAAATGTAGAAATTCTGGTTATACAAACAAGAAACAATTACCGTCTTTGCAAAATGTTCATTACTCAGGAAATCTTAGATTATGCAATATAGCTACATCCAATACAGTAAAAAACTAAAAATTCGCCAGTCATTTCTCAACGAATTGATGTCATAAAGAAATCATCCCCCATCTCTCTTTCCTCTACATGCTATCCCTTACCGTGTATATTTCATTCTATTATAGCCATGATAGCCGCCTGGCATAAAAATGGCACGATTAGTTGAACCCCCTTCTTTTATTAGGTATAATACGTGACGTTGTAAGACAGAGAAATACTTCTTTGCTTCTAAAAGGGCTTTAATAGGGAGACCCCAGTCGTCAGTGACGTATTGGCATCCTAAAATATCGCTTTAGGATAAAGAGTAGTGGAGTTTAGGTGTGTATTAACATCCTCAGTAGAGTCCTTTCAGTTCATTTGTACACTTTATTGTATTGGAGAAAAAGGAGAAAAGGACTAGATGAATTTTATTTTTAAATGACAGAGATAGAACTATGTCATTATCGGAAAACGATGACGATGGGAAATGTTAGGGACTGCATGCGATAGTTAAAAGGATAAGAAGGCTTCCCAAGGCTTCGAGTGCAAGGAACTTGAAAGATATGTATTTCTGAAATATTGGGGCGCTCAAAGATTTGATACATATTGCAGATTTTTTCATTTTGGCTCGTAAATTTTGCGAATATTCTTCAAGAGAAGTATTTTGAGCGCTTTTTTCTGGAATAAGTTAATTAAAAATTAGACGTACATTTAAAATAGTTAAATATTACGTAAATTGGGCTGGTATATAATTGGAATGAAGATATTTGTTGATTTCAAAAACTTATAATCTTGTTATCTTCGAAAGACTGTGAGGTAGGATGCCAATATCTCCTTGTAAATCAAACAAATCTCCGAGAGACAACTTTGATGCTAACTTATTCTAGAAATAAATTTGGTCCGGATCTCCATCAACCTTATCCTTTTAAGAAATTGCAGTGCTTTTGACAAAAAAAGGGCTGGGGTTTCATTTGTTGTAGGTCCGGGTGAGATTGCAGTAAGGCTAGATTCTTTGTTGAGACTGATTAATCTGGTAACTGAAAAGCGGTGCTTTCTCCCAGCCGTAGTACTTGCAGTTAAGCATCTTTTGCCACGGACTCTCGGGCACATTTCTGCAGCTTAATACCTTCCTTGCACCAGGGTTCACAGGAAATGCGACTTTATATCTATCACTATTTTATCTTTGACTTCATTCGCAACTTTTATTTCGGCTTTCTCCTTCTTGCCCTGTGAGCGGCAAGGGGGTACCCTGTTGATAATACTGCACCTGGTTCCTTGAAGTGCTAGATGTACTCCCGGCTAGAGTGCGTATAAGTAAAGTCTGAGACACTGAGTAGATTACACTCTACGACAGGGCCCAGGAAAGCTGGTGTGTTTCCTATGTACCTCAATAGACACTTTTTTATAAGACTAGGCTACCTGGATTCTAATATCTAGACTAAAGAACCTGAACTTCTACCTCTATAGCCAACTTCCTTTAACTCGTGCAGGATGCGGAAGACCAAGCATGAGGCGCCCTGGGCATTTAGAGACGAATAATGGAAAGAATAGTTTTGCCGTAATAATTCCTACCCTGCGCAGATAGACTGATGACCTCCTATTTGGCGTTTTGGCGGCATAATGTTGCACTGTCTATGATATCGGCCTTTCCTGTCTTGTTGGCAGCCAGGACAACTTAAAGCCGAATTGTCGAAGACATGTTAACTCAGGGTCCCTTAGTACCGCACGACCTCTAAAGGCAAGCCTATGCGTGCCTCCACCTCGTCGTTAGATTGAAAAGAGGCAAGTTCTCGAAAGACGTTGTGAAGTCATCCTGGAAGGTTTAAAAGTGTCACCCATACCCTAGAAGAAAGGTAGCATCGAGGGAGTTTAGCCTCTCTTTCTTGTGTCTATGGCTGAAAGGGGCGCCTTGGAATGACAGGACATTACAAAGGACGAGGGATACCTCACTTCTCAGCATCTTCGCCAGCCAAATATTTTGAGGCAAGAGGAAGAGAAGACTCATAGGCCGAGCCAAACCTTATACAGTACCTTCTTCGGTACCAGGAAAGGACGAAGGAGGGCAAAATTGATCAAAATTCACAGCCAAAATGATGTCTCTATTTCCATTTTTGCTTTAAATACACTATTTTAGCCAGTAACAGTGCAACTGTACCTGCATAGGATGTATGTAAGTGGAAGGACATATAATTTTTAGTCATATGCACGCGACTCTATAAGTAAGTATGTCGGTCCATAGGTCGGTCGCTCGGATCGTAACCATTTTACTTTCCATTGAGTCTTTCGGGAAACAACATCGTAACTATTCGGTAAATTCTAACGATATTTGAAACCCTCATGATGTTTTACTTCATCTTTCGAATGATATAACTGCGAAGGTCTTCGTAAGTTTACTCCGGGAATTATTTAAAGTTTTGAAGGTCTTAATGGCATAAAGTCATAAGTTAGAATAATTGAAAGCACGTGATTTAGTTCTGCTGACCTTGTTTCTTTTACTTTTCTGTAATTTCGGTTTTCTCTTGTTTTGTTTTTTCATTTTTCTTCTTTGACTTGTGGTCGATTCAGGAGCGGCGTACCTCATCAACCTTTACAAACGAGGCTGATGTCCCCGAATGCGCACGGGTAGTATCATGGTCGCAGAATTATAGTTCGAATTGTACTTTCGGCGGCGTCTGTAAGGTTACCCCTTTTTTTCCATGTGACTCCGTTCCACTTAATTTCGTGGGAGTGTTGTAAAATAGTTCACTATCGCATTTAAACTAATTACAGACAAAATGAGCAGTCATATGTCTAACCTCACTAACTGGCCTTCACCTGCCTTAAATTTAACCAGAAGGGCACTACTGTACCTGCATGTAGGTACTTGCATATACTACAACTGTCCCGAAAATACATTTATTAGTGTTTTATGTACAGCATGCCCTCATTGGTTAATATTATTAATTTATAGGGTTTTTGTTTCGTATTCCTCAAAAGCCCGAACAAATAATAACACCAAGACTCCATACTTACCCAATATTTACAAATAAATAGATGAAATATTTCTTTTCGAATCATAATAAGCAAGGGAATGTATTCTACCAAATGAAACTAATCCCTTTGGACTTGAAAAGAACATATATAAAATAATTCGTGTGTGTCAGTTATTAAAGAGCAAACTTTGCTAAATCAAGGACACGTTATGTCCTTTGAAGTGAATAATTCTCCAGCCTGAGACAACAAAATCTATAATTTAAAAATCTTGAATATTACAAACTATAATATTGTTTCATTGTATATCTCAAAGGGGGGCTGAGCTCGATGTGATGAAATTCCGCAATGTCGTGACACTGTTAACGATGCCTTTTCTCATTCTAGTGTATTTGATTAATAGGTACATCGAGGCCGACCTGATCATAAAGCTGGATTCGGTGTCATAGATATGGATGAAATCACTTCTTGTTGTCCGAGAACCGATTCCTTTTTTGGGTTGGCTCGATTTATATCTGTGCTCTCAGTACACCTAGCATGAATTGGAATTGTAGGTGGTCGATGAGTCTCATAGTGGTCGTCACATTCCCGTCTAAATATCTTTTGCTGGACAGCTGATGCCTAAAAAGCCACGTAGATGGTGCTTCAAGTAGGTAAGGTGGTCTGCATTACAGCCAAAGCTTAATCTCTCTAACTTGGTAAAGGACTTTGCTTTTTCTGTCTGCTTTCTTGGTCGTAGACCTTGCGTAAGTCGTCCCTTGGAAAGAAATAATATGCATAGCCGCGTGTGAATTTTTTCAAGAGAGGACTAAATTCCGCAATGTATCGAAGCATGTTTGCTGTTTTTATTGGGGCTATACGTTTTTTCACTTAACCAGGTGACCGATATTGCAGAGATATTTATGCGTGTAAATTGATTGAGAGAATTCTCACAGGAACCCAATCTTATCCTCAACGAGAACGGGACTGTTATCTCACCCCTGCATCCGTATTTCGCTACCACATTCTCCATATTCTCCTTTAAAATTTAAAACACGTTGTGAGCTCTTTGAAGGCTGCCAACCAGACTTTACCCCAGATATGGGAAATCCCTTAAAGACAAGATTATATTGAGCGAAATGGTATCCGCCATCGCATCTTTTGCGGATAATGCCTCAGATCAGGATGATATCCTGCCTGCCATGTTTCGACACATGGTAGAGCGAGGCTGGTATTTATCTCTTAACGTTCTTCCATATGTTCATACGGAGGACATCTTCCTGTATTACTTTCAAATGGCTACCGTGCTACCTTTCTTGTTGCACACGCCATGTCATGCGGTACTCTACCAGAGTAAACGGATAGACACCAATCCGGAGAGAAGGTTGGCTTCCACTCTTCTCCCAGATTGTTTCAAGATGACATTGCGAATTCAGATACCCCCTGGGTAAGGGAGATTATCGTCTAAAAGAGTGCACTGAAGTTCAACCAAGGCACTGGTATCTTTGCTTTTCCTTATTTTAAGGTTCTGTGACACCACAGCCGCTGCGAGTCGAGAGTATTTTAAGATTGTCTTTTCTTCGGCTCCAGGATATCTATGTACTGCGAGAAATCACAACTCTGAAAAGTGAGCCAAATAGTCTGTAAATATCGAGCGATCAGACAAGCACTCTGCTGCCCCCCATTTTGACATAATAAGAATCAGGTAAGCTATTTGAATTTGATTGCAATAAAGATGGGAGACGGCCAACCGGAATCTAAAGTTGCGTGCTATTGCGCTTTGACATTTCCCGTTGACGTACCTACAAATGCACATCCGGCCTTACGTCGTTACCTGTCACCTCTGAATCAGGCTCATAAAACAGTTACAACACTAAATAAAGGAGTGCTTCTCTGATTCATCTTTAAGTAAGCCTATGGTCATTAAACCGATCCGGCGCATTTTTCGAATGTTTAAGGCAAAGGAGCTTTTCTCGCGTTACCTGTCCCGTTATCAGGAGGAGCAGGGGTATTCGGGACAAGATTCTAGACTCTCGATTTTAGATTAGGAGGTTTTATGGAAGAGTCAAGCCTGCTCCATTTTATATATTTAGGAGTGGGCTGGATGTGTGTATGAGCCCATCGGGGAGCTTTTCTTCCTCCGGCACCTTTTCCAGCATTTCAATATTATAGTATGATTTAGTTTTATGTTGTTATTGGTTAATCGTTTCATTTATAATCTCAGTTTTTGTATTTAATAATAGCAAGACATTATTTTTGGCAGCTATGCCCTTGATGCTCATCTGCCGTAATATCATTGATAAAAAATGAATCCAGTTGAAGAGAGTAAACTAGTTTTAACGAGAGCCGTTCCTTGTTGATGGTCTAGATTAAGGCTGGAAATTCGAACAGAACGATTGAATTTCGATTGAGATAAATCTTTCGTGAAGGCAATAGAATGACCATTATTAGAAACGTGAAAGAGCCGACGGCTTCTAAGTGCAAATGAAGCATTAAGATCGGTGTTTGGAAATTCCGTGACGTTTAAGGGGGGGATAGAAAAATATTCCGTCGAACAAGCCTAAAGTTTCACTTTTCCAGCATGTGTTATTAAAACGTCTTGTCCATTGTGTGCAGCTGTGTCGAGATTGAAGTGAAAAGAATTGAGATATCTTGTCTCCTGCGCGCGGGCAATACTAAGTCCGAAGTCGTCAAGCGGCTCAATATCAGCCGCATTCCCGTTGACAGACCGCGGAAAGGCTCAAGAACAGTGACAAATTCAAAGATCGACCTCGTTTAGGCATACCTCAAGTTGTCCACTATTTGGCTGTTAGAAACGCTTTCGAAAGGGCTCTTACGCTCAAAAATGACAGTGCTCACAAAACTAAGAATATTTAGGTAGCCACAGTCTCCAAGGCCGTGAAAGAGCTACAAAGAGCTACAAGGAAAATAAGTACCCTAGGAGACCTTACGGTCCATTCAAATAGAGAAGGTGACAACAGCTTGAGGTGCATGGAAAGGCCTCTGTTCACCTACCGTATGCGGGAATAACGTTGGAAGAGCTACCGTCACCTTCTCAAAGACTTGATAAGTCATAGCAATCAAATCTTCATTCTTTTTCTGATGAAAAACCTTCTCGGTCGGTACGGTCATCAAGAAGCCAATAGACCGCATGGAAAGCTTAGATGAAGACGTCTCCGAGGTCCGCTACTGTTCCATTACCAAGCACCCAGCCTCCGTGATGAAGCTCGGCGTCATATCTTGGAATGATTAAAAGATTCCGCTGAGGTAATTCGTCACCTGTTACGGGCACACAGCCGACAATTACATGAACATCTTGACCTCGAAAGTGATCAAGAAAATGGCGGACTACATCTTCAGCAGTACGGTGCACCAGCCCACACCACAAATACCGTTCATCGAGGTTAGGTTCGAATATGAACTTCTGGTCGAAAGACCTCAACTTCCTCGACTACATCGTGTGGAGGTATGTCGATATCAAGACCAGAACTGTCTGCCACAATAACGTTAACTAGTTGAATTCCTCTATCAACCGCGTGTGGGCCAGTATGCAGGACTCACTCCGCAACATGCGCGTGACCCTGAGGTCTCGCCTGTATTGTGTGCTCACCGCTGATGACGGCCACATTGTTTAGTATTACAATTTAAACACATTTAAATTTTTAAACAATAAAAAATGTCTAACAACTGCATCAAAACTCTCATTGTGTCCTATATATAGAGCGTCTTAACGAGTGCAACAAAACTTTTGGAATTCCCGGGTAAATACTATGCATGCACATTTTTCAATCCGGATTCTTCAGAAGGTCAAAAAGTATACGGTGCACGAAAAGTCACAAGCTATTGCCAACAGGTTTTAGCGCGCGGATGCTTGAGCCAATGTCTCTGAAAGGATCTACCCCAGTCCCTAAAACCTAGTTAGTGACACCTGAATGGACTCAACATTGAGAGATTAGAAGAAATTATAACCTAAGCAAGAAAAATTCAAGAAGTTGTAATCTCGCGAAGAATAAAACATTTAAATTATTCCATTTACGCTTTAGTGTACTTCAACAATTACCGAATTCTCATAAATAAACCTATTAATTTTACGTGTGCTTAAAACTCTAGGTTCAATAGAAAACTGGAGTCAAACTAATTCTCCCCTGATAAACACTTGTCAGGACTTTAAAATGAAGGCAACTACAGACTAGCCTTGGGAAGAATTGCTTTCTATCATAGCTAAATTTAAGAAATATTAGATATGGTCATTCTTTCGATGGAGCCCGAATATGTGACAGATCACTCTTATGGAGGTTGTCATATCTTTTATCGACTAATCATTTGAACCACACGTTAAAATAAAGGTTTCTACTGAGATGTACATCAGACTGCAAACAAAGAGTCTAAACTTTGCATTATAAAGGCAAGCAGAAGGCGTAATTCCTCGCATTTGCTCTATAGCTGTTTTGCATACGACACGCGTGGTGCCTGACTAGAGATAGAATACTTTTTTTTCGAAAAGGAAGAAAACAATGCTAAGCGGCAGGTAGTTGCTGCAATATTTGCCCATCACATCTTGAAAGATACCCAACAGCATATTCAAATCAAATAAAGGTAAAAATGACAATCGCTGGTCAGCTTGAAAGCACCAGGTGCCCATCCGCGTTTAGGAGGAATGTGTTTTGTTTTTTATAGCAGTAAGGGATCGCAGAACACTGTATAAACCAGCAAGAAGGTTACCTTTTCTGCGTCAGAGATATGTTTATATGAATGCACAATTACTCTATCGGTATGGTTCGAAACGACTAATATATTGGGTATGTTGTGATGTAAACAATGGGCGGGGAAATGATAGCGGTTTTCTTGATAACGTGTGCGTGAGTTACCGATCCCAGGAGTCATAGGTACAGCGCTAGCCCAATGGATGCCCAATTTCTCGCTAGGATTAAATCTGACTCATCGATGCCGGAAATGTAAGGATGTATTAATTAGATTAGTGAGAGCTCGTCAATGGTAAGGAACGAATCCATGCAAGGCAAAGAAATAGCCATACAAGTACATTTTGTCGGGGCGATGGGGGGCTTTTTGCTTAAATGCATCAGGATTTGAGGGAGGAGAGGAGGATCTAGGTATAAATACATGAAGTAGGTCTTTTTTTGAGGGGGGTGGGTGCTTTTTGATTAAGTTAATCAGAGTTTGAGAGAGAGGAGTTACAAGAAGTTACAAATAATCTCAGTACTTCAAAAGGTTTTACAACCCATACCGAGGAGGTACCGTTAAAAGTTATCGGGGATTCACACTAGTACTTATACTAGTATGTGCAGCACCTTGTCTAACCGACTTTTGAACTGCTCAACTGAGTAACTGTTTACAACATCCTTTTGTAGTCTGCTCCAAGTCTTGCAGATTTTATAAGTGACAAAGCCACCAAACTTGTCACAAAAGTACCGAAGGGTATTGAGCTGCCTATAGTCAATGTTATCAAATCCTTGAAGTATTTTGAAAACCTCTATTAACTTTCTTCGAAATCTCCTAGTTTCCATAGAAAAGAGCTCCAAAGCCCTCAGACGCCTCTGCTAGCCCATGTGTCTAATGGCGAGAATAAGTTTGGTTACTCGTGTCTGAACTCGTTCCAGTCTCTTTATCCTCAAGTTCGGCGACCAGTACTGAACGGTGTGGTCCAGTTGGGGACGAACTAGAGAATTGTAAATTGACAGGACTATTTCTTTCTTCCGGTAACGAAAATGACTTCTGATGTAACCTAATAACCTTCGTGCTTGCTTTTCTACTTCAATACTCTGTTTTGAGGACTTTAGGTCGCTACTAATCAAAACACCAAAATCTATTTTCAATTTTTCTACTTACTATTTCATGACCCAGAAAAGAATAGTCTAACCTCTGGTTTGCATGCCCATATGCATAATCCTGCACTTATCCAGATTAAGTGACATCAGTCACTTCTCAGACCAGTCTCTCACTTTCTCTAATTCTGACCAAAAAGTTTCTACACTTTCAGGCGCTACGACATTTGCTCCCAACATAGTGTCATCGACAAACTTAGCTATGTGGCTCACATTTACAACATATATATCATGAATATCGAGTGATAAATAGACCTGTTACTAATTCTTTTTATTGGGACTGTGGTGTTTATTAGGTGAAATAGATTTTATGGAGAAGAAGCTGACTGAGGGATAATTAAATGACAAGTGGTTATGATAGGTGTTATAGTGAGAGGTGAAAGAAAAGAAGTATAAAATAATCGTCATCGAAATTATTGTTTGTGTAAAACGACTCCAATCAAACCAAACATTTTAAGTCATCTGCTTCTCCCTAGTCTTGTTACAATGAAGGTAAAAGGATTTATTTGAATGCATATGGTTGGGACGTTCTGCTCAACAATGAATCCTGACCAGAAGATACACTACACCACACAATATATCATGCCTAAGAATTATCAATATAGAGTAGAAAAAATGATGTTGTTTTTGTATAGGATGTAAATGGATAGGGAGTTTTTATTGGTGTTGACGCGTGCTTTCTATATCGTATGAGGAAGAAGTTAGAGTTGTAGACGAAAATGTCTCCTTAAAACCAATGCCTCACCCTGTAGAGGAAAGAGACAATGTCTCTTTTCTCCGTCCACCAGGCGAATCGCTGCGGCCGATTGTTTGTACAAATCAAACTATGACTGAATTGAAGTGATAAGTGGCATTAACAAAAAGTCCCTATGGAATAACAAATGGTCCAAGTGTAAAAGCTAGAAAACACTTATTTCGTCAACAGAATAAAAATTGCCTACTTTTCCGACTGCAACGCTTGGAGAGCATTTCATTCCTGCCCTGATAGCTGCAGAAGGACCCCCCCTTCTATATATCTTTCATACATTTTCAGTTCCTCTATTTCACCTCTTTTTATAAATATCTCATTCCAAACGCTCCGTGGGAGATGAACTTGTTTTTTTTTTCATTAAAATCTTAGGGGAGAGAGGCCTGTAATACGCCCCCAAATATCATTATGGGTAAATAGGTTCGATTCTGCACTCTTTAGCTTTTTTCCCGTAACAAATAATTCTAAATATATTAAATACATAATTATGAGAGTCCGCATATTGAGATATTTAGTTTCTGTTACTCGTAGATTAGTCTATTTAAATATTGCCTATTGAGATGCTTAGCTGTTCATATTGAGATATTTATGTGTTCGAGAGGTATTTTACATGTTAATTAGTTTAGGCTAGGTTAGTCTATTTAAGTCTGGCCTATTGAGATTGCTAACTGTTTGTATTTTACATGTTATTAATTTGTTTAAGATAGATTAGGCTTTTTTAGTCTGGAATATTGAGATATTTAGGTTTTGTATTTTACATGTTAATTAGCTTGGGATAAACTAGGTTATTAGTGCATGGCCTGTTAAGATATTTAGTTGGTTGTATTTTAGATGTTAATATGGATAGGCTAGATTAAAGTATTAGGTTATTAGTTTAGGCTAAATTAGACTATTAGTGTTTGGTCTATTGAGATATTTAACTGTTTCTCTTTTGCAAGTTTATTAGGCTAAGCTCAATTAGTCTATTTATGCCTGCGGAATTTGGGTATTTTAGTGTGTGTATTTTCAATGTTAATTAGTTTAGGCTAGATTAAGTTATTTAGGTATGGCCTCTTGAGATATTTAGATGTTACTATTTTACATGTTAACAGGTTTATGCTAAATTAGGATATTTACGTTGGCCTACTGAAATATTTTGGTGTTTGCATTTAACATGTTAATTAGTTATTTGGGTGTTGAGACATAGACCTAGCATAACCTATCTTAAACTAATTAGGCATGATTTAATTGCTGTTGAACCATAGCAACTTAACCTGAACTAACTAATATCTAAATTAAAAATACCTAAAAATACTAATATGCGAAGAGATATATAATTCACATACTCCCTTTATTTTATTTCTATTCCTTTTCTCCCTTCATCTTCATGTCCTGCTCCTTTCTTTCACTTAACGTTTTTTCCTGATTTGTGCGCGCTTGGCAGAGCAAAAATATTCCTCAAAGCATATTTTATGCGGTCCTTCAGTTGTTTTTATACTCTGAATGTTTTGTTAAATCTTGCGAACTTTCCTTTTATGTCATAATGGATATAGGCTACGCTCTCTGGTTTATTGTTGAGGCTCTTAGTTTCAAGCTTTCTTTGGTCATATTTTTTGTCCATGACATTTTGTACACTCTTCTGCTCCGTAGAAGTTAAAGGAATCCCGTCAGCTCTTCACTTCTTTTTCATTCTAAAGCTTTTAGTTTAAGTATCCGCGTAATTATCGACCATATTGGTTGTTTCCAAATGGATGCTGAGGTTGATAACCGTATATAGACCCTGCGTGGTCGTGTGTCTGTATTAGTGTTTGTATATTTATGTAGGCCTTTACTGTTTATTAATCAAATAGGTCAATCTTGCTTCGAACCCAATTCCTTGCATATCATTTCATTGAACTGAATGGCATGATAGAAAACTTCTCTGCACCTTTCTCGATATTGAATGATAGATCCTTCTCACCCACATATTTATTTTTAGTCTCTAAAACAGAGGGATGAAAAAACTAAACTAAACTGGATGACCTCATTGGCATGCATTTTAGTATTCATGTTATTTATCAAGATAGAACGAATTGAAAATTTCTGTAGCTTTCCTGGGACTAATTTATATCGTCTTTAGTCTTGTGTTAAACGTAATTAGGGAACTAAGCTATGAATTTCTCGAGAAGGATTCAAGTATAAATGGGAATTCAAAAGCCTGTTTGATTAGACTTATAGCTCGTATCGATTACCAAAGCAACAAAAGAGTCATATTCTTTCTTCATTTGAAGTAAGCTTGAAGTTGAGGCTTTTCACTTATTTCTGAAAAAAATTTATATAGCTAATATATTACGTTCTAGAGGGGAGGGGGATTAAGAATCAATAATATTTGCTAGGTGATTCCATGCATGGGTAAAAATAGGTAGTTATATTAAGTTGGAGACCTGCTTCTATCTACAACAATACCACTGTAAAGGTTGCTTTCTGATTGCAAATTATTGTTGAATTAACCATAAAAAACAGAGCGAACATAATCCTCATAAACGAACTTGCATATTTCATAGAACAAGGAAGAGGATAAGGATAGCTGTATCCACCAGAAACATAGAGTCCCAAGTTGCCCTGCTTAAGGTGTTAACTCATTGACTTTTAAATTTTACTAACTTTCACTTTTCTACAAACCTCAGATTACTTGAACATTCCCACGACGCAAGTGATACGGGAAAGATGTTCTAAGTAAAACTTAAGGGATGAGATATTCACATATCTAGTCAAACAAATTGATTCGCAAATATCATTAAAACTTTGTAAAATGATTAATTATAATATAGGAATCTCTTGAGTATAAAATCTGATTCAGCAACTTACCGGCCACAAACCTATTTTAACGCCTGGTATCTTTACCTCTTTGTTTATCTTAAGGTATCAACGTTCCTCATCATTCTGTGTCTATGTATCGCGCATGGGCATTTATAACGATGTAAGAACCTTTCCAGGTCGTGGCTTCTCAACCTCTGTAATCTTTCCAATTATACCTGAGTTAAGAAGGTAAAATTCTCTAATTCGTGCAAGTGGTCTCGGCAAAATCCTACTTATCCTCCAATATCTCGCCCCTACTTTAAATTTTGTTATTGAAATCGTTCCTTTTAAATTCAATTTTGAAAGTTATATAAAGTTTCGACGCTTGAAGTGACATTCCACGAATATTAAATCTAAAGGTATAATTTGGTTTGCTTCATGGGTTTGAAAACGGAGAGATTATTTATGGTCGTATCTTAAAATTATCATTAGCTATACCTCTATTTTCTACAACAAGGATGTCTTTCGTGGTTTATATTTTCATCTATGTTTACAACTTCTAAGTTATATCCCACGTTCATTGAAATTTATAGGTTTTTTGGCTTTATGGATATTATGTGTCTGTAATACAAGTGCTAATTAGTTTAGACTTCGATTAAGCTAGATAAGTATAGCGCAGTATCTAAATAAACCCTTCTAAGCTCGCTTAGCCTTAGGCTAGCCAAATTATTATGCAGATGAGGAGAAACTTTAAATCATAATAATCAAGGAGAACTAGAAAAAAATTGAACTAATCCAAATAAAGCAATATAACTTATGTTCTCTAATGCAAGTGACGATTAAGAAAGTGCAGAAAATTAAACTATGCTCATTTCACCAAAACCTAAGAGAAACATGTTCCAGGCATGTTCAATCACAACCCTTTTAATCACCATTCCGCTGGCACATTTTGCAGGACTCAATTCAGTTGAATGGATTTTTGTAGATGAATTTTAAAATCCAGCCAGAATCAAGTTTTTTTCTCGGAAAATTTTATTAAAATATAATTCCAAGGAAAGATATTGTTATGGGAGAAGAATTTAAATGAGGGAAATTTATACAATATAATACTTGAACTGATTTAAAAAAAGGATGTTTTTTATGTGGTGGGTTAGAGAGTTAGGAGAGATAAGCAAGGAATATTGTTCGTCTGCTATTTTCTTAAGGAATTAATAACTTCGCCTTGGGTACAGCTACTTTATTGGTCCAAATTTAGAGAATGCAGGTATGTATATTCTAACTCTATCTGACTTTTACTGCTACACGCACACACTTGCTCGGGAATGTATTCATACTCCTACCTAATACTGATTGTTTTTTCCTAGTTTATGATCCGTTTATTGACAAGTATTAAAATCGTGGTCGTTATATAAATCGATTGATAAATACAACCACTAAAATACAATTTTGATAGTAATAACACTTTTTACGACAATTCGCTATCAAAGGGTATTCAGACGATATCATTTTCATATCTTTATATTTAATTTATGTAGTTTAAATTAAGACACAGTTTTACAGTCACAAGAATAATGTCTGTGATCTTTTACTTACAATGTTACCTAGTCATGAAAACTTTGAAACGTACTAGGAAACTTTTTATCAGCAATACAAACGCGACAGTCCTATTTTACAAGCAATCCTCATGGCGAAGATCAGTAAACACTCTTTCAACATCAAATCAAGAAGAATTACCAAATTCAAATCTAAAATGAGCTAAAAACGAAGATTTTTAAACCCGTAAATTTCCTATGTCTTGGATAGAGTGAGCAATAATAAATTTAACCTGGTCTGCTGACCAAAATCGCTCGCTCTCACGTATTCTGATTTATTACGTTATAATTTTTAATAATTCCCGGACTTACCTTGAGAACCATTCGAAAGAGAATGTAAAACTACACAGGAGTTTGAAATTTCGTTAGAATCGGCCGAATAGTAATGATGTTATTGCCAAATAATTCCAGGGCTAATCTTTCGAGGATAGTTGAATGGTGTTCAAAATGTTGCACAACGTGAAAATGCATTGAATTCGTCCTAGAAAGACACTTTTATTCAAAAACATTCATCTCAGGGCACGTATGAAGTAGGGCAACGATTATTTAGGAAAAGATTGAAATTTGTTTAGCTATGGACAGATGAGTTGTTCGACACAAATGACGTTCGGCGTAAAAATGATGACGATGGTATTTCCCACCAAAAATTTTCCCAGAGTAAAACGGATGAGAATCTTTTATAATGTGCGATAGTTTTTTGTGCAACAGGAGTTGCTAAATTTCAATGAATATTCATTTCAATTAAAAAGTACCCTATAGGAAGTTTTTTTGAGAATATCTTAAGAGTGATGCTCCCAAATTTGTCGAGGAAGATGTTTTCAATACCACAACGAACTAAAACACACATCGAAATTGGTTCGTCCTGTTCAGGAAAACTAAAGTTTTACGTTTTGGATTTGCGGCCACAGTGCCTAGCCTCAACTCACCAAAGCCTTATAACAGGAAATGAAGCTTTGCGTCCATTTTAGACACCTACAAAGCATAGATAAATTGCAGAAGTTTGGCACAAATGAGTGGGACAAAATTCCATCTGAAGTTTGTTCCAACCTATTTAAAAATATAATAGTAGTTTGAGATGTGTCATTAAGAAAAATGTTGATAATATTTACTATTAATCATCAAAATAATAGGGTAAAAATACTTTTTTCTGAAAAAATTCCTAAAATGTGTTATTTTTTCCTTTGTTTTGTCATCAACTTAACGAAATCTTGTTGGTGCGTTTACTAATACTGGCTTTTATTGACCCTAAATTTCGTTACCATGTATTAAACGTTTCAAGAACTAAATATAGCCAAAAGTTTTAGTATGTTGTATGAATACTCTTTGGACCATGCGTAACTTTAAAATTTAATCTGTTTGTTGGGTAGCGTGGAAGGAAGTTAATCCATAATGACTGTACTGTGGCATAGTTAAATTCTTTAAGATTTGAGAAATCGCGAAGATTTATACTGTAGTTCGATTTTTCCATTTATTCACATAAATATATCTTTTGAATGACATAAAGCCACTTAAATCTGCAATAGGTCATCAAAAAGACTCACTGTCATAAGTCCAACTGAACCCTCTTATACACCAGTTGCTGCCTCTCAAAATATTGTTAATGAAAATAGTTCACGGAACGTATGGGAATTTTATCTGGGACTATTTCAATGTTGAATTCTCTCATGTTAGAATATGATTTTATACAGTCCTTTTCGTTGGAAGGAAACAATGTTAGTTCAGCAGCTGCTCATTTAATAGATAGAAATTCGTTTCCGTGAGCATCTAATACACAAACCTGGCTCCGCATTTAGGTTCCGAAAAGATTTGGTATAAAAAGGCCTAGAGTACCAAATACACACATACCAACAAATTAAGCGATATTGTGATGAACTGAAAAGAAATGAAGCCATCTTTATAAATGGTACATTAGAATTATAGTTTCTATTTTTGACCTGACAGCAAATCAAAGAAATAAGCTGAAAGGAAAAGGTTTTAACGATATGAATTTTTATTTCTAAATCTGGAGCAACAAATTTAATTCGAATTTTTGCCAAATCTCATTATATTAAAATAATTTCTTTAGCATTTTCAAGATTGATTTGATTTTATACCGGAAATCATTTGGTTTATTAAGTAAGAAAGCAGCTGGAACACCAAAACCATGCAAACTGTCAATGGGCAATATAAGTAAATAAACATATAAGAAGTTAATTTAGAAAAAGAGAAAATAATAAGCGAATACATAGAGAAAGATCTATAACGGCAGAGGACAATCATCACAGGTCGTTAAAAAGTCACTCTCGGCCTGAAGGCACCATGTGATTAGTACTAGCGTTGAATTGGATTTCTTAAAATATAATTCACTTTGGATAAAATATCATACGAGTTTGTTTATTTGTTTATTCGTATTTTAAGGCTATAAATTTAGAACCGAGCAATTAACCTTGCACACAAATCAGGTTAATATTTAAACGACATATAGCGAGTTATATAATCAAGACTGATTAAACATTCTGTAAAATTGTAAGGGTTAGGTTTTGTTCAGTGGAAATTAGGGAAAACGCAGCTTTGTATTTTGAAACTTAACAGTAAGGAACCAGATTGCAAATCTAACTCTTTGTCTTTAAAATATTTATTCAATTCTCTTGCGGTAAAGCAGAATCACAAAAAATACGAGTTTAAATTGGTATTTTCAACCGAGGGACTTAACAAATGTAATATAAAAAAGCTGGACTAATACACGGGAGTCTGATTGCATCGACTTATTTCACAATTGGAAATAAAATTGCTTCATCAAGAAAGTTTATAGAGATGCATATGTGTGTGTGTGTGTGTAATAGAGAGAGAAAAATAGATAAAGAGAAAAACCATGTGTAAGGGCGAATGCGAGAGATTGTGTGAGAGAGTGTGAGATAGAGAGAGTGCGAGCGAGGGAGAGTGTGTGTGAGAGAGTATGTTCATATGTAAGAGTGATAGCTTCCCTTAGTGAGTGAGTTTTAGTCATGGGCAGTTACTTATATTGCAAAGGGTTTAGAACTTACTAAAGAAATAGTGTGAAATAATGGAATGCTGACTCTTTCTACATTGTGTTCAAGGAGGACTTCGTGTACAGAGCCCGACAAGGGAAACGATTGATCAATACACAAACGATAGAGATAGTTGAAGTGATCAATCTTGCTACATTAAACTAGCTCTATAAAACGCCATGTTGTTGATACTTTTGATATGAACAAACATAGACCTCTCTAGTTCTATCTCTATCTAAGAATGAGTAGCAGACCTACATACATGTAGTTTTATTTCTTTTAAAAATATAATGTATAATGAGCTAATTCCTTATTGAGTAACCTAAAAACAAAATCCCGAGAAAACTAAAAAGAATATTTTAAGTAATTGCCTTGACAAAAAGTACGAATAAGAACAAGAAATTCAACTCTAATTGAATGTCAAATAGGAAGAGTAGCCAAAGTAAAAAACAACCAGCCGAAAAAAACACACATTCAATCAATCAAAAAATGTCAAATCAACCTCATATATTCAATTTATTGCTGATGTATATTTGTGGGTTTAGTTGTAAATGCCTTCCGTTGTCCTTGAAGAATATCAATCTCACAGGTAGTAGCAAACAGCTTTTCTTAAGTAGAGTTGTACGTGTTCTAGACTTACCCGAATAAAGACGCAATTCTAATGAACATTTTAGAAACTAAAGCATTAACTTCCACTAGACTGTTTCTACACAAATTTTAGCGTGCAGTAGTGCTAAAAATACTGCTTACTCTATATAACCCATTAACTCCGTAGTATACACAAAGCTACCCATCGTTAGATCGAAACTTTGAGGCTTCATAACATCCTATTTTAGGTGTTTTTAAACTCTTTTCATACCAGTTGAGCGTTGATTTTCGTGAATTTTTCTTCTTGTTGCATAGCGGAGTTTTCCTTTCATATACTAACGTTGTTAATTTCTTGCAGCATCTGCCAGGGGCCACAATCGCAGAAATTTGCATTATCTAACACCCTGATCTTCCTTCAACCTTTAGTACCATATAAAATCTTGTTATCTAAATCTGCTTAGTTAAAACCTTTAAATTAAATTTTGAAATTCGTTGTTTTTTAGCTAAGAGTACTAGATTTTGAGCATAGAGCAACATTGACAGTAACCATCTCTTACTATTCTTCATCAAATTTTCACCCATATTACTCACTTCTACTTGTAGGTCTCTTAAATTTCCCTCTCTAAAGATATAAAGCATTCATAGAGAGATCAGAGATCCTTAGCTCACATCACTTGTAAAACAAATCAATTATTCCATCATTCTTTCACCCGAACCCACATCATGTTTCTAACATACTTTTTTAACACCATGTAGAAGTTCACCACCCACGCCATGTATTCACAAATGTCAACATATCTCTTTTCTACATGATAAATAATAGGATTTCTTCCAATTTATAAACAAAGCATACGAGGTATACCTCATACTTATTTCTTTTTAGTAAGCTAACTCAATGCAATCACCTGAATCGCATAGCCTATTCTAAACTTTGCCTCGATCAATCTACTAGCCATTCTTCAATGTTCTTGCATTTGTAACAAACTCTGACATACTTCTCAGGTAGATACCTCGTTTTATCAGTAAGTGAGTCATGATTATTTACATTCGTACCTTTTTATAATCTCAGATTTACAGCTGAAAAACTATTCGATCCATTGGCAATTTACTTTGTCATCATTTGCAACCACCTTAAATCTCTTACTAATTACCTTTCAACATTTATTTTTACTACTTTCATACCCTTTTAACTTAATTCTAAAAAAGCTTTTTGTTGTCATAAGTAACCTCTAACCAATAGCCTTTCAGCATTTCATTTATTGATTTCATATTCTGGTTATTAATTACCTCCATTGCCTCTGGCAGCTCCTTTGCGTCCAAACCAATTGCCTTACATTGGTAAGTATTGGTAATTTCGCATCACGTTTCATCTTGAAATGACTTTTCACATATAATTTCCATCACTAAGCAGTGAACTTTTCCTTTTCATTTCTAGAAAAACTGATACTGCCTTAGCACTACCAAATACCAAATTTGTTTAAAAAAATTATAGCCTACATGTTGCCACCTATTTGCTCTCTCTTGCGCCCAAGCAGTTTCACATCTTCTTCCTTCTTGGTTTGATTTAATATCTTGTGTGATAGAACGAGTTCAGAGCTGCATTCATTTCAACTTCTATCACATTTTATTTAAAACCATGAGGCTACCCACGTGCATCTTCGATTCGAGGCTTGGAGTCTTATCAACAGCTACCGGACGCCAATGTTTAAACAAGGAGGTTATCGTCCCCCCCGTTCGCCCCCATACGCCGACCTCGCCAGATCGAGTTAGGCTTATGGGCAGATAAGGCATTGTTCCCCGGCTCGGCTGTGCGTTCCCTCGAAGCTTCCACCCCATTCTCCCCCACGCCAAGGAGAAGTCCTGGCTATTTATATGGAAACTTTACCACTAAGATCAGATTGGAGATCCAGATTTTCGTCGCGAAACATCACCACGACCCTCTCTCCCTTTGTGCACCAAGGGACCTCGACCTCGAGATTCACCATCACTTGTCCAGAAGGAGGACAATATTCCTTGAGTGCCAAAGGTTCGAGCCTTTAGTGACGCCAAGTCCCCAAGGCATCCCCCCCCCTGTTGTTCAAGGAGAACAGCATTAGAACAGCCAGTGTTCGTTTTGAGCCCTTCGCCAAGAAACGGTTCTCATCCCCCCCCCTGTTGTTCAAGGAGAACAGCATTAGAACAGCCATTGTTCGTTTTGAGCCCTTCGCCAAGAAACGGTTCCCATCCCTCCCTGTTATTCAAGGAGAACAACATTAGAACAGCCATTGTTCGTTTTGAGCCCTTCGCCAAGAAACGGTTCTCACCCCCCCTGTTGTTCAAAGGAGAATAACATTAGAACAGCCATTGTTCTTGAGCCCGTAGACAAGAGACGGTTCTCATCCCCCCCCTTTGTTCAGAAGAGAACAACCTAGAACAGCCATTGTTCGTCAAGCCGTTCGTCGAGTAACGGTTCTCCTTTCCAAGACGCCACGTCAGGATCCTTTTATCCCCCCCCCCTTCGGCTGGAACTCGCCAGCGGACCGAATATTCCTTCAAGTACCTTCCACTGCACCCTAATGAAGTTACGTAAGCCAAGCGTCACCTTATGAGTATTGATCCCTTATTTGTCAATTCTATCCTGTGCTTTAAATGGTTTATCGAACCATCCCATCTCTTTAACTCCATATTTGTTTTACCTTTTTTGATCCCTTAAATCCTTGGATTAGCCCGAGTCTCCACGACCCTTTCCATTCTGTTTGTCAATATTTTCCGTTTTTGTGTTTGCTGATAGTTATTATTAATAAAACTCTATTTTATTAATGATAGAAATATTATTATCCTTGAGCTCAGTTCCACTTCTTAAGCATTTTGAAGATACATAATATCGGCCGCCAGACAGTAAAAACGCACTCTAGAGATAATTAAGGAAGTTTCCTCAACGAATAGTGATATATGGTATATCGTCGGGAGTCATTCTACGACATATATATATATATACTATTTAAATTTGGTATCAGGTGTGTAAGGTTTAACGCTATATCTTTGCAAACACTGGTCTCAGTCGAGTAAAGCATAGTGTTATTCGTTATAATAATAGAATATAGTAGTTCCCTTTTGTTTTAACGATTGCTATCCCCCCTTTTTTTTTTAAACTTAAGAAGCTGGAGTAGCTCAAGGAACGGTTATAATAATTTGTTTTTTTTTTTTGTGATTTTAGTCAGTGGTTATTTAGATTGAGAAACCAAGTACGAATAGGTCAGTGCCCATATTTAGGTTGGCTAATTCTATAGAGGCATAATTCTTGTTGCGAGGAATTTTAGTTGGTTGACTAGTGCGCCCCAAAGTGCAAAGATGACTCAGTTTGAAATCTTTAAAGCGCAAGGAGAGTCCAGTGGACTTTCCGGAAAAGAACTAATTGAGTACATTCAAGAAGAACGAGAAAGAGAAAAACAACGAGAGGAACGAAAAAGAGAAATACAACGAGAAGAAAGAGGGGAACGGATAAGACTAGCTGAGCTTCAGATTGAATTAGCTCGGATTAAAGCAGAAGTTCAAAGAAAAAAGGTAGAAAAAGAAAGAGAAAGAGAGGAACGGGAAAGAGTAATCCAACGAGAAGAAAGAAGGACGGATTCGCGCCCCTTCCCAGGAAAGCTGACAAAGTTTCCGAGCCCCGTAAAACCCCAAAACTTCTTTCCCCAAAACCAACAACGGGACTCCAAACCTCCCGTTAAGACTTCTCCTCCATCTCTCTTCCCGAAGCGACCAACCATATGCTTCACCTGTGGTGTAGAAAACCACATGAGCTGGAATTGCCCCCAAAATTCTAGGCTTAAAAGCGGACCAGCCCACCAAGTTCACCAGATTAATGCGACCCCGGCTCCCCCGGTGGTGCAGACCCAAGCAGAAACTTCTCCCCCTCCGTCAGGCCACCAGGTAAATTTTGTTTTTGGTAAAAGTTCATCGGGAACTTTGAAATATGAGGAGGGCAGCGTGGACAGCTGTCGAGTATTGACTCTCGTCAGGGACACAGGATGTACATGCTTCATCGTGTCCGACGAACTCCTCCCAGTGGCCTCTAACCACGAAAAATTTGCGGTGGTACATGACCAACTTGGGCGGGCGAACAGATTCCCCGTCGCTAGATGTTACCTGCAGTGTCAATATTATAATGGCTGGGCTGAAGTCATTGTAGCACCCATAAAATTCTGTTCCGTACTTATAGGAAAGAGCCCCCAAGTAAGTTTCGACCCTGTGTTTCAGGCCGCCCTTCCTCAAGGCCGAGATAAGAAAGAAGCCCAGGAGCCCGTCCCCATCAGAACCCCGATACCGTTCGATTTCTCGGAGACCCCTAACCAGGACTTTAGGTCGGCAAAAGAGGAGTGTGAATCACCCCTTAGGTGATAAGGCCCCAGACAAGGACACGGAGACTGTCCCTGGACCCCAAGAAAAAAAGAACCCCCAACGCGCCCATGGAGATACCTTCGTAGAACTGGACGAAGCATCGGCGCTTGAAGAGGATTGCCCCGCGGAGTCCCTTAAGGTAATCCAGACAGTGTGCATCCAACCTGATGCCGATTACCCTCCTCCTTCCCTACCAGGCAAGTCTTTGGAACCCTCTGACCTGGATAGTGACGCGCAGCTGACACCACGCCAGAAGAGTCAGCTCCAAGAACTAATTAAATGGAATCACCATTTACCCGCCCTATTAGCTCTTTTCGAGCAACTGCGTGAAAATGGCCTCACCATTGGCCCCAGCAAATGCCAGTTTGCCCACGAAACCATCAAATATTTGGGTTTCAAAATAGGACAAAGCAAGTCAGGTCCCCACGAGAACAAGATTAAGGCAATCGCCGACATGCCCCTCCCGATTACAAAGAAGCCATTAAGATCGATCCTAGGATCAGCTTCTCCCTATCAGCGATTTGTTCCGAATTTTGCTGCAATTTCGGCCCCCCTATGCCCCCCTTCAGGAAAAGAATTTCTCCGATCGTTTACATTGGAATGATGTCGCTGTTTCCCATTTTAATCAGCTCAAAAGTAAATTCATTTCTGCCCCCATTTTTAAGTTGCCCAACCCGGAAAAATCCTTTGGGGTTAAGACCGACGTGATCAACGAGGGCATTGGAGGTGTACTCCTTCAATACGTGGATGACAGAACGAGTCATCCAGTTGCATATGCTAGTCGTCAATTATTACCACGCGGAAAGAGATATGCCACTAGAGAAAAGATAGCTCTATCACTTATCTGGGTCATAGACAAATTCAAGATGTACTTGATAGGTAAAGAATTTCAAATAGGAACCGACCACCGTCCGTTAGCCTATATTAGGAATGTGCGAAACTCAAACGGCGGCATCATGCGCTGGAGTTTACTCTTGCAAGAGTATCAGTTTAAAATAAATTAGATAAAAAGTTCCGATAACCAGGTCGCTGACGCACTCAGTAGGAATGCGTTACCGAATAGCGTAGAATAATTGTATTCATAGGATTAGTATCTCCATGTAGATATATACCGTCTTATACGACTTAATTTAAGATTCTTTTGTAATATAATTAATTAATGTATATGTCTGAATTTTGTAACGCTCAATGTCTAATTTTTTGTATATATATATATTTGTTCTTATTAATTTACGTATAAATTATTTTGTCCCGTATGTACTAAGTTTATATCATTTCATTGTTCCATGCCTTTTTTTTTTATTAAGTTGTATTAAAGGTTATTTTCCCCTGTAATCTAAAGATCAAAATAATCATGTATTGAGGTAATAATAGTTAGGTGCAGGAAGATACGGTTGGTACAAGAAAACGAGTTCCCTACAACGGAGCTCTATCGTTGTCCCTTCTCTCTTTTTTTTTCGAAGTGACAACTTCCCCTGGAATGGAGGGGTGTGATAGAACGAGTTCAGAGCTGCATTCATTTCAACTTCTATCACATTTTATTTAAAACCATGAGGCTACCCACGTGCATCTTCAATTCGAGGCTTGGAGTCTTATCAACAGCTACCGGACGCCAATGTTTAAACAAGGAGGTTATCGTCCCCCCCGTTCGCCCCCATACGCCGACCTCGCCAGATCGAGTTAGGCTTATGGGCAGATAAGGCATTGTTCCCCGGCTCGGCTGTGCGTTCCCTCGAAGCTTCCACCCCATTCTCCTTCACGCCAAGGAGATGTCCTGGCTATTTATATGGAAACTTTACCACTAAGATCAGATTGGAGATCCAGATTTTCGTCGCGAAACATCACCACGACCCTCTCTCCCTTTGTGCACCAAGGGACCTCGACCTCGAGATTCACCATCACTTGTCCAGAAGGAGAACAATATTCCTTGAGTGCCAAAGGTTCGAGCCTTTAGTGACGCCAAGTCCCCAAGGCATCCCCCCCCTGTTGTTCAAGGAGAACAGCATTAGAACAGCCATTGTTCGTTTTGAGCCCTTCGCCAAGAAACGGTTCTCATCCCCCCCCTGTTGTTCAAGGAGAACAGCATTAGAACAGCCATTGTTCGTTTTGAGCCCTTCGCCAAGAAACGGTTCTCATCCCCCCCTGTTGTTCAAGGAGAACAGCATTAGAACAGCCATTGTTCGTTTTGAGCCCTTCGCCAAGAAACGGTTCTCATCCCCCCCTGTTGTTCAAGGAGAACAACATTAGAACAGCCATTGTTCGTTTTGAGCCCTTCGCCTAAGAAACGGTTCTCACCCCCCCTGTTGTTCAAAGGAGAACAACATTAGAACAGCCATTGTTCTTGAGCCCGTAGACAAGAGACGGTTCTCATCCCCCCCCTTTGTTCAGAAGAGAACAACCTAGAACAGCCATTGTTCGTCAAGCCGTTCGTCGAGTAACGGTTCTCCTTTCCAAGACGCCATGTCAGGATCCTTTTATCCCCCCCCTTCGGCTGGAACTCGCCAGCGGACCGAATATTCCTTCAAGTACCTTCCACTGCACCCTAATGAAGTTACGTAAGCCAAGCGTCACCTTTTGAGTATTGATCCCTTATTTGTCAATTCTATCCTGTGCTTTAAATGGTTTATCGAACCATCCCATCTCTTTAACTCCATATTTGTTTTACCTTTTTTGATCCCTTAAATCCTTGGATTAGCCCGAGTCTCCACGACCCTTTCCATTCTGTTTGTCAATATTTTCCGTTTTTGTGTTTGCTGATAGTTATTATTAATAAAACTCTATTTTATTAATGATAGCAATATTATTATCCTTGAGCTCAGTTCCACTTCTTAAGCATTTTGAAGATACATAATATCGGCCGCCAGACAGTAAAAACGCACTCTAGAGATAATTAAGGAAGTTCCCTCAACGAATAGTGATATATGGTATATCGTCGGGAGTCATTCTACGACATCTTGTCACCTCAGATTCTATAATCAATACTTAGTTCATCACGTTTTCTCATATATGTGCAAATAAGTATAATCTTGCGCATCTCAATGATGTATTTAGTTGGTTCAATACCTATGAACCTCATAACTTTCATTCCCAGTTCATCTTTCATCACATACTATTTATCAGGAGCTGATCAATCATGCTACAACATTTCCCTCTTTTTTCTTGATTAACCCAGATCTTTTTGCGAAAAGATCGTTTTTACCACACATAGTTTTACTTAATTACAAAACTCTACTCCTCTCATCAATTTTCATTATTGCCTTATATACCAAAATCCCGCCTTTTATCATCTCTCAAATTATCACATATTCATTCATTCATATCTCCCACAAGTATTTGCTAGTTATAGTTATCAACTGGAAACAAATACTCATATAGATTCATCTCTATGCCTCTCTTCTCATGAATATATCTATCATTGCGTTTCTCTTCTCGCTCCTACACACAATTTGACCCTTGCAAACCTCATCCTCACCAACATAATTCTTTCGCTCACACATTTTTTGTGCAATTATTGTAGTATGCAGCTGCTGATTCAAAAGCAAAGCCTCACCTTTTTTTCCTTTTGTACTCCACTCAAACTCCGTCCCGGATTATAAGATGGCATTTAACTGAAAGAAATACATATGCCAATTTGCCTTACATATATACGTATTTTTCTCTTATAAATACCGACTCAATCCAAGAAATTTGACATTGGTCATTTCTACATCATCATTTTAGGTTTCCTAGATATACTTTTTATTGTACTCTTATAATTTAAAGATGTTATTTTACCTATTTATATTTTTTCCTCTTCTAATTCATCGAAATTCTCTTCATAACCTCCCCTCACCCTTTTAGTTTCTGTCACCCTTTTAGTTTCAGGTTAACCTACTTACGTCTCTGAGTCAGCCTCATAAATGGTCCTTATCTTTCTTTCTATCTTTTTCCACCCTTCAGGTAAAAGGAAAGCGATGAATTCACTCAAGGACCATCCGTCAGCTTTAATAGAAAATTGAATCGTCTTAAGAGGAGTTTATCAACGAAGAGAAGTCCCTTTGAGAATAAATGAAAATTCAGAGCCTGAAATTGAATTAAACATTTGATGATTCAAATTTTATCTATTTGTCCTTCGTATGGATAATTATAGAATTGCAACGACTGAATAAATGAGTATAAGGGGGCCACATTATGTTTTTTCTATACTGGATGTGAAGAGAGGACAGATTTGTTAATTTCTTGGCTATTGGGACTTTTTACTGGTGTAATAATCAATGATATTAGTCGCACAAAAAATATTGCCTTCATTGATAAACAGTACCAATTTTAATAGAGTTATGCTCTCCCTCTATTCATAGCATGGGACAAATAGTTTACTCTTTTGAGTACTCGGGCCAGAAGATCGAAAAAAGAAAACTTCCCTGTTTTATACGGCAGATTAACTAAAAACTACAATCGAAAGAACATTAAATTTATCATATTGGCTAAAAAAAATTGATCAAATAAACATAAGCAAATAGTATGGAAAGACTTTAATTAAAATAGTATTACCTAGCATCTGTTTCGCTAGTGTGCATTTCATGTCACATAAATGTGAGTATATCTCCTTTATCACCAAAGATTTGGGTTGGCTTGTGACCTAAACCTCTCGTAACCAAAACTAATCCGACCTAGTACGCATTATTAAAGAAAATCCATCCTTAAACTAATCAAGTAAAGACATTCCTTGCTTTTTAAATGGGGGTGATTGCCTTTGCGCGATTCGGCTATATACGACTCTTCACTGCATCAAATGCGTAGCGTCCCAACTTTTAAAGTAGAATATGCCGGTGTTGGGTTTCTCGTTTACGAAAGTATATAAAAGGAGCTACAAGGAGCTACAAGGAAAATAAGTACCCTAGAAGACCTTACGATCCATACAAGGAATGTACTTTTGGCGTAATCTTCCTAGCTGTCCATGGGCAACCTCGAAGATTACTTGCAAGGATCTTAACGGCGATTTCGCAAAAAATTATCTAGTCTTAACTTGAACTGGTCAACAGATTCACTGTTGATAACTTCCGTCGGAAGTGCGTTCAAACTACCGCAGATACTGTAAGTGAAGAATTTCCCACACAGATCACGGTGGTATCGCTTGAGTTCAAGTTTAAAGCCGTGATTTCTTGTTCTCCCCTCGCTGAGCTAGAAAATATCCCCGTAGTCCAGTCTGTCGAAGCCTCGAAGTATTTTAAATACTTCGATAAGCTGACCACGTAGCCTCCGGGTCTCCAACGAGAACATATCTAATTCCCCTAATATATCTTTATAGCTTTTATGTCTGATAGAGGGAATCAGTTTGGTTGCCCTGGCTTGCACGCGCTGCAATCTCGTGATGTCTTTTCGGAATGAAGGAATCCAAAATTGTACGGCATACATCAGGTGCGCTCAGACGAGGGAGTTGTACAGACATGGTACTATCTCCTTGTTCCGATATCCAAACTGTCGCTTTATATACCCTTACATCCCTTGGGCTTTCTTCTCTAACTAAATACACTGTTTCGAGAACTTGAGGTCACTTGTGATAATTAGACCCAAGTCTAACTCATTATCGGTGGATTCAAGAGCAGTGCCCTTAAGGATATAGGGTGATTGAGGATTTCGGTGGCCGATATGTATCACTTTGCATTTGTTTACGTTGAAAGGCATTTGCCACGTATCAGACCACTCACCAATCTTCCGAAGATCTTCCTGCAGGCGGGCAGTATTTCCATCCATAGCAACGTTCATACCAAGCTTGGTATCGTCGGCAAATTTTGAAATCTTGGCAACCATGTCACCGTCCATGTCGTTGACGTAGATGATGAATAGGAGTGGTCCCAGGACAGAACCTTGAGGCACCCTGCTAGTAACGGGCACCCACTCAGAAGCCTGTCCATTTACCACCACCCGTTGCCGTCTGCAACTTAGCCAGTTCTCGATCCAGAGGGCTACTTTTTCGTTTATGCCCAGCGCTTGCACTTTCCGGAGAAGGCGGCGGTGTGGTACCTTATCAAAGGCTTTCTGAAAGTCTAAGTAGACCACATCACCACCTTGTCCCGATCGTGCTCACTGAACACGAAGTGGAAGAATTCCACAAGGTTCGTCAGGCATGACCGTTGCCTTCAGAAGCCGTGCCAGGAACTCCTCAGTAGCAGGTTTGACTCTTAATGCGAAGTCATTTTGTCTACCATCATGCTTTCCATGAGTTTACCGACTATCGAAGTCAGACTGATAGGTCGGTAGTTCGACGGTTGGCTACGGTCTCCTTTCTTGAAGATAGGAGTCACCTCCGCCTCACGCCAGTCTCTAGGAACGCATTCGGTTCGGATTAAAATGTTAAAGATTGCGCTCAGGTGTCGTAACACTTGATCGCGCACTTCTTTCAACACTTTAGGTAGAAACCCATCTTGGTCAGGTGATTTATTCGTCATTACGTCAGTGAT
Source organism: Ceratothoa steindachneri (assembly GCA_963969495.1). Classification (NCBI taxonomy): domain Eukaryota; kingdom Metazoa; phylum Arthropoda; class Malacostraca; order Isopoda; family Cymothoidae; genus Ceratothoa; species Ceratothoa steindachneri. Next base: position 141,055,377 of record OZ018330.1, on the reverse strand, counting down.
CTTCTTTATGATTTCTTCTTCGGTGAAGTCCATATCCTCTAGCTTTTCCCCCGAGTAGGAATCTGTTGGCTGGGGGATGGGACCACACTCTTCAGTAGACACTGAAGAGAAGTAAGCGTTGAGGAGCTTAGCATTTTCTGCATCTAAATGCTTTAATGTCCCCTCCTCATTCCTCAAAGGGCCAATGGTTCGACGGATTGGTTTACGGCTGTTTACATATCCAAAGAACTCCTTGGGATTCTCTTTACAGAATATCCCCACTCGGAGTTCCTCAGACCGCTTAGCCGCCCTTATGCTGGACTTGACTCTTCTTGATAGCCTCCGGTATTCGTCAAAGTCACTCGAGGTCTTCAATTGTCGGTACACAGTTCTCTTCTCCCTAAGTAGTTGGCCGATTTCTCGATTACACTACTTTGGTTGAACAGAAGCCTAACGGGGAAATTTCAGAGGGATGTAACGCGATTGAAGACTCATGAATCTAGTTTTGAAACTATTCCACGAGTCTTCAACAGCATCGCACACTTCTATCCTCGCGTCAGTCAGTCCAGCACGAAGACTTGGAAAGTCTGCTCTTCTCAAATCGAGTTTCATCGATTCACTAGTCACAGACTCTACCTTGAGGACCTTGACTATAAATCTAACTAGTCGGTGGTCACTGCCACTGAGCTCTTCACCAACAGAGAGGTCTTCAACGATGTCATCCTCAGAAGTGAAAACCAAGTCGACGATATTGTCTCCTCTCGTTGGCTCTCTCACCCATTGAGTCAGGAACTCGTTGTTCGCAAACTCCAGGAGTAGTGCGTTCCACCACAGGGTTCTCTGGTTTCCCAGTCAACTTGTGTGTTGAAATCCCGCATGACGATACACACTCTGTCTTCGACAAGTTCTCCTAGTAGCTGGTACATATCTCTGTCCTTTTCAATGAGTTGGGCAGGAGGTCTATAAAGCACCAGGGTCTTGTATTTGGCAGGACCTATCTCTAGGTCAACACCTAGTAGTTTATGGTCGGATACGATGTTTCAATCCGTCAAGTTGAGAGTATCTTTGACATACAACATCACACCGCCACCCTCTCTGTCTAGCCAATCTTTCAGGAAGAGCTGGTAACCGGGAATCGTGAATTCACCTTCAAAATCTCGGCTTGAGGTTTTCATACACGACTCCGTTATGGCTACCATCTCAGGTTCCTCTGTTGCTACGAGGCCACGGAGCTCAAGAAACTTGTTCCTGATTGATCTCGCATTGAACAGAAGAACTTTCAGGGAGTCCCCGAATGTAAGACTTCCTACTCTCTTCACTGAAAATGTGCGTAAATATGATGAGTCATATATCATTAACTCTTAGATCTACAAAGTAGAAATGAAAAGTAGATGAAAGAAAGAATACTTGAGTATTATAACAGAAGATAAAGTAGTCTGTCTTAGCCCAAGATCAACTTCACCCAAGATTTAACAAAGAAAAGATTTCTTCGCAGCGGACATTGTTAGTCATTCAGCCGCCTCATACAGTTTGATTAGATTAAACTCTATACAACCAACCATGAGTAGTGTGATTCATACCAAAGAGCATATATTCTTTACCAACTTCATATGTATGTACGAAAATTGAACATAACAATAATCCGTAGAATTCTTAGATAATTGCAACCTCTCAGAACAAGTAAGAACATGAATGAAGTGAATTCCAGAAGCAAGAGAATCATATCTACTGAATCAAATAGAATGAGTGAGAGTACCGAGCAGTGACCAGTAAAATATGGCTGCTGAAACATGTATAAAAAGAAAACTGTAAAAGAATTTCTATTATTTGAACTCAAGCTTCTAATTTGACTAGATTTTGACGGTACATTCATTGTAATTTTATTTTAGTGACGATCATCTGCTGATTTAGTAGAAACAATGATATTTGTATGGTTATGCTTGCTTAAAAATATTAGAAGTTTTTACGTTAATCGTTTCATACTTATGTAACTAGTCATATTTCACCAATCACTGATTGCTAGTCAAACTATTTGATATATGACTCAATATGTATGTTAATAAACGAAGCTAGCTAAAGCGGATATGTTTGTTAATATTAATCCCCACACAAACGAACGACTAATAATGAGCGTCGTGTGTAAAGTTCTTTCTTATTTTATCTTGGATGGAGTCGATCTTAGGCGAGAACAGACTAAATTATTCTGGGTTCTAGAACTTAAGAATCACTTTTTAGTTCCTTCTATTTAGCTCTAAGTTCACAGGTTAGGTATTTAGATAGGACATCTTCTGAAAGCGTGTGCAAGAGGGGGATGAGAGTTTGTTTGTCCGGTGCACATGTAGCGGATGGGAATAAGAGAATTGAAAGGATAATGATTGGAAGTGGAAGATATGCAATTATTGTTTGAAATGTGTGAGTGAGGACAATATGGAAAATAAGTTCGGAAGAGCTAATATCAGGTTTTAGGGATTTGTTAGGATAGTTTTGAGATTGTAGTAGGAGGTGTGCAGTGTCAGGAATTCTGATTAGGCTTAAACTAGTCAGTAAATGGAAGTGCGTGAAGTTGCAATAAGTGTGAGACTAAGAGTAAATTGTGATAGTGTAGGATTAGTGTTTTTAGATACATGGAGTGAGTTTTATGGAAGGGTAAATTTGTATGGAATGGATGTGTTGCACTTGAATCGCAATGGTGGGAAAGTGTTAAGGGACTGTGTCAAGAGAAGTATCGGCTTAAACAACCTAGGTAAGTAATATAAGGCAGATAGGAGTGAGAGCATTCAGATAATTGTAAAGAAGAGAGAAACAGTTTGATTCATGACAATAGGATTAGGTAGGTAGAGTGTAGTAATGGTAAAACCATAAAGACCGACACAATGGAAATATAGTACGAAAGATTACGATTATCAAGAATAAGATTGATTCTTCAAGAGGATTAGTGAGTGTAGAAAATTTTTATGGTATTTCGATAACAGAGTCATGTTTATAATCTGTTTCATGATAGAAATATGAACAGGATGAAAGGAGAATAGGTGAATATTTAGTTTAGGGTTAATCATCAGTGTTGTGAAAATATTACAAATAAAATGGATACTAAGACTGAGTCATTATGGCTAGAGGTTAAGGAGGTTAAAGTTCTCTTAAGATTATCGTATACCTAAACCACCAAAACTTAACAAGGATGCTTCGTGTCTTCTGTGGCAAAAGATAGAATATACAAGTAGAATTAAACATATGTTTGTATAATGGATTATATAATTCAGAAATCCACACTGGGAATCTCTTATAAGTGATCAGGATTCTGAGAATTTTTTTAATATGGTGAGTATAAATTTCTTAAGCAGGTTAAATACTCACTCACTAAGGATGATAATATATTGGATTTACTTCTATGCCAGTATAAAGGAAGGTATAGGGGAGAAATTTGAGAAATAGCAACCATTGCGAAATTCGATTTAATTTAAAATGTAAGTATGTTTTCAGTCGAATAAATTAACATGAAATCCCTGACTTTAAAAAAGTGGGTTATAGTAGTCTGAGGAGTTACATCGAAATTGATGTTTGGGGAATAGTGAATGAGGCCTGTGAGTAAATGCAAGGTTAATGGGAGCAGTCGAGAGAGCAGCTAACTCACAGGTAGACAGGAATAGTTTATATGAGGTTTATGAGACAATGATTAAGCAGTTAACTGACGGGCGGAATATGAATATTCCATTAAGTGAAATTGGAACAAAGTTTGTTCATTTTGACTGAATGTGGCTAAAGTTTTCATTATATCAACAGTAAAAGGGGCATTTTTAGGAAAATAAAAAATAATGTGTCTCAATTACATTAGAGATACAGTGAGCTAACTCGAGGACTTAAAATGTTAATTATGGTATCAAAAAGAAATTAGAAAATTCAAGTGGGAAATAAGGCAAAGGAAGATTCCAAAGTTTATCGATAATAGTGAAAAGAAAAAATGGTCGATAATAGGAAAGTATTTAAAAATGTTTAAATGACTACACTTAAGAGGAGGCGGCAAATATATCCGATATTTTCTCACGTAACCTATACCACAGTTGACAAGAGACGACTATTGATCGTACGCTTAATATTACACTATTTTTATCTCAGTAAAATATAGAAATTCCCTCAAAGTATCAATCCTAATCAATTTCCTGGCGACATTTTATTTAACCCAAGGGAACAAAATTTAGCTTTACAATAAGTTAATTTTTCCAAGATTTAACTAACCACCTTAAACAGGTTTTAATTGTCTTCATCCTTAATATAAAAATGCCTCGATGTCATATGTGCAGCAGAAACTTTGGGGTTCCATTTATGGAGTGTAGCAGAATGAGGTCAAAGGGCGACCACGTGCCCTTTTATACCTAGGTGCTCCTGAGATCAGCGCATGAAGCTGTGAAAGCATGGCTGAACAAGTGTAAGGATGCAGCATACGCAGTTATCACACCCCTCAGCTGTATTTGCCTGGGAACCGGTTCATTGTCTCCCAGGGCCACCTTTCAGCAAACACTCTTGCCTTCCGTCCAAAGATCGAAGTCCGTTAAGAATTCCAAGCCAACGTTACACAATGAACCCTTCCGCCGAAGGACATGCCGACTTTTCCCCCAAATCAAACGCGTGTGTGGAGGGCCGTCACAGCCACCTCACCAGGCGTCTATCTAATCCTTCGACTTAGTTTAGTAAGCGAGCACTAATATACTTTCCACCTACTACGGCGAACGAGCCGCCTCCCCCCCCGCGGCGATTTTGATTCGAGTCGAAGGCTAAATTCATCCGTGAACTCTGTCATAGTCAATCTGCAAGTACCTGACGAAGATTCCTAACTCCGAACGCTTTACGAGTGCTTCCTCATCTGAAGCGAGAGGTAATTTGACTTCTTTCGTCGCATTCATCGTATCACAACTGACCCCCTTTCTGCAACGAGCACGTAAGCTATTTTAACCGTTGCCGCCTGCAGATTGATCTAGAATCTGGCTTACCCCATTGATCCATTATTGGCGTAAACGCCCCGGTTTTAAATCCCCATTTAAATCACCAAACTGAATCTGACCACTTTAATCCATTAATTAACCCACCTGTATCTCGTGTAGACATTTAATCCCGTCTATGCGACCATTCCCTTTAAACCCAATATTTGTGTCAATTTAAATATCATTTCGTTGTTAGTAAAGATATATTTTCCTCATTGTCTTTCTATTGCAACCCCAATGCGTACCATCCTACTGTTAATCTTTGGCCAACTTGCACTCTGAAATATTTGTTTTAAAAAGGATCCCACAAAGTTAATAATAAACCCTCCCCACTGGACTTATAACAATTTCCTCATTTACTAATGGTCTTCAACTAACTTCGGCTCAAATCCTCAAAGTATCTACCTATATATATATTTATATATACATAGAGAGAGAGTCTTGTCATTCCACGACATGGAGCCTACCTGGTTTCCTCATAATTCATTGTACAACTCAAAGATAAAGAGCCATGTTTCTAAACTACAATAATTCTGTGCTTAAAAGATACTCAATGTCCTTACCTTGCTTTCATTGAGCACGCTTCTAAATGGTTCGGTCTTATACCAATTAAAAAGTTAATCAAATTGTCTTCTATAGTAGCATAGTTTGCCTTCTACGTCTCACCTAATTTGATCTATCTAAAGGTCATTTTAACTCATCGAAGTAGTTGGAGAATACAAAATATTATCCTTAATTCGTAATGAGTGTATTACATTCATCCCGATCTTTTCATTATAGTTTTACTTATTCATTTATTTGTTTCCGGGTTTGTTATTTCTAGCGTATATTACCTATTTTATCGTGCCATTTGCATAATTAGAACTTAAAAACTTATAATTCGACGTTAAAAGCACACCATCTCTATAGTTCCCAAAACCACATATTAATCAAGCACCATAGACAAAGACAAATTATTGTACACATAGATGAAATATGTGTCAGTCATGTTTACAATTTGTTTAATACAAGTTCCAAATCTTTTGAACCTCAATACTTCACCATCAAAACATAAATGTTAGTTAATTGTAGCAATTTTTTTTGTGATTATCTTTCGCAGTATTTTTTACCACTGCATGATTTTTCTATCTCCTCGCTTTATCATTGATTTTCGAATGTCTCGCTCACCTAATAGGGGTTCGAACTTATCGAGCGTGGACACAACACTTACAGCGGCGTCATGAGCTCACCTCCTATTGGGCGTAGAGATCAAGCGCATGATCATAAGGACAGATGGCGCTACTTACCTCCCTCAATGTTTCCCAAACAAAGTATCACGGAATTTAGAACAATATTATTGATCATTATTATTTTATGCATAAAGAAATTTCGAAATATTTTAATGATTTTTCGCTGGAGGTTGTGTAAGAGAAGGTTGAATTAAAGCCATAACCTGTTTAATACCGGTGCTGTATTACAGAGGCTAATACTAATACTACTAATAAATGATGAGTTCGAGATTTAAGATTATCAAGGTTCCCCCCACCCTGTGGGTACCTGAAGAGAATGAAATGAATGTGAGACATGTTATGGAAAAATAATTAATAGAAAAAAATGGTGTTTAATAGATAATAATTAACATTAGAGTAGAGGTATGAGTCTTGTTTGGTTATATTCTTTATCTTTAATTGTTAAAACATGAATATTGCATCTATGAATGATTTTTATTTAATACAGCCCTGGTCAACATTGAATCACACACTATTTCTAAGTTAAGAATAATTATATTAATTTCAAGACATCTTTACATAACTTAAATAAATATTTCGTTCCATTTTATTCGTACTTCATTGTTGGTAATGGGTTACCAATTACACACCTTTTTTAATTATTGTAGTTTCACTTAGAAATTGAGAAAATTATAATGTTTAAGTCTCATTTAAAGTAAAGAGTAGTTAATTTTATCAATAATAAACATTCAAATGAAACTTAAGTGAACAACAAAATTTAAAGAAGAGCGTATGAAAAGACTTTGGACAATGAAACATATTGTACCTATCTTATAGTATATGTGATCACCCCCCAAAATTATGGGTAACCCATTCCTCAGTTTTAACACAACATTTTATTTGCTTTATTAATTTAATTGTACTTTAATTCCCTAAATTTTTGCCTATTATGAAAAATTTTCGATCTATTTAATTAGAAAGAAGCATTCAATTAATTTTAGTAATTAAGTATTATATAGATTACTTCATCTAACAGCACCTGGTAGTTTTGTTCTGAGTATTCTTCATTAAGTGATGCCGCTCATTTACCGAAAAATCACTAATATTCGCACCAATTCTTCAGTTGAATGAGAGTAGGTTGGACGTATTAACCCTTGTTTTATGAGCTAAGATTATCAACACAAGGCTCAGAACTGAAAAGGCTTTGAACTAAGGAAGAAGGAGACTTATGTTACGCATTTGAGCTGTGATGTATTAAGTCTGTAACGAATGGTTATGCAAACATGCTCAAAACTAATATTATTTATTAACAACGTCAGGTTGGAATCTTTGGAGAGTTTCTTCATTGGAGGTTGCTGTGAAGACTGGCACTTGGCGTGGAGCAATGAGAGTTGTATAAATCACAAATAATCTGCCTTTCCCGTGCTCGCCAGATTAGGTAGGCTCGAATAGCAAGAGGTTCCACGTGTTGCCAGTATGTGATATGTCAGTGGTCTCTGCCTATCACTTAGGCCGGTAAATATTTTGAGCTTTGCCGAAGGGTCATAATTATCCAAGGATTCAATACTACCTGAATCCATTTGAGCGTCTGTCAGGCATGTTGTAATTACACTGGTTAACACACATTTTTCATCAGAGACCTTTCTATACTTTTCTAAATGCAAACTCCATTCTGAATACGAATCTGCCTTCGATTTTGCTCTAGCTCGTACTTTTCACGATATGGCAAAAAATCAAAATGGCTGCCTGCGATTATAAAATGTAGTATATTACTGGTTTTGCTCGATTGCATGAATCATTATTGTACTGCTTAGATGAGCAAACTAGATGCTTCGTGAGTTATTGCTGGTTAACGGGGTATAGAGAAGAATTCATTTACATTTGTAACCTGCATGCATATTTTCCGCAATTATTTATAATTCTGTTTTATGCTTTCAGGTTCCTAATGTGATGCGCATTGATTATAAAAGGCTTGCAACTATTTCCAAAAAGCAGTAACAATGCCTCGAGAGTGTAAAAATCATCCAGATAAATTCTAGTATGTATGTGGGCATTTTACAACCAAATCTCAGCAGCGTACTATCACAAATAATATAAATAAAAAGTAAAAACTCTACTTCGGTTGCCCTCTGGGTACCAAGATAAAATTTGTACTTTCTGCTCTAATGGATTACGTCACTGGATTAACAAAATGAAAGCTTCAATGCCCTTCGCTGTTTCTATGATATAGAGAGATCCCAGAGCTCATCTCGAAGATTGCTATTTCTACAGTTTGACCACAAAAGGGTTTCTACAAAGAACAAGCACCAAATTGTTTATCCAACCATGGATTCGGCGTGCAGACCAGTTCCACATGATGTATCTTTGCCAATTCCAGTTCCACCTGATGATGGCCTCGTACCTGATGATATTAGTGATGATAGTAGTACTGAAGGTGCATGCACATTAGATGCGGATGTTGAATATGAGTATGCTAACTCTGAGCCAAAGTTATTTACTCAGGAAGATTTTAATGATCTTGTGAGAGATCTGTTACTGTCAAAGGAGAAAGCATTTTTATCCTACTCGAGACAAATGTGCATGTGAGTTACTTTAGTAGAAAGAATCGTGATTTAACTTCATTATTTACAGTTAATGGACCTCTTTGCTATTGCCATGATATAAATGGATTGTTCAAAACCTTGTCACAGACATATGAGAAGTCTGACTGGTGTCTCTTTATTGATGCTTCTAAGACAAGTCTGAAAGCTGTCCTCTTGCACAATGGCAATGTAAAGCCTTCCATTCCTATTGGCCATTCTGTCCACCATAAGGAGAGATAGGACAATATAGATATTCTTCTTAAAGCCCTAAACTACCAAGCTCATTACTGGTACATCTATGGTGATCTAAAAGTCATGGGCATGCTAATGGGTATGCAAGGAGGATTCACGAAGTACTGTTACTTCCTCTGCCTGTGGGATAGCCGTGACACTGCAAAACATTATAACAAGCGTGACTGGCCACCTTGCTCTACATATGAGCTTGGAATAAGCAGTGTTCAGTCTGTCCCCTTGTTAAAGCCTCAGAAAATATATCTGCCACCTCTTCATTTGAAACTAGGACTAATGAAAAACTTCGTGAAAGCAATGGCTAAAGACAGTTCTCAGGGATTCCAATATCTGTGCAGAAATTTTCACAACTGAGCGCGGCAAAACTAAAATATGGCATATTTGTGGGACCACAAATCAGGGAGGTCTTCTCAAATAGAATTAGGTTTAATAAAACAAAAGATATTTATTTAGTGATTTAAATGCAATTTTTAAAAATTCTAATGCGTTCAGAATAAGTTAGATGAAGTTGAAAACTACTGATTTTATAAAAAAGAGGCTAGATATATATTAAATTTAAAGGTAATTTGCAATACATCATATCATCCATACACTACCTTCAATTTACATTGAATTTGCACCAGGATAACTAATTTTGTACTATGAAATTCAATGAAATTTCGAATATAAGTCAATAGGCCCCCTAAAGTAAAACCAATTAGTGGGTTTCGCTCCGACGGACTTGGGGCGAATTGATAACGTTGAAAGGAAATTGTATTTTCCGCAGAATGCAAGTAACGAGACATATTTTTGGTGCTTTTGTATTCATATACAGTCAATAACTGATCACTAATGCGAGAGTTAAATGAAATATACAATTCAGGCTATGCGAAGCTAGCGCTTGCTAATAATTCACTTTAGCAATGGTGGCACAAGTAATTTAGACACTCGTTATTAATTAAGAATGAAAAGGCGTTTTCGTATGAAAATTATTCATTGAATAAATTGGATATATGCTGACTTTGATCAAAACAATGACATTCAGTGGAGTGTGAAAAGGGCAGTAGTGACGTGTATACGAGAACATACCAGTCTGAGCAGTGACCTTTCAGTTTAGGTACGATGCGATTAGAAAGGCGCAAGAAAGATCATCGTTAGCTTTGTAGTGGAAATATGAACGAGAAAGGCTTCCTATTGGAGAAAACTTGAGGGCAAGAATTTTTGAGTCATTGATGCGAAGGTTTAACAACTTATATCACCCTTTCTCACTCCAAGAGACTTTTATTTTGACTAAGTCAGGATAATTCGATGCTTTAACCTTCTTGGAAAATATGTTAGCTTAAATATTTGAAAGTTGTTGGAGACAAAGTCAATTAAGGTAAAATTGAAAGGTTCTTAACCAAATTCGAAGAGCAGGTAAAAGGTAGACAAGAACGGAATTTCCTTTTGGTTTCTTTTGTGGGAAAAACTGGAAGCTAAGCCAGAAGGTCGACAAGATTGCTATATTCATGTGCGTGAGGAAACGAAGTCCCATTACATCATTGTTGTAGAAGAAAAAAATCTGATCTGCTTCCTATGTTTTACAAGATCATTCCTAGTTCTTTATCCGAAATTATATCTCTTTTTAGCAAAGCAATTATTTATGGATGCTCTCTCGTAATTATTATTTTCTTATTTTTCATATTTGACTCTTCCCTTTAGAGAGTTAATGTTTATATCTAGCCATTCATTTTTCTATCCCCTCCTCCACCCCCATTCTTCTCCTACTGAACATAAAGACCTGGAGAAAATCCACAGTTCCTTTGAAGTTTTCGCCGTGAAATTGCCAGACTTGAGTTATGATGGCTGAGTGGAAGAAAACATCATAAAATAAGAAAAATATGAAAGATAATGATAAGAATTGATGTAGAAAGAACTGATCAAGTATTGCAAAAATAGACCAAGCATAGCAGGGAAAAGGACAAGTATGGCAAATAAAAGACTTAATATGGCAAAGTTCATCCAACCTAACAGACGATGAGGTTCGTATTTTAGAGGCATCATGAGGAATTCAGCTGTATAGAGTACCGAACACACATCAGAGGTTACCCACATTTACGAGGGTGGGTGTGATTAAACAGTATATATGCTGATGAAATTTGATGCAAAGCAATGGCGTTTGATTCATAATGGCAAAACAGCTTATATTGGTAATGTTCTAGTCGAGTAGAGTAACCAATCGCAATTTGATGAAGTAAAGTGATATCGAGTATGGTTCTTGGCCACATGGAGTTACGATTACAGTTTACCTTCCCTTTGCTGCAAGTACTATATGCTATATTAAATAATGATTCGCATTCTACCTTAAACTATGGGGCTTATATATAGTAACATATATGACACTGAACTAATAAAAATTGTCGTTAATAGACACTATGTATAAGCCCAAAATTGATCTATTTACAATTCATAATTAATATACACTGTACGTCCAACTATATAGCAAACTTCCAATCTAAAGAAAAACTTTGGTCCTTATTTTCTACATCTCGAGCTCTTTTATTGTCTATTATGATCAAAAGATTCAAAATTATTAATCCCAATTAATATCCTATAGGTAGCTTTGGGATGATTGTATTCACTTACAGTATCATAAAAGAAAGCATTTAATTAGGGCCGACAACTTCAAAATTACTTTTGACTAATTTAATCATGTCCGTCTAACTATTTGAATTATTTAAATATTCGTTTCTTTTCACTTATTATAGAAGATTGCCTATTTTGGAGGCGTGTATATATATATATATATATATATATATTTATCTTTGTTGATCCGTATTTTATTTCGTTTTGACGCAATCAGCCTGTTATATGCACCATGTCTAAAGACTGATTTTATCATCGGGCAATTGATATAGAATACGAGCAATCTTTTATAGATTCACCCAAAAGACTTTTACGAGCTGCCTTGTCCTTCAGTCGGATGGATAAAGGGAGAGTCTTCAAAGCATCCGATGTGATTTAGCAAACTACTTCTCCTTTTATTTCTTTTCTCTTCTTATAAGAATATCAGCCTAAGCCAGGAGATATGCGTCTCATTTTCTCTCTTTAATTTCAGCTTCATTAATACATATCCGGAGGGACATTTGAGCTTTTAGGCTTAATAATCCCGCAAGTAGACGGCAGGTTTTATTATCTTAAGTAGCTAGGGAGGTATCGTCATTCATCCCTTGCATCGTGGATCAGATACCTCGAAAATTTAATGAAATGCACATAAATGTTAAAATGAAAATCCTTTTAGCCGAACGGAAGCAAATGCTAGTGCTTGTAGGAAGGTGTCTGAGGAAATGTAAATATGCGCGCCAGTAGAGGGGGACAATAGTACTGCATCGCCATGATTCCTGAAATGATGGTTCATGTGGAGCCAGTTACACCTGTGGGGATGAGGATCCGCATATCCACCAAATGGGCGACCAGTTCGTGACACCACTGAATGTTTTTGTCTCCAAGCTTGTTTAGATTGAATGCGTTCCTCGACGTTAGAAATCCAACACGTATCCACTAGTCTTGAGACCTTCAATCTTAACCCTTCCAAAATCTTTTTCTGTAAAATGAATGTAATATTTCTGCTGTCGCTAAATAAATAAACTCAGCATCTGGCAGCCGTTATACCCCAACTTAAATAAGTTTTCCTTTCGTTATTGTGGAAGAAAAAAATCTGACTTGCTTCCCATGTTTTGCAAGGTCATTCCTAATTCTTTTTCCGAGATTAAATCTCCTTTTAGCTGAAAGCAATTATTTACGGATCGCTCTCTCGTAATTATTATTTTCTTATTTTGCATAATGGCCTCTCCCCCTTAGAGAGTTAATGTTTATGTCTAGCCATTCATTTTTCTATCCCCTCCTCCACCCCCATTCTTTCCCTAATGAACATAAAGACCTGGAGAAAATTCACAATTCCTTTGAAGTATTCGCCGTGAAATTGCCAGACTTGAGTTATGATGGCTGAGTTGAAAAAAACATCAGAAAATAAGAAAAATATGAAGGATAATGATGAGAATTGATGGAGAAAGAACTGATCAAGTATGGCAAAGAATAGACCAAGTATAGCAAGGAAAAGAACAAGTATGGCAAATAAAAGACTTAATATGGCAAAGTTCATCCAACCTAACAGAAGATGAGGTTCTTATTTTAGAGGCATCATGAGGAATTCAGCTGTATAGAGTACCAAACACACATCAGAGGTTACCCACATTTACGAGGGTGGGTGTGATTAATAAGGATATATGCTGATGAAATTTGATGTAAAGCAATGGCGTTTGATTCATAATGGCGAAACAGGTGAAGTATTCTCCTATGTGGTATGTCTAACTCTATAAAGGTCTCGGTGGAAGGCCCTTGTCAATCTCTTTCCATCATTCCTGACTTTTTTTTCTAATTTTCGTCAGTTTCTCCCTTTTCACAAATAAGTGAACAGCATGATGATGGCTTAAACGGCATTTCTTTCACTTCTTCATCTCGCACAAATGATCTGATTTCTTCACTTACTCTGTAATTGAACTGTAACCAGGTTATATTTTGATGGTTTTGTATGCTTGAGCTCATTTACGGCATCTATTTTCCTTTGAGTCATAGCTCTACTTTAATCGGGTAATACATTTTTAACTTAAACCTAAGAAAATCCGCATAAGCCACTAAAGATCTTCAAATCCCCCGATAAGATCCTTTGAAATCATCCCTCCTGAGTTTACGCCACACTCGGCTATTAAACCTCGCTTCAAAATAGCCAGGTGGAGGATGTAAGAGAGGGCCGTCAGGTGCGTGGAAGAAACTATCCCCCGGAGGAAGATTCTAGTGTACGCAAAAGGGTTTTCTTGGAATTATTTTCCGTTAATATAGTTAATTTTGTTAATGACAATTTAAGTAAGATTTGTATTACATTTTTATACTCGTGTTTAGAAGTTTCAATAATATCGCTATAAAATATCGATTTTCTTCTGATTTACACACAGAAAAAAGAAAAAAAGATACTGAGACTTTAGCTTTTATTAGTTTCACAAGCATTACACAGGTTGTATGATGCTATGAGTCCTCGTCCACATGTGCTGGAACCATGGCAATGGCTTAACTTTACTCTTCGTGAGAAGCTTTGATGCAAACTGGGAAAATTTGATGGTTAGAGAGACAAAAAATTAATAACAAAGGTTAAAAGTGGCATTGACTAGCATACCTCTTCAATCCACTGTGAAAACACGTGAAGTTTTGAAGCATTGGGAACAAGTTGGCACAACCAGTCCAAACACCGCAAAGCACCAGTTTAGATGTCTGTGATGGATCTTCATTATCAATGTAATGTTGGCTTGGGCTCCAATCCAATAAAGGCAGTTTACACAAAGGTGTTGTGAGCTTAGTACAGTCTGATTGATCACCTCGAATGAGCTTTGATAGGCAAATTAGCCCTTGTCATCTGTAAAGTTATGTTTAATTTGCTTAGGGTGCTGGAAAAACAAAGCCGTTTTATGCTTTATAACTCCCCTACGTTCAGTTCTTTTCGATTTATTCACGGCGGATTTGTTGTGTACAAGTTTCCTCTCTTTCTCTTCTATAATATCAACCATCTCCACAGGGCATGACTAGGATCAGAAGAGTACGAAACATCCAAATGTAATTCACTTTCCTTTAGCTCATCATTTTCTTTACAAACTATCTCTCCTAATTTATGTAAAGTTTCAAGTGAAGCTGACATTAATTCCTGACACTTGTATCCTGCCTACCCTTGCATGATTGTTTTTTCAGCAATCGAATATATTCCCCTCCTCCCCTAAAAAACGTACATATCACCATTTGCCTAAAGGACACCGTCAGAATTACCTTCCTTAACCAATGCTAAATATATTTAAGATGTGAATAAACTTCTGGTCTTATAGAAAAAATCAAGGCATTCATTAATTAGCAATGCTGATATTTCGCTTATGCACAGAGATGTAAATTTTTGGAAAGCTTAATTTAAAGGCCTCGTATTGGATTATTTTCTAAAATTTATTTCCCTATTCTGAGGGGGACAATTTCCTAGCAGTTGCACACGGGCCGTTTTTGAGCGAAGTTTAAACATGCTCTAACGAGATCGAGTCAGGATTACTGTAAATTAAATATTAAAAACCGCTAACTTAACGTCGTTAATTATCATCTAGTTTCTGATTAAACGAGAGCCAGATTAGCCATGGATTAGGTAGGTTTTAGGTGAGGTTAGGATAAGTTAAATTAGGTAAAAAATAATAAAGATCCCAAAGTAATTTACTCGAAGATAACCAAAATTTTATCTCTGTTATAGTTTGCGGTTTACCTTCTTTCTACTTTCAGTGAGCGGTTAGGCTAGCTTAGCCTTACATTAGGATACTTAAACTTGAATAAAAGATATAAACATCCCAGACCTATTTACCTAATCAAACTACTACTTAACATGAATTTAGACGGTACAAGACAAAGTTGATGCATTAGTTATAGCCGAAATACCTAAAGATTATGAAGACATTCCAATTGTGCATCTGCTTATAACACTTGAACAGTTTAATACTAAATAGCATATTATTCAAAGAAGAATAACTTGGTTTTATAAATTTAAATATACCAAATGAGCCAGATAAATTTATTCTTGGTTCACTAAAGAATTAATAAAGGTCTTTGTTTTACTTCTGACAAACAAAGCTATGAAGGAGTCCGTCCAGAAGTATTTAAATTAACAAACATTTAAAAAAGGGGCATGATCACTTCCTTACAAACTACAGGTCAATTATTAAACTACCTGAGTCAATCTTCAAAGAGTAAATAGTTAAATATTTAGAAAATCATGGAGTGAATTGAGGCGCACAACACGGTATTCGTAAAGCAAATAGTGCTTTACTAATTTGCGTGATTTTTTTAATAAAATAAATTAAGAATATGACCCATTCCAAGAAGTAGATATAATCTTCCTTAATTTTCCTAAAGGTTTTGATAAAGTTTCACATCAGCAACCGATTATAATTATCAAAGTTGCCGGTATCCGTGGAAACATGCCCATTTTAAAAAGATGACGGACTTAGAAAAAACAAAACACACATAACAGTAATTAACGAGATTGACTCGACGTGGACGCTACATTATTTAGCGTTTCCAAGTGATCTGTTATGGCTCCAATTCTATTAATATTTTGAATTAATGATATAAACAATAAACTTTACAGTTCAATTCCTAAATTTTCTGATAGAAAATGAATTCAAACAGCAATTGACAAATATCCTAGTGTAGGCATTTATATTCGCAGATGAGGTTAAATATGTACTATCAAATGTCATGTCCTTAAATGTTGAACCAAAAAAGAACTTTTAACTATATCATTGCACAAATATATTTGCGTAAGGTTGACACTGGAGAAATTAGAAGTTCATCGACAATTACAATTTCTATATTTTCCCCTATCACAAATTGGTCAATACCTTGAAAACGTATAATCTTACTCGTTCAGATTTAAATATTCATTTTAATTTTAGTTTTCTTTGTCTTATTTTCATAAGCATAAAAACAAAGCTACATTCTTTGTAAAACCATATGTGAGGTACATTACACAATAACAGGAATGCTGCAGAAGAAATGGTGAAAAAGGTTTAGTAGGACCAAATCTGGTGATGATCACTCAACAAGCAGTGATAGGATATATCTAGCGTAAGAACTCCACGACATCACTGACCAATTTCTTGAATGTTTTAATATAAGCTTAAATGAGTTAAATTGGGATCAGTCGCCATAAAAAAGATTTTTCAGAACTAAAATGTCTGAAAACTTTTCCCATAAATTCTCTGCCATTGCCATAGGTAAAGTAGATTCTGCTAAAAAAATTATAATCTTGCTCTCTTTTATAAATTAATTATAAGAAATGTTATATGATATAATTATAGGAACTAGTAAGTAAATTGGATGCATCTTCTATTTAATATAGTTAACCTTTCTCGCTTTTTTGTTAGCCATCTTTGTATATGTATGTACATGCGCTTAACCAGTTTTCTTCGAAAATAAAGTAAATGTTTGGTGGAAACGTATTCATCTATATATTTATACTTCATTAAAATAACGAAAATTACAAGAAATTAATTTCAAATTTTATCTAGGTATAATTTTTAAGTTTTTTCAAGGATAACTCGTGTAATTATTCTTCCGTCCAATTATTGTAAATTTTTAAGGGTGAAGAAATATTGTTGGCATTTTTAAGAATGGCCTTTCAAAGTGCAATTATTTTAAAACTTCTTTCCTTTAGTGTAAATCTATTTCTTAATGATACTCCATAAATTTTCTATTTGCTTCAAGACGGAGAAACAGTGTGGCCAATCTACTTGGGATACACTCTTATGCGGATTTTTTCAAACAAAATATCACGATTAAATATGAATATAAGTTAACAAGTTTGTTCATTAACTTCATATTATTCTAGATTCCGTTAAAAACTTTCCAAGCAAATGCAAATTCATTTCCAGCGTTATTAGAGAGAGTATATACATATCTACCATCCTTTTGAAACTTAATTAGCTAATGACTTTAATAGTTATGATTAAGTTAAGACAATCTTTTCCAACTGAAAAGGAAGGGATAGTAGTCAACACTAGGAAGACTTGGGTTCCAATATTTATCCATAACGTGATTTCCTGATAATTATAATCATAAATGACCTAAAAATTATAGTTAACATGTTTAAATATATTGCTGGAATGAATGACCTTTCGGAACGTTCCTTAGTCAAAGAATCAATTAAACCTTTGCTCGTTGATGATCATCATCTACCTATTAATTGATCAAATAAAAGAGTCTTTTGAGAAGGTTTGGTTAGGTCAACTTAGCTTTTGCGAGGGGTAGTCTTTACTAGTATACCTAAGATGAGAAGGGATTGGATCCTAAAATTACTATTATAGTGTCTAATAGCCTAGCCTAGTCTTACTTAAGAAATGCGTCGTTTTCAATCACATTTGCGTAATAGGCGCTACCCAATACCGTTTTAATTAAAGACTTTCTCAATCTCTTCTATATTTTCTTTGAAGATATTTTAAATTAATAAGATAAATGTAATAAATCTGCTCAATTAGATTCTATTTTCAAATAAAACTGAAGTTTAACAAAGGATTCGTTTAACTTTAGGCATTATAAAGGTGGACATTATTTCACCTAAATAATTTTGGGATGGATTGTTTTTCCTTTCATTAGTGGAAAAACATATTAAAAAGTTTCTCAATGCTCATTATCAAAAAAGTCCAACAGAAAATACTGTAGAGAAATTATCCATTTTCTTTAGTCTCTCATAATTTGGTCAAACATCAAACGACTTTGAAATGGAATTAAGAAGACTAAATAAATTCTATCCATATCTCGACCCAAAATTCCTGTTAAAAAATGGGTAAAATATTGAATCTTATTTCAGCTATAAGGACCGAATTCCATTCCCTTGCTGCTCTCCTGTAATTTATGAATATAGTTGTGAATCTTGCGATTCATCTTATATTGGTTCGACCATTAGGTCAATCCATTATAGCATCGAACAGCATCGAGGAAAGTTGACCCACACGGGGCTGATTCTAAGCAAACCAAGACCCCTCGCCCCTACGAGATCACATCAAAATAAGCAAGTCTAAAATTAATATGGATAACTTTAAAATACTTACTCATAGCCACAATTCCAACGAACTATAAATATTAGAATCACTTTACATCCTAAAACTTAAGCCTAATTAAAATATAAATCCAACTGCTTCCAATCTTTATATTGTATCATGATTAATTGAAATTCCGATTCAATATTAGTATTTTATGAAAACTAGAAATTTTAACTGATCATGAGGCTAGGACCTCGAAACATTTAACCATGGACAAATATAGATGCTTTAATTAATAGGGTGGTTGGTTTTTACCTTCCCATATATATATATATATATATATATATATATATATATATATATATATATATATATAGATAGATAGATAGATAGATAAATATTGAGTTGGTGGCCCAAGCGTCATTGGTGGTCACGAAAATATATTTTTTCTTAACTGGCTTTCCTATAAACTCAATTTGGATTATTTTGTTATTTATTATTTCGTATTCATACATTCAAGGTTACCGTCTGCAGAGGTGAAATCTCTCAACTCAAGTTAATCAAATTTAGGACATATTAATTCAGGGATGGAACCGTTATTATAAATGAACCAAATGTCATTTGTTTTCTGAAACTCGTATTTTGGATCCCACGAGTTGATTCCTCAAGCGATAGGAATCATACGATAAAAAGAGGTGATATAAACAATGATAAAACTAGATTATTCCCACCTGATATTCTTAAATTATATTTAATTTTCTTAATCCAGATTTCTAGGCACACCTAATTGAGAAATTAACTAGGCAACAGGAGCCATGCATTCTTTGATTCCAGATTTGTTACTTATTCCTCTTTCCTGCTGATTTTAGTTGACGTGGCTAAGATATATATTTCTCTCTTTCTCTCTCTCTCTCTCTATATATATATATACATATATAATATATATATATATATATATATATATATATATATATATATATATATATATATATATATATATATATATATATATATATATATATATATATATATATATATATATATATATATATATATATATATATATATATACTATTTTAATACTTTGTCGGACTCACTTTTGCCTTACTCAAAGTCATAATTTTCATAGCGTGGATTTCATCAATTTTCATAAATTTCTCACCTTATCTTTTACCAATTTCATGAAACTTTTTCATACAGTTGGTTTATTTGTATTTGTGCTACTTTTAAGTCGCGTGTGACTCTATATCTCACTAAATCGGTCCGTCCTGGTTTTGCTTTTTGGGGGTTTGTGAATAACATTGTAACTATTAGTCCAATACTAACGAAATCTGAAACCCCTTATGTTGTTTTACATTATCTTTCAAATGATATAATTCTCAAAGTCCTTTAAAGGCTAGCCGGGAATTATTTGGCAATAACATCATAAGTATTTGGCTGATTCTAACGAAATTTAACAACCCTCATGTTGTTTCAAATTTTCTTTCAATATTCTAATTACCAAGATCCTCCCAAAGTTAGTCCGGGAATTATTGAAAGATCTACTGATCCTACGGTCATAAATCAGAATAAGTGAGAGCACGCGACTTAGGTTAGCAGACTTTGTTTGCTTTTCTAAACACTTCCTACAAGTGTTCTATTGAATATGAGTCTTACTTCTGTGGTGGTTACCTAAAGGATGTGATCCCCATTACTCCAAGCCATTTCTTTCTGTTTTGTATGTATGAAATGAGGCGTTTTCTGTCTGAAATATAACTTCATTTCTTACTGTTGTTAGATTTAATTTCTGGATAGATGTCTAAAACGGGTGACAATATCGTAGTATAAGTGCTAAAACCATGTCTCCTAGCCCTGTTTAAGATATACATCCCATATTATGTTAGAACCACTTCCATTCTTCATAGTTGTTACTACACAAGTAGGGTGGAATGCGTCTACAAATCTTTCTTTCACAAAGCTAGTCGCAGAATTGGAAAAAAAGGGAAAAATGTTACAAAAAGTTAAGTGGGAAATAATTTTTTTTTAAATATATGGATTCAATTAAATGTAAAACAATAATTTAATAGAGTTTCTTATATACCTGATAATTAGTTTCAACTGACTGAATATTTTTAAACCGTAGCTCCTCATGTGTGCATTTTTCCTTTGGTCCATTGAAGCTGTTTTTTTTCTGTTGACCTCAGATATCTTTGGCTTCTTTCTCACCTTGCCTCATTTAAGGCCTTGATCTGTATTCCTCCTTCAAACTGATTTGGTTGATATTTTGGAACTTCAAACTTTATTGAACTCCGCAGCAAGCTAAGAAAATGTCTATTAGCATTCCTCTACTTAACCTCGAATAAAACTTCTATTTTTTAGGGTTTGTAAGACGCCTTCTGCCATTTCTCTCCCTTGATACATAGAGTTATGTACATGGATAAACAAGCTACAACAGACCTTGTGGTCCATACTAGGTAGCCTGTGATAAAGATTATGGGGGAGATATATACTACACCTTGCAAAAATCGATGAATCTGTTACCAGAAGGCTAGGGAGTTTATTATTCACTAGGAAACGCTCTTAGTCAGAAATTAGTTTGAAGATATTTATCTATACGACATTTGAAAGTGTCTACGGTATTGCAGTCTATTACTTTACGATGAAACCCAGTCCATAAGTTGGTAATTCGGTTAAAAATAATTCTTTGTGTTATCTGTACTTCTGTAAGTTCTTTAGATTTGTCATATTACTTAGGATTTTATAAATGCACTAGTTTAGTGATTTCCGAATGTCTCTTTACTCTATTATGCAGACAACTGCATTCCTCTCGAGCACATAACAAAGGCAAAGAGCCCCAAATCAAATTCTGATTTCCTCTCTCGTCTTAAAATAGGTGAGGATAAATAGTATCACGACTTGATCTCGTCTCAATGAAAGAATGAAATGGCCTTTTATTGGAATCAGTTTTTCTCTCTCTCTTCTCCACCGAAAAAAAGAGAGAAAAAGATTCGATTAAGGAATTCTCGCTGATGCTAACTAAAGAAGTAGAAGATTCTTAATTTTCTTTTGGTATATTATACGTTGTTTCAAAAGTATTAATGTCATTGAGCCAAAATTAAATATTTTATAATCATTCTAGTGAAACTTACCATCAGTTAGAAAATTTAATTTTTAGGAACATTATATTTTACACAGAATTATATAAAACAGTTTCAAATTTCTTACATTTTATCCCGCAAATAAAATATGTACGATTTTTTCCTCGTTATCACTGTGTGGATTTTCAGAAAAAAGTTTCTTTGAGGAAATGGACCACCCCCCACTCAAAAAAAAAACGTCTGAAACTTGAACTACTTCAGAAAAAGAAGTTTTCTGATTTTGATGAATGATTTGCAAAATACTTAAGAAAAAATAAAATCTGCTTTACTCTTTAATGCGGCTACTCGCAAAATTAATGCAGGCAAGTTGGTAAGGAAAAAAACAGGCCGTACTTAGTGTGTTCATTTCGCAAGCTTATCCCGGATTATATTTGGTAACGTATATTTAACTAATTTGAATTTATGTCCTTCTCAGAAGGAGAAAAGAGACAGAAATTTCAACCCTTATATTCAATTAGTGTGCATAAGGAATATTAAGGGTGCAGAACAAAAGTAATAGACAGGGCTATAAATTTCTATTCTTGCATATTGCAAAAGTGCTGTTACACTCATTATAACGTCCTCAATAGGTAAATAATTATAGTTTTAATGCAGTTAGACAGGTTTTTATTGTTGCAACATATAAATAGTTATTTATCTTTTAATATTAATAAACGTGGGCTTACCCAGTAGCGATCACGCTCTTTAAGCGAGACCTAAAGGCCGCGTACACGTTGTGGACGAATTCGTCCCTCATGCTGGCCGACACACGGTTGACGGAGGAATTCATCTCATCCATGTTTCTGTAGTGGACTTAGCAGGCCTTGCCCTAGACATGCGTCTTCAGTTTGTAGGCGAAGGGTATGCTCTCGGGTGACTGCGGTGTTTAAACTTCCTTTGACCAGAAATTTAAGTTTCAGCCTAACCACTCTTGCAGTCTTTGCAGTGTCGGCCGAGGCACCGTACTGCTGAAAGACTTAGCTCGCTGCCTTTGTTATCATTCTCACCCAGTGAAGACTTACGTGGTCAAGATATTCATGAAATCGGCTGTGAGGAGCCTATAACAAGCAAAGAACCACAGTGGTGGCACCTTCTCACCATTAGAAGCCACGACCCCAAACATCATCACAGAGCCCGGGTGCTTGGAATTGGACACCTAGCGAACCTCAAGAAGTCTTGGCCGAAGCTTTCCACATACAATACTTCGACTTCTTGGTGACAAGATCGAGACTAGAGCATTTACCCCAGAAACAAGTGAGAAATTCATTGCCAAGACTCTTTCATTCGTTCATAAGGCAACGACAGCGCTCCAGACGTTGTCCTCGCATATAGTTGCTGAAAGGAGGCCAATTTACGCTTCTCAAGCTATTGCCGCACTCTTCCCTGACATTATGGCCACTGTGGTCACCGCGATGTTCTTCTTCTTTTTCGCGAGCAATTATTTTGATCTTCGAAGCACTTTCGAAGGCCTTCACCAAACAGTCAACAATATGATGTCTGCCTTAACGAGGTTGAATTTTGATGTCTTCCCCTTTCTTGAGTCTCTCAAAAACTCTGTGGACGGTCATCCGGCTGACGTTAAGCTGCTTGGCAATGTCGGAGTTGTTGTGGCCCGAGTGCAGGAGAGCAGAGATCTAGATTCTTTTCACTTCTATCTCAGCATACTTCACACACTTGAAAAGAACTTTACTATGACACATCCCGGAAAAGTGGTACTTTTTCGTTTTGGTATACGTGAACGTCTCGAAAGATAAAAAAACCCGACTGTGACACATCATTTGACAAAGCCGCTAGTGAGAAAGAATGTAGATTAAAAACCACAAACCTATGCCTTAATTACCCAATGATGTGATAGAACAAGAGAAAATAATACAAATGTAAAGCAATCGAAAAATATGATATAATATTCTAAAAATAATTAGTGAAATGTGTCATTTTATTCCCAAAGCTACTTTAATGTGATTAAAAGCTGTGAAAGATACCTAATTATATATATTTGCTGTTCCAAACTTAGCTTTTTTTTAATTTAATTTTTCAAAGAGCATAATGGCAGGAACCAATAAGACAAGAGCCAATGCAATATCTAACTAATACCTAACAAAGTACACTAGATATAGATAAAATTACGAACAAAACATAGAAAAAATAAAAACAAGAACTAGAAAATAAATAAATATTACGTAATAAAAAGATCTATTATGCCATGACAAACTTCTATAGTATAAAAATCCCTTGGAGGTTCCTAGCTTAGGGAGATACTGGGTTTGATAGGGTAACACTCTGTTCGAAGTAGAGTCACTGTGCCTGGTAACTTAACGGTACAGCATCTGACCGGCAATAAGTAGACCAAGGATCGAGTCCCCGCCAGGAATTTCAAACTTTTTCCTTTGGCGTTATTTCTGTCTTCTTAGTAAGGATTGCCTTCATTGTTCTTTTAATGTTCCTTTCTCTTACATTAAAAATACTCCTGTTTCTTGTCTTATTGCTCATTTGCGTAAAATTCCTTTTTCTCTTGTACTATATATATATATATATATATATATATATATATATATATATATATATATATATATATCCATATAAAGCTCGGCCGTGAAGACTGCATTTAATATTGAGGATAAATCCCAGAGCCACGAGAAACGGATGAGGCATATTTGAACTTTTCACAACGTTTCGAAAAATACAAGTTTTTGCTGCCTCTGTTTCTAGTGGCTCTGGGATTTATACTGAATATTATATATATATATATATATATATATATACGAGGGGGCGGTCAATGAGTTCGGCGAATTGGTAGGGCAAAACAGAGGAAGGGGGATGTCTGTTTGTGGGGGTGTTAGGACAAGTTATAACAAGTCAGGACCTGCAGCCGCACACTCCTGTCTCGTCTATTTAAGAAGCAGTAGCTGATCGCAGATTGTCATTCACAAATTTTTCCACAATAGAGAAGGTTGAGCACCGCGCAGTGATAAAATATTTAACCAAGGAAGGCAAGAATGCAAAAGAGATCCATGAGCGCATGGTTGCAGTGTACACCAACACCACCCCTTCCTATGCAACCATTACTCGCTGGAATAGGGAGTTCCACCATGGTCGTGAGTCCCTTGAAGATGACTTTCGCCCACGACGCCCGTCAGACGTGACTAATGAGGACAATGTGGCCCGTGTGGAAAGGATCACCCTCGAAAATCGACGGGTGAAGGTCGAAGAAATCGAGCGACAACTTGGAATATCACATAGAAGTGTTATCAACATCCTCCACGACAATTTGGCCATGACCAAGGTCTCTGCCCGTTCGGTCCCCAAAAACCTCACGCCCCCTGATCGACTTCAACGTCGTCAAAGTCCACAAGGCCAGAGTTGCACAAGCTGCCCTGCGCGAGTGCGGATTCGAGGAGCTCAACCATACCCCCTACAGTCCAGATCTGGCGCCTAGCGACTACTTTTTATTCCGCCAGCTTAAAGCTGCACTGCGTGAACGCCGGTTTGAGGACGAAGAAGATGTCCAGCTCGCCGTCCAGGAGTGGATTGAACAGCAGTCGTGAGATCTTTGGTTGTCGGGAATTCGAAGCCTCAGGGACATGTGGTGCAAGTGCATTGAAGTCGTAGGTACTTATATTGAAAAATAATAAAACACTTTTCCTCATATCTCGTTTCCTTATATCCAAATTGCAAAACTTATTGACTGCCCCTCGTGCATATATATATAAGAGTAATACAGAATAACAGAGCAGCAAAGAGTAGGTACTCCACTCCATGGCTAGCCCAAGTAATTTTATGATTTCATATGAAACTCACCTAATCTAAATCCATATATTGAAATAGTAATTTAATAATTGTCAAATCATTTCTTAAACTTATTAAGAGAGGAACAGTGTAATACTTAAAGGAGTAAAAGGTTACATATCTTGATAATGTCATATGTAAAAAGGAAAAATATTTTTGCGCAATTACAGTGTTGAATCATCAATTTTTCAATTTAAATCTATAATTTGAGTGTTCGTCTGATTGTCATAGTCAAAGGTGATTCAAACTCATCATTTATTTAACCATTAATAATTTAGCATACTTCGATCAGTTTTGCGCGAAGTCTTCTATTTCTTTAGGATGATAATTTTATACTTTTCTAATCTCCATTTTTAAGATTTAGTTCTAAGGTATGGATATGGATATCCTTATACAAGTATGTGGCCAAATTTAATATTATTGAGCTAAGTACGGTCTGACTAATGTTTAATATAGCGGAAGGACGATATATTTACCATTTAACGTAAAGTTTATAGCTATATCCAAGAAATTTCTTTAGCTTTTTTGCTGCGCTAAGTGTTACTATTTATTTTGTAGTCCTTAGAAAGTTCAATTAAATAAATTCATCGATTTGCACTTGCTAACATTAAATTTCATTTGTCACCTCTCTGACCGCTAGAATAGTTTGTCTATATTTCATATGCGGATCCAGAATCGATGTTACTAACGAGCAAGGTCATCGGATAATTTAGATATTGTACATAATATATCATCATCAAGAAAGGTAACATAAATTATAAAGAGTAGAGGACGCAAAGCGAAGCCTGAGGAGCACCAGAGGTCATTAGGCCTCAAATGAGCTAAGGCTATCCGTGACAATTCTCTTTGTATAAGGTTATACTCTTATACCATAAGCCTTATGTTTTATGCAAAAAACTTTGTGAGAAACAGTGTTAAATGCATTTTGATAATCAAAATAAATTATCTTGATAGTTTTGTGCCCATATAAATACATATATCATATTTTTAACGAAATCTAGAATAATACTAAGGCAAGAAGGCTTGGGTTGAAATCCATGCTAAATACTTCTTATCAAATTATGATTTTCTACGTGATCAACGATTTTATCACTAAAGATACACTCGAGTAGTTACCAATTACACAAGCCTGCGTTCGGACATTTTTTTTAGGTTCCACAGGATTTAATTTTTGTTTCTTAATGAATCAAACCTCTTGAACTCAAAGATAAATGTAGTTTTGTTCAATCAGGTCAGATTTTCTCAGTACAGCATACACCATTTTCATTGAGATTACGTCATTTTTCCTGATTTTTTTTCAAAAACCTTTCTCTATCTAATGATGCATTATTATTGTTATATCATGGAAACACGAATAAACGTAGGTAAACTATAATCCTTTTGATAAAACAAAAAATTAAAGATTGCAACATAATAAAGGAAATAATTCTAATTTACAAGAAAAGACGCCCTTAACGATTTTCGCGTGTGCCTCTCATCTGGTGCATCAGGCTTCAAACACCAACAGTAGTTAACAAGCATGTTTACGCCCCATTTACTTTGGAACCTGGATTCCATTGTTTTTATGTCTTAGTGGAATATTTCTCCCAGTTCTTCACTGTAATCTCCGCTGTTGTCGGGAGAATAATGCAGATTGGACTGTAAAAAGTGTATCTTTATAGACCTTTGATCTCCCAAATGTTTGAGACATGTTAGGAGCTGATTGACCAGGATAACATATTCTGGGCTTCTTTTATTGCCTCGAAAATTGTTAACACGAGCTTTGAAAGCTTTCTAGGCATATTTTTCTATGTCCGTCATTAATGCCTCAAACTGCTGGCCTCTCATCAAGTTCCTGATCTGAGGTCCATCAAAGATTCCAGCATGGAGCTTAGCGTTACTGATTTGTGGAAATTTTTAAGAAGATATTTAAAAGCTTGGCCTTATTTCTTAAGGGTTTTGACATAATATTTCATTATGCCAAGCTTTATATTCAGTGGAGGAATCAGTGTTTTGTGAGGAAGCACTTAAGGTTTAGCTATTACATTGTTTGATCCAATTCTAAATGCTTCTCGTAGAGGCCAAACCTTCTTCTCATAGTGCATACTATCTGTACGAGTGTCCCATAAACATAGGAAACAGGGATGCTTCGTGTAGCCTGTTTCCATCCCAAGTATAAGAGACACTACCTGAAAATAAATTTAGTAGGGTATGAAAATTCAAAGTGTAATATTTCTAAAAACCAATTCAAAGTAATATTTCTTAAAACAATAAGAATATGAATATGTACTAAAAATCCTGTATCCCAATGAATTAAATCATTGTATTGGAACTAATTGGATATTTGTACATCTTACTTTGAGTTTATTGAGTTATGTTTTATATTTTCTCAATTAGAATATGTTCCCACTTAAACCCAAAGGATGCATTAACTATTTGGAACACACATCAACAAAAAAATATAACCACAAAATTACTCATAATTTCCAGATTTGTATTCTTGTAAAATGTAAGTTGACCAAAAGGTGTATACAATTATTAACAATTAAAAATGAAAATGTCAATTTTCAAGAGCTTAGAAATGCCAAGTGTAAAATAATCTTACCTTTAAGTCACCACATATCCTCCAATTGTGGGTAGAGTAATTTATTGCATCCAGCAATTTTTTCATATTTTCATAACTTTCAGTAAGTTGGATTGAATGGTCTATAGGAACGGAAGCTATCCTGTTACCAATATTCAGTAACACAGCTTTTAAACTTCCACTGGAGGGATCTATGAAAAGTGTCAATTTTACTGGGTTGTAGGGAATTCCAAGGGCCTCAACACGTCCTTTAATATTGGCGCAGTATACTAACGAGCTGGAAGAATGCTGTAAAAAATAGTTCGAAACTCTTTTTCTCTATTTATATAACAAAAAATAATGTTGTTTCTTTAGCAAGAAGTTGTGCATTCTCCTTTGAAAGCTCCAGTTCCTTGGTCATGTCATTTAACTGAACTTAAGTGAATGGTCTTACGACCATATCATGTGTGTAAACCTGCTTAGACTCAGATGCGTCATAATCTTGATTAACTTCCATATTAATCTCTTCATGGACCTCTATATGTTCGTGGGGAGAAGGTATAGGAATTCCTGGACCATGGGGCAGGAGTTTGATGGCAGAAGGAACATCCGGATATGCCACACTATGTTTATTCTTCTTATTTATACCTGTGGAAAATATAATTGCATATTACATAAAGAAATTGATTTCGAGTTGCAGATAGTACATAAATGTTTAGTAAAAGATATGTTTATGCTGAAGTGAACTATGTTAGTTTATAATTTTTATGCTAAATCTATACATAATAATGACATTTTGAGGAGCCAGTATAATACAGAAAGCTTAAATACTTGATAAAATGCTCACCTTTAAGAATTGTCATGCAAAAACAGCGGTCCGTAGTGTGGTCCTTTTCCTCTCTTCACACCATGGGAACACCAAAAGAGAGAGACTTATATTCGCCCTGAATCCAGCATCTTAAAATTATGTAGCATCCTTCGCAGCAGATATGTGGTTAAAAAACTTTATCTTAATCTCCTATCCTTCAACAAAATATGCATGATACAAAGATATAATTACAGGAGAGTTTGTATATTGCTGCTCGGAAAAAGTCACTTTGCCGCAAACATAGAAAAATCTGTCGGAGCTATTCTTACATTTTCTGTTCATTTTTAACTCAACCACTATTATTATTATTATTCTTATTATTATAATGCTAACCAATTTCTGACCAGCAAAAATATAAGATTATTAACATAATTACTTAAAATGTACACAAAATTTACTGCGAATAAAGTAGTGCAAAAACAATTGAAACTTTGATGTAATATAGAACATATATAAACTATAAAATTATTATCCCCCTGAGTATCGCAAAAACTGGGCCTGATAGAGAAAAACGGATACCATATTCGGATTTAGGAGGTCAATTTTATTAAAAAACACTACAGAAAATCTAAAGTACATTTGTGACGCAGACCAGTGTAATGGATAGATGTCAGAGTGATTGGTTTAAAGTTTTGCAGATAGTTTTTCAGCTTTTCTTAAAAAGTGGAGTGACCTTAACTTCTTTAATCTCCGTTGACAGGTTGCCTTTAATTAAAGATTCGTTGAAAATTCTGCAAATGAGCTAAGGCAATTCATTTTTTTAAATTTATTCAAGGGAATTGCCTAGATCTTGTCCGGACCCGGAGTCTTTGAAAGATTAAATTTATTTATATAGTTTATTATCTCAGATTCCGTAATTAGAGAGATCTTAAATTCTGAATTTTTATTAAAAATAATTATCTTACATCTGATACGGTTGGTAAAGGAATACTATTCTCTTTCGTTATAACGATTGCAAAGGGGTCGTTAAGAACTTTTACTATATTAAGTTATCATTTACAAGTGAATGATCGTTTGACGTTCGCGGACCTATGTCCTTTTTTTTACTTACTGTTGTCTAAAATTCCAGAATTTACTCGTTGGTGGGTTAAAATTAGATGCAAAGCCAAAATATAATAGTTATTGCAAAAAACCTGCCACAAAGTGTCAAGAGAGACTGTAAAAGAATAACCTCTCCCCCCTCCCCCCAATTTATCGGAGACCACGTGCTATGGTATCGCACCATGGAAAACGTCATTTCCTGTTCGAACATTCTCGAATTTTCGACTCCTGAGCATGCGGGATTGGAAAAATATTTCCTAATACCGCGAACTCGTCCCAAGCCTCCTCCCCCCTACAGTAATTGGGTGTGAAAGAACCGCTCTGTCTCTCCCTTTGCTGCTAAATGATGAATCGCCTCCGCCTCCAGATTAAGATGTCTAGAGCTTGTGACTCCTTTCTCCAAACTCACCTTTCCCTTCCAGAATCGGGTATACAAATACTCGGTTTATTCTGAAGTTCGAGGAGTCCAGCCCGTGAGCGTTCGTCGGACAGCAGAGTTCTTCAACCGCGATTCTACCCTAGTCAATTGGTAGTTTCGGTGAACGACAAGCCTTTGAATTTGCGCAACAGTCTCACTTCGTTTAATCGAACCGAAGAAAATGTCCATCGATTACTTTTAAAGAAAAAGAAGTTTCCTCTTACAGTGGAATTATGAGAATTCCCACCTTCCCTGTCGAACGTCATCTTTGAAGTTTGGCTATCTTCATCGGAAGGTTGGTTGATCGTTCTCCACCTTCCTCATTTGGATCGTGACTCACTTGCCTCATCGGATCGTTCCCTTTCTCACCTCATCGCAAGCAGGACCTTCCTCGAAGTGATCGACCCGTAAGACTGAAACCCCCTCCATTATTAGTATTGTCAATTTCCCCCTTTTGATCTGAGCCTAGTAACATTAATCAATTAATTCTATTCGGGAATCCCTCTTCATAATAATTATTTAGAGACTCTTTAAATTTAAATAATTCCCCTTTGCCTATTATTATTCTTATTTTGAACTTTGTAAATAACATTTTATTTTTGTTGTTGTTTCTTTTTTAACTAATCTTGAACGATACTCTCGGCCTATTCAAGTAAATCTCGCCAACAATTTATCCACTCTGTTTGATTATTAAGGATTTGAACCCCAACTCCTCAAGTGTGACCTCCTAGTCAGTCGTTGATCCCTGTGAACAGGTCTTCAACGGTTCGCGTTGCAGTAGGTGATTAAGTCACTACCCCACATAATATAGGAGTAGTGTACGGCATAGATTGGTTGTACCACGACAGAGACTAATTATATGCTCGAAAGACGGCAGATGTCATTTAAAGAAGACATAGATCTGGTTGATAATAAATAAAAATGGTTTGCGAAAAGCATTAAATACTAGAAGGAACGGAATAAAATTAGTGCCTGCAGCTTCTCCTCCGAGGGAGTCGGGAGTCGGGAGTCGGGTGTCCAGAGTGGCTTCAATTAAGGAAAATATCCTTTGACCTATCTCGAAGGAATTGTCGGTGCCCTCTTTGATAAAATTACCTCCATATGTAATAGCATTTTTCCGCAAAATAGCGTGTTCAGAGAGTTGCTGGTAATAGTATTTGTCGCTTCCAAAGGTTATAAAAGATTAATAGGCCTGACAAACGAACACTGCTTGAGTTCTTCGACGGGCGGGCGGTTCGCATCTAAGTTTTGTCTCCATCGTAACTTTTGGAGAGGCTTGCTCACTTGTTGCTCTCTTCCAATATTTGTGCATATGCGTTGAGGAAGAATCTCCTTTGTTATTTCACTCATTATATTGTATAAGGCTTTAAAATTTCAAGGCCTCGGTACCTCCACCTTACTAGTCTGTGCCTTCTCCGAGTCAAACGACTCAGTAGTGTGGCGTGGCTGCCGCTACGTTTTAATATGTGTTCATATACGGGGGTGGAGTAGCCCTGTTTTGGACCGGCTAATTGTTTGACCTTCTTAGCCTGTAATAACGACCGTGTTGAGACATGGCTCAGGTAGAATCTGCTGCAGGATGGTACTGAAAGAGCGTGGGTTCTACCGTGCTCCAATGACTGGAAGGGATAGGAGTGAAAGGTGCATTTCTTAGTTCAAAGGCGTATAAGATACTTCGTTGTACATTCTGAGATAAAACTCTATCCGTAGATCCTCTATACGATATGTGGTCCCCAGACTAGCCCAATCAACTCTTCTTCTTTTAAAAGATAGAAATCGAAAGGGTTAGAGAAGTTAAGGTGCGATTTAATAAATTTTATGTGCAGGTGTCGAGACTCTTCACTCTTTCTTCATTACTCGCACAAATATGACCAGCTCATTTTTAACAACTCTTTTGTAAAGTTCTAGAGGGTGTAAAGTTTGGGGTAAACTTCACAGGTAGGCCATTAACAAATAGAAGGGTACATAATGTGTGAGTCTGGGCGGGATCAGCCACATTAGAGAGACGGACCGCGTGAAATAAAAGAGTAGATATTTTATCATATTACGTGGAGATACTTTTTCATAACATTGATGTATCGTGATTCCATCTAACAACTTTTCTTTCTGAATCGCACAAATTACTAGGAATCGCTTGAATGAGACGGGCTCGAAGACGACGGGTATGCAAGATGTTTTCATTTCTTTGCTCTTCATTTTGAGAAGGAAATGCGAGACTTTTACACTTTTTTTTCTCGTACCTAGGGGTACCAGGAAGCCGGATTGTCTCTCGTCGGCCCATCTTTTTGTCGAACGAAATAAGATTCTCCCAACGTAATACTCCCTTATTTTGAAGGAGTAGGAGACTCACGTCCTGAGTAGGCTCTGGATTGTGAGAGACCCCTCCACGATGAGCAAAGGTAGTATCAATCTTAGAAGTATATTTTTGTTTCTTTTCATTGCAAGTTTCTAGGAGTTTTTATAAGTATGAGATGAGTCGGAAACAGTACCCATGGATATATCAAGTAGATAGAACTAAACACCCTTCCTTGGAATTGATTTGGTGGGGTCGCATGTAGGACCGATTTGATTGACCGCACTACTCAGGCTATCCCTTTCTTCAAGGTGGATTAAAGAATTCGAAGATTAACGCACCACACATATTTGGAATATTTAAAATAGAAAAAGAGGAAAAGAAATATAGGAAGTAAAAGAAAAATTGCGGGAAGTGACTCCACATCCTATCTGCCCCGAACAGGGATTAGTGGTTGCTCGCCAACTCATTGACAACATGTCTGCCAAAGTACTCCCCGGCAAGGTAAATAAGTCAAGAAATGCTTTTAACTGAAGTGACGAAGAGTGAAATGAGGATGTCTACAATAAATCCAATCCAGGTAGTTTTTAGACTACCATATGCTTTGATACATGCTACAGCTAACCACTATTAAAAGGCAAACCAACATGTGAATTATTATTGTAAAAAGTGAAATTATTTTGAAGGAAATATAGGAGGTATAAAATAACTCTACTCTCATATATTGCCTAAATATACGGTGAGAGCAAATAAACCATCAATTAGAAATTATATATCCTCAGCTATATATTTATTTGCTGTTTAACAATTTAAAACGTCTATTTCACATTGACTTAGAAAGTGACTTGATTTCTAGTTCACCGGCATTGATACGGAATATATGATATCGTTGCGTAAATAGTGTTGATTGAATTTTCCCTCTTAATTCAAAATCACTGAGTATTTCTTAGACCGGTTTTTAAAACAGCTTTCGGGAAATAGAATCTCCTTGCTATCTTTTACAAATAATCCTATGATGGAACATAATGATGATCCTATATGGTTATATTTATTGTGGATGATATCACAGTTCTATGTTCTATTTACCTCATTATATCTATACCGCTTTTACTACTGAATCTTTTTCATTGAATAAAAGATTCTTGCTTGTCTACAAATGCCATTTCTAGTGGTATTTGATATCTAATAACTTGCTGCATTATCTTTATTGGCAAACTGCAGACAGACTAAGCCTGTAGATTTACCCACTAAACAAAATGAGGTTTAATATTAAGATAGGGTTCTTATTATTTTTACCTACTTATAGTTTTTCTTACTCTTAATCTTTACCGTTTTAATTTCCTGTCTAATACAGTTAAGTTTTTGAATAATTTCAGGACTTTTTAGTTTGTGTTAAAGCTTATATGATTTTGCCTAAATAGTTTCACTAGATCTCCGTTGAGTTCCGTATATTAAATTATTTTAGCATTGTACGAACGTGTCTTAATTTTCCCTTTTTTTCAATATCTTTTAATGAAAATAAAGAAGCCGAAGAGGACATTTGATATAAAAATTTGAGAAAAGAGGTTCGTAAAGAAAATTAATTAATGGGAAGTACCATTGGGTGAAGGATGCATCGCCTAATTAAATTACTATGAGAATGCGAACTAAGAAGCCATCATAGCCTCCCGATCAAGCATTCGTTCCTCATCGACGAAAGCAAGTCTTCTCGCTGACTATTTTAGCGCTGGATGACATTGCTCTGATATTGTTTCTGGATATAATTTCTCATTTATGTATTTATTTTTTCCAATGTCTATTTTTGAGTAATAATTAACTTTACTAAATTTGTTTCTCAATATAATGAAGAAGGCATTCTTTTTTCTCAGGTTTTTAATATTTTTGCCTGGATTTTATATAAAGTTTGCTCTTTCGCGTGAATTTTTGTTTCTAATAGTCTGTGATTAAAATGAAAGAGATAATAATTGATATGTTCTTGGTCACATTTTCTTTATTATTCCTGGCCCTAACCTTGACCATTTTATGCTTTGTTTCTTTTGTATGAGAGAACACCTAGTGTAAAATTAGCTCGTTCTACATATTAAGCGTGCAGAGTTCTGTTCGCCAATATTTATGTACCCATAATTTATTGGTGAATTTTTAAAGTGGTTGGGGCTAAAAACTGGTTGTCGCAACAGCACATGAACATAACAACCCGAGTTTGAACTGAGAGTGACTTCTTAAAGCGTTGCTTACTTGTGGTCACCGATGCAAGAGTGTTGTTTTCAAGTTTATTTATCACTCTAGCTTAACTTCTATAATAAATCTTACAGTTTTCACAAGTTCAGATATAAAACTAGTAAGTGATCCGCCTCTGGAGAGGTCTGAGCTAAGCTAGGGTTTACAATAATGTTCTAGGTAGATATGAAAATTTTGAAACTATGTGAAGCTAAAATTGCTATACTACTTTTATTAAAATTCTTTTTTTTCCAATATTACTCTACTTCACATGCGCGAGGAGGGTTTTAAAGTGGAAAAACACAATTAAATCATACATGTTCTAGTTTCGTTGTGGTTTTTCTTTATATCTGAGCCAAACGCTTCGTCAGAATAAAACAAGGTCGTACAGCATTCGTTCATCTGTTTTTTAAGAACTGAGGGTAATTTAGTTGGAGTTTTATTTTAGTGAGTTGGGGAAATGTGCTTTGAAATCAGGGGCCCTTTAATCTAAAGCAGTGGCCCTCAAATGTTTTCAGCTAATTACCCAATTTAACATGCCACATTAAGCATGTTACCCCTTTCACAAAATGTTGTCAACATTTATATATATGGCTAAATTAATACACTAGATATATTTTCTTCTATTTATTTGCATTGGAATATTGAACATCTCCAATGACTATTGCCAAAGATGTCAAGAAAATCAGTGGGGTGGATCGAGTTGCATGCTTCAAGCTAGTTGAGGAATTCTTGGGTTCCTGGTTGAAAGTGCTAGCCTGGCATCGTTTGCAACATTCAAGCAAGTCCTCTTTTTTATTTCATCCCCAGCACAGTTGAGCCCTCTTTCTCGCAGGGATATGTTGTTGAGAATGATACCAACAATTTGAAGGCTCTCATGGACAGAGTTGGTGCGTCTGCTAGTCGTTAAATTCCAAAGTAATCTGCATTTTGGTTTTGGAATTCGATTTTCAAGGCTTCATTGGCTCGTATTGTGATCCACCTTCACTTTGCAGGGAAATAATCATTGTGAATCGCCTCATCAGGTACATAGAAGGGATGAATGATACACTGAAGACTAGCTGTTTCTTGGTCACTGTCTGGAAAGTAGTCATGCATGCTTGTTTCAAGCCCCTTTAAATGGTTGGAGATCTCTTTGTTGATGGTCTGTAAAAGTGATCCATTATCATAACTATTCTCCTTAACAAACTGGACAAAGGTGGGGAACTGGGCGATCACTCTTTTCTCCAAGCGCCGAATCCAGAGTCTCAGTTTCCCCAGAAATGAAGCCACAAATTGATAGGCATCAATAACAGTCGTGTTTTGGCTCTGGAGTCACAGATTACCACTGTTCAGCTCTGCAAATATGTCAGCCAAGTAACTAGGTGGAGCAAGCCACTCCTTATTAGTGAACTTGGTAGCAAAAGGAGATCCGCTTTGTCCCAGGAATTCCTGATTAGCCTTTCAAAGCTCAATGACACGACGTAAAACCTTGCCTTGTGACAACCACGAATATCGGTTTGGTAGAGCAGAATTTGATACTGCTCTTTCATTTCCTCGCACGTCCCCTTGAATATGCGCGAATTCACATCCCTCAACTCGATGAAGTTGACGATTTTCAACACATTCTCAAACACTAACTTCAGATTACCATGCAGGCTTTTCGATCCAGGAGAGTACCGATGAATGATGCAATGATCTAGAAAAATTTCTGGATTCACAGCTTATATGAATGCGAAAATTATCGTGGGATTAAAGTGCTATCTTACACAATGAAAGTCTGGGAGAGGATTTTGGGCGAAAGATTACGACTTGAGGTAGGGGTGTCCAACAGTCAATTTGGCTTCATTCCTGGAAAAAACAGCAAGCCCAGTGTTTATATTGAGGAAAATGGTGGAAAAGTACAGGGAGAAACAGATGGAACTGCATATGTTTTTTTTATAGATTTGGAGGAAGCGTATGACAGAATACCAAGACAAGAACTATGGACATGTTTGAGAGAAAGCAAATGACAGAAAAATATGTAAGATTGATTAAGAAAATGTACAGAAGTGTCAAAACACGGGTAAGGAGTGGAATAGGCATGGCAAACAGTTTTGGAGTGGAGGTGGGAATACATCGGAGAACTGCGTTAAGCCCTTTCCTCTTTAACATTGTCTTTGATGTGTTGATTCAGAACGTGCGAGTGGGGATACCCTGGGACATTATGTATGCGGATTATCTGGCCTTAGTCAGTGAGACTAAATCAGAGGTAGAGCAAGTGCTGGAACAGTGAAGATTCGTACTAGAAAACAGAGGGATAAAGATAAGTAGAACAAAGAATATATGAAGTGTACAAAAGAAGAGCACGACAGAGGTAAAAGCATTAGGTTAGACGGTATGGAAATAACGAGAGTAGATGCCTTCAAGTATTTTGGATTTACCATATGAGCAGATGGAAATGAAGATAAGGAAGTAACCATAAATATCCAAGCAGGATGGAAGAGTTGAAGGGATGTGTCAGGGGTTCTGTGTGACAGAAAAATGCCAGTGAAATTAAAGGGAAAAGTATACAAAACTCTCGTAAGATCAACTGTAATGTATGGAGCAGAGTCATTACCTGTAAAGAAGAGTAATGAGAAGAGGATGAAGGTAATAGAAATGCGGATGCTGCGATGGATGTGTGGCGTGACGAAGGAGGATAGAATCACAAATACAAGGATCAGAGGAAAAACAAAGGTGGCGAAGATTTGGAAGAATACAGTAAGCAAGACTTAAATGGTATGGACACATAATGAGGAGAGATGAAGGGAGTGACGAGAAAAGAGCTTTGGAGATGGAAGTACAGAGAATGAGAAGGAGAGGAAGACCCAAGATTAGATGGAAAGACTGCATACAAGCTGACATGAGGCAGAAGGGACTGCAGCCTAACATTGCAGAAGAAACAAACAGGTTGAAGCGGCTAATCTAAAACAGCCACTCCGTATAAAGACGGGCTAATAAATTAACGACGAAGAAGATCAAGGATTAACACGCAGGATAGGATTGTATTTGCGTGATCTTAGGGCATTAATTTTATTTTTCATGAAGGAGGGACACTCCTTCACATATTCTGCTCAAACTTAGCCATTTAACGCAAATGTTATAATTCCTTTGGACTTTTTAATGTACGTTCAACAGCCATCTGGCATATTAAAGGGAATCGCAGCACAATTCTATGGCCACATCTATTAGGGATTTGTTGCTTTCCGTGAGGTGTTTACCGACTTCAGTCACATAGGACAAGATACCTCAGTCAAATATATAGGATTTTCTCTTCTTCGTATCTGACATTGGTGCATTCGTTATCAGAGAGATTGAATGTATGCCATCTTGTTGAGATGCCGGAAGCTTTCAAAATCGATCACTTTATCGGTTCCTTTTCACGGATACAATTGAATTTTTCGTCTTTATCTTCGAAATTATGTCAGGGATGAGATGAAGTTTGCTGGTTTATATTTAATCATGGCTACGAAGTCTTGCACTTCTACTATTATGGAGTTATGTCATTAAAATGGTAGATAACTGTTTGTGATCAGTTTTTTGTCGCAACGGGATTGCT
The DNA here is from genome assembly GCA_963969495.1 of Ceratothoa steindachneri. Lineage (NCBI taxonomy): Eukaryota > Metazoa > Arthropoda > Malacostraca > Isopoda > Cymothoidae > Ceratothoa > Ceratothoa steindachneri. Next base: position 141,016,971 of record OZ018330.1, on the reverse strand, counting down.
AAAAATGATTTTCCGAAGATTTAAGCGCCCATAAGCTAGCAAGGACCACTCGGCCCGCCGTAAAATAATTCCATTGAACAGTATTAACCAACTGGTTAGTATAATCAATTGGTAATTCAGTAACATCGTGCTTCTGAAACACGATGACACTAAATCAAAACGCAGAAGCATCGCTAGCCAAATTAAAGGATTTGGTTTAGTCCGTATAGCAAAGGATTGGGTGTTACTTCATACAATCGATTGGGGTATTAAAATATTGCTGTTGTTTGGGTCCCCAAAAATAGAACATCCTTTTTGAAGAGGGTTGTGATCGTACTAGCGATGAGAGAAAACCGAGTGATAAATGATCGATAAAATCCAACATAACTAAGGAGCGCACCTGCGTAATCCAAGGACTTTTGGATTAAAGAATCCTCGAGGACATTAAGTTTTGAGAGGGTCAGGTTTTAGTCTCACCGATGATATAAGGTAGCCTAAATATACCAGAAAGTCTCACAGCAAATTACCCTTTGCGAACTTAAATTCAGGTTTGCGTATCGCAAAAGGGAACACACTTTCTACAGTCGTTAAATTTGTCCACTTCTGTGAAATTTGAAAACATGATATGGAAGAGCCCATAGAAATTTGACGATCCGTTTTGAGCTACAAATCCTTAAAGTTTCCACGCATATTGGCCATTATTTTTATAGAAGGAAGCCTGAGAGCGCAACTCTGGACAAAGCTCAATCTGCTAATATTCACTAGTAAAGTCAATTGAGGAGAAATATTCGGACTCATCGGGATACTAGGGTAAGCTTACTTCCTCGCCGCCTAACGCTTTGCTTGATAAAAGACCTGGAACCGTAATCTCCAGGTACTTCATGGTAAGAATAAAGTGAGACCTTGTACTTACACTGTACATTCTGAGTTTTTTTATACAACCACAGAGAGTCCTTAATTTTACCACGAGAATCTTCCAAATATCTATTAGGGTATTTTTGCATTTACGGTCCAGGAGGCTTCAGATGGAGTTTGGGTATACCAATGTTACCTAATGGGGTATACTTAGTCGTGGGTGGAAGAGGTGCTTGAGGTTTATATGGCAAACATTGCTCAAGGCTATGCTTAAATTCAATTTCAGGGCAGATCGAATAGTTTGAACGGTAGGTGCATTATTGCTTAAAATAACCATGACTATCGCGGTTGTAAGAAAGTGGATTAGCTTGGAATTTACTTTTAAGATAAAATACTTCAGACTCGGTTGAAGGGCTCAAATCTTTTTGAGTGGAATCCTCTGGGACTTGGACTTGGGCTTGGGCTTGAGCTAGGACTGGTGCTGTGGTGGGAGTAATAAGTTTCGAGGAGTGGTTTATTTTACACCGTGATACTGCAGCATATTAATACCTCTTTCTCTCTCTCTCTCCCGTCCTTCGACCTTGCTCTAGTTCGGAACACTTTTCTTAAACTTTATTAATAGTTACAATAGGATTTGCATCTCGTGAAACATTCTCCTGCAATAGCATTTTTCCTTGCGGGAAGAAGTTTGGATACCTGCTCGTATTCTTCAAACAATTAATAACGTGTTTATTTATTTTCTTTAGGTATAAATTACACTTTAAAATAAGGAAAAAAAACGGAAATATAAATAACATTTTCTAGGAGTATTCTTTGCGTAAATTACGAGTATAACATATATCTCTTTTTGCGACCCTCCAGTTTCTCGTAAATTACCATCTTACTTACGTTATATACACTGATAGTTTCGTAGGAATTGAATGCAAACAGAATTGAGCCGAAAGTGACAACTCAAATGGTTATAAACGGATTTTAATATACTTTTAAGGGGTGCTTCTGAGGTATTTTTCAACCTAGCCTATGAAATATAGAAAAGTATACTCAATATTTCTTTAGTTATATGGATCCAGATCCGTGGTAAAACTTAGGTAACGTTTGATAATTTTGTAACTTACTATAAATGCTTCCTATTTTTACTTTTTATCCAATATTTGTTGTTGTTACTATTTATATTATTTTTCACGTACTACAGTGTTTTTTTTATATGTAGATCAGTTAAATTAAGACAATACAAGAGTCAGTTGACTAAACATGTGAATAAACTTTATGAGTTGTACTTTGGATGTAAAGTGAGTGACCAGGAGAAACGCTGAGCACCTCACATATATTGTCTCAGGTGTACAAGTTCTCTTATTGCCTGGGCAAAAGGCAAAGTACCTCTCCTAATGTCTGGCGTACCAATAGTCTTGAGGGGGCAAAAGGACCATTCAACGGATTGCCACTTCTGCTTAACAGATAATAAAAGTGGCAATTCAATGTGTTTTCTTTCCTGGTCTTTAATATATTTTCAAGAGAGATACCAATTAAAATATCAAATTACATACTCAGTTGTACTTTCACTATTTCTTTAAGTGATTAAAGTCAGTAATATCGATTTTTAGTCTGATTTTATTTTATTTCACTGAAAGTCGCAACAGAAAAGGCAAGAAGTCAATCATGGATCCAGTTCTTCAGTCTGCCATCCTTCCAGTTTGACGTTCAAGTGCTATTCCTGTACTACAGCTGCCCTCTTAATTACCAAGCGATGATAGGAGCAACTCAAATGATATAGAAACTCAAGATTCACTACATATATGTGGCAAAGCTTGATCTAACACTTACTAATCAACAAAGTGAATTCCTGGCCTCGTGCCTGAGCTGAGGCAAATGACCCTATTGGATGCACACAATTGAATTACAGTATTTGAGAAGCTATCTGCAGATCTACAGCAATTCTTCATTTTTGTAAACAACTTGACTTTTTGTAATGATATCAGAGGCCTATTCAATGCCCTTGAGCTGACATATGAACCAAATGAGTGGAGGACATTCATAAATGATTCCCTTTACAGCATAAAAGCGGTTGTGTTGCACATTAGCAACACCAGATCTTCAGTTTCCTGTTGTTTACTCAGTAATTTTAAGAGACATATGGAAACCTTTGTTTTATTCTAGACCGCATAAGTTAAAGGAGCACGAGTGGCTAATTAGTGCGGAATTGAAAGTAGTAGCCCTACCTATTGGGCTACCAACTGGATACATCAAATTTATGTTCTTCCTTGCAAGTGGGATAGTTAGCGCCAGATCAGAGCAATATGTAGACTGAGGATGGTCACCTCGGAAAACTATGACGCTTGAATGCCATAATGAATTCTTGAGCCACTAGTTAATTAAAAAGGGCAAAATCATTTTGCCATCACTGCATATAAAACTAAGCCGAATGATGCAATTAACCAAAGCACTGCACCATAAAAAGCCCTGTTTCCAGTAACTAGGAGCGATCTTTCCTAAAATAAGTGATGACAAGATTAAAGAAGGCATATTTGTAGTGCCTCAGATTCTTCTACTAATAGCGGATAATTGCTTCGAGGTGTCAATGGATGAAACTGAGCTAGCGGCTTGGCATGCATTCAAAGATTTATGCAAATGACTTCTGGGAAAGCACCAAGGGGCCCAGCAAGATCGTATAGTGGATCGCCTAATCAAGTGATACCAAGACCTCGGATGCAATATGTCACTGAAGATACATTTTTTGTTATTCTCTTTTGTCCTTCTTATCAGAGAATGCAAGAAATATGAGTGATGAACATAAAAAGAGTTTCTATCAAAATATAGCGTTAATGGAAAACGACCGAATGGATCAATTTCACTAATTGACTGTCGTTAATTGAAATAGTTGGTTGGCTTTGGTTGGCACGAGGGAGATGAATTTGATCAGGCATGTCAGTGGGTGTTATGATCTCACTTTGGATGACCTAGCAGCGAGAGTAAATTGAAATCTCTATCAAGATGGAAAACAAGCTCCTCACTTTGGTAATCCAATCAATTGTGTGTGAACGAGCGGTTACTCATTCTTTTCATATCTCAAAGGCTGGCACTGCAATCTGATTAACTAAGTAAAATTATTTCATTCTTGACTAAATAAAACGAAGATCACTCAAACTACAACAAAACATTAATCAGAAAATGCAAAATTCCCCATAAAATTAGTTTTAAAATTCTCCATCCAAAAAGGAATTCCTATTCCTAAAATAAAAGCTGACCAAACTAAAGTTGAGAAAAAAAATCGCTTACCTTTAAACCGAGTTTAAGATGGTATTCGAGAAAATATTTGCAGCATGGCATATAACAAAACTGAATTTTATTCAACCTTGAAACTAAACCGTTTCTTTTGCTTTTCAAAGAACAATAATTCATTACTTTTATATCGCTACACGTTTGACATTGAGGTGACTTCTTCCTGATGGCTACACGTTAGTTTACTATTGTATTCTATTCGGAACTTCAGACATTTTCGGGTCTTCGGTTTTTAGGCACTAGCGTCTGTTAAAAATGCAGTATAAAAGGTCACGTTCACAGTCGCTGCAAAAGTGCCACTCTTCGTTGCACTAACTTTAATGGGCATCACGTTGCAATGAACGTAAGGCGTTCATACCTTAAGCAAGCAAGTGTGGCCGCTGATGTGGATCTAAGGAGGCCTGAATTCTCTTTACCCCAACACACGACCATCTCACCAATCTTCTATATCCCTCGGCACCCCTTTTACACTGACAAGATGATATCTAGCTACTACCGGAGCACCAGGCTCCACTCAATCCTCCATATCAGATACATACAAACACACACACGCTAGATTATCCACAAGATTTAACTGGCTATATCGCTTTCTAAGGTGTAAAAAGAAATGACTGGTGGCCACCCATGGCGCTACGTCAGCGTCCTAAACAAGCTTTATACTGCTAAAGGAGTATGATAGGTCGTCCTCCACAAATCCTTGTTCGCCCTAATACACGAACGCAAAACCGAAGGCTTGCACTTCTCTCCAAAACAGAGTGCACGAAACCGTTACTTTCCACTCCCTCTTTCTCCAGCTCCTCATTCACAACTGTTCCCATCCCTCTTTCAACCTTTTCCATGTCTTTTTTCACTGTACTCACCACCTCCTTCTACTATCTGCACCCCTCTGCTAATGCTCGAACCCTCTTTGAATGTCTTCACCGCCTTACGATGTCCCCACCCCTTTTTCCACTCCTTTCGCCCAACTGTCATGTCTTGTAACCAAACTAAGAATTCTGGCCAACTCTAAACCCATAACACACAGAAAACACCCACAAAGCACACTACACCCCAACGCTTATCTTCTTCTATTAACTCTTGCCTACCAACACGCGTGAAAGACACCGCGTCGCTCCGCACTCTCTCTGCTCAATACCAAGAGATTAAGAAACGGAAAATGGCCCAAACCAACACCCCAACACGCCTACTTCGGTCCCGACCATAGGTCGGTTTAGTATGGTACAGATAAACGTAGAAAGTTGGTACGGTATTCGCCACACCATTTCCAACTTGGTACTTAATACACAAAGACCAAACATTTTACTTTGAACTACACCAAGCTGCAGCCATCAAAGAATAGATTCCGCATTGCGAGCTATCCAACATACGATTATCTCACCCCACAGGTGCATCAACTCTGATTAGCAATCTTAGTCAAGCGCTGCATTAAAAACGCAAGACGACTCTTTTCTATTATGCATAGTACACTACGACACTGCCTCAATTCTAGTAGCCACACACAACTGTCCACTGCAACAACAACTACACATACAGTTCCCTCTTCTGGCACTATTTAATAAGAACCTTCTACTCTTCTTTATGAAGTACCAAAAAGCGCCAATTTTTGCGAGTACATAGGTGCGACCTTCCTTGCATTCTTTGGTCACAGCGAAGGGACCAGAGCCATGGGCATAGTCCTTCGCAACAATCACACCACGCGTTTTCACACACACAACCCCAGGTTTTCATGTAGGTTCAAACCACATCCCTGTGTGCCTACTTTTCTCATATTCACATATCCTTATAACCACACCGCCCTTTGATGATTAAAGAAATTAAGAAGAATTAAGAAGAAACATCTTCACGAAAACAACCCGCAAACAAAGTCTCCAGACCACCAGCCCTATCCACATATACAAAATATCAAGGATAAACATTGACACAACATATCCCTACTGCTTTGCGATAGTAGGGTTACCAGAGCTCATTAACACAAGAAGCACTTTTCTTGGCGGGAAAAATTTCAAGCCAGAGTCTAAGGCCTTCAAGTACCTTCAAAACCTTTTTTGCAAACTCTCTCAGTTAAAACTGGAAGCATTTCTTTCTTGGAACACAAATAAGGAAACTCATAGTGTTCAGAATTCTATAATAAGCTTACTAAAAAGGATAAAGAGCCTGTAAGAGTCTTGTTTCTGTGTATCAAAGTTTTTTGATGAACACAAGGCTGACAATTAAATGGAACTAGTTGAGAACATAGTCAAAATCCATGGCAAAATGGGCTGCAGGATGTCCATGCTTGATGCTAATGTAGAGATGTAGGGCACACATGTATTCACCTAAAGGGTGTACATGTAGATACCCTACACAACGGAACCCGAGGAAAGGAAGAGAGCGCGAGTCTAAAAATGTTGAGGTAAAGGCTCGATTTTCTCACTGTAATAAAATAGTAGTCTCTATATTTGGACTTAAGTCAGTCATGCACCAGAGAGTAAGCATTGGGAAACTGAGGATGTCTGAAAGTAATAAAAGGGCGTGTGATAAAAGCATTTCACCATTCTGTAACAAAGATAGCCACAAGTTAAACAAATGTATGTCTAATAATAAAGCTTCACTTTCTAGAAATATTGGCCAGTAACGAGGTAGGCAGTTCTGACGCCATCCAATAAAAATTAAATAAAAGATTAATTTAAGCCAATCACGAGGCGAGACAAAGGAATAAGCAGCCAATCACGCGCGCTAACGTCATTTGTAGGCGGGGCGTGAGGCTGACTTGATAAATGTTTCTCCTCCTTTATAAATGGGCGCAAAGAGAGAGTCTTTCATTATTAGTTACTATCTTAATTGTTACGCGTTCATTAATTCAAGTTGATCATCATAATCGCCCGGTCGCTTTACCATATTCCCGCATTACTTTTTTGTAAAATCGAATTGTGAAATTATACTCGGAGTTCTTCCTATTTTGGTGCAAAGTAAAATAAATAGACTGAGACTTGTTTACATTTAAAACAGATTCTTTTATTCATCCAAACTGGTACTCTTTTCTCGGAACAAGTACAAGGCTAACTAAGGGGATATTTCCTTTGTCCAATTGAAATAACTTGTTACCATTGCCGGTGGCAAGCGTTATTCCAATTCTACCAAACTCACCTTTTTGAGTGGCAACATTACCACTAATTGGGCCACCAAACTCCCTATTGGTACGACAGATTACCACTCAAGAGGCTAGCCCCATTGACAAACGGGGAATGGCAACAATAACTAAAAACAAGTAAGTAAAATCATCAGCCCCTTCCCCCCCATAACTGGCAACCTTTTGCCGTCACTCCACAAAATAATTGAACACGAGGAAGATTCAAGGTTTTTAAGAAGAGAAAAAAGGGAAAATTAATGATGGAGAACCAGCAAATTAAACAAGGTGAGTGGGATATGGTTGACGCCGTGGCAATCAAAGCACCGCTATTCAATCAAGCAGCAGTGACAAGCTGGTTCAGAATTATCGAGGCACAATTTCACAACTCCAGCAAACAAGAGTGGCTGATGGCACTACCAATAATTTTACTGGGCATACGTGCTATACGGAATAAATCGGGATTTTACCCTTTCACAACGCTAACTGGCACGACACTAATATGCCCAAAACCGCTGATTTCCACGTACTCGTCCAAAGCACACTGCAAATTTATAAAGGAAATGGCTACAACGATGGGGCAGATAGATTTTGGACGTGCTTCAGTGGGCAATCTCCACTCAGTGCCAAAGCATTACGTACCACCTGACCTAAAGGATGCATCCCACGTCTGGATCAGAGTTGATCGCATGCTGAGACCTCTTGAGGCGCCCTAAGTGGGTGCCTTCATGGTAATTCAACGCGACAACAAAGTCTTCAATTTGGAATTCCCGATTGAGAGGAGAGACACGGGTTCAATCGATAGGCTAAAGCCGGCAAAATTGCCTCTGGCAGGCGAAGACGTAAGAGACACTTACCGACGATCCCCGAAGTCCCGGGTAGGCCAGAAGAGGCCTGACCCTAATCGCCCAGGAAGAATGGACGAAATAGAAGAAGATAGGATCGAACCCACTCAGCCGAGCCATGCATTAAGAGCAGATGAGCTACCGCAAGAGCAAGTCTCGACGTAAGCTGTGAGGAAGGTCAAATTCGCAAAGGACAATATATATATATATATATATGTATATATATAAATTATATATATATATATATATATATATATATATATATATATATATTATTAATATGGACATATTAAAGAAACTCATAATTATGCATATGTGTAAAAGTAAAGGTGTGACAAATTAAACATAGAGTGAGGCCTAAAAATAAATATATAAAGTAATGACTAATTAAACAAATAAAAATGCTAAAACGGAGATATAGAACTTAATGAGTATTCTATAAAGTCTTGTAATCGGTACACTAATATAAATAATTTAAACTGAAAGATAGAGCTCTGCTCTTTAATAAAAATAACTCCGTGTGCGAATAGTCTATATACAAAAAAAGGCCATGTAAAGAATGATGTAAAACAGTAATGTATATATCTCTGTAAAATAACACTGTATAGTTTCCGTCTATTTAAGTAATAGGAAATTTGCGTTGCAAGACGAAATAGATCCAATATGAGTTCTCACAGATGAACGTCATAGGAACTCTATAAAGCCATGTAACGGTCCCTTAAATAGCGACAAGCCATTCGACAGAAATCGATCAGTCATATATTTTAACTCTTTATGGCAATACGAGTATTATTGAGGAATGCTGTAATGAGAGGTACTGGATAAATATACACGCCTCGTTGCCTCTATTACCTTAGTATATATATATTTATATTAAAATGTATTTGTTAAGTGTCAGCATTGTATGATATAGGAACCTAACGATATATACTACAGCTGTAAAGGAGAAACTTAGAAAAATATATTAGCAATAATTGTATTAATGTCGTTCGATATGGCAGGTTTCGGCATAACGGGCCGACTTAAATACAGGCATGGGCAGATGTAAATGTCGACGCCCTGCGTGTTTATTATAAATACTACCGCTATCGGGAGTACAAGAAGTAATGTCACATGTATATCTACATATGTAATACGACTTTCATTATAATTCCGTCCTCTGTGTATATATCAAGGACAATAAATAAAGTGATGAATAGATTATATGAGTAACACTCTTCTACTTATGGCGATTGTGAAAAAGTCAAGCTATAATTGTATAGTAAATTATAACTTTTATATAAATATGCTCTCTAAGAGCACATTAATGTATATATGTAGGAAACCACATCATGTATATTTATCGACTCTCTACGTGTCCAAGCATTTGTATATATATAGTTTATTTGTCGAGTCTCTGGGTCGTGAATTTGGATGTATAATGTGTATCTATGTGTCGTAGTAAAATACATACATGTATTCACCTGAAGGGTGTATATGTTGATACGCTACCCAACGAAACCCGAGGAAAGGAAGAGAGGGCGAGTCTAAAAATGTCGAGGTAAAGGCTCGATTTTCTCACTGTAATAAAATGGTACTCTCTGTATTTGGGATAAGTCAGACAGGTGCCAAAGATTAAACATTGGGAAACTGAGAATGTCTGGAGGTAATAAAAGGGCGTGTGATAAAAGCATTTCACCTTTCTGTAACAAACATAGCCAGAAGTTAAACAAATGTATGTCTAATAATAAAACTCCGCTTTCTAGAAATATTGGCCAATAACGAGGTACGGAAGTTTAGATGCCATCAAATCAAAATTAAATAAAGAATTAATTTAAGCCAATCACGAGGCGAGATAAAGGAATAAGCAGCCAATCACGTGCGCTAACGTCATTTGTAGGCGGGGCGTGAGGCTGACTTGATAAATGTTTCTCCCCCTTTATAAATAGGTGCAAAGTAAGTCTTTCATTATTATTTACTATCTTAATTGTTACGCGTTCATTAATTCAATAAGTAGAACATTATAATCGCCCGGTCGCTCTACTATATTCCCGCATTACTTTGTTATAAAATCGAATGTTAAATTTTAATCGGAGTACTTCCTATTTTGGTGCAAAGTAAAATAAATAGACTGAGACTTGTTTACATGTATAAACAGATTCTTTTATTTATCCAAGCCTGTACCCTCTTCTAGAATCAAGTACAAGGCTAACTAAAGGGATATTTCCGTTGCGCAATTCAAATAACTTGTTACCATTGCCGGTGGCAAGCGTTATTCAAATCTTACCAAACTCACCCTTTTAAGTGGCAATCTCCACTAACCGGACAACCAAAACCCTTATTCGTACGAATGATTACCACTCAAGAGGGTATCCCTATTAACATACGGAGGGTGGCAACAATAACCGAAATTAAGCAAGCAAAATCCTCACTCCCCCTATAGACATGTACAAGGAGAATATGCAACCATAATCAGAGGAGCAAGGGGAGAGCTTCCATCAAAATATGCTGAACTTTGAGCATTCATACTAAGAAGTATATAATGAAAACAAAATAGGAGATTGCATTTCTGTCTTGTATAGGAAAGTGACTTACATTACTAGCAGAAATCGAGGAAAACAGTTCACTTCTAACCCTTTTTAATTGTTTTCATGTATATAGTTATATTTCCCTGCAATGGATGAAAATTCCACAAAATTTGCCTATCATTAGTATATATTTCATCATACAAAACAAAAATTCAAAGTTTAAAATAAATGACTATTGTCTATTGTTTTACAATAAAAGGAGTAAGAAAAAAACACTGCAGGAACGAAAATTATGTTACATATAATTATTTTCCCATTACATTTTGGCTGGACAAGCCACATGAGATGATTTGTAGGACTATTGATATGAGTATTTACCAACGAAGCAAATTATTGAATGAACTATTGTATAATAGAGAATTCTATTGTTTTATCTCAACTTTTGCGTTCCAAGGAAACCATCTAAGCTTATTTATATGAGCGATGCATAAAGCAGTCAGGTACGTTTTAGGACACATTAAATTGATAAGTCAAGAACATTCAAAGGAGAAAAAATGTTAGTAAACGAACAAGAAACTAATATCAATATAAGCAAAAAGCTCAATATGGGAGAGGATTATGCGGAACGAAAACTCTATAAAGCTATTTATTACAAATTTGACAACTGGAAAACTAAATATCAAAGGCGACACAATGACCTTATAAATGTGTTTAACTGATTTGAATCATAGAATATCTAAGCCCTTTGATAAGAGTTATACAAATCGTGATCTCTTTTCAAAGTGTTAGAGATGTCAAAACTTTTTCAAAAAATTAATGGAGAACGAATCAATTATCTAATTCTGGAAGCGATAATTTCTGTGTTTGATCGTTCTTGTTTGAAGAATTTTAACGAACTAATTTCTGTGTTTGATCGTTCTTCTTTAAAGAATTTTAACGACCTATTCCAATGGAGATTTAGTAGTCGGTAAGAGGTAGCTAATAGTCGGCCCAAGTCAACAACATCCACCTCCCAATTTATGATTCTGTGCACGCTAAGCTCCTAACCGGATGGAAGTCACGAACGGTGGCACTGTGCCTATGGAATTATGCTGATGCACCCAAATTGTCGCGGCAATGCGAGTCATTTGAAAATCCATTTTCCTTTATGAATCGCAAATGAATATATTTTTCACATCCATAGATTTATGATAGCGTTGTTATAGATCAACGAGAAAACTCAGAATACATTCGAGGTACTTCAGCATCACACCTTAAGTGCTCACATGCCAGCGAGTAGTAAGGTTTGTTTCGTTGGATCATCTCATTAATACTCTTCTACAGTTTCTATTATCGTTCTATCGGTTTAAACTTAGCTCATTAGTTCTTTATCTTACCCTAAGGGGATTTCTCTGGCCCAAGTCAATGTATCAGATAATTGAAAAGTTACGCCAGTAAAGTGATCCTTGGTGACTAAGGCTTTACTAGCATTTTTAGCTGTAAAAATTTTTATTTACTTCCAACCACCAATAGAATATCTTAGTATAGACTAATTAAAACTCTCAGTTTAATCGTTTTGCATATAAAAGCGGCACGAAATTCTCAATCTTAGTGTAACGAGGCTAGAAGTTTTCTTTTAAAACCCTGCAATGAGCAAAACCCGAGGTACTATTCTTCGCCACATTTTTTCATTATTTGTTAATCCTCGTGAATATTCACTAACCAATCTTGATTATTTAGGTGGCAAATTTTTGCTTTGGATTATATGAAAACGATAGTATACCATGAAGATTTATACAGCAAATATGAGAAAGTTCAATGGGAAAAGTTGGAGTGGGAGATCAAAGGTAAGAAATATGAATCGAAGCGAAAAAACAAAGGGAATGAGAAAAGAAGCTGCATAAAAATGGATTCTCTTTGAAGGAAAAGAGGGGCTTTTACTTTAAATCGACCACAAAATATAGTTTCCGTTAAACAAAAATAAAAACAAGCAGCCAGTATTGAGTCTGATAATTACTAACAGCTAGATACAAAAGACATCAAACTATTTTGATAAAATCTAGCGTATATGTGAGCAGTAATAATCTACACCAATTTACATTACTCGTTTTAAAAGGAGACTAAGTCTGGATTGGAGTAGCTTGACTGGAAAGCTGCGCACCGGAGCGTTTTTCCCCTACGAATTCAAGTCAAAGTGAAAGAAATAGAATGGGTTGTGATGGACCACAATCAAACCCTGCCACTTAATTCGTCTCATTATTTGACTCCGATGGTGTGTAGAGTAGGAAAAATATAAAAGATGAGGAAATAATGAACAATGAAATGAGTTAAAAAAGGGCATAATGCATATGCCTGCAGTATATAAGACGGGGATGCCATAAAATGAAGTTTTTAGTACGCTGGAGAGAATGGAGTGCAATCAGGTGTGGAACATGGTTATAGGAGAAAATGAGGTATGACCAGAATTTGAATGAGGGGTAACACGATGCAATTGTTGAATATGAATGTGTGGGTTGGAAAATATTTGGGTGAAGTTGAAATCTTCGGATTTAAATCTCTGTGGATGTAGTGTAATGATAGAGGTAAGGCTTGCAAAAAGAAATCACTTGATGACATGTGTAATGTAGGTGCTTCAATGGGAATGGTTATCGTTTGATGAGTGTAGGAGATATATATATGAACGCCAAAATAGAATGACGTATGAGAGTTAATGAAATGGAAGGGAAGGTAGTCCGCAAAGAATATTTGTCTATACTAAAATGCTGTCATCTTGCTATGTCATCTATGTCATCTAGCTAACACTCTGGATACTCATTCATGTCACAAAATTCTTCGCGTATGATTGCAAGTATTTTCTCTCAATGTTTTATTGGTTGACATATCTATAAAATCATTATTTTAGAAACAATTTATTCTAAGACTACTTTTTCCAAAATTCTTGTCTTGTTGGTATAAACCCGACACTCAGAAGCTCTCAATTTAGTATCTAAATTATAAGTTTCCAATATACTGTGCTAGGCTCCAGTATGTGAGCTGCAATTAAGACACGCAAAAACCTTGCAGGATGGAATAGATGGAAAACATTCGTATAAGGGAGACGTGTTTTTTTGAGATTCGGCTCCTTTGAAGGCACAGAATGTTCTGGCAGCTGTTTGATTTTTTTCGCGGAGGTCAGGATGGCCAAATATCGAATGCAGAAAAAGATCAGGATCTCATTAAAATTCGCTTGTCTCCGTTCTGCACAAAGGCTCGAAATAAGTGTGAAATTAACAAAAGAAAAAAATATGGTCTAGGCTTTTTTAATCCGCTTAATTCTCTTACTCGACCTCAACATTCCCTTGACCGTAAAACGATTTTTCCGAAACCTCCTGAAAATTAGGAAGGAAGGCAGGTATTAACTCTTTGGTCAGGAGGATGTAAAATAGGAGTTGCTACGTGAATAAGGAAATACTCTACACATAGTGCGTCTGTAACAAAACTTGCCTGATTACGGATAGGGAAAATATTCAGGAGTGTCGCTTGCCTGCCATCCTCTTCCGAGATATGTGTTTAGTCTAGGGAAATCTATACCTTCTATACATTTTCATTTCCCATTCATTACTAGTTTCATTACAAACTTCTTTAGATAATTTGTACTAATAATAAACTTATTGGCTTTCGTTTATTTTTATAAATGTTTACAACTGTACTTCGCTGTACTGTTAGCTGTAGGGTGCCACCACTTTGGTGTCTCTCAAAGTCTGTTTATGCACGTTCCTAGATTTTTAATACATTTTAATAAAACTGTAGATGTTTATTTGGTATATATTTTTATGCTTAACTTGCTCATTTTGGTTTCATTAGCCACTTTCTTACGCGGATAGGAAAAAGATTTAGGAGAGTTTTTCTCCCTTATCTTAGTTCTTCTACCTTCTCTCATTCTTTGATCAAGCGAGATTTTCTCCTTCTATACATTTCTCTTACTACCATTCATATCTTAGATTTTTTTCTTCCATACTTATAAGCGGCATAGATATAAGCGCTTATTTTCTTTTCCTTCTTTCACTATTATCGTCTTGTTTGCATTTAACTCAATTCCTATTTTCACAGATCGTTCATCCCAATTCTTTAGAAAACCAATTTTCACTTTGCGCAAATATAATAAATAATGCCCCACTAAGCCTCATGTATCGGCTAAATAGATTGAATAAGGATCGGGGAAAAACATCTAACCAATATCCTCGCCCGATATACGGGTACTACATAAAAATTTGGAATCTGGTAGCGATCAATCGGGACATAAATAAATGTCTGTGTAAAATGTTGTCCATTTAAACCGTAAAAACATCTGGGGAGAGCAAAGTCACACACAAGGGTGCCAAAAAGATTAAATATAACGCTCAAGAGGTTTTTAAAAGCATATATAAATTAAATGAAAGGGACATTTCATATTACAGAGATTAAAATTGAAGAAATGAGATATATGACATTAATTTTGGACAGAATGCTGGATTAAATGGCCAGAGGAAAACATAAATATGTCCATTTAGCAGAAAGATCTATTTGTGCGCATGAAACATCCCATTAGTCTTGAGTCTAATGGATATTGACCTCGATTAAAAAAACCCGCCTCTGTCCATTATCAATTTGAACGGTAATATCCTTCCAGAAAGATGTAGATCGAGACGTTATCCAGGGTAGTTTTCTTTCTACAAATGATATACTTATTAGTTTGGGTAATCTTTTGTGCATCTTATAAAAGATTTTTTTTAAACAAGTGATAAATTAACTTGTTGCGTATCCTCGAAATACCATAGTAATTATATAGTACTAAAATGAATAACCCGATAGGAGAATGAACACTTACAAAGTCGTAAAAATTGCATTTAATTATTTATTGCACATAAAGCATGCTTTCAAGATTTCGCCAATTCTACAATTACCGGTCAATGAAAAGGAAACGACTATTGGAATTTAAACAGAGAGAGTAGAAGAGGTACTTAAAACAAGAGGAACATTTTTAGTTTATTTACATCAGCCAAAGAAAGAACAGAGCAACAGACCAGCAATGACAATTCTGTTGACAAGATAAAAGGTTGTTTGCGGAATCGAACACACCACACCGTAAATAGAGGTGGGGAAGATTATGATAGGAATGCACCCCATAATTCATTTAAACGAGGTGTGGCACTCTAATTACTTTGCCGATAAAATGGGTAATTATAATTAGCTCAGGGCAAAATTCAGAGCAACTCTAAATTTCCCTACTAAAAGAGACCAATGGCCATCCCAGGCAAAACGTTGTTTTTCTAATTATAGAAGAAGTATTTACACAGACATGCACAAAGGAGAGTGTAGGCCTAACTACATCAAGACAATTATTACAAAGGAGTGTAGGATTTTGGGAATAATAAAATAGTAGCAGAACTATTTTATAGATCTAATATATATTACCGAAAGTCTGTTTATATATATATATATATATATATATATATATAATATATATATATATATATATATATATATATATATATATATATATATATATATATATATATATATATATATATATAAATATATATATATGCTATAACAAGACACTTAGAGCGATCTTGAAGTCCAACAAAGGTCAACATTCAGTGTAACTTGACCGTGGGAGTAACATAGGCTACTCAGATTGGACAAAAGTGGCGCCACCTGGTGTTATGTTAGGTTAGTTTAGTTTAGATTAAAATCTTTGCCCTTCTATGTTTTGGGGGACAAGTAATTTCAGCTATGAGTTGCAATTAAAACATTAACATTGCCCGTGGATAAAAGAAAGTTCAGCAAACCTTTTTGCGACTGCAATGTTTAAAAAATGCGATAATACATATTATAGCTATGCCGGAACCTAGAATAATGTAGATATTTAGTTAAAACTCGCTCCCATCAGCTTGAAGCGTGCTGCTGCTCCCGTGCTCACGTTTGCCTGCCCGCCCGCCAACCCACTTGCTTGCACTGCCTCACTATTGTAATTTGAAAATTGTTCTCTGTTAGTCTTTCATACTACACTACTCCATTACTCAAATTTAGAATAAACCCTATATTTTATAACTTACAACCTTTACTTGCGTAATTTTTCTCAAACAGAGAATTTAATATGTTCAAGATAATTTTTTTAGGCCCGGACAACGCCGGGTATCTTTACTATTCAAATATATATTTCTAAAAGTCTGTCTGTCTGCATTTATATATTATCGCTATACATAGAAGGCCACTTAGAGCGACGTTAAAGCGCAAACAAAGGTCATCAATTGGGGTAACTTGACACAGGGAGTAACATAGGCTACTCAGATTTGGCAAGAGTGGCGCAACCTTGTTGTTAGGTTAGGTTCGAATTTTTATACTCCGAAGATTACGCACAGTAAGAGCCAAAATTATTAGTCCAAATTCTTTAAACTATACTTTAAAAAGGAATTGTTAAATACGAATAGGAAAAAACACTTGGAATCCTAGTTTTTCTTCTTTCTACGCGTATCATTATCTCTAGTCCCCTGCAGTTTTTTTTATTTTCGCTCAATTACTTAAAAAAAAGATCTGCGATGGCAGCAAATATTTCTGTTATGACGCACAACATCACATAAATGTCAAAAGAAAGTAATAAAACATCAATCATATAGTTTATTTATTTCTTTAAAACAACATCACTACTCTTATTTTGACGCACAACATCACATAACTGTCAAAGAAAGTAATTAAAACATCAATCATATAGTTTATTTATTTCTTTAAAATCACATCACTGCTCTTATTTTGGCGCACTTATCATATATTCACTTCTAGGGACACACAAATAAAACATTCCGTTATGTATTCTTGGCTACCAAAATGGCTTTATCGAAAATAATATCAATTATTAGCTATACATACTTGTTCCCAGCCATTAAATTCATTTTCTTTCAACTATTTTTAACTACTTCTTTCCTGTTTCAATGCTACACTACGCTCTATTTTAACTTCATAACTATCTCGATTTACCATTCTTTGGATCCAATGACTCGTTAAGCATTTATTTTACTAAAGAACCTACTCAAAACCCTTAAATCGGTTTGTTTGTGTTTTTTTAAAGGAGATAAAACTATATTGAGACCCCAAATATTCCTCCTCAATGAGTTCTATAATGTCTTTACGTTACATTTTACCGCACAGCTTAATTTAGATTCTACAGAAAGTTTTGCCTTATATCACCAAGCGCATCTCAGCCATATTAATTCACGGAAAGGGAAAAATGCTTAAGAAGTGACCGCTGTGTTGCCGAAATGATTTATAAAAAAATCATGCCCCAAAGCAAAGAAACTTGAATGGAAAAAGTTTGAATTAGGCAAAATGGAGCCGAAGAAAACTTGTCCCAATTTTTCTTTGTTCGAATTTATTCTGAAGATTTCTTACACTATCCAAATTTATTTTTTAAAAGTCTTAGGGAGAATCTCCTGCCACCCATCCACCTCTTTAAGGATGATGAATATATAAAGCAGTTTTCTCTAGCAAGAGAATGTGTGCCATTGAAATACTTGTAGAAACCTTAGTGCAAGTATAGTAATAAAAGATTAATGGTTGGTCCTCAGATTTTATTGCTTTATTTCTTAATCGAATGGTTTAAAGCTCTTTCTTTTTCACTTTGTGAGTCAAACTAACAAACTTTGCATTTTTGATCTCTACTAATATTTGGTTCTGCCTCGTTAAGAGTCTGAAACAATTAGTTTTCGTACAATGATTAATTCAAGGGATTATGTTTTTAGCAATACAATTCACATTTCATTTTCTTCTCTATTTCTCTAGTTTCCCTTTAGCCTTTTCTGCTATATTAAACATTGGTTCGTTCCAACTGGCTAGAAAATTTCCTCTCTCTGGTGAATTCCCTGTGAATATGTGAGAAACTACACGCCTTTCTTCCACAGGAAGTACATATAACCCATTTGAAATAAAAGCCATAGAAATAGATAAGTTTGTTAGGTTATGAAAATAGGTTAGGTCTTATGAAATAATGACACTGATAAGGATCCAACGAACACTTCCAGTGGCATTTTGAAATGGTTTTTATCGACACTTTGTGATAAAATAAGTAGTATCCTACACTTTTCAGAGATAAAAAATAGTAAAAGAATTGTTTTTGATTAAAAGAATAGAGATTACCAATATATCACAACTCTCTAAATTATATTAAAAACCCTAATAAAAGAAAATCATTTAATCCTTGATGAAAGATAGAAAAATCAGTATTTTAATCATTTATGTTTTGCGAGCACTTCATCTTTAAGTAATCACTGCTTTCTACCTCTCAACCAGAGATGGATATAATTTTAAGCCGCAGGACTCACTTAAACAGTTAGATGAAAGTTTATATACATATAAATTAATTGAAATCACCTTTGTGCATTTGTTTCTATACAAAATATATTCATAGATATAATAATAGACATATTAATAACTAAGAGTAATTTTGTGGGCATAATTTTGCCACCCCTTTTAAACTCTTTCCAGACTTATAGCAGAGTGGGGAAGTAAGACTAAACGTGGAATCCGAGCCATGATTTGCAATTTTACATTATATGATTTTTTTTTAACCAATAGATATCGCACCATGATTCTGCGTATAAAAAGCCACCAGTTCCTTATAAAGGCCATCTTACTTAATCAACAAGTCGCTATACGATTCTCCAACATCCCTCTATAATCCGCAACCACCGAATTTTATTCAAAATGCCGCCAATATTTTATCAATATAATCAAAGCTTTTCAAATACGCATTCATGAGTACTAAAATATATAAACTTCACATTATGAAGCAAAGCCTAAAAAACACAATAATTTACACGCTTTAAATAGTCGTCTAACGTCACTTTGAATATATTTTAATTCCTGGAAATTAATTTCAGAAATCTATCATATTTATTGGCGAAAATTATTTTCTAAAATCCGTTTTGCATATTTGTTTTTCTATTTTCAAGTTCTAACCATAGTCGTATTCATTTATAGTACTTCCGTTTTTACAGTAGGGACTATAGCTTACAAAAGCCTGAATACGTAAGGGCTCTACATAAATATTCGGTCTACCCTCCCGACAAATACCAAGGTTTAGTTAGATGAATGGTTATTGGTGATGGCCTGTAGAGATAAAAAGAGAGCGAAAGAGTAGCTTGATAATTGCAATAGAAAGCTTCGGGTAATACCTCATTAGGAGGGGGTGCCCAGTGAGGAGAGGTGGCATCAATTTGCCCATGAGTAGCCAGTTTGTGATGTGTTTAACTTATTTCTTTTATGCATTTAGACATGAATTGCGTTAATGGTAAAAGCTCGTCTCAGATAGAATTATTATTTCCAGAGTAGAATTTACGCGTCCAGAAATAACTAGAGTGAAGTAAATAATTTAATGTAAAAGATTAGAATTAATATCAGAAAATAGAATGATGAAAATTGCTTCCAGTTATCATTAGTGCATGATATGATGAGGAGATTTCTTCTTAGCCTTCCAAGAGGAATTGGCATGTAAATAAGCATCTGGAAATAGGTCCTTAATATGAAAAAAATAGAGTGATTAATATACATAAGTGAAATATGCGGTAAGTAACATTAACAGATATAAAATAGAAAATGATCCATGGGTGTTAACAACTCAAAAATAACTTTTAATTGCAAAGTAAAAACTTTTTTCCTTTAATAAATATTACCTATGAGAAACTTTTCAGATTCTAAAAACTATTACCTTTAAACATGATTCTCTAAAAAACTTCGCATCTCATTTTATAACGCTAAGAGAATATTAAACAGAAAGTAATTAGATAACTAAAAACCCTTAAAGCCACACCTTTCCATCTCTAGTTAGGCAATGTTATTTATCTCTATCATTTTCCTTTACTTTTATTTTCCCTGCAGGGAGCGAAACACCCCAGTTGCAGTTGATTTGTTCGTTTAAAATTTCGCTTCACCAAATTCCGTTACGTTTTGAACATGAGCCTACCGTTTGACATGGTCGTCAATACTGATTAACTGATTTAACAATATTAGGCAACGAGATTACATTTTTACTAACTTTAATAATAAATTTATTAGTTCTCAAATCGAAATCATAAAAATAACAATAATTAATTGATTCAGTGCAACGAGAGCATGAAATTAAAACATTGTTGCATCGTTTAATTGTCTTTTACAATTTTTATCCCTCGAATTGTTCATAATTTTTGTCAGCAGATTTCTTCACGCAATATGCACATGGGTACATATAATATGCAAAGAGGGGCAATTTGGAAAGTCGTTGTATTTCTTCAGTTGGTTGGACATTTGGTTGGAGATCTTTTATTGAGATAGGTAAAATGATACCAGCGATTAACTTAAAATTAGCAAATATATGTTATTTTTTAATGCGAATTTTATTCTCACTTTGCCTTTGCTTGAGGCCTAAATCCATGTTGTTACTCCTACGGCTAGGCTGTTGACTTTCAAAATCCTATGAATTTCTGTACTGATTTTTAACTACTTGTTTTACCTGTAGCAACTTTTATAAATATTTATTTGTTGCAAGTGTTGGGTCGCAGCCAACCCCTTAGAAAACCTGCTTCCTACGTTAAACAAAGAAAAATTCCATTGGGTATCCTTATTCTCCGGATAGGAGTCTTAATTGTGATCCACAATAGTGCTATTATCACATCGTAGAGCGATACTTGGTTTAGATCCTACGTAACATTTTCCATCCTCATTGAGATAAGACTTACATGGTGGTACTCAGTGGTGCGAATCATACAAGACAAAAATATTAGATTTCTAACTTATTCCGTTTTGTTCCTTCTTGCTTTTCATTTTCTTCCTTCTTTTCCTTTTGCGTTTTTTTCCTTGTCCCTTCCCCTTTATAACATTTTCTTATTTTCTCGGCACAATATCTTTTTATGGATCATACAAGGTCTTTTGTTTCCCTTTATTTTTTTATTAATAGTAATGCTCCTTTGTGGAATACAATCAGGCATTTTGATTTTTTTCTCTTTTTCCTACTTAATGTTCTTTTTGGATACTATAACGTATTTTGTTTCATTTTAACTGTAAAAATGTTTCTTTGTTTTATACCGCGAGGAATTCATTGGTTAATCTTGGTCCTTTTATCTCTACCTAATGTCCTTTTTCTGATACTAAAGCATAGTTTCACTTTATTTTTGTTCCCTTATCCGTGAATACTGACACCTCTATTCTTAACTTAGCTCCATTACACTTTTCTATATTTAATTTTAGTCATTTCTCACACATATTGTCAAACGCTTCGAACATTTCTAAATCTCTCTCATTTTTCGCCATTACCTACAGGTCATCAGCATATATCAACAGAACCAATTCCACTCCAATCTTCATAAATCTCCCACCCTTTTCCTTTATCCCGTCGGTATTTTTCTTACTTCTCCAAACATGAAGATATTAAACAGCTATGGCGTACTCACACACTTTTCTTACCCCCATCTAACTAATGGCTATTCTCTAGTATATTTATTTCTTCTTGTTTTATTATCCTCTCTAATGTTACTTAATTGGTTACATAGACTGTTATAGGTGAAAAATGTTCTTTTGTTTACACCTTCGAAATCTTGGTTTTTATTTCTTCTCTTACCTTTTTTAACCTTTTTAAATTGAATATCATTATGTATTTTCTTTATTTATATTCTTTTATCTCTATTTCATGTTTCTTTGTTAGATGTAATAAAATATTTTCATTCAAAATGTTAAGTAAGATAAAAATTTGAAAGCATAAATGGCAAAGGAAACCTGGATTTTGAAAAATATTTCTCCCTAGTACATGCTTTTAAAATACAATTAATGAAAGTTATTTACCGTCCTGAAATTTCATAAATTGTTAACAAAATAGTGATAATTGTTAGAAGCAGTTTAACAAAGTTAGGGGGCGCAGTGTGGAACCATAACTCAAATATTCAGAATCAATCAGAATAATTCAATAAAAGTGAAAATCACTTCTTAAATTTCATTTCATATTTTCTATTTATTTCTATCACAACTTGGGTAAAGTGTGAATTTTGGAAGAAAATAATTTAATTCAGGGTTTATATCTAAAAATTGACCGGTAAAATTTTTAAGATGTACCAATTTTGGAAAATGAATTTATGAAGGTGCTTTCAAAATTAAAAAAAAAAACGTCAGAATTTCGAATTAAAAGTTTTAAATTTATTACAAAAGTTTGGAGTAGGTGAAATCATTGGAATTTCATTCTGTTAACTAAAATTCCATCGCCATCCCCACCCACACGCAAAATATTGTAACGACTGCCTTTAGTTCAAGTAAAGGGTTTTTCTGTTATGAATAACAAAAATTTTAATTTATAAGGAAAATTCTTAGAAGCAGTATAGGCTCCTGCACGAATTGGAAAATTATTCAGTTTAAAATTACAACTCGTAAAAGAGTGTAAAAGGAAATATAAGAGTGGATTTTAAAAAAGATTAAAAAAGGAATTATAGTAGTTTAATTTAAAGGAAAGTCTAAAAGAAATAATACGAGTGAGGTTTAAAAGATAGTATATTAGGAATTATAAAAGAGAAATTTGAAAGAGTAAAAAGGAATTATTTTAAGGAAATTTTGAGAGTATAAACAAATATAGTAATGGAATTTTAAAAAGAGTTAAAAAGGAAATATAGTGGTAATTGAATGAGAGGATAAAATGAATTATAGCAATGTAATTAGAAAGAAAGTAAAAAATGAATTAACACTGTGGAATTTGAAAGAGAGGATAAACGGAATTATTACGGACGAATTTGAAAAATAATAGAAAAATAAATATAACAGTGGAAATTGAGAGTAAGAAATGAATTATAATATTGGTATTTGATACAATAAAAGAAATGATAAAAGAGTAATTTGGAAGAGAATATAAAATGAATTATAAGAGTGGAGTTTCAAAAAGAGTATAAAAGGATTTATAGCAGTGAAATTTGAAAAAGTATAAAATAAATTTTAGTACTGTAATTTAAATAAAAGGACTTATACTAATATAATTTGAAAGTACAAATGAATTAACACAGTGAAGTATGAAAGAGAGCATAGGAGGAATTATATCAGTAGAATTTAAACGAACGTATTAAACAAATTATAACAGTGTAATTTAAAATAGTACAAGCGAATTTTAACAGAATTTATAACAGTTGAATTTGAACGAGACTATAAAAGTAATTAACACTATGGAATTTTAACAAGAGTATAGAAGCAATTATAAGAGTGGAATTTAAAAGAGTATAAAAGGAATTATCAGTATAAAAGAAATAATTAGAGTGGAAATTCAGGGAGTATAAACGGAATTTTAACAATGGAATCTGAAAGAAAGTATAAAAGAATTAACATAGTGAAATTGGAATGATAGTATAGAGGAATTATAACACTTAAATTTGAAAAAGAATATATAAAGAATTTTAACATTTAAATTTTTTAGAAAGTAAGATAAGAATTGTAACAGTGAAA
This sequence comes from Ceratothoa steindachneri, assembly GCA_963969495.1. Taxonomy (NCBI): domain Eukaryota; kingdom Metazoa; phylum Arthropoda; class Malacostraca; order Isopoda; family Cymothoidae; genus Ceratothoa; species Ceratothoa steindachneri. The sequence continues at coordinate 140,992,966 of OZ018330.1, read as the reverse complement.
TTTAAAAGTCTATAAAAGTATTTGACAGTCAATTCTAAACAGTTTAAAAGGAATTAACACGGAAAAATTTGAAAGTATAAAATTAACTAAAATAGAGGAATTTGAAAGAGAGTATAAAAGGAATTAACATACTGAATTGGTGAGTATAAAAGGAAGTATAACAGTGTAATTTGAAAGAGTTTAAACTAAATTATTATAAGGGTGAAATACAAAAGAGTGTATAAAAGGAATTCTCACATAGGATAGCATTTGGCGTTTGATCAGTAAATAGAGAGCATGATGAAAATCTTTGAAATGATGAAATTTGTGGCCGAAATGTTCATTTTCAATAGAGAAAACATCATCAGGCTTTTATGTGCTAAAAAGCAATAGGGTACTAAGTGTCATAGCATTTCGTCCTGTCGGTTCTTTTCAGATAGAATGTCCTAAACCAACTCCACCCTTTCCGCAAACCAACTCCATGCACACCGATTATACACCGTATTATCGACTTATCTCTCTCTCTATACAGTATTATCGTACCATAAACACCTCTTAGCTACCCGTTTCTCAATCTATCTAGGTTTCCCACATCAAACATCCGCATAAAGTTGTCCAATTGCATTCTTCTCACTCAAAATATCTTTTCCTCCTTCCATCGTTTCATTCACCAATGCACCTTAGATAAAAAATTGATAATACCACAAAACCTAACTCACTCCAAAAGTACTACGACTGGGTGAAATATGAATAAAACAATTTTGAATTGTTTGTTAACAAAACATTTTTTCGCTGTTTAGAGACATTTTATATTCATTAATAATTATTATATGCAAAATTGCATAGCTACACAATACATAAATGTGCATCGCTGCTTGCTATTGTTCAGAATGGGCACCTGCCTCCCTTGTACCCTAGGAAACTTTTGCAAAGAATTCAAATATTGACATTGCGATATTTAGAACCAAAGGACGATACTACGATAAAAGCAAACTTTAAGCCAAGAGTGGTTTCAAAATTGTATATTATTCAATTGCCGTCGAAAACTAAGCCATGAAATTTCTTATTTGCTTACTAGTATTTCTTTCTATAAAAGATGCAAACCCTAATATTTGGGTATCATTTATTTTAATTTACTGCCACCTAAACTTTTTAACTTTAGTTTATATGAAATGTTGGCACCAGTATATCTTCATGAAGCTTTCTGCCATATTGCAGACTAAAATCTTTGACAATACGAGCGCCTTCGAAACTTTCTTGCCATTTAAAACCTTAACGTCAATATCTGCTTCATATTTACCATTCCTATTCGCGATAACGGCGACTCTCATTCCTAGTTCTTCCACTACTCCAAAAATAGGGATAACAAAAAGGTATGGCGTAAACATACACTCTTGCCGTAACATCCTCACCTCAAGCACCTATAGTATACTACTCATTCCAGACATATTTGAACTAAACACACTCCTTACCTCCAAAATAAGTGCTATTTAAATCATCTAACAATTAACAACTAATTTCCAGTGCAGTTCTTGAAAGCAACCAAATTACCCGTTAATCAAGTCATAAGATTGAGACAGGTGCAATAGAGAACCCTGCCAATCCTAAACAGATGGGACCAAGGGCTTATTCATGAAAAAGCTTTGGCGATAAGCCGCGGTACTCAAACAGAGCTCAGATGTCTGGTGAAAAGTGAATATGGTCCAACTACTCACAAATAGTGAATTTTCCCCCATTTAACAATAATACCCAGTTTAGTTTAAATAAATATGCTTATATAGCTAAATTTTGACCATATAAAGTCTCCAATAGGGACATTTCTTCTTAAAGCAAAGAGACACTCTAAGGGCTCAGATAGATGGTACTTAGTTGCACTTATTTACCGGTTATCTATTTAGTTATTTAGTATTAAAGGAGTAGGAAACAGATTAAAAACTCTTCATAATAAAAAAGCATAAATTATATATATATATATATATATTTGACAGCAGAAGAGGCATTGTTCAGTTTCTTGATAACTTTTCTAATTTCCATAAGTGACTATCCCTTTCGACCTTACTGGTCATCTTCTTGGGCTGCATTGATAATAGAGATAGTGATAAAATAGGAGTAGGAAACAGATTAAAAACTCTCCATAATAAAAAAGCATAAATTATATATATATATTTGACAGCAGAAGAGGCATTGTTCAGTTTCTTGATAACTTTTCTAATTTCCATAAGTGACTATCCCTTTTGACCTTACTGGTCATCTTCTTGGGCTGCATTGATAATAGAGATAGTGATAAAATAGGAGGGGGAAGTGTGGGAGAGAGGTAGAAAAAGGTAGAAAAGATTGTCTAAGTGTGGGATGAGTGGTGTTGATGATATAAATGAGGAGAGGGTTTGAATGTGATAAATGATTTTTAATCAGGGTGATGGTAACGCGAGTATGTGCCAAGTTGCCTGGCTTACGCTTTTGCTTTACATTGTGTTTTACTTTTTGGTTTTATTATTTCTATTTACACCATAAGAACCTCTGTTTTCGAGTTTTTTGTTTTTCTTGAGGTTATTTTTCATTTTTTTTTGTATTAGGTTTCTTTTAGTTTAGCATTCGAACCTTTGTTTTCATAATGTTTTTTATTGTGAGCTTTGTATGGTTCTGGTTATTGGAGCATTCATGTGCTCTTATGCCTTTTTATTACCTTCTTAGATAAATTTTATACTTATTTGTATTTTATACATTCTTTCATATTTAATTTTTGTAATGTTCTTCATTCACTTCTTGTTTGAGTCTTAGCTGTAAAGTGGTTCTATTTCGTTTTTAACCTTCTTCCACTGCTTTTGAATTGATGCTTAAAGTTCACTGTTCGGTATTCTCTGTTCATAAGCTGGATTTAGTCGAGTATTTCGTCTGGTTCTTTTTCTCGTATTTTTTGCCATATCTTTTTGGTACGTTCGTGCAAAAAGATATTTATAGGTTTTAGATTTGATCTTTGATGCAGAACTCTTGATGGCATTCTTTCCATCCTTCTGAATCGCGCAATGAAGCGAGTCGCTTTGTTTTAGACCCTATGCATTTGCATGATCTTTGTCTTTGCCAAGGTATGTAGTCGAATAATCGGTTAGGTCATAATAGGGTGTACTAGTGCTAAGTATATTTTTTTATTATTTGCTGACAGGTTTAAGAACCAGTACAAAGATGACAGGGCGGTCTTTCCATAGTTGATTTTTTCCTTTACGTGTGAGCTGTATCCTCTTCTTGTGATCTCCAAGCCGAGGATTTTTCCTTCGACATGGTAAGGATATATATTGTTGTTCGCGGTGAGTCGATGGACTTTATATCTGTTCACTGCAATCGTGCGGAATTTGCCCGTGTTTATTTTAATTTTATTGTTTTTTTCGAAATCGTGAATATTTTGGATTTTGCGAGCAGTTCTCTGCGTGATATCTCTCGAGTTCTGTTGTTCGCTCGTAATAATTTGATAGATATCATCTGACAATTGGATATACATTGCGCACTAATCCGTGGTGGGTTGGGAGAGGTCTCTTGTATACAGAGACTTCGATTTAAATAGAAAGACTTCAAATGTTTATGAAAAGGTTTCCCAGTTTCGTTCGAAAATGAAAGAATGAAAATGGATTCCACCTACACACTAATTTTAAGCATTGTTTCTGTGATTTAACCAGAAACTCCTAGATACTTTGATTATTTTCTACATATACTAATTAACTGTGAAAAAAATGCAAAGTATCTCTTTAGAGCAAATTAGTGAACTTGTAATTTATTAAACTTTATATTCTGCATATGAGTCAATAAAGTATTTATTGCAACGGTTCGAGACATTTAAATGCCTGCTTCATACTAGCCTAGATATTAGGAATCAAAGGAGATGGCCAATACTCACAAAATGGAATCTTGTCCAAAACCTAAATTTTATTTAATTTTGTACTCCTTTATTTCTTCACCTGCACCTTACTTCTTTTTCTTTATTAATTTCTTCCAATATCAATGCTTTTGTATTAAAATCTTAATTTAAATCTCACTCGCTAATTTGCAGACAAACCTTACTTTTATTGCTCTATATAGACATATTAGGTGATGCCATAAGATTGTTGTAAGATTTAAAAGATTAAAAGAAATAAGTAAATTGTTAATTTGATAAGGTATACATATTTTCTCCATTTAAATCAATAACGTGCTGCTAACGTTCCGAAAGCTTCGCGATTCCTACTTCATAAAATTCAAGAGGTTTGGAAGCAAATGTAACGCTAATACTTAATGAATCATAGTGTTTTTTAGAACGACAAAGGATTTAAAAACCGTATTGGATTGAAGACCTCGCAACTGATAAGGGCTTTCTTATCTTTCTAGGGAAATCTCCTGTCTGCATCGCATGACCTTTTTTGTAAAGCCCCGATTTTTCATCACCGGCAAGAAATCAATTAAAAACCGCGGCCTGAAATTGCGGTCTGTGAGATAAGTCGGAATCCTTTTGAAAAACTTAGGTATCATGCTATGTTTTTGCAAAGGCGTTGGACGGTAGGAGGTAATGAGATATCTCTTTTACTCACACTCCAAGAGTTACATTGTTATTTCACTTAATAACTGCCATGAATTGTTCAGGATCAATAAAAACATGACCCCCATATCGACGTGAATCCTTCAAGCTGAGCGGTTGCCTTTTCAATACTTCTGTGACCATTATTAGCCCTTTCATTTGTTGAAAACATTTTGCTCTAGAATTCCTGCACATTTGTACAATGCTACCACGGTTCTGTTTTATCGAATTGGAAAACTTAAGGCGTCATATGTGCTCTACGGTAAACTCTAAATTTTTAATGGATTATTCAATAATCAAGTAATGTAGATGGATATTGTGTGAATTGTTATTTCTGTTTAGCAGTGCTTTAGAGGCATCAGAACTCTTTTTAGAAAAAAAATCACAAATCTGAAAACTATAGTTTAAAAAATCCCGAAACGGGTACGTTGAATTCAATCATAACTGAGATTGTTAATGAAATTGTTCAAGTTAAGAAAATAAACTAGGCACATTCGAGAGTAACGCTTTAGGCTGACTGGTATTTTGCGCTTTTCAGTCAAAATAATAACTAAAAGCAATCTGAACTGAAAAAAATTCAGAAGAATGACGGTTACGCCTTCATCCGACTCTGAGAAGGAAATTAGTGGGCAGGTGAAAAAATTTATAGAGAATTCAAACCAGATAAAACAGTAGAAAATATTTTGTTTTCTGATAAAAAATATACTTCAGAAACGCCTATAAAAACATAAACCTATGCTCGCTCGTAATATTTATAAAAATTTGCACAGAGCCATCTCGACTATTGCACGAGTGAACTTACTTTTTTAAGTCCCTAATGGACTGTCTCTATCATCTAAGGAAACCACTAATTTTTATCACTTTTAGTGTAAAAATTAATAAAATAATTTTCATCGTAATGTTTACCTATTAAAAATTATAACTGAAATAAGTAAAAATAAGTTGACTCTAACCAAAATGAAGCCCTTTCTCACACTTCACAAGAAAGAGTAACATACCTCAGAGCTCATACTCTCGGCTCTATCGAACGAGCGAACTGCACCGAAGCAATCCTGATATTAATCACATCAAACATTTCGTGTGGTAATGGCAGGTTATGTTAAGCAGAAAATTAAAAATATACTTCATTATCGAGATCAAAGTCTGTCTGGTTGGGAAAGTATTCCAAATGAGTCTATTGCAAAGCTAATTCTAAGTGCGGAACTTGACGAAATGTCTCGTGGATAAGGTCGTAGGTCTTATTGAATCTTTCATTCCTAATTGAACAATATTCTGATGCTTGTCTCCAGTTCGTATCACACTAGTTAAGAAGATTAAATTTTAAATATTGGTACCATTTGAGGGGATCACTGTATATATAAATTGGAAGATTTTTAAAAGTTTCGTTATCCCTTATAGCGACTACCAGAGGGGCACGTCGGACAAATTACCAAAATGATTAGCCGATGTGTATGCTACTTTAAAACCTATTAAAGGATCATCTGATGCATTGTTCTTCATTTTTCGAATATACTCGTAGGTTCATAATGATGCTCTAATAATAGTCCAAGTATCGTTTTCACTTTAAAGACTCTTTCCGTATATATTTTTGATGTTACCAAAATGTGAACCTTGGCTATTTTTATATACCAAAAACTACCGCAAAGTGGCACTTAAACCAAATATTCTCCTCTTTCCTTTAATTTTTGATTTATTAAGTTGAAATTATCAAAGTAAACATAACAATCACATTTATGTAACTAAAGAAAATAATCTTTGAATATTTTCTGATCGACAAAATTATATCTATATTTCTACTTGCTGGCCTATTTTTACCAAGCTCTATTCCATTGTGGTCGGTATCATTGCTTTCCTTATGCATCCTCATTCTACACTTCAATGCACAAAATACATAGAATGCATCTTTCTTTCATTTATTTTGAGTGGATTTGTATTCTAATTCTATTGGCTTGATCCTTATGAATTGCGTAACACTATGATGTCTGTAATAATGAATCATACATTCGTCGATGCTCAAAAGTTCATGAAATACACCAAACTGCTTACATTTGCTTTTGAACATTTGAGTAAAAACAAGACGTTGGTCATCTTTGTGGCTACTAAATTTCTGTTATCATCAAGCTACAGATATCATTTGATGCTACGGAACCTTCCCCTGCTCATTGTTTTCCAAACAAAGGGAGAATGTGTTATCCACATAAAATTGACAGTCCCAAGAGGAATGTTAACGCCTTCCTAAGAGTATTTTTAAAGCGTAGGGAGTACAGGTACGTCTACAAAACATCAAACGATGTCACTACCGGTCCTAGAGTTACTGTACAATGTAATATAGTTGAGGTTTCGTAGATTTGAATCCGAAAATTTGGGGGAATTTTGTGTCTCACAGCAAACTTAGCACCGTCTAGCTTATCTGTCGAAAAGATGAGAGACGTTGGTTACTGTGAGAGACTCTGAACCCAGGCGTACAAGCGTAGCATATACTTTCACATCTAAATCCAATGATATCTCTCATGCGTCGGAAATAAAGCTCTCACTATGAGATTTTCTGAAAACAACCATCGCCAGCCGGAGGCCGCGGAGGGATAGGGAAGCGTGAGTCCAACCTTTCAAAATAGACTTGTCAATGCAAAGGAGTAAATCTCGCTTCCGTAAGTAGTTTTTTTCATGTTATCCTCAATGCCTGAAGATGATTTGACCTTCTAAAGAAGCTGTATACCAGCCAAAAATTACAGTGATCCTGCTTAGAAATAAAATTAAATATTGCCCTCTCCCGAAGAAATAAAATATTGCCTTCTCCCGAAAAAATTGTGGAGCTTATAGATTTAAAGATTCTCTCCCAGGGCAGTCTTACATTCATTGGTCCACGAAGAAAGCGGTTAGCGTGCAAATTAGCAAGACATTCGATCAATATTGGTGTCTCCCAAGACTCGCATCATGGGAAAAAATTAATTTATTCTGTTGCTTGGTCTGTAATAACGCTACACAGCGATGTTGACTTAAAAAACGCATTGAAACCAGGTGAGTGTAATCGACTACATCAACATACAAAGCCAATTACTTATGTCATATTCGGAGGTTTAAATAACACATTTAAGGAGACGGAAAATGCGTGGTGTAAATCAATTTAAGGACCGCAAAAGACCTTCTAAACTAAAAAGAACTTACTGCTATATTGGCTCGCTTTTGGCTGAGTCCCCCCCAAAATCTTTGCGTTGAATGTGCAATAAAATCTGGTTCAGTAAACTCAAAATCCCAACGTGGTTGCAGCTGGACCGAGCCTCTGCTCTTTACATTTTTAAAGTCAGGTAAAATTTAGGAAATAAGTCCCTAGTCCCTAGACGATGGATAGGTCAACGCGGACCTGTCCACTGGACTTCACGTTGCTCTCACCGCACATATTTTGATGTTTATGTATATATATTTATATATATATATTTATATATATATAAATATACATATATATATATATAAATATCTCAAAGTAGCACGAGAGAATGATGAAAATGAATCCATTAAACCACATTGAAAGAGAAAACGGAATAATTTTTCCTTGCAGTAATATTTTTATTACCTTTTTTCGAAAAAACCGTGCAGGCAAGCGATTCGAACCAGGCACACTGAGGCAGCGAGCACCGCTTTGATCACAGTTAAAAGTATGCCGTTAGTACACTACGCTACGCATAATCTCCGTTCGAGCTTGCGAAAGTGTTCCTTAAAAGCTATTCTATTCAGAGAAATTTTTTGGTTCTCTGCGTAGCGTAGTGTACTAACGGCATACTTTTAACTGTGATCAAAGCGGTGCTCGCTGCCTCAGTGTGCCTGGTTCGAATCGCTTGCCTGCACGGTTTTTTCGAAAAAAGGTAATAAAAATATTACTGCAAGGAAAAAATTATTCCGTTTTCTCTTTCAATGTGGTTAATGGATTCATATATATATATATATATATATATATATATATATATATGGATAAAACCACAGTAATAGGACTAATTTTATATGCGAACATTGTTTCACATATAAAACTAATCCTATTACTGTGGTTTTAGCCCTATAGTTAAACGTATGCTACTGTACTTTTTTGTATATATATATATATATATATATATATATATATATATATATATGTATATATACTTATGCATCTTTTATATTCACTTAAGGACGACAATTTTAAGTATACGATTAAATAATATAATCTAAAAGGTCGTAATAAAATGCTGGAAATCGGTCTTTCATGAAATTTGTTACCTTTTATTCTATTGAATTTACTCTTGTTGTTCACTTGTTTAATTTAATTGATTATAATTTTTCAAATCTTCTTAATGCAGGTTATGCAAATGGAGCACATTATCTATTTCAATTTAAGGAGCATACCCCTGTATGATTCTTAAGGAACATAAAACTGCATGAAAGAAAGTAATTCCTTGTCATATCTAAATCAAGCATCACCGCTGCATCCATAAAATGACCTCTGACATCTTCTGACTTATCCACCATAATTGTACCTCTTGACAGTCAGGCACGAGAATTAGGTACGACAGTCAAATACGATAGTCAGTACTTTGAACAAATACTCCGGTGGGGAAGGGATAGAATGGGAGAGGAAAAGGGGGGGAGACAGCTGCATATGGGGAGAGGAGGAGAGAGAGAGGAGAAGGGAAGTAAGGAAAGGGGAAGGACAGTAAAAGAGAAAGAAATAGATTGAAGGCAGTCATAGAGATATATATACGCAGAGACAGACAGTAAGAGCAAGATAGTGAGTGATAGAGAGAGAGAAGGATAGATATATAAATAGATAGAGAGTGCTAGACAAAGACAGATAAAGAGACAGGCAGACAGTATGCTTGTTAGAAAAGTCTCTTATTCAACGTTTATTATTCAACACCCTTAGAGTAGGTTTCTTCTACTCTAAGGGAACGAGAGCACTAGTACGTTTGCCCAAGAACACTACCAGGAACTCAAAATTATACCAAATCTTTGATAAGAAGAGTCGTATCTTAGCTTCAATAATAAAGGGAAATTAAGACCACACAAGACTATGACAGGTTCAAAATATTATATTTGCTAGTATAATTTACCTCCCAATCTGCACTTTCTTCCGTTCTAAACCAGTTACGTATAATTTTGTTTATTAAAATTATGTACATTTATTGTAGAAAGTAAACTGCTGTATCCAGTAGTCTAAATCAACGATCCTCGAGTAGCAAAAGGTGATAAATCTGGCCCTAAGTTCATTAACAACGTAAAATTGGATGTCTTTTCCACAAAAGAACAGAGATAGAAACCGTGAGCTTTTTCCTGCATCCGCCAAGTACCGTTATCTGGGACAGAATGTAGGCAACCCTCTCGCCAGTAACTGTAGACGACTTCTTTCGACTACAGGACTAGGTAAGGTACAAGTCGTATATAGCGCCAGCAAGGTCAGTTCCCACACCGGCCAACTAAATGTGACCCTGCAGCCAAACCCACTCGCGGACTAAAAAGTGAACGAAATTGTTATATGTAATATTATAATTCAATATAATGAAATTATTATTATTTTGCTATTTCAACATAAATATATTTTAAATGAAAATATAATGTATTATGTAAATACTGAGATAGCCCGATCTCCGGGCACACTTTCTACCTACCCTTGTATTTAAGTTTCATCGCTATTCCTCTCTTATTCTATCCCCTATCCATGGAAACAAAGAGGGGGTCCCTGACTTTTTCACCATATTTATACATAAATAGAGAAAAAAATGAATGATAAATAAGGTCATATTCATATGAAAAACTGGTAATATAATTGTCGTATACATTGTTTATTTACTTTAGGATTTGTAAATTGTACTAATGTGTCATTGAAGGGTATAATATATTGTTAATGTAAAAAAAACGGAGTACTCAAAAATAATTTACTAGGTCAATGAATAATTTAGCTAAATTGAAAGTGGGAAATCATTAGAAAAAAGGAGAAAAGCGAAGTTTTCGCTTATAATCATCAAATGGAGTTGTTTCTCGGGCAAAATTAAGATTTGAAAAATTTTGAGGCTTATTCCTATCTATTTACCAGAATCACTTGAGCACCGTTTTACCAGGAATAAATCAAAAAGGAATAAAGGTAATTTGGAAGTCAGCTTCTCCAAGTGTAGCAGCTTCTTCGGTCCCCCTCACCACAACAACCACATAGATTATTCACATAATTCAATTAATATAAGTGTGTGTATATTAGTGAAGGAGAAGAAAGCTATGTGTAAGTTTGATAGAAAGAATAATAGTCATTAAAAGAGAAAGAATTGTAGAAGATTTGCAAAGGGATTATTTGTGTATTTGTTTGATTCTTCTTAAATTGTTATGGCGTTCAAACCTTTTATGTTATATTTCGTATCTTTGGCTACTATGTCTGCACTTGTTTTCGGTTGTAGTATTCGTTATATTTTATAGTGTTGTTTATTTTGTTTTGTTTCGTTTTTATCTTAGCTAATGTCATTTTCATATTTCTTTTTTCTACTTTCTTTCTTTCATATCCGGTTGTTCTAAATAGTAGATTTATTGTATCGTAGTAGGTTGTTTTTGTTGCTGTCTTTATATCAATTTTGAGTATCTATCCTTATTATGTTTGGTTTTGAGTTTGGGTAATTTTCATAATTCGATGATTTTCACACTTTTCATGCGTAAATAGGCGCCTTTCTCCGTTCGCCACGGAATTGCTAACCTCGGGAATCTCGCATGGCTTCTTGCATTTCGGTTTCCGTTAATCATTCTATTATTTCTTTCTCTTTCTACTGCAATCCTTCTAACATGTATATATGTATTATACTTTGGGCATTGTATAATCTGGCAGACAATATGTGATATGAATTTTGAGGCAAGTGTAGTTGCTTATTGCTGGGGCATCTGTGGGGTACACTGAGTAAAGAGTATGGCTTAGACACGCCCCCTGGCGGAGACCTGTCTTAAACAGAAATTTGGTCCTTCCACCCTCTCAATACTAATGTACGTCGTACTTTGTACATATGAGAAGCAGAAAAGGATCATGAGTTAAAAAACTTCTGCAAGAATAGATACCAACCACAGGATGTATTTAGTAAGTTAAAGCGAGAAAAAAGGCGACGTTTTGTCTCTCTATGGGGGAGAATTTGCTAAGTATATTAAGACTGCATTCAAAACCACTGAACCACAATGAAATAATAGATAAAAGTTAATGATATTGAACTCGTCTTCAATGGCATTTGTGCTTATGTTTGCTTTCTTGTTGTGAGCGATTAATATGTCTGGTCGTTTGTTTAGCCGTAGTGAGAGTGAATGCCTCTGCAGTTAAGACAGCATAAATGTAATATATTGGTCTCTCGGTCTATTATAAAAAATTCAGAGGAACTGAGGATACATAGAAGTTAAAGTTTACTTATCCACTGTTTTTGATTACGCAGCTTCCTTCATCGCAAACTATGTGAATGAGAGTTGGCTTATGTAGAATTTAGCCGTTTCCTTATGTTATTTAAGTATATGTATATGCTTGACTTTTATGAAATTGTTGGGACTTCAGGATGGTTGAAAGTATTTTGCTCTTTTTACCGTTATTATTGCCTCTCTTTTCAATTGTTAAAAAAATTGCCTCGATATCTCATCTCATTTACTTTGTTTTTCAACATCTAAATATCTGATAAGCTATTTATCTATTTTACTTGACCTACCTTCTTGTGACTTCTGGACTTATGTTGAGTTAATATTTGTCCTCACAGGTTTGCCTCTTTTTATGTGTTGACATAATATATCAGTTAACTATAATATCATGCATTCATCTCAATTTTCTAAATGCAGGGATCAGTCTGATTACGACCAAAATCAAATTTGTGGTACGACGAAATGATATCCTAGTTCGAATATAGTTTTGTTTGAATGACTTGTTTTTTTCCAGTTTTTTTAAAAGAAAAAAACTTGCACAAACCCTTATGGAGATGGCTAAAATATCTACCTATGTATGACTTTATATATGGATCCCTGCAAGAATGTGTCAGTTGTAGCATTTAAAACCATGCTGCAACTGACACGTTGAGTTTTCCCTCACCCTCTGAATTGTCTCTAGCAACTGTGGCAGCTACTACGAATCCACAGCAAAGGTAGGTCGCCCTTGTAATAAATATGGAGCGTTTGATGTAATATAATTTCGAAAGCGTGATATTTAAGCATTGAACGTTTAGCTTTCATTTTTAAACTTATTATGGCAGTAAAAAAGTGTCTCTTAATTATAGAAAATATATTTTGCCATGAGTAGCACGTCACTACTTTTTTATCCCCTCAAAATTTCATTCCTTCTCACTATTGATGAAATTTGTTTACAATCCTGAGGAGTTTTATTATTATCTGTTCTTAAAAAATTCTCTTTCGAGTTTAACTTTATACTCAACAGCAGAGTGCAGTAATATTTCGTTATATGGAAGAAAATCAAATATAGAGAAGCAAAATACTTATTGTTTCCTCTAATAATATTTCGTTATATAAAAATCCGATATAAAGAAGCAAAGTTTACATTGCTTCCTTTTAGCTCAAAAGTAAAGTAAATGCTATGTTGAAGTTAAAATATATTATATAATAATCTTGAAATTTGGGTTTAGAAATACATTAAAAGAAATTATTATTATCGTAAAGGCAAATCTTTATTATTATGGATGCATTTTATCAAATTTTGACATGGTCAATAAAATCAAGCATTAGTATTGGATTTATTTTGTTTTTCGGATGAAAAAGCAATATTACGAGGGGTGGTCAATAAGTTTTGTGAATCGGTAGGTCAAAACAGAAGAAGTGGAATGACTGTTTGTGTGGGTGTTAGGACAAGTTATGACAAGTCAGGACCTGCAACCACACTCTCCTGCCTCGTCTATTTAAGAAGCAGTAGCTGATCGCAGATCGTCAGTCACAAATCTTTTAACAATAGCGAAGGTTAAGCACCGCGCAGTAATCAAATTTTTGACTGAGGAAGGCAAGAATACAAAAGAGATCCATGGACGCATGGTTGCAGTGTATAATCACATCGCCCCTTCCTATGCAACCATTGCTCGCTGGAATATAGAGTTCCGCAATGGTCGTGAGTCCCTTGAAGATGACCTTCGTCCAGGACGCCCGTCAGACGTGACCAACGAGGACAATGTGGCCCGTGTGGAGAGGATCATCCTCGAAAATCGACGGGTGAAGGTCGAAGAAATCGAGCGAGAACTTGGAATATCAAATGGAAGTGTTATCAACATCATCCACGACAATTTGGCCATGACCAAGGTCTCTCTGCCCGTTGGGTCCCTAGAAACCTCACGCCACATGATCGACTTCAACGTCGTCAAAGTCCACAAGGCCAGAGTTACATAAACGAGTGCGGATTCGAGGAGCTCAACCACAGGTACTTGTTATTACCTAATTTGTGTAGGGTTAAATCCAACTTAAAGTTAGATATTCTCTACAAGCTACAGATAATTTTTCCAATTAAACCTTTTCATTTTATTGCAAAATTTTGGCACTTTTCACATAACGTCATTTTATATCTTAACAAATTATTGTCTACTATGTTAAAATTGGGCTTGAAACTACCGCTTAGGGAAAAAAATCTTTATTTTTTTCCTCAATAACGTGTATCCAGATTACAATGTGTACTATAATTTGAAAAAAGGAAAAGAATTCAAATATGAAACATACAAATATATATTACTTCTAGTCAAATATTATCTTGTATCCATTTCATCTGAATATTAGTGTGTACCAATGCGATTTAGAAAGACTGATGCAATAAAGGAAAATTCAGATTGTTACTATTTTGGGAAGAATTGGCGCCTGTAGTTCTTGCGTTTAAAGACTTTGTCCGCGTCGTCTAGTTTGATACACCAACGCTTTTACAACGTCATGAGGTTTTGGTCGAAGTGCTCTCTCTCCCTTTTCATCAGTTACAGCTCAAAGTTTCTCTCCCAAATGATTAAGGTGACTATACAGGAAATGAAGCAGGAAACTTGGTGGCAACTTTTTTCTGCGCAAGAAGAGAATTGACAATTTTTAGGTTTGCGCAAATGATCTTGTAGCACTCTAAATATCTAAGGTAACTCAATAACCCTTTTTATTTCGTCATTGCTTCATCGCAAATGCACAGCCTGACCGACTGGTACCACCAAAAATAGTGTCATTATCAAAGAGAACACAAATGATTGAGGCTGTGATTAAAACTATCCAAAAACATTCTCCATCATGTAAGGTTATATGAAGCAATTCCTAAACAAATTGGTTATCTTGTAAAAAAAACAAATAATCCTGGTCTAGTGTTTTGAAATGGGTAGAGCTGTCCAGTTTGGTGAGTGTCAAAATTGCATGCTAAGCCATTCAGTTCCACCTGAGTTAAGTGCTAATGGGCTAACTATTGTTTCGCATTAGATGTGTAGTCTACAGAATATGAAACTGCATCAATTTCATGAACTCCCTGATCTTATTTACTGCTTTCATCATAAAAGGAAGTAAAACCATTAAACATATAACTGGAACTTTATCAGAATTCGTAGTAGGTCGAATTGCAGAGGGAATACTGGGATAGGAGATATTATACAAGATTTTGGCTAACACCTTTAATGTTAAGAATGCAAATATAGCAGTCAGTTATCTAGTCATTTGTCTCTCACCAACCCTTAAGGGAACTAATTTTCCTTTGTCCAGTCGCAAAGACTTCCCTCCCAATTTTGACAAATGGCTAACATAATGCATTGGGGATAATTTAAGAAAATAATAAAGTTCAAATACAATGGAAACTAGAGCATAGAAGGAAACACCGATTTTATATTCGAAATCAGCGTTGAAATCTAATTAGAATCAAGTCAAATATCTTACGCATTGGAAAACGAGAACAAAATATTTCTGTTGTTATCATTGATCAATCGGATTTTGTCCCTGAATTAGTACAGACCGATCCAAATCAGTTCCAGTTCCACGTGCAATTTTTTGAGAAAACGTTGTTGCAATTGTTCTTGATGCTCTAATTAATATTTAAGAAGATTGGCAACTGATGAAGATAAACCAGGTCAAGTCTCAAGTGTTTTGAAGGAAAAAGCCACGCCATTCAAAGGCACGTGTACATTATACACATTATCTTCCAAAGATTTCGAGCAGCAAGAGCTAGAATCTAGAGAAAAGGAGGAGTAGATTGCGCTACAGATTTTAAAAAAGACAAAAATTCCTATCGTCGTTTTTAACTATTTTCGAAAATTGGAAAGTGTGAGCTATTTAAACCAAGATAAACCAATTTATCAATAAAAAATAAAACTCGAAAGAAATAAAAAACAATGGCTTAGGCTAAAAAGCAAACCAAGGACAACGAAAACTAAATCGAGGATAGTAAAAATGAAGAAGTACCGATAAAGTTTTAACTTATCTTCTCACTTCTGTCTTCGCGGCCTACTGTCGACTCCTTAATTAAGAAGTGAATCGATTTTAATTAACACAAGTCATTGTGCGAACGAGAGACAAAAGATACGAGAAATTATATTGCCGGACCACTACAACCTGAAATTGGCTAGAAAGGGGAGGAGGGAGCCAAATGAAACCGTTGCCATAGCATAAACAAGTAAAGAAAAAGCATTCTCTAACTAGGTCACGAGGTCTTAGGTGAAAGGCAAAGAAAAGGGCTGGGAATTTAACAGGATTCAGGATGCTAAATGAATAGAAAACAACAAAAGTAAGTCAAGGACAAATATGGTGAATGTTATTGAATTAGAAACCTACTAGAATAGAAAGTAAATCTTAAATGACAAGAAAGACAAGTCATCCCACAACTATCAGTGGTAAACAAGTCGTCAGAACGAATGGATAAAGTTCTCTTGAATTTAAAGCACAATCGCAACGACGGTGAATCCTGCAGAAAATGAGATCTGTATAGCCAGTGAAATTATATCAAAGATAGCTTCAGATCCTCATGTAGGCAATGGAGCAAGGGGGGGAAACTGGGGGATGGGAATGGGAGGGCGAAATTCCTAGAAATGTTATCAGCCAAATAATTACCTATGCTTCACCTGAAATCCCATTGCAGGTAACTTGATGCACGATGTTCATTCAATGCCGTCTCTTTATGACCAGATTAAAGGATTGCAGCAGTCCTGAAATGAATTAGGTACAATTCTGTAATCTACAATCGATGCATATTACTGGTAGGCTGCTAGGAATTGTTAGCTCCACAAATCCCTGAAAAAACCCGACTAGTCCATCATTCTTGCAATCACTACAAGCAATAAAGATTATGAACAATAGAATAGCGACAAGCTCGAGTAGCGCTACAAGATATATAAATCCAACAAGTCCTATAATCACTGAAAGCCGTACAACACCCCGAATTTATTCCTAAATTAGGCAGTTACATCTCCTAATACTTCTAGCATACGCTGGTTATATATATATATATATATATATATATATATATATATATATATATATATATATATATATATATATATATATATATATATATCCAAAAAGGTACAGTAGCGTACGTGTAACTATAGAGATAAAACCACAGTAATACGACTAATTTTATATGCGAAACCAGGTTTCGACGGAAACATTCATCATCGCCAGTCGCTGGTGAACATGTAAAATACAGAAGTTGCTTAACGTACAAGGGAATAAAGTGGATACCACTACATTCGATGCCGCTACATTGCCGCCTCATCCACCTTAACCCCAATAATTTGTGTGTTTGTACCTTAAGCAACTTCTGTATTTAACTTGTCAACCAGCGACTGATGATGACGGATGTTTCCGTCGAAACCTGGTTTTGCATATAAAATTAGTCTTATTACTGTGGTTTTATCCATAAAAATATATATAAAGCGAGATAAGTCGTTGGGGATGATTGATTGTGGCTGGGTCACCCGTTCCAAGGCAAAAAAAATATTTCTTCTGTGCTATATAGTTTGTACTTCAGGAAGTTGAGTTTGCTTGAGGGTGTTCACCAAATAAGTTCTTATTTGGATTTACAAACAAGTTGATAAAATAACTTTATTTCTGAAGTTGAATGTTTAATAAGATGAATGGTTGGAGTTAGTGAAAACGAGATGATGTGATCGACTGCGTAGAAAATAAGAAAAGCGGTACCTGACTCTTACTTAATCTAATGAGTATATGTGCTCATTTTATATCTGTAGAGAAGGTGGGCGTTACAATGAGGTTCCAGGGTAGGAGCTTTTTAAAGTCAATGTTTGTTCGATAGAAAGAGAATATATATATATATATATATATATATATATATATATATATATATATATATATATATATATATATATATATATATATATATATATTGGTTAGGGCTTCTCCTATGGAGCTTCAATTTAATTTGAAGGATGAACGAAAGGACGTATAAAGCGAAATTTATTTCATTTTCTTGATAGATACAACGTTTCGGGTGAACTTTTCACCCATCTTTGGGTACTAGAAAATACAATTCGTGGAGTAGACAAACAATTCAAGTTAGATTTTAACAGACAATCAAAATGATCAATTTATGGAAAGTATTTAATATTTATTAAGGGGAGATTGCGAAAATTTACAGGAAATTGATATTTTTGGATTATTATGTTGGGAGTTAAAAAATTAACGATTGAAGAAACACTGGAAACACATCGAGATAAACTAATCTTGAACAATCAGCCGTTAAAAAATAACTGGGTAGAAAAAGCGAGGAACGTGAAAAGAAAGAGAAGGTTAGGAGGTTGGTAATATTTTTGTTCAGAGTAGAAGCAGTGGGTGAGAAGAAGAATCGGAATTTAAGGAAGGAGCAACGTATTTAATATACATAGATTTAAGAATCCTTAAAGATTTGGGATCAGGAGTGGTTTTTAAGATTTTACACTCGTCCATTGTGATATCACTTTTCCAATTAATAGGGTGAAACCTAACAGGTGAGAATTCTTTCGTAGAGAGAACCTTCTCTCTCCTGTGGCTAACACCCAAATTGTAACAGAAACTCGCCCTCAGCGAGCGCATCGTACTGTCAATGTATGTTTCTAGTTTACAATTGGGGCAAGTAAACTTATAAACAACGGAGCACTTCGCTTTAGGCGGGATTCTGTCCTTACAATTAAATTATAATCCTATGTGGTGTCTATTTATAAATTAACTTAAAATTGGTATGGAAAAAGAATTTATTTAATAGAGATGTAATTTCTTTTTAAAAAAAATTATTTAAAAAACACAGATCCAGAACGATTATGTAATGGATATCTTTACAAACAGTAGGGAATTTAAATTTGAGATGGTAAATATTGTGTAAAAATTAGGCCGTAATTTGTTTTAATCAGATACACAGGAAAACCGTTTCGTTTGAAATAGTTAGTCAGAAATACGACTTCTTGGTGAAATCCGGAGTAGAATGAACAAATATTAAAAGCCCTGAATATTACTGTTTTGATGGCACTTATTTTAAAAGAAAAGTCACAAAAACTGAAAAAGTTTATGCCTTGACCATTAAAGGTTGGCTTACAAAAAACTTTGGTTAGAAATCCAGTTGGGAAACGGGAAATGTCGATATCCAAAAAATGAGATAGAGGAATTGAGCTACTTTTTGCAAGTAAATTTGATATTGAGATGTATATGATTGGCATATTGCAACAATCTATCGCAGGACTACTCTGCATTGAACAGAATGTATGTATCATCGACGAAGCGGCGGTAAATTAAGGGTTCAATGCTTCCAAGTTCCAGCTGAATAATTGTTCCTCAAACCAGGAAATGAAAAGATCTGCGAAGACAGGACCCAAAGGACTACTCATAACTACCCTATCTATTTGGCAGTAGGTTTCATTGTTAAAGGTAAATTAATTGTCCTTATCGGCTAGTTCCAGCGTTCTTTTAAAAGTGGAGGCGTAAATCTATGAAAATTGGAGTTAAGGGGAAATGTACATTGAACAATTATGTCAATGGTTTGGTCAAGAGGAACATTAGTAAAGAGAGATGAAACATCGAAACTACTCATAAAGGACGGATAAGGAAGCTGAAAATTTTGTAATTATTTAACAAAGGTGAAGCTATTTTGAATTTTAAAATTTTTTGAGGAAAGAGCTGTTATTAAAGGAGCCAAGTATTTAGCTAAGTTATGAGAGGGGAGATTATAAGATGCTAAAATGGGACGAAGGAGGGTGCCCTCCTTGTGACATTTGGGAAGTCTGTATAGAGAGCCTAGGTAGGAATATGAAAGTGCAGGCGGTTGTAAATAAATGAATCCAAAATATTAAGGTTTTTTTAATTTGAGCAAAAGGCGCTTTATTCTGTCTTCTAACTTGATGGACCCGAAGGAATCAAGCTCAACCGTTCTCTTGAGAAGACTTCACGTAAGCTAAGAAAGGCCCAACTGGATTTGGAATTCTTCGCAATTTTCCGTTTTAACCGTGTTTTCCCAAATTTTATTTACTTCAAACTCTATCATAAAAGCCTTTATTAAACTGATTTCTATTCCTCTGTCCTAGAACAACTTCTAAATAATGAAATTAACTTTAAGTTTTCATCCATCGATAGACTCACGCATAAATTAAAAGAAAATCTTAGAGAAATTATTTCTATCTGTGATTATTATTGCTTTTATACTCTTATAACTCGAACTACTGAAAGCTACGCAAACTCTTTCCTCAAGGTTCATGATCGCAAGCTATTCAAACTTAACCTATCTAGGCCTTGCTTCTCCCCAGATGACAATACAGGAAAAAACTTTTCTGATTACAATTTAACCGCGAGAGAATCATCTTTACTTGCTCTGGGATTTGAGTTTAAACTTCTCCCTTTCAAACTTGGCCATATTGACTATTTTTTTCCCTTTGAGAAGCTACTTAGCGAATTAAAAGACTTGCCCATCACCGGCAAATTTAAGGATTTTCGCTCAACACACTCATATTTTGTGCAGGAATTTCGCCATCTCTCGCGCAAACTCAAATTCTCTCGCTTTTTCTGCGCCTAAATGATTTAGATACACTCAAAGGTTTAAAAAAAAGATATGAGATAGTCATCACCGAACCTGATAAGGATAGATGAGTCGTTCTTCTTAACAAATCAGATTACATAGAGAAAATGAATGTTGTTTGGTCACAAACTCAAAGTTTAAAAAGATCTCTGAATCCCCTAAATCTTTGTCTATCAAGTTAGAAGACAGAATAAAGTGCCTTTTGCTAAAATTAATAAACCTTAATATTTTGGATTAATTTATTTACAACCACCTGCACGTTTCAGGTTCCTACCTAGGCTCTCTATACAGACTCCCCAAATATCATAAGGAGGGCATCCTCCGTCGGCCCATTTTAGCATCTTATAATCTCCCCTCTTATAACTTAGCTAAATACTTGGCTTCTTTAATAATCACTCTTTCCTCAATCAGTTTAAAATTCAAAGTAGCTTCACCTTTGTTAAAGAATTACAAAATTTTCGGCATCCTTATCCGTCCTTTATAAGTAGTTTCGATGTTTTATCTTTCTTTACTAATGTTCCTCTTGACCAAACCATTGACATAATTGTCCAATGTACATCTCCCCTTAACTCCAATTTTCCTGGATTTACGCCTCCATTTTTAAAAGAAACGCTGGAACTAGCCGTTAATGACAATTACTTTACCTTTAACAATGAAATCTACTGCCAAATATATGGGGTGAGCATGGGTAGTACTTTGGGCCCTGTCCTGGTTTAAAGAACAATTATTCAACCTGGAACTTGGAAGCATTGAACCCTTAATTTACCACCGCTTTGTAATGATACATACACTATTCCTCCATCTCATTTTTGGATATCCACATTTCCCGTTTCCCAACTGGATTTCTAACCAGATTTTTCGTAAGTCAACCTTTAATTGTCAAGGCATAAACTTTTTCAGTTTTTGTGACTTTTCTTTCAAAATAAGTGCCATAAATACACTAATATTTCCGGCTTTTAATATTTGTTGATCCTACTCCAGATTTCACCAAGAAGTCGTATTTCTGACTAACTATTTCAAATGAAACAGTTTTCCTGTGTATCTGATTGAAAAAATTACGGCCTAATTTTTACACAATATTTACCATTCCAAATTTAAATTCCCTACTGTTTGTAAAGATATCCATTACATAATCGTTCCGGATCTGTGTTTTTTAAATTAAATCTTTTTAAAATAAATTACATCTCTATTAAATAAATTATTTTTTCATACCAAGTATAAGTTAATTTTCATAAATAGACACTACATAGGATTATACCTTAATTGTAAGACAGAATCCCGTCAGAAGCGAAGTGCTCCGTGGTTTATGAGTTTACTTTCCCCAATTGTAAAAGGTTATAGCGTTGAAGAGCGTGTACAAATCCTTAAATTTTATTATCAAATCATTCCTCGGTTCGCCCAACGTTCTGCATATTACGTGATTTCTATCCTCGCCACAATCGTACTGCCGAGTCCACTGCTCGACGCTTGGTGGCCAAATTCGAGTCAAAAGGGTCAATCAAGAATTAGCCAACACCCTTACGTCGCCGAAATGCAAGGTCTGCTGAAAACCTCGCTGCCGTAAATGAGAATGTACGGGAAAATCCGAGGCAGTCAATTTCTCGTCGTTCACAAGAACTTGGTCTTTCTCCGACTTCATTTTGGCGAATTATGCGTAAAGACTTGGGTCTGCACCCGTACAAAATCTACCTTACCCAGGAACTTAAGGTAAAGGAACATAGACAAGGCCGTGTGTTCGCTGATTGGGCTCTAGAGCAGATGGAAGTTGCCCCAAATTTCCTCCCAAGATCATCTTCAGAGACGAGGCCCATTTTTGGATGAATGGATTTGTAAACAAGAAAGATTGTTCGATTTGGGACGAAAACAATCCAGAGGAGATACACCACCACTAATTGCATCCCAACAAAGTCACTGTATGGTGCTGATTTTCGTCTAACGGCATCATCGGTCCGTATTTTTTTGGAGAACGAAGATGGGATTGCCATAACCGTCAACGGCGAGACCTACAGATCGATGATAAGCAACTTCTTGTTGCCTCAACTGGACTATATGCCTGATATGGATATTGACGACATGTGGTTCCAACAGGACGGGGCTATGTGCCACACTGCGCACCCCATGATAGACATTTTGCACCAGCGATTTCAGGGCAGAGGAATCTCGCGCAGGGGCGACGTCAACTGGCAAATCGCAGGTCTATGCGAATAATCCGCAAACAGTTGATGTCCTCTAATTCAACATAACGAACACCATCCAGTAAATTCAGCCAGATTTATGCGACAAAGTCATCGAAAATTGGGCCTCCCGAATACTTTCCACCAAGTGAAGCCACGGCAGACATTTGAACGACGTCATATTCAACATTTAATGCCATAAAATGTATTTCAAATTTAAAATTGAGCTTATTGAAAGACCCTATATAAATATATATATATATATATATATATATATATATATATATATATATATATATATATATATATATATATATATATATATATATAGAGAGAGAGAGAGAGATAGATAGATAGAGAGAGAGATAGAGAGAGAGAGAGAGAAAGCAGAGATCCTGTATCAAAGGAATTTGACAAAGAAGTTGAGGAAAAATGATACACAGATGCAAGGCAGGATTATCACTGTTACAAACGGGCATTAAAACACAAATGGTTGAATGGCGGGTTAGTGGCGGCGGAGTTTGTTTATCTAGAAGAAGATAACTGAACAAAGTAAGATCAGATTGGTCACAAGTCGGAACATGTTAGTGTGAGAAAGAACGACTACTTGAGTGTGTGCAACTTTTGTGTACATTGAACTCTACATATATTTTTATATTTATATATAAAATAAAATCAAAACTTTTATAATTTATTATATTATTCATAAATTATGTATGATTATGATGAGTATTTTGCTAATATGTTTGAATTTTTGTTAATAATTTAGAATTTATTTATATTTTACTAAAGTGTATGCAATTAATAAAATGGTATGTTTACTAAAATCAAAATTTAAGCAGTATTTCTTATGTTCAGCATAAATTTATAACTATGTGTATTCAAGCACATAACAGAAATTTAAATCCTCCCAAGACAAGGGTTATTAGAAGTAAACATTGGTGCAATAAATATGTAAAGGAATGACCCGAGGCTGCCAGGCCTCGCTTCTCTCACATGTCGAAACTCATGCTTCTCACGTGCATCCCGCGAGAGAGAGTAGAACGGCGTCTTATCGCCTACTATTCCCAAGTTTAATCAAGGAGGTTCAATCCACCGTTTGCCGCCAGGGGTCGATCTAGCCAGATTGAATTAGGCTTATGGGGAGATAAGATATTTTTCAAAGCGATACCGGGACATTCCATCGAAGTCCTACCATTGTTCCCTACGCTAAGGGGCTGGCTCCGGCTATTTATGCGATAGAATTTCACGTTTGAACCAGATCCCGATTATCTTCGCAACGCATCACGCCGACCTGGTCTTCCTTGTGCACCTAGGAGCTCTACCATAAGGACCCCCTTATTGTCCAAAAGAGGACAATATCCTTGAGTGCCAAGGTTCGTACCCCTCGAGACGCCAAGTCAACAGGGCCTTCCCCCTGTTGTTCAGAAAGAGAACAACTTTAAAACATTCATTGTTCTTCAAGCCCGTTGGACAAGAAATAGTTCTCACCCCCTTGTTGTTTAGAAAGAGTAAAACTTTAGAACAGCCATTGTTCTTCGAGCCCGTTCGATCAGAAACGGTGCTCGTTCCAATGATATCACGTCAGTGGTACTTTAATTCTCCCCTTTTCACGTTCTTCAAGAGAACGCTTGGTTACACCAATAACCTCAATTGTTCATCAAGAACATCTCCGATATACTGTCTCAAGGATCACTCATACTTCTGAGCCTCACTTCATTCTCACTCCTCGAAGTCAGTACTTCCTTCTAGTTAAGGATAACCCCCTTAAAAGCCCCTTCTCCAGGAAAAGAAATCGACAGTTGGACCGAAGATTCCTTCAAATCGCCTTCCTCTGCCACGACGACCTTATAAATACGTAAGCTACGCATTACCTTTAACTAATTAACTTTGTGCCAACGCAACTCTGAGCTTTAAACGGATTTTAGCCAACCATTTCTTTTCTTGTTTGTTTTGTCATTTTAAATCCCTCCAAATCTTAATCCTCCGCTTAGTAAAATATTCCCATGACCTTTTTTGTTTCATGTGTATCTCCCATTTTAATCCCCGGTTATGTAAATACTTTAAGTGTGTTGTTTTGTTAGATTAATTAATAAAATTCTATTTTATTAATGTTTGCAATATTATTTATCCTTGGGCTCCGTTCCACTTCTTAAGTATATTAAAGATAAATAAGCCCTCTCCAGGCCCATTTTGGACTCATTCTCGGCCATCTAATCACGCCGCACTCGAATATAGAATAATCCCCACAGCGAATATATATATATATATATATATATATATATATATATATATATATATATATAAATATATATATATATATATATATATATATATATATATATATATACATATATATATATATATATATATATATATATATATATATATATATATATATATATATATATATATATATATATATCGTCGGGAGCCTGGAGCCTATTCTACGACAAAATAAAATGTTCGAAATATATCGTCGAAACCACCTAATAGACCATATCAATAGACCACTGAGTTTCGTATTTGAACGGTTGATTATATAAACTCACCATAATTATGTAAAATTTTATTTACAGTGTTAAATTGGATTTTTTTATTGGAGAAGTCAATTGGCTGCAACTCGCGTGAATGGCGAGCTTGGAGGTTGAGACAGAGCTGGTACTTGGCGTAGAACGAGGGTGGCAGCGATGGCGTCGTGTAAATACCAAATGCTAAATCATTGATACGACTCCTCCATGCCTCTAAATTAGGCATGTCTTGAACGGCGTAAGTCACCAGGTGTCACTGTCATGCCAAATTTCGTTGGTTGCGCCAGTATCAGGTATAATTGCATAAAAATAACTTCTAAACCTCCTGATAAGTTCAATGAAGTTTCAAGTTCTCAAATATCGCAAATAACACTTATTGGTTTTAGTTTTTTAGTTTTAAGTCGGTAATAACAATCCGTAATTTGTAATATCATCGAAAACTCTATAGAAAAATACTCCTCTAATTTCTATTAAAATTGACAAAATATTTTATGATATTTGGCTAGGATAGTGTCTTGTTTCATTTCATAAAACAGCGAAAGTAAAAGTTATAAGAAAATAAATGTATTTATTTTAAAACTATAAAATGAGGAGTATAAATGCGGCCATAAACAGAAGACAACACAAATATATTATAGACAATATAACAACATTAGTTAAAAGTATGCAAGCCTTGGTTCGTATTGACGTAAACACATCTTTTTGGCGCAAGACCACATTTGTATCATTCGTTTGGCGTGATTTTAAACCCTTACTATTCCAATCTTTGCCAGAAATCTCTAACATGCGTTTCTTCCCAAGACATAACCTACTCACTACATATCATTCCTAGGTTACCTATCCCAATTATACCAAGGCGTGGTGGACGCCTGGTCATCACCTTGATATTTTCAGCATTAAGTAAATGCTTTACCGTCTTTGCTGAGTGAAACGGAGGATTGAGATGCATGAAAACAGGCTCGCATACTCCTGATGTTCCGCGAAATGGGATAACAAAGGTCAAATAAGATTTTTCCTAATCGCAGCTTTAAGATATGCATGTGAAGTTGCATCTTTCAAACGAAAGACCCATTGCATGTTGTTTCCTTTCCGATACAAACAAATTAAAGTTGCTTTTATAGCTAATACACCATTTCTACTTTCCAGCAGTCTTTTGGACATCAAGCAAAGATTACCTTAACAACTATAGTCTTTTTATTCCTGACTTGTTTCATAACAGGCGGTGATGTAACTCCCACCATTTTCAAGCGAAGTGATGCTATAGTTTTTTGCCCAACAGATTAATTGAGTTTATCCAAAGAAGAAGAATTGAACTGGTACTTGTTTATGGACGCGAAAGATAGCAGGTGATAATAATGTACCCTATCCCAGAAGCACTCCATTTGGCTTTTCCACTCGGGGAAGGTGATTAGTATTTTAAAGAAACAAGCAATGTGATGTATAAACACCGTTTTGGACGAAGGTGACTTAATAGACGACTTTAGATGTGTGACTGGTTTTTAAAGAAATTGAATAGTAGCAACCATTTCAACAAGGATGTTGTTCTTCAGCGATGAAGATTTGTTTTGTGGGAATGGTGAGGTTAAACGACAGAATATTCGATACTGGTTGCATAACACCTTGAATTTGTTAGACCATTCCAAACAGCAAGGACTGTGAAAGATTATGGTGTAGTGTATTTTATGCAAAGCCCCCGTGATACGGTCATTTTCCTCACCATGTTGAGAGACCATATAATTAAGATCTCATTTTGATAAGATAGTATGTAGTTAGCTGAATTAAAAATTATCTACCTTGATTGGAAGAGTCGACCATGTTTAATGGTCTCCTATTTCACCAGACCATGCCACACTTAACTTATTTTGGGGTTTTGCTAAAAGAGAAGGTGTACTTAATGAAAATCAAAGATACGAGACACTCAAGGGAACGAACGAATCATTAATGAACATGAGCATATTAAAGGAATTTGGAGTTAATACATCGGGTTCATGTAAAGTTCAGAAAGCGCATTGAACTTTCTATCACAAATAGCGAAAATAGTTGAAATGTTATTTATTAATAATTCAAATAAACAAAATATAGTTCAATATTTTATTGAAAATATGTATTTACTCTGTCGATAATTTAGGGAGATTCTATTTAAAGAAATCATATAATAAAAATTATTAAAAGTTTAAATTAATTACAGGAAGTAATTTTAATAAATAAAATAGTACTGGAATAAGCAATCTTTCTTTTGAATAACTCTTAACAGTCAGTTGTTTACTGATGAAGTTAAAATTTAGTGCAATCATAAGAAACATTAAAGAATCCTGAATGGCTCTTCAAAGTCTTCTTCTTTGTTGCTCTATACACTTTCTATTGGGTTTAAGTCTAACCCTTTGGGACGCCAGTCCTAAATGAGTCTTTTACAATTCTTTTTGCCTTAAACCAATACTAAGAAGAGAATATCAAAGAATGGCTAGGAGCATTATCAGACATAAATACAAGTGACATCCTCCCCTCCCTCGATGTCTCTTAAACGATGTTCCGTAGTTTTTCTTTTAACGCCATATCTAATGGGAAAAGTCCTACTTGCTTTTTTTCAACAAAGGCAGCCCAAATCATCAATACTACTCTTCGCTCTTATTGTTCGGTGAACTGTTTCATCTGATGTCTATTGCCAAACCACTATTCTTGGAAAATAGCTTTAGCTGCATCAGTTTTTATATGTATGGTCACACAACACGCATTTTTGCATTTTCTTTTTGTTAGGAGCAGCTTATAAGTCCTTTACATAACGCTGAAAAATATCTTGAGATCCTTACACTTTGTTTCTCACCAGATACTAGGAGCTCTAGCAGCCGTAAATTGTCTTTGTTGTTCAGACGATAGGTTTTGGCTACTTTTCTTTTGATTTTAAATATAAATTCTACTGTTCAAAGCTCGAAATTCTTGTTGAGCCATTTTCTCTCTTGACTCAAAGCTATTCTTCATTTTCTTTACACACCAATGACCACGCTCGAAATCTTTTGAAATTTGAATAGAAGAATTTCATATACTTAATTCTGGAACATATATTTCTTTTTTTCTCGGGAATGTTCCTTGTTTTCTTAGCCAATTTATCAAAGAATGCTTCTCGCAGAATATATGAAAGAACGGTAGTTGTAATGGAATTTTAGAAATAAACTATAAACTATACAAATCTGAGATAAATAATGTATCTAATAAATTCAGTTTATTACGTTCCAAAACGTATATGAATAAATTACGGTTTTAATTTTTTCCTGAAAATGAGACGCTAAAGAGGTAGAATCTCTTGCCACACTTTAGTTTTGGATGCTATTCTATAGCCTTCCTCTCTCTTCTTTAGTTTCTATTTTCTCTTTTTTCTCAACTTAACTCAGGAAGTAGGAGTAGGACAGAGATAAGGCTTTCAACTACTACCGCTCTTCGTAGCAATTTAGGATTACTTGTCATCTTCGTATGAAGATTTTACTAGCGGCCTTGTTGTGTTTGTACCAACATAATTAGATCATTGTGCTCGTTGTATCAACCTGTTTCTATGTTCTTTGTACTTTATCTACCAGATTGTTTCTGGAATAGTTGTGCTCTTTGTACTAAGTTGTTAATGGGTCTATTCCAATCTTTGTACCAAGGTATTTGTGGAGTACTTGCGTTTTTTTTCTAGCAATTAGTTTCTGGACTAATAGCACTCTTCGTACAAACTTACTGGTGTCTTTCATCTCTTCGTCAAACATGTTCCTCTAGTACTTGTTCTCTTTGTTTCAAGTTATTTCTAGAATGCTTGTGTTTTCGGAACCACAACTTGTTCGTTAAATATGTATGTTGTTTGAGCGATTCTAATTCTTGAGTAAATTTGCTGTTTATGCTAACCTTTCCTGGAATATTTGTGCTCTTTATACTAACTTGTTTCATCTGTACTTTCAATTTATCAATCGTCTTCATGGATTTATTGTGTTCTTATACTTACTTGTTCCTGTAGCACGTGTACTCTTTTATCAGCTCTTTTCTTGAGTACTTGTGCTCTTTTTATCAACCTTCCCCTGTTTTGTTATTTAGTGTGGAGAAATGACTACATTAAGCCTCCTGGAGGAGTATAGGTACATTCAAGCCCCCCTCCCTTCATGAGGAGAAGCGTGGGAAAGGTAGCCGGCGAAAATGCTTACCATGTGTGATCTCCTCGCTGCTGTGGGCAGTTGGAGCTAACATATGTTTGAAGGCGAAAAACCTAAGGTCCTTAAACGACGCTCTAACGATCGTATTACCTACGAGACCCCTAAACCCGTGGTTAGGAAAAAAAACGGTGCGAGTCAGAAGGCACGCCAAGTAGCGGTGCGGTTGCGAGCCTATAATTTGCGAGCTGACTTGGGCACCCCAGTGCCACCTCAGGAATTCTCGCTCTCCCCAGATGCTAACTCTCCATTCGCTCCCTCCCCCCTTTTTCATCTGTGGCCTGGTCACTTCCCCCTTTAGATGGGGCGGCAATCCGCCTATATATAAGCCCCGCAAAGAAAGAGAAGAGGATTAGCTGAAGTCGATACGCCAGAATAGGATTAGGTCGTGAAGATCGATCCATCGGCCAGACAAGAAGATTATTAGAAGTCGATTCGCCAGAAGAAAGATTAGTTCGTAAAGATCGATCCTTCAGCCATACAATACTATTTCCGTGAGAAACGATAGGATCAGATTGAGAAAATCGATCCCCCCTTTCAGGGCCGTATTAACCTAATTAGTCAAGTTTTATATCGGTGCCATACCGAAGAAGCCTTTTCCGTCTGCAAAGAAGTCCGACTAAAGAAAAGTAAAGCCACTCACACTCGAGTGATTCTCACATCTTAAGCAACGTAAGAGTGAGAGGAGAAGAACCCCGCCCTAACGAGCTCTCGTTCTTTAATTACGTTTAAGAAGCATTCCCTCCTCGAAAATTCAAGCAGCGACCACACCACTTCAAAGCGAGAGATAAGTCCTCCAGCGACATCCGGCAATCCCTAATACCTACCTGTAAGTTAACAATAACATTTATATCTCTATTGCGATAGTAGAAGTTTAGTACGTCCCACGTTTTAAAGGAGAGTAGAAACCATTATTCTTGAACCTAGGTCATATGTGTTTGTAGATGACAGTACCTTAATTTAATGTTTTATGCTAAACAAATAGGGTCGTGATAAAAAATACTAATTGGCAATTGGTTTGTTTATTGGAAGCCTACTTGTTTATGTTTTGTCATTGAACAATCTTTGAGGCCAAATTTAGAAATGCTTTTACTGTTGGTTTGTAATATTTAATTTAAAATACATGTTTATTTTTGGTAGATTCTGGTGTTTCCTCTTATCCTTATGTGTTTAAAAATAGCTCTTCCTTAAGGACTAAACCACTAAAATAGCACTCTTACAACAAAGCCTACTTCATCGTAGAAGTAACTCACGCCCCTTAAAGCATACCGCTACTAAAAGGGTGTCAAAGCGTAGAGTGATCAAAGCCAAGGGTCATTCTACGACATATTATAAAAGTGGTGTCAGGTGTGGGGTTTTATATTAGAAAAAACCCAGCAGTGTCTATTTAAGGAAGAGCTAACACATAAAAGGAACACCAGGAATAATAGAATATTTGACGAGTGGGAAATTGGTAAAGTTAGAGGTGGATACCATCTAAAGGTAATTGTTAGGCCAAGTGGTAAGTTTCGGTGGTGGAATAGGTCAGGCTTGATTGAAAACAAGGTAGATGACTGACATAAGCGTGATGGCATTGTTTGACCTTTATCGGAAGCAAGGTCAAAGCCTCCGACTGAAAGGAACCGATCTGAGTTCGTTTATTCAGGAGAAAGAGAGAAACGAAAGAGAAGAAAGAAGAGAGGAACGTAAAATGAAAATGAAAGCTGATGAAAGAAGAGAAAAGACGAAAATGGAAGCTGATGAAAGAGAGAAGATAAGGGCCCACGAAAGAGCCCTTAGTAAAGACCAGTTAGAGGTGCAGTCAGTGTCATCCAAAACAGGAGTGTCACCAGCGGCCAGCGTGAAACTCCCGGAGTACAAGGACGAAGAAGATTTATGCTCATATCTCTCCCATTTTGAGAAAATATTTGAAGTCAATAATTGGGACCTAGAAGAAGATGGGGTCGCCAGACTATTACCACTACTCAATCGTAGGATAAGAGAGATATTCGTATCTTTACCCTCAGAAGCGACTGTGGACTATTCCACTCTCAAAGCCGAACTTCTCTCAGCAACAAACCTTAACCCGGAAGAATATAGGATGAAGTTCAGGCAGTCTCGTATAAGACCTGGACAAACATACAAATATTTTAGCTTTGAGCTTCGTCGAAGCCTACAGTTTTGGATGGAGTCAGAAGGGGTAGAGAACGAAGTCGCTGCGGTCATCGACTTCATGCTTAGAGATCAGTTACTAAGTACACTACCCCAGGAAATCCGTGCATTCGTTAAGGACCGAAAAGCTTCTACCTTCAACGAGTGCCTGGACGAGGCTGACCTCCACGCGGTAAATTATCGGTTATATCCTAAGGAGTACAAGAAATAGAAGGCTCCCTCCCCAAAGAAAAATGGGCCGCCACCCAGGCCTTTACAGAAGAAGCCCTTTAAGTTCTCAGCCGCAAAAGGAACTTATAAACCAAATTTTGGAGGAGAAAAATATCAAAAAGAAGTTAGGATTCCACAAGGATCATACCCTAATACCGGCACGTATCCCAGGAAGCCCGTCACTTGTTATACCTGCAGGATAATAGGTCACCTGAGTTTCCAGTGCCCACAGAACTCCCGACTGAGGGAGACCTCGAGACAAAAGGTGCAAAACCTGACTGCCGCGATCCCAGCAGGACAAGCTGATTCGTCCTACGTCCCCGCGCCAACAGCCGAAGGGCCCCAGCAACAGGTAAACTTTCTATTCAACAAAAGTTCGCCAGGCGGCCTACAATTTGAAGAGGGCACTGTTAATGGGTGCCGAGTATCCACTTTAGTCAGAGACACCGGATGGACGTGCATAGTGGTATCCGACAAGTTGCTGCCCCCAGTAAACCCTGCCCATAAGAAATTCGCAATCGTCCACGACTTTTTAGGACGCGACAATCGATTCCCCGTCGTGAGATGTCATTTACAATGCAGATATTTCACCGGTTGGACGGACGTGGTAGTAGCCCCGATTAAGTTCTGCGCAGTACTAATCGGACAAAACCCCCTAATTCCCCAGCAAGAAGTGGCCCAACAAGTAGTCACCCGGGCACAAGAAGCCCAGAGGAAAGAGCAACCTGCTAAGTTGACCCCGAGGATTACCCTCGAAGACAATGGGTTCAAATTGACTTCCTTCGCCAGTGCTCAGAAGGAATGCCCCACTCTTAAACCTCTATGGGAGAAAGCTATTAAAGGTGAAATTCTCCAAGTAAAAGGAAAGAAGCCTATCCAGTATATCGTAGAAGACTCACTTCTCTACCGTACTATCAGCGAGGAGGATAAGGAGAACAAGAAAGCACTGTGTGTACCTCAAGAATACACACAAAGAATTTTGAATACCGCGCATGATGGAATATTAGCCGGACACTTTGGGCACAACAAAACGGCGCAGCAGATATTCCGACACTTTTATTGGCCCCAGGCCGCCAGGGAAATTGTGGCCTATTGCCGATCATGCGACGTGTGTCAGAAGGATCCCTCCAGAGGACGGGTACCTCCCGCTCCCTTACAAAAGGTGCCCGTTATAACCGAACCATTCTTTCGAGTGGCAATTGATTTGGTGGGACCAATTCACCCCCCTTCAAGTGGAGGACACTCCTACATCCTCACCCTAGTGGATTGTGCCACCCGGTTCCCAGATGCCGTGGCCCTACGGAAGACTGACACTATTTCCTGCGCGGAAGCATTAATTTCAATTTTTGCACGAGTAGGCTTGCCTAAAGAAATTCTATCTGATAGAGGGCGCCAATTCACCTCAGAATTGATGGAGTATTTTAATAAACTACTGTTAGTCAAGCCAATTTTTACGAGTCCATTTCATCCAGCCGCTAACGGAATCTGCGAGAAATTAAACGGGACTCTCAAAAATATATTGAAGAAGTTGTGTCAAAACAACCCTACACAGTGGCACAGATACCTGCCTGCAGCCCTTTTCGCCTGCCGAGAAATACCTCATCGGACGTTAGGATTCTCGCCCTTTGAGCTATTATACGGGAGAAATGTGCGAGGTCCTATGAGTATTCTTAAGGAATTATTTTCCAACGCGAAGCTCGAGCAAGAAATCAAATCATCTTACGCCTACTTGATGGATATGCGCGAGCGCCTAGAATACTGCTCTGGCTTAGCTCGAGAGAACGCCGAGAAAAATTTAGCCAAATACCGGGACTATTTCGATATGAAAGCAAAGGCTTGAAAATTAAAGGCAGGAGATGAAGTCTTATTATTACTCCCGACCGAAAATAATAAGTTATGGGCCCAGTAGAAGGGACCGTTTGAAGTAATCGAGGCACGGGGTCCAGTCGATTATTTGATAGATACCCCAACAGGGCAAGGAACCTATCACATAAACATGCTAGAAAAAATATCACCGCCGCGCGTGCATAAAGAATATTACCCTTCTAGACGAAGAAGAACCGATGGATGCCGTTTACCCAGGTACGCCCCTGCAAGTCATACACACCGTGTGTGTGGAACAAGACGAGGAATACGAACTTCCCTCGCTCTCACCTACCCCGGAAGACCCTCGGGTGGATTTAAAGATAAATCCCCACTTAGAAATTCAACAAAAAGCGGAAATGTTGAACTTGCTCATGGAATTCCCAGAAGTCATTTCTGAAAACCCCGGATGTGCCAAGGATTTTTTCCATGAAATAAAACTAAAAACTAATTCAGTGGTTCGGAGCAAACCATATCCGTTACCGATCCACCTACGAGAAGCCTTCAATAAGGAAGTCCGGAATTTACTAAAATTGGGAATTTTAGAGCCATCGGAGTCCGATTATTGCTCCCCCATAGTAATGGTTAAGAAACCGGATCAATCATTTCGGATGTGCGTGGATTTCCGAAAATTGAATTCAGTGACCGTTTTCGACGCCGAGCCCATCCCACTAATAGATCAAAATCTCCATTTATTTGAAGACGCTAAATTCATCACCGAATTGGATTTATGTAAAGCGTACTATCAAATACCTCTCGCTAAGGAGTCCAAAAAACTGACGGCTTTTGCGACCGAGAGAGGTCTGTTACAGTTTACCAGGCTACCCTTCGGACTACTTACAGCCGGTAGCAATTATAATAGGATGATGAGGCGAATTATCGCTGGACTAAGTGACGTGTCGTTTTACTTCGACAACGTGTACGTAGCTACCCGTACATGGGAGTCACACTTACACGCCTTACGCTCATTGCTGGAGAAATTGAAGGAGCAAGGTCTAACCGCCGGGCCGACCAAGTGTTATTTTGCCTACGAATCCATTGACTACCTGGGATTCAAAATAGGACAAAAACACTTGACTACCCAGCAAGAAAAAGTGGACGCCATAGTCAAGATGCCCCGGCCGAAAACCAAGAAACAACTCCGATCGTTTATGGGAGCGGCCTCGTTCTATAGGCGTTTTGTACCACACTTCGCTTCCATTGCGGCCCCACTGAATGATTTGTAAGACAGCGTCAGACCCTGTCACGTGGAACCCCCATGCAATAACTCAGCTGGAAGTTCTAAAAGGAAAACTCGTAACTGCGCCCATTCTTCGCTTACCAAATCCCAACAAGATCTTCGGCCTTCGCACGGACGCTAGTCGGGACGGGTTAGGCGGAGTATTGCTTCAATACGAAGATGACGAAACAGCCTATCCCATAGCTTATGTCAGTAGGAAACTGTTGAGTAGAGAAAAAGCCTACGCTACTATCGAAATCGAAGCTTTGGCCATAATATGGTCCATAGGTAAATTCAAATATTATCTAATAGGGCGCGAGTTTAAGTTGGAATGCGACCATAAACCGTTGTCATACTTAGGTAAAAATAAGTGTAAGAATGGAAGACTCCTGAGATGGAGTTTACTCTTGATGGAGTACCAGTACTCCATTCACTATATAAAAGGGTCCAACAATTGTATGGCCGACTCGTTAAGTCGGAACCCTGTCGACGATTAAGGATCAGCCCAACTATTGTATTATAGAAAAGTTAAGTGTAAATCAGTAGAATTGTAAGTAAGTAGGGGCGAGTGGTAGGTAAGAAAATCCTAAGTTGGCACAGTAATATAGGAATTAAGGTGAGGTCAGGTGAAATGTTATCGAGGCATTCCCGAGAGAACTAGAATTTATTGTATAATATAATGTTCCGTAAGTTACCCATGTATATTATTGTAAGCGTCGGATTGGACCCCCCCCCCCTCCCGTTATTTTCTTAAGAATGAAGGGAAATGTGGAGAAATGGCTACATTAAGCCTCCTGGAGGAGTATAGGTACATTCAAGCCCCCCTCCCTTCATGAGGAGAAGCGTGGGAAAGGTAGCCGGCGAAAATGCTTACCATGTGTGATCTCCTCGCCGCTGTGGGCAGTTGGAGCTAACATATGTTTGAAGGCGACCACCTAAGGTCCTTAAACGACGCTCTAACGATCGTATTACCTACGAGACCCCTAAACCCGTGGTTAGGAAAAAAAAACGGTGCGAGTCAGAAGGCACGCCAAGTAGCGGTGCGGTTGCGAGCCTATAATTTGCGAGCTGACTTGGGCACCCCAGTGCCACCTCAGGAATTCTCGCTCTCCCCAGATGCTTACTCTCCATTCACTCCCTTTCCCCTTTTTCATCTGTGGCCTGGTCACTTCCCCCTTTAGATGGGGCGGCAATCCGCCTATATATAAGCCCCGCAAAGAAAGAGAAGAGGATTAGCTGAAGTCGATACGCCAGAATAGGATTAGGTCGTGAAGATCGATCCATCGGCCAGACAAGAAGATTATTAGAAGTCGATTCGCCAGAAGAAAGATTAGTTCGTAAAGATCGATCCTTCAGCCATACAAGACTATTTCCGTGAGAAACGATAGGATCAGATTGAGAAAATCGATCCCCCCCCTTTCAGGGCCGTATTAACCTAATTAGTCAAGTTTTATATCGGTGCCATACCGAAGAAGCCTTTTCCGTCTGCAAAGAAGTCCGACTAAAGAAAAGTAAAGCCGCTCACACTCGAGTGATTCTCACATCTCAAGCACCGTAAGAGTGAGAGGAGAAGAACCCTGCCCCAACGAGCTCCCGTTCTTTAATTACGTTTAATAATCAGCCCCCGTCACAGGTGACGAAAATTTCAACCAGCGGCCACACCACTTCAAAGCGAGAGATAAGTCCTCCAGCGACATCCGGCAATCCCTAATACCTACCTGTAAGTTAACAATAACATTTATATCTCTATTGCGATAGTAGAAGTTTAGTACGTCCCACGTTTTAAAGGAGAGTAGAAACCATTATTCTTGAACCTAGGTCATATGTGTTTGTAGATGACAATACCTTAATTTAATGTTTTATGCTAAACAAATAGGGTCGTGATAAAAAATACTAATTGGCAATTGGTTTGTTTATTGGAAGCCTACTTGTTTATGTTTTGTCATTGAACAATCTTTGAGACCAAATATAGAAATGCTTTTACTGTTGGTTTGTAATATTTAATTTAAAATACATGTTTATTTTTGGTAGATTCTGGTGTTTCCTCTTATCCTTATGTGTTTAAAAATAGCTCTTCCTTAAGGACTAAACCACTAAAATAGCACTCTCACAACAAAGCCTACTTCATCGTAGAAGTAACTCACGCCCCTTAAAGCATACCGCTACTAAAAGGGTGTCAAAGCGTAGAGTGATCAAAGCCAAGGGTCATTCTACGACATTTAGAGTGGGCTGGATTCGTGTCAACCTTTATAACTGTCATCAACTTTACTTTTCTTGATCTTTTTATTTACTCGCCTTAATCCTTCATTCTTTACTCTTCATCCTTTGCACCTCACGAAATGACAAAGCACTGGTTGGTCAGGATGGTATTTTTATTTTGATTTAATAATGGAGCATTTATCAAATTCATACTTATTTTTTTAAATATTTTCGGAATTTTGGTTGGGATAGGAACAAACACGAACTCACAGATATAAAAAAGTATGAGAAACCTTTGAAACTGGTTCTACGCTAACAGTGTTGAATGTTATATTTTCTAACTTTTGAAATAAAAGAACTGGCTAGAACAAAAAGCATTATTTCAATAATCTTCTTGTTATCATAATTATTCAAATTTATCAATTATAAGAATGCCTTTCTCACAGCAAAATGGTTGAAAACTTGAAATCTGCCTGAACGAGGCGATATCTGAGGTTTCCCATGTTCTTGAGCATCTCTGTGACTCTGGAGACGATCCGGTTGGCTTTGAGCCACAGGGCAAAGGCGGACTTGTTGTGGCTCGCCCGTAGGAGAGCAGAGATCTCGATTCTTTTCACTTTGATTTTGAAAGTCCTGGAAAAGAACTTTAAGTTTGACTGACGGAACTTTTTCTATCACACGTAATCCTCTTGAAATATCAATAAACCGAGTGAAGCAGAACATTTGCTAATCCCTTTAAAGTTACTGGGTAAAAGATATTGGGTAAAAGATAAAATAAAGTTACTGTGAAATAATACAGGGTAGAAGATAATATAAAGTTCCTTAGTAGACGTTGTTGCGGGCCGAAAATCTGTCCTCTAACCCCAATCGATCCAACTGGCTTTCTACACTAATTCGGACAAGAGAAATCGAGGGAGAAATCAAACGGATTGTATGTACAGTTCTTTATTT
The DNA here is from genome assembly GCA_963969495.1 of Ceratothoa steindachneri. Classification (NCBI taxonomy): domain Eukaryota; kingdom Metazoa; phylum Arthropoda; class Malacostraca; order Isopoda; family Cymothoidae; genus Ceratothoa; species Ceratothoa steindachneri. Next base: position 140,955,019 of record OZ018330.1, on the reverse strand, counting down.
ACAAGAAAAATTATGGGTTAAATAATAATAAATATATATATATATATATGAAACAATTAATATTATTTCATGAATACCAGTCAAAATTTATACAAAAAACAACATTCAATTAGACTATATATACAAAGGAAAAACAACTACCAAGCCGAAAAAACAATTTTAGGTAAAATGTATTCGTGACTACAACAACAAGCAAAAGGTAAAGGCCTCACGTAGTACCTCAGGGGTGGGGGAGTCCTGCCAGCTGCTACTCGAGTATGCACAATGTCTTGGACTTATCAAGTTAAGAGATCTTGTTGCAGTATTGAGGCTATATAGAATCCCTCCTCTTTACAAATGGGACGTACAATATCTTCAATTTGTAATATTCAAATCATAGAATGCCAACCATTTACAAAGGGAAGGTAATATTTATCCATTTTAATAGAGTGACTTTTTCGTAAAAAGAATTTCTTCAACGTTACTAAGAACTTACTGGAAAAATAACACTGGATAGCTGTTAGTCTAAAGTCACTGAATAGAACATACTATAAAGTTACAAGTAAATGATACAAAGGTAGAAAATACTATAATCTTACTAAGAGAGGATACAATAAAGTTAGTCGATAAATGATAATAGATAAAATATACTACAAACTTACTAGTTAGACGATGCCTTAATTTTACTAGGTAAATGATAATATAATAGAAAATTTCTAAGTAGAAAATATTATGATTACTTGAGTAAATGATAGTCTCTGGGTCGATGATACTATTTAGTTACTGGGTAGAAGATACCATAAAGTTACTGGGTAAATGATACTGGCCAGAAGATTCTATAAAGTTATAATGCAAAAGATAGTGACAAAATCCGGTGCAAAATGATACTGGCTAGAAAATGATATAAATTTAGGGTAGAAATATACCCTAAAATTCATTGGAAAATGATACTGGTTGGATGATACTATAAAGTTACTAAATAGAAGATGTTATAAAATTACTGTTTAAATAAATTTGGTAGCAGACACTATAAAGTTACTACCCAAATGATACTAGTTAGAAGGTAGTATAAAGTTACTCGGTAAATAATAGTGGTTACATAATACAATAATCTTACTGTTTAAATAGTTTTGAAAATTGCTATATGAGAAAGGAATCTATATAAATCAATTTTTTCCAGCAAGCTTCAATTTAGTTTTTTGACTCATTCAGGTTTTCCATTTTAATAATAAAAATAGTATTGATAAGTCTATTTAGGACCGCTGACGATGTTTTATTCCGGAGAAGATTCTTAAGGTGTATGAAGGTGTAAATTAGTCTTAAAAATTATAGAAAATCGCTGAAATTTGAAATGAGTATAGAGAGATATGTTGGTAAGATGTGTGTATCGTTTCCTAGTGACTCGAGAGCCCTTTTCTTTACTATTTTAACTGTTCTTACTCTATTCTAACTATGATCTTACAGTCTCCATCTATCTAATTCCTCGATATTATTTCTGTTTTAACCATTTTATATTTTCACTTACCGCACCTGAAGTCAGTCGCTTACCTTATACCTGTATGTAGGCTTATAAAAATTGCGAGTCTATATTCAATCCCACCCTTCTTCCACTACTAAGAAATTAAAATTTCGTCAAATTTCCCTCTCATAATCTCAATTTGTCCTCCCAACCATTTCTCACTTCATCCTCTTTCCTCGTTCAGACCTTCTTTGCCCTCTCATTTAGCACTCTATTGACCGGTTTCTTCTTTATTTCTCTATGTAATTCTTCCTGCCTTCTCATGACTAACTTCTAGTGCTTGTGGTACATTGTGTATCTTTCACGACAAGATCATGTTGCTGACTATTTATATGATGCTAGAGTGGATGTAATACTCGTTGCTTCTGTATTGCCTTGACGTAAAAGAAAAAGAATCCGAAATTTAGGCCTATGTTCACGGAAATGAATCGTAATATTCTATGGCAAGTTGAAAACCCACCTCTTATTTACCATCTTGGCGCAATTCTACTTTCGTATAACCTTTGTCCCTAAAGCTTTGAGTGCAAAGGTCAAATGTCTTTAGTCATTAAGCACCCGCCATTGATAAATCTGAAAAGTACTGCACTTAAAAGTAACCCCTGTGTGTTCCCCTCGAGTGTATTTGTAATTTCAAATCTGTGCGCATTTGAGAGTGAACCGTGCGTGTGTGGGGGGAACTTTGATGCGGTGTAGAGGAAAATATGACTGTATCGACAAAGCTAACTTGCTGATATTATTATTGTTTGTGCATGTGTGTGCGTGCAATGTGGTCAGGATGCCACCAATTATTATTCATAATATGGCAGTGGATTTTTTAATGTGTTTGCGCGCGTTGCCATCAAGGACGGTCTCCAATAAATATTACATGTGTGCGTGTGTGTATGTATGTGTGAATGAATGTATGTGTCTGTGTACGAGCGCTGACGTTGAGGTCATGACGGCTACGATTTTGCGGCGATGACCTGCTTCCATCCTGTTGGCCACACACCGAGTTTCGCGCACGAAACTCGTAGGAGAGAGTTTCAATTATCTGGATTTTACCACTCCGATGGTAGTACAGAGGAGAGCGATAAAAATTGCATGTTAGAGGCAGCTTTCTCATGTGATAGATTAAAGGCAGTGAAGAATTTTCCTTTGATAGGCAACGTTTAAGAGGAGATAGGATCCAATTTGTTAAAAATATTTAGTGTCATTAATAAATTAGAAATGAGTTTTTTATGAAATGGACAGTGGTCACTGCAGAAAAATGTTAAAGATCAAGGTTTCGGCTAGATTAAGGTGAATAATTTCCCCCAAAGAGTTACAGTTTCTTGAAATATAATGCTTGAAGGTGTAATTAATGGCTCAAAAGAAAGTTAAACCAACCTAATGGGGAAAGAAAACTAAGTAAATTTTAATTTGTCAATTTCCAATTCTAAATATATACTTATTTACTAAATAACTTTTCTTATATTTTAAAAACTATACATATGACTAGCCTTACTGAGTTTTTTTTAATGAGTAACAATATTATAAAGGATATAGCTTTTACCATGGTCTGAGACTCAGTCCATTGAGTGTCATAATTACTGCAAAATGAAGCTGTATATTTGCACTATTGCAATATTTCAATCTCTTTTACTTTACCTGCATTAAACTATTGATGATTGATCACCCAGCTTTCCCTCACAAGGATCATATGATTTCTTGGCGAAAAGGTTGCGAATGTCTGTGAATTGCTCTTTCAGTTCGAGATACCAGAAAGAAAACTTCTGACTAATAAAGATTTGGCCAATATTTTTTTATTAGAAGAATGTCAACTTGGTCATATTTTTAAAGAGTAAAATCAGGGCATGGTTCTTATTTAAAGCAATTGATACCCCTTTTTTGTCCATGTGAATTATATTAAGAGCTGAAATCCACATTTTGAATACGTCCTCTGAACCATTCCCTTCTCTTTAGTAACTGCAACCATTTAGCTTAGAATGGACAAGACTCATGGATAACAAGATTGAGAGACTCATAAAAATCTATATAAAACATTGGGGGAGTTATTTGATGCAAATATACCTCATTTAAACTATACTCCCAATCATTGACAACGAGTAGGCTTGATTAATTAAAATGAAGTAAGAGAAGCAGTATTGTGGTCTCTTGAGCAAATATCAACACTTCACCAAAACAAAGAATGCTTAACAAAAGAATACCAAATATCAACATTTCACCAAAACAAAGAATGCTTAACAAAAGAATACCAAATATCAACATTTCACCAAAACAAAAAAATGCTTAACAAAAGAATACCAAATATCAACATTTCACCCAAACAAAGAATGCTTAACAAAAGAATACCAAATATCAACATTTCACCAAAACAAAGAATGCTTAACAAAAGAATATTTCCCAAAATTAGTCCTGGCGAAATAGTTGGATATAGGTAAATGGGGAATGAATGATGGCCAGTGCAGAAAATAGCAGTATTTAAATATCGGTGAATTGGTTCTTTTATGATTCCAAGAAAATGTGTTTGATCAAATTATGCCATCTTAAGATAGCCTTTGGCTTTATTTTATATAAAGTAAAGCAACCAAAATTGCGATTCATAACGCAAATTTGAGATTTAGATACCCAACAAGTAGACTTAAAAGTAGATCCCTCTCACCAAAACCATCTAGATTTTAAGATAGATTATGATTTCGCAGATCGAAACAACCCACTAAAGGAGCCAAGTACTAAGAATCTTACCTTAAATATACTCACATTTAGTGATTTGCTTATTACTACCACAACCGATTTACAGGATGTCACGAAAACTGGCCAATTGTTTAGAAATGACCTCTTTCTTGAATTGGAGCAAATCAGAAGATTGTTAACCTCCTAACTTCCACACGTTTGACTTCCCATATCCCAACCCAATTCAATACTACCCTCTTTAGATAAAGGTGCTGATGAAGCCTTGCTGATTCTTACAATTTGGGCCAAAATAATGAGTATGCAAATAATAACAAGAATATTTACAGTTGAATTTATTTGGTAATCTTTTATTAATCAGTTTGTCTGGGTGTTTAAATGTAAAAGAGGTTTACGAATGGGTAATATTAAGAAGGATTGATAGTCTTTCGCCGAAATGATATCATTAGTAACAAAAAATGGTGTCCTTTCGCTGAGCCATTATGGAAAAAGGGTCGCTAAAAGTAACTCAGTTCGTCGTCAAAATGGTGGAACTCTAACATCAGCGATTGGGCAAAACTTAAATAAAATATAATAATTCAATTTCGCTTCTACCAATATATTCAGGAGAATTAACGCAGTTTTTTCCTAGTGGGGAGCAGTTTTAGGTTTTGGGGGCTAAATATTTATTTAGATATGCTTATAATTTATTTATATGAAATCTGTCGAGGATTTGCTGAGATTTGGGTGAATTAGGCCATTATTCTGAACAGGAACTTCTCTTAAAAGATATAAAGTTGAAGTGTCACTTATTTAAAAAGAGCATATGGCTGCTTTTACTGCCCTTATTCCTAATCTTAATGCTTAATTACACCCTAGCCAGCTCAAAAATTCCCTGCGTTAGAAGAAAATGTTTATTTACAAAAATAAATTGATTGAATAATTGACTGCATATGTAGGGGCATGAATCTTCCCGTAACCTAAATGAGAACTATAGGGGAAAGGTTTTGAAACTTCCGTCGAGCTCATATGCCAGGTATGAAAATGTAGGTAGATTACAAGTGCCATAGGATAGGGACTACATGCATCAAGCACATTGCCCATCATTATACATATAAAATGCATATTCTTATAGGAAAGGAGAAAGACCCATCGACAGCCACCTATTCATAGCCTTAGTTTCAGTAATGCAGAAAAAACAACAACAACAAAGATAAAGAATAAACACAGATTGTATCAAGATAAAAAGCCTACTAGAATCGCATAAAAATACAGATTCCACGAGAGTGAAGGATCGAGGGGAACAAAGTATCAATTAAGCAAATAATCACAAGGAAATACAGTGCATAAAATTAGACACCAAGTAAAACATACAAAAAATACAAGCCAAAAAACGCAAACTAAATTCATGAAGCTTTCGCAAACACAAACGGGAAGCAAATATCCGCGGATCTTTGTTTATTCGCAACAATATTGCTTTAACATTTTTTCAAGTGAAACAATCTAGTTAACATCTGTGTAAGAACATATTTGTATTTACTAAGGAAAGAAAGTTGCATCCATGAATGATGCGCCACTAATGTTAAGAAAAAAATAAAAGTTGTCAGTTTTAAGGAAAAAAACTTCGGTAAGATTATAAAAAACTCGGTAATTCCTAAATATTGGTAGATATGGTCGCAGTGAATAACATAAACACCATAATTAAAAAGTTTACTAGACAAAGAAACCCAAATTGTATCGTTATTTTTAACAATAAATATAGAGATAAAATTAAAAGATGAAATTAGTGAGTAAAAAGTAATGAAGGATCAAGAGACAAACTGCTATAATGTAGATCATCATTCTAGACATTTAAGTATATTAATAAAATTACAAAAATCGCAAGGATTTTAATAATAAAGATCCATAATTCTCCTGGATTCCCTAATATCAAAAGCTAGGCGTCAATAAAGATCCTAAAAAAGGAATCTCAATCCTAAACTAAAAAAATAATAATCGAATATACCCAAAATATGGCTAGTAAACACCTAATTTCCCGTATGTTTATACAATCTATCTTAAGGCTCTAGGTCATAGTGATTAACGCTTAGTTTTAAATCACGTAAAAGCAAATAATACCATAACATCCTGGCAAGATTATGTTGAATGAAGTTTCCGTGTCTAACTACGGAAACTTTTCTAGCGATAAAATTGAAAGCCCAAGAAACTTTATTTTCTCTCTAAATAATTGGTAAATTAGTCAAAACTTTCTTTCCTTCATTCGTTAACTATGTGGAAACAGATCTCACATTTCCACATTATTTAGGCCTCCAAAGAGTAACGTCTTTTTATGTTAGTCACCAATTGGTGTACCTATATTTTACAATTATTTAACACATCGTTTAAATACAGTGAAAAGCACCAGGGAACATATGTTTAGTTTCACGAAATAAATCGATATAAAAGGCTTAATTGACAAAATCACCACCAAAATAGCGTTTCAATCTTAAAAAGGGAAGTATAAAGCGTTAAAATAGTATCAGAATCCCAGATAATTGATTATGAAGAGTTTAAATTCTAGACAATCGAGTATAAAGCGTTAGAATATAAAAAAAACGAGGATAAAACGTTAGAAATGCGTTAGAATTCCAGAGAAGTGGGGATAAATAGTTAGAATCGCGGAGAGGCGAGTATAAGGCGTTATAATAGTGTTAGAACCCCAGAATAGCAGGCATAAAGAAATGCTATTGACCTAATGTGGAGAGGGTTTAGTTGTCTCATGGTTAGCCGGAGAGATTTTGGTTAGGAAAGAGAGGATAAAAGTCGAAGACAAATTGAAGGATGAAAAGGACAAAATTTCAGACCCCTTTCTCTGAGTATTTCAAATCCGGCTTTCTCTCGTAGATGAAAATTCGAAAGTAAGTATTAGGTTTTCATCTATGAAACCATTTGACGGATCGTAATGAGGGAAAAATGGTCATTTTAGGTTGTTGCATAACATCGTACCCTGTAACCTGAATTGCTTTCTTTGTAAGGGTTGGGGAGGAGATGACTCCTGATAGTTTTACATCTTTCGGCTTAAATTCATACAATATTGTTAAAACTTCACAAGAAATACATAAAAACAAGTGAAAAATTTCCAAGTGAATAGTTTTTATCTATTTCTGTTTCTAATATAAATCATTTTCCCGTACAAGCCGACAGATTTAGTCTCCTATCATGTTTCCCTTGTTACTCTTTAGGATCTTTGTTGCTCCCGTGTGTAGATTCTCACACTTTCCTTGAAGTTCCTGAACATCCTGGAGCCCATATTGCTATAGCCTTTTACTAAGTTCTCAATCAGTTGTGGTTGCCAAAAATGCCTTGACACATCGAAACAAAACTCTTCGAAGCTTCTTTTTCCTTTGTAGTAGGCTTTTTAGAGAATTTTTGGTTTGTGATCAAACAAACATATCAGCTTTCACTTTTGCCTCAAAGAGTAAACCCCCCAAAATTTAAAGGTAATTGAAGGCTGCAGACTCTTTATTAAATGATCTAACAAAATGCTTCACGAAACCTAGTTTGAAATGCAATGGAGGGAACAACATCTTTTGAAGCTCTTTCAATTGCTCATGCTGCACATTATGCATTCCAACAGAGAATTCAGCCCTTTCTCGCCAGTGCTTCTTGTAGTCGTGTGCTGTGGTATACCTACTGTCCCAAAGACAGAGATTAATGAAAACCTAGTAAAACCTCTATGGATTTCCATTAAAAATACTACCTTTTTGAAGTTTCCAATCACCTCGCAGCTATACACCTTATTTTTTAAAGCATGCAACAGGAGCTTGACACTGTCGTTGTCCTCCTTGTGATCTAATAAATGAACCAAAGTAAGGGATAGATGATTATTCCAATTGTAAGAAGTACAGCTTTAATGATTTTATAGGAGCTGTTAATAAAAAACCTCCACTTATTTGGATCACATTTAATTCTAATTGTATCAAACAGACAAAATATATAATGCATTTGCAGAGCCAAATGCACTTTTTTGGTTAGAAATCTTATTCTTTGAGGCTGGAAATCAAAAGCTCAGTATTTGGATTTAACAAGCCAAGATCTCTCACAAGGTGATAAAGGTCTCTTTGGTGTCGACATTATAGATTCCTTTCAACAGCCATATTATCTCCGACACTAGTCTACATCTTTTGGAACATACCTAAAACATCGTTGTAATGTTTCCTCAAAATAAATATTATTCTATAACATTCAAATGATTTGTAAAACAATTAAACCCTCTTTAAAACTTTTTATGTATTTGAATTTATTTTTGAAATTAATATTACCTAGAATTAGTTTCTAAATGGGCAAATTTAGAAATTCAGTGCTCTATCTAACCAAGCACAGTTTTGGGATCAAAATTGACCTTTTCCATTTAATTTAGTTAAGCATAACTCAAAAATAACTCACAGAAACAATAAAAAAAGTAAAATTCTGTTACATAGTTATAATCATCAAACCGTTCATTGCTACTCACCGTTCTACTAACTAAATTATTTCTCTCCCCTTTGCTATTTTATGGAATTTCATACCACTGGACGCCAACCAAAATTCATCGGATCTATTTTATAGCTTATTGACGTAATTTTGTTCGTTTATTTTGAGACTACAATCCAGTTTAGTATATTGCGTATAATTTCCATGTTGATACTTTTGTCTAAATGTCGACGGTTCATAATATAATTGCATGAAACAGTTCAATATGTACACATATGATCTTGAACAATATTTGATAATTTATTTGCTGATTTGTTAGAATAATGGAATTAGATTGCTGTGGAAGTGTACGACTAATCCTGACGTATTCTATTGTATTTGTGGATCGTTTGTCCCCGCATTTCACCATGGCACCATCACTAATAAAATTAAGAAGATCTACCGATTGTACTTTGACTGTCCTCTTGTGGATAGAGGCTTGAGAGAGCGCCGATTATCGTGTTTAAATCTTGTTTAATTGGAGCAAAAAAAGAGATAATGCTTGTCTTTTGTTCTTCGTATAAAATGGAGGATGACATCGAGAGCAGCACTGATGAAGACGATTATAGTGATGACACCCTTAGTGTTACAGAGGAAACAAGTACGGACGCATATTTTCATCCTGATTATGAAGACGAACTAAAACAGGGCTATCAAGCAGAAATAAACAATTTGGTCGTTCATGGATAGCCCCTTAGGTATTTAATGGGAGATATGAACTGGTGCTCATTGAGATCATCGCCACTAAAAACTTTTTGAAAAAATACATAATGTATGATAAGGAAAGTGAGGGAAAAGAAGAAGTGGAAATATGTGGGAGAAATATAACAGTAGATCAATGCATCTGGGATGTTGTGACCATGATGACACGCAATCCTCCAGATTTCAGATGCAGCTTCTATGTGAGTGTAGTCATAGAGAAAAAATATATCCTTACACATTTTCACACTCATTTAATAATATATCCATCTTAGGAGTAAGGTTTACTGAGTAGATTGTAGTTTTGCATTCAAGTATTATATTTCACTTAATATCATGAGTGAAAGTATTTCGTGTTCCAATTATAAGAAAAAGGAGTTTTAAGTGAGACAATGGTATAATTAAAAATAAATAAATTTCAATAAGAACTACTTGACAATCCGGGTATGATATTTATAAGGGTACTTAGCCTTCAATGAGCTCTCCTCCAAATAAATGATATATTTATTTGAAGAAATCTCGTTCAAAATAAAAATCTTTTCGAAAATTACAGATATCGCAACATCTCTAGCGAAAATTTGGAACTTTTAAAGAATATCGGACGGTTTTTCCCTAATTAAACACTAATGGTGCAGGTTTATGCATATTTTAAGAAAGCAAATAAACAAAATAGTAAAATATCAGCCCTTCAATATGTTTAGGCCTAAGCCCCCCCCAGATTAGCCACAAGTAGGGGATTAGGGGAAAAAGAAGGGATCTTTCACGACCTGACCCTGTGTTATTCTGTTTGTATGCACTTTTCTTATATTTTCTATCCAGTGTCAGTTGAAAAAGGGTGTGAGATACACCGAAACTGTTTTGAATTAAATTGTCTTCAGAGAATGTGGTTTAATTCCTTATCTTTTCTTGCGATATTGCATTAATTTTCATTATATATATATATATATATATATATGTATATATATATATATATATATATATATATATATATATATATATATATATATATAAATATAATAGTGGTAATTGATTTGTTCCTTGGGAATCTGATATGTAGCAGGAATATGAAGACCCAGGTGATTACACTAATCATTTATTGGCCTGACGTTTCGGACCTTTACTAGGACCATCTTCAGCGACTGTGTCGACTAATGAGAAGGGAATGGAACATTAATCCATAACAGTTAAAAGAATGCATTAAATAATGGCTTAAAAAGCGGATGAAGACAAGTTATAATAATAAAATTGACAATTATTAAAATTAAAGTAAAAACACTAATAACAATATATAGAATTCATTAATACTACCCAGTGTGATTTTAAAAACTAATAGAAAGTGAAATTATAACATAAACTGACTTGAATATCACCTATTAAATACTACTAGAGTAAACAATAAAATAACCTATTATATTAAATTGTAAAAAACAACTAAAAACCCGAAAACAAATCGGAATGAACAAAGTGACTAAGCTTTATCGTGGGACTTGAGAAATTAACTAACTAAACATATAAGACTACTAACGAAATTTGTTCGGGGGACTAGTTAATCTATTAACGTGTTGGTTGGTTATATTGTGAATAGCTTAATTGATTTGTAGGACAAACTGTCTTACAACTCAAATGCAGGATCGCGAAGCACTTGGGTTTGTCTCATAGGACTGGTATTCCCATTTGTAAACCTGAAGCTTCTTCCATCAAGCAACACTCCGAGTATCCCCATCATCCTCTTAACTCTAATTCATTTACCATATTACTCCTATCTTCAGCCTTAACTTCTCTCGGTTTAAAAATCTGAAAGTCACTGTATATGAATAAAATAAATCCCAACCTAAATAATTACTCCTCCTCAATTAAACTATTCAATATATAACCAACCAACACTTCAATAGATTAACTAGCCAACCGACCAAAGGAACAAATTTCGTTAGTAGTTTTATATGTTTAGTTAGTTGATTTCTCAACTCCCACGATAAAGGTTAGTCACTTTGTTCATTCTGATTTGTTTTCGGGTTTTCGGTTGTTTTTTTACAATTTAATATAATATGTTATTTTATTTTTTACTCCAGTAGTATTTAATATGTGATATTCAAGTAAGTTTATGTTATAATTTCACTCTCTAATAGTTTTTTAAAATCACACTGGGTAGTATTAATTAATTCTATATATTGTTATTAGTGTTTTTACTTTAATTTTAATAATTGTCAATTTTATAAATATAACTTGTCCTTATCCGCTTTTTAAGCTATTATTTAATGCATTATTTTAACTGTTTTCGATTAATGTTTCTTCTCCTTCTCATTAGTCGACACAGTCGCTGAAGATGGTCCTAGTAAAGGTCCGAAACGTCAGGCCAATAAATGATTAGTGTAATTACCTGGGTCTTCATATTCCTGCTATATATATATATATATAAATATATATATATATATATATATATATATATATATATATATATATATATATATATGTGTATATATATATATATATATATTAATATATATATATATTAATATAGAAGGTTATTAAATGGCTTTAGGCATAATGCACGAGATCACATTTTCTGGCCGGGGAAGGTTAGTATCTCGCATTGTTAACAGAGGCAGAGGGATGGAGGTTACATCAATCTAAGAAAGAAATAATTCGGGAGGAATAATAGTTGGAGGAAATAAGCAATTAAAAGTTCCAATGGCTACATCTTATAGTGGGTAAAGCATCGACTGAAAGCAGGCTCTTGCATTGGTATACAATCAACAAAAGAAAACTCTATTCCCGTGGTGTTTGGTGCCCCTCCTTCATGCTAGACCGTGTTCCTGTTATCTAAATCCTTAAACCATGATGTGCTGACACCTTTAAAGTAGGTTAGTTGTAAATAAAACTACAAACGGGAATGAACAACCTGAAAAGGGCTAAAAGAGTAACAATCGGGCATACCTCTTGCCTGGAATTTGTGAAGGATTTAGTGTTGATGAAAATTCTTAGAAATTCAAACGAAATTAGGAAGAGGTTTCTATATCTGAACTCCAAAATCATTTAGGGCTTCTATATATATGCACTTAACCAGAAAAATTGCAAATTAGTTTCTTAAAATCTATATTAAAATATCTGACAATGAACAATGAGCAGATACCGCTACCCATTCAAATACAGAATTTTAAAAATATTTAAAAATATAAAAAAGCAAAATAGTTGATACAAAGGAGTACATATATGTATAAGGTAAAAATATGTGATGGGAAAAATAAAAAAGAAAATATGTTGCAAAGAAAGGGAGGTAGGGAAAACTGGGAAGTGCTGCTCATATTTGGAAATTAGTAGGAAAATAAGAAAAGTGGTAAAAGGAACGATGATTCTTCGTTAACGCAGGATGAAAACATTGATGAATTTCCGACGGCATAAGACAGGTAAGAAATCCAGAAACAAAGACCTATCTTCTGTTTTGGGGTCAAACGCGTAATGTGTGGGCATGCAGTGTCATTAAATAGAAAGATTTCCTTTCCACTAAGCAGTGAATGGCGTGTATGTTCAAAGAGTTTCATTTAAACGTTCAGTTGTTCAACATATTGGAATGCACTAACAGTTTGCATATAATTGCGGGGCCTTCTGCTCTCACTGGACATGTTCAGAGAGTAAGAATGAGTTTTAATTGCGTTCAACTCATTTTTGTTTGAATCTTCTCTATTCTGCTCAGAAATGATTTACGGTCTTTCTAGCCACTAGAGATGAAGAAATTTTGACACGTTGTAAACGTTGTCCTTTAGTCAGGTAATTTTTGTATCTCACTAAAGGCTTAGGCATTAGTATAAAACAACCCTTGGCATTACTGCGATTTGAAGAAGGCATAAGTATTATTACAGCAGCCCAAGAGAGTTGCACAAAATTACAAGCAATGTAAACAACTTTAAGAAGCATTTTTAATGTGTTCTAAAACGACATTAATTTATTGAAAAACAAAAAGATAAAGGACGGTGTATCCTGGGTTATTGGACTGGAGAAAGCATATGAGAGTGTCAAGAGGAAATCACTATTGCAAGTTCAAAAAGCCTATAATAGGTAAACGTAACGAGGAACCAAATGGTTATAGTTATTTATGATGTGGGGAAAGTTGTAAATGGTGTTATGACAGAATTAACTAATGAGCTATGAGAGTGTTAGAATGGATCATAAAAAAATTGGGATAACATACGATAATTATTGTCACTGTGTGAAAAGTGTTTGAACATTAAATAAGAGGTGGTTTAATTATCTGACTGTTCGACTCAGGAGATGATGGATGAGCAAGTATATGGTACTGATGGTGACACATATGCGCATACAAAGGGTCAATGTAGTTTGAGTGATCGATAAATTTGAACCTGGGATAAACTAATACTAGAAGAGATGCTACGACACACAACAACCCATCGCTTTAGAGGAAGAAAAAAATGCTGGGTGAATAATGCATGATGAGATATGCACGAGTTGGAAGTGGTGGCAATGTCTTTAGGTGCGTTATCGTAAACTCACTCGAATTTGTTAAAAAAAAACCCTGTTTTGTTAAGTTGACCCTATTGCAAAGTAAAGAGTAGAGCACTGATATTAATAGTTTCTGAATTAATGTCCCTTTAAATTTTCCTATACATTATCTTAAAATCTCCTTTCATGTTTATCACTTAAAACCATTAAGGGTCTTAATAGCATGGATAAACTTCATGATTCATTAAGGAGTTTAAGTTAAAGCAAGTTAGCAAATTCTCATCAACTTACGCACATTAATTGCAAAGCTACTAAGTTCAATCAGCTTAGTTTAAGCTTTAAATATATCAAGTTTTACAACCACTATCACGTGAGAATGAGAAAAAAAGATAAACTGAAAGAAATAAACTAGAGGAATGAATGAAGGGAGCATACATAAAATAAAATTTGGGGTCAAGGGTCTGTTACCCCTTTTAAAAGGATTTGAGGACCTATAACTGGATGCTATCATATGAATGTAGTATAAAGGAGTTAGGGGTTAATAACCGTGTTCAGGATTTTTACTTCGGTATTTAGATGATTAAGAAAGCTTATATTTAACAAGCTATTGTAGCTATTCTAATTTATGTCATTATATTATGAAGAAACTAAAAGAACAGTAAGGAATGTTTTAATGTTAATTTAGTAAGAGGAAATGTATTAACTTTTCACTATTACTAATGATACTATCAAATCGAGATACTTAAATACATCCGGAACATTTTAGCACAAAGTACATTGAATTTCATATCTACTAAACCTTAAATCATATTTTTTAATTCATATAGGATTTAATTGATAGGTTATATGATGGCATTTTAAATATATGTTATGTCCTTCATCTTAATTTGTCCCTTTTAGCATCTACTTCGTGTATCACCAGCAACTAGGTAGAAAAAAATTAATGCAATGCGGTTTCAAGGTAAAGTTTGAACAGACCTGTTTCTCCGATAGGAGAGCGGGAAGAAGCAAAATCAGGATCATCCTTTATCCCCACAAAAAGATCCAGTCACACGCATACATACACACTTAACAGAACAACTATTCAGATTTCCCCCCCCCCTTATACTGCATTTTGTTCGGCATCTAACCTATAGAAGCATCTCCCCTAAGTCATGCACATCGTATCTTGGCAATGCTCTGATGAAGTCACAATCCAAAACTCAACACATATACACACACCACTTTAGCCTAATCAGCACAAAGATAGACACCCTTTGACACCGAGAACGCGACAGAGATCAACAAATAGTCCCAAAATGACAGACACGGACAAAGTAGGATAAACATCAAAGATACATCGGGTGGTGGATGTCAGAGAAAGAACCCTAACAGGTCAGGGAATTCTCCAGACATCGCTGGCTTTGACTTAGTAGATGCAGCCCAGTCAAGAACAACTTAAGTAAACTAGGATTTCATTAGTTTAATAATACTCCCTGGCAAGCAGTATTTTAGTAGTTTACTCTCAATCTCTGGTCACCAGTGTTTTATTAGCTCACTTCTACTGCCGAGTCTATTGTTTTATCAGCTTAATTCTACTCCCTGGAAAGCGGTATTTTATCAGCTTATATCCACTCCTTGGTAATCTGTTTTCTATCAGCTTCGTTTTATTCCCTGGTCATTCGTTTTTTATCAGTTTATTTCTACTCCCTAGTATTCAGTATTTTATCAGATTAATTTTACTTCCTAGTCACAAGTGTCTTATCAGTTAACATCGACTCCCTAATAACCCGTGTTTTATCACCTTACTTCTACTGCCTGGTAAACAGTAATTTATCAGCTTAATTATAATCCCAGCTAACCAGTGTTTTATCAGTTTACTTGGATTCCCTCGTAAACAGAATTTTATCAACTTACTTCTACTCCCTATCCCTAATCAACAGTGTTTTCTCAGTTTACTTTAACTTCATAGTAAACACTATTTAATCAGTTTACTTCTAGTCACTGGTCACTAGTGTTGCCAATGTTTACTTGGACTCACAAGTAAACAGTCTTTAATCATCTTGCTTCTACTCCTTGGTGCTCAGTGTATTATCAATTTGCTTCTACGCCCTGGTCACAGATTTTCTCAATTTACTTCTATTTCCTGATAGCCAGTATTTCATCAGCTTACTTCTAGTCTATTGTAACCAATTTTGTATCAGCTTACTATAACCCCCTGGTTAACAACCCTTAGATTCGCCAATAACAAAATATTTTAGTTTGGGTTTTGCCGCCACCACTCTGCCCATGCTTGAACGCCTTTTTTCTGATACAAACCAGAGCGATTTACCACCTATGTGATCTGCCTTGAAGTCGACGCGAATCGCGGCTCTCTTCAGCGACTAACCGCATACAATGTGGTTTACCTTCCGTGTAATCAGAAGAGGGGTTTTCTCTTTACTAGGTCGTAGCCCTTCAGAACATAGGTTGTGAAAGAAAGAAAATCTTTCGAATTCAAAATAAAGTAGGGGAATATACAACTAATCTGCCCAATTTGGTGAAATATCCGAAAGAATCTCTTGATGATGACTTCAAGACTCATTGGATTAGTATTCAGCAGCATGAACATCAATCCACATACTTCCCTCATTTAATGCATTTAGATACATTTCATCTGCTTTTGCGAATCGCAATTGAGACTATGGTCGTGCTGTTCTTACTTCCTCAGCTTAGAGCAAAGCTCACATTAAATGAGTGATAAAAGAACGGGGAAATTACTCGCTAGAAAAAGAAATGTTCGCTAGAGCTCTTGTACTGCGTCCTCAAATGGGATGGCCTCCTAGAATCTCATTAAGTCATAATGAAAACAGAAAATAACTATGTCAAGGGAAGAAATGATTTTATATTTTCAGACCGCAACGACTCTTCTGTTCCTCCACGCTCGTCAGTTAACGCACCACAATTATCAATTCTCACTCTCCCCAAAACATTCCCCGCTCTTAGAATTGAGGAGAATGAAATATGAAATTGTATCTTAAAAACTCTCACAAAATTTTTGGCAGGAAAGAAAATAAATATAAATTTTTAATAATTATGTCTAATTTATCGTCCTGCTTGTAATTTTAACATAATGGCATTAAGAGGGTTTTTCTATGTCCGTCGCTTTAAATTTTATCTTTCCTTGAAGAAAAAACCCATTATAGAGATACAAACACCGCATAAATTTAAGCATACACACAGGGCTCCGGCAAGACCAAAATAAGTAGGTATTGGATAAACTCATTGCCCTTCTATTTTCTCCATTCCTTCCAATCGGTGCCTTGTTTACTTTTCGAGTGTCATATAAACTACTTTGCGGACTATTTATTTTCAATCATCGTTTTATTACAGCATTTACAGTCAATCTATGTTCTCTTGCGAAATTTTTCTCATATGATTTAACCAAGTAGTAGTTGGACAGTTAAACTTAAAATTAACTTAATCCATGGGAAAAGCGCAAAGGATTAAGGTATAATTAAAGGATGATATTATAAAAATTGAGGGATTTGTTTCAAGAGCACCCTTTAAACTCTGCCAACCTTTTCTAAGTATTGTTAATTATGTTATGTGAAAAAATGTTTAGCTCACTGTTTAATGAGGCTCCGATTTGTGCAGGTAGAGATAGCACTGTCCGTGTTCGGGCAAAATACGTATATAGCGCGTAAACGTTATATATCTTGGGGTTTACTGAAGGAGAACATGCATTTAGTACAATCATGAGGTATTGCCCCTAGAATTAACGTGCTATCTCCAGTGATCAAGTTAGTTGCCTATTTTGCCTACTCTTGCTATATAGATATCTTTCCCATATTATAATTTTCCTTAACTGTACTAATAACTTAATTACCTATCCTCAGGGGTTTCTGACTGAAGGTCGACACGAATCGGGGCTTCCTTCAGCGACTAACCACATACAATGTGGTTTACCTCCCGTGTAATCAGAAGAGGGGTTTTCTCTCCACTACGTCGTAGCCCTTCAGAACATAGGTTGTTAAAGAAAGAAAATCTTTAGAATTCAAAATAAAGTAGGGGAATATACAACTAATCTGCTCAGTTTGGTGAAATATCCGAAAGAATCTCTTGATGATGACTTCAAGACTCATTGGATTAGTATTCAGCAGCATGAACATCAATTAACCTAGATCTACAAGAGTATTCCCACCACTATGCACCCCGAGGAAAAAAAGACACTAACAAGAGTAAAAACTGCTAATAATGAGAGGTCGAGATTTATTATAGAACTAGTATATGTACCCGGCGTTGCCTGTGATAAAAAGTCCCGTCGCAAATAAATATAGATGTCTATTGTTTGTAATTCTTATATTGTGGTACAACAATACCTTTACTTGCTGATTATTAATATTATTATTATTTGGGGGGTTTTATAACCAAACCTAACCTAAGCTAACATAACACCCTGGTATCTTACCTTGATTGATCATTAGCCTTACTCAACTTTGGCCCTGAAAGGAGCCACCTCATACTTAGATTCACGGCCTGGGAGTGATGAAATGGCTGGTTGTGGTGCATACTTCCTTGCTTATCTTTAACACTGGTCTTTACTGAACACTACTGGAATTCATTGTCACTGATTCACTCTACTGTTCCCTTTGCATTGTGTTTGCTGATGTGGTTCACTTTAGGAAAAGTTGAAACTGAGAAGAACCTCTTATTTTTTATTCCTGTGCCAGCCGTGTGTCTTGGATTCGCCAGGAAGGTCCCAATACAAGAGGCTAAACAGTTCTAAAATGTTCTGATGGAAAGTTTTAGATCTATTTGAAATTTTCAGGAATTACCTGGAATGTTATTTTGTTCAAAAGTAAGCATTTTTATTTGCAAGCACTAACAAAAAGTGTTTTTTTAGATTTAATTCTGGGCTCTGTATTAGCCACTCTATAAGATTGATCCCTATTTTTCCATCCACTTCTTGCCATGAGTGGGTATATGACATGGGACATGGCCTTGCTGAATTATACTAAAATTTCTTTCTGTTATGGGAAGCAGTTCCTAAATATATAGCTCTAAAACTTGTAACAAAATGGCGGTATAAGTCATAAGGTTCAGTTTAATTTCAATGAGACCTCTTCTTTTGTTCTGATTAAGAAATGCAGCTCTCTGCCATGATAGAACCACCTCCCTGATTTTTATTCGGTACTACATAAGCAAGGTGAAAAGCCTCTCAAATCTTCGTTTCACAAATGTTTCAAAAAATCAATTATTGGGAGTTATATAAATTGCCCGTTAAACTAAAATATAATAGTCTCTCTTCCAAACTTGATAATTGCTGTCACTTAAGTAGATAACTGTAGAACATTGTTCATTTGTCCAATTTTTGTAATTATTTGCCCCCCGTAAATAAGTTTAATTCTGTCGATCTCAGCTATTATTGGCTTCTTTCTCGCATTGCAACATATTAGCCCTTGGAATGTTTACCTCCCTTATAATGGTTTTGTAATATTTTTAAACTTTACAGCCGTATGCTTAAATACAAAATGTATCACTTCACAATTGTGTCACCAGTGCACACCACATGTGGCTTACACAGTTTTTTCGTATGCTTAAAACTGAGAATTGTGTCGCGTGACACTTCCACAATTGTGACATGCAGTGAAGTTGGTAGCACTGTTCGTGATTTGTTTACATTTTTGATCAGTTCCACATGATCCGTCAGCATTGTCAGCAGTCATGGAAATGGAGAAAGAGGTGCCAAGTTCATGTTACGACTCAAGAAGAGAGCAGGAGTTGTTGGTTGAATTATATGAAACCAGAAAAGACATCCTGGAGGATATATATATATATATATATATATTAACCCACAGGAAAATGAAAAGATGAATCCAAGCACTTTCGAACTATATTTGCAAATTCATTTTCAAGGAATAGCATGAAAATGGAGAAGAAAACCTTATATAGGGTACAAAGATACGAAGAGAACGCCCATCACAGGCGTTCTCTTATTTAAACAGGTGCCAGTTTAAATAAGCCAAGGAAAATAGTTATATTAGGCAACATGCCAATTAATGCACACTCGAAAATATTTCTTTTTGTGAAAGCAGCGGAATGATAAAGGAATTTTGCAGAGTTCCAGTCAATATATATATATATATATATATATATATATATATATATATATATATATATATATATATATATATATAGTACAGGAGAAAGAGAAATTAGACAAGAAACAGGAGTTTTTTGTTTTTTTAGAGGCAGAAAATGAATATGGCAAAAGCCCTGTAGTGCTTGTTATCACCCACAGATCTTGTATTTGATCTTTCTTTGTATGTGACATGGAGTATAAGGCTTTAATTTGTAAGCGAGTAAGAAGATGTGGCATAAAAATTCCTTGGAGGTTCCTAGCTTGAGGAGATACTAGGTAAAAGATGGCCTTCATTGTGCCGCCCTTTGCTTCCTTTGATTCTAGTGTTCTTCCAATGTCCTTTTCTCTTGCCTCTAAAAAAAATCTGGTTTCTTGTCTTATTGCTCATTCGCGTCCAATTTATCTTATACTATATTGTTATATAGTCTGCAATACAAGGCTTCTGAACCTTTCTTTTTGTCTTCAAAATTGTTTTGAAAGTCAGAAAATTAATATGCCCAAAGCCCTGTGGCGGTTCTTATCACCCGCATAACTTATATTTGCTTTCTTTATATTTATATATATATATATATATATATATATATATATATATATATATATATTATATATATATATATATATATATATATATATATATATATATATATATATATATATATATATATATATATATATATATATATATATATATATATATATATATGCACTCATTTACAAGATTTGACCCACAGACATTAGCTGCTAGGAGCTGCCAAATATGATTTTTTTTAACTGCATATTTTGTTATTGTCCCAAAGCTTAACAAAACATAACCTAACCAAAGTAAGCTTTCAACTTAAACTTTTAACAGAAATAAACGAATGAATCGTTAAAACTATATAAGTAAACAGTTATGTACCTATTAACCTAATAAGAAAAGAATGTGCTGAAATTTGTTGTCTCGTATTTTGATAAGTATATTCACGATGTTTAACGGATATTTGGGCTATCACTTTTTACTTATAACAGCATTATTTTTTTAGTTTGAACCATCCACAGACTTACTGAATCATATACCATTGAAATTAGAATCTATAATGCAACGTGCAACGCAATTATAAAATGTGTAACGCAAAGTGAACAGGGTCGGAGCGATTCATTTTGCTCTCCACATTTCTCCATATTTGTTCCAATAATGTGAACAGCTACGCGGCGAAATTGTGTAGCGCGTCACAAATGTGCAATCCACTTTTCGTTTAAGCATACTGTTTTGGAGTGGAATTAACTTTGTGCTCTACACATTTGTCTAAACATACAGCCATAAGCTTCAAAAACTCCCGAGCAATTTTAGAAGATATTTTTCTACGATTCTGTACTGAAGCCCAAATAATTGATCTGTGCTATCTAGGTGCTGTAGGACCTTTTATGCCACTTTACTTTATTGATATAAAGTTCTTTGTCTTTTGGTATCTTTTATAGTGATTTGGACAGCATATTTTAAACATTGTTTTTATAGCAATTTCTATTTGGGATAACCCGTGCCTTTGATGAAGTTTTATTTCTGCTCTCTGTGCTTCTTTAAATTCTTTAGTTTTATTCATATTCCTTAATTAAAAGGATCTTGAATACTCATTTCTTATAGAGTAATGGTTGAAAATAGTAAGTATTGGTTAAATTCAGGTTGATGTTAGATATTTTATTAATTATACACCATTTGTTAAAGTAATAAGTAATTCAAACATATGAAAAAAATATTAGAAAATTTGTAAAATACATAATAGTATAATATATTAGGTTGAGAAATAAGTTCTTGCGTTTTTTTATGTTGTTGTTGATTTAAGTTTTGTTGAAGTGATTTGTGCACATATTAAGAAACAATAATAAATAATAAGAGCAAAATTTGCAAAGGTTAGGCTATGTCTCTTAACAGCGTAGACTATTAGGCTTTTGCTTAGGCTAAGTCTTAAAATTGAGTAATAATCATTGCGGTTTATTTAAAAGTTCGGTTAATTTAATTTTTGTTCTGTACCCTCAAAATGGAATGTCAAGTTGAAAGAAAGGCGCATTTTCGACACTTGTTGTTTTTCATTTTCAATCGAGACGAGAACAATGCAAACGCAGCCAAAGCTCGTTGTGATATTTGTGCTGTGTCCGGAGAAAATGCTTTATCAGAAAGGACAGCTCAATGGTGGCTTTCACGTTTCAAAAATGGTCATTACAATCTTAATGACGAAGAACGTTCTGGCAACCGTAATTAAGTTCGATAAAGATCGATTGAACGACCTTCTTCATGAAAATACTCGTCAATCGACTAGAGAATTGGCTGTACAATTGGCGTGTGATCAGAAAATTGTAGTGAATCACCTTCATTCGTTGTGGAAAGTTAAAAAAACTCTGTGCATGGGTTCCGCACGTTCTGAGCGAAAGCAACCAACTTCAACGCTCCACGATTGATGCCGATTTGCTTGCTCGTGACAAGGCTACTCATGCATATGACAGATTTCATCGCCGCATCATCACTGGCGACGAAAAGTAGTGTGTTTATTTCAACAGGAACCATCGAAAACAATGGCTTAGCCCCAATAAAAAAACACTTTCGCGATTAAATCAAGGAATTCATCCACGAAAGACGATGCTGTGTGTGTGGTGGGATTGTAAAGGCATCATTCTTTATGAGCTCCTTGCGAACAACGAGATTGTCAATGCAGAACTCTACGTTCAACAAATGCATCGACAAAAGCGATCTCATCGACGTTATGGAGTCCTTCTGCACACGACAATGCTCGTCCTCACATTGCGAATATGACAAAAGAAGCCATCCAAACGCTTAATTGGGGAATCCTGCCGCATCCTCCATATTCGCCAGACTTGGCTCCATCGGATTTCCATCTGTTCCGATCGCTCTCCTACAATTTGTGCGGCGTTTCGTTCAATACTGATGTGAAATTAAGAACCTGTTTAGACGAATTCTTCGATTTAAAAATCCAGAGATTTTTATTGCAGAGGCATCGAAAAACTAGTTGAATGTTTAGAAGAAATCGTAAATAACAACGGAGGATACATTATTGATTAAATTACATACGGTTATCAATTGAAAATGAAGTTTTTCTAAAATTGTTAATGGTAATGAATAAATTTGATAAAACCACAAGAACTTATTCCTCAACCCAATATATTAATTTATGAAGGGTGCTTTGCACTTTTGGCTAAAGGTGTGTATATATATATATATATATATATATATATATATATATATATATATATATATATATATATATATATATATATATATATATATATATATATATATATATATATATATATATATATATATATATATAAGGGAGCTCCCAACCAAACGACAACACCTAACCAGCGCCCTCATTTTAATTAAGTTATTTTTTAATTAGCCTATTTAAATAATTTCCAAACCGTTTGTAATTAACATTTTTAATTTTCATCTTATATTTTATCACCGCTAAGAATAATATTTAACTTTTCCAACTTTTACTTTCATTTTTCTTGTATTGGAACTTCTATTCTTCAAAAGATGGATAACTAAGACTCTCATTGTTCATATTATTCAATTGTGGCCACCATTCTTCAAAATTGATGAAATTCACATAAAAGATCAAAAGAAAGAATAGTGCCTAGCCCGAGGATACTGGATTGCCGATTGTCATCTAGCAGATAACCTTTCGTGGCTCAAGGGAAAATCTCTCTTTTCAAGTGGGAGAGGGGTGCATATGGCAGACTCATGTTACTTTACTACGATTTACCTCTCGTTGTGATTTATCTGCGAATGGGTTTGATTGAACCATTTGTGCATTATGAAATTAAACCTACAGATTGAGAGATATTTCAGAAGCGACTCTTATTGCTTTCAACAAGATGAAACTTCACATCATAATCATCATTTCAATGTCTTTAGTTACCTATTTGATATTATTTAATCGTTGGATAGGGTGAAGAAGAATCATTAAGTATTCTCCGTGTTCATCCGACTTGATTTAAGTTGAGTGTTAGTAATGGGTCTACCAGAGAGATGCACTTTAATTTAAAAGACCCCTGAAATTCAAACACAAAAAGATGCAATTAGCTATAAGTGCGGGACTATCAAGGCATCTGCATTAGACACTCTTAATGAATCAGTATTAAAATTCATTCAAGCTTGCTATAAGAGATGTTTGAGCAATTTACGTAGTTAATTAAATTTTATACAAAATCAACTGTAAATATATTCAAATCTCTTAGATTACTGATTTTTCTTTTATCAAAAATTAATATACTGATATATTAAACTGTGATCTGAGGTTGTTAAGTTGTGTCACAGATATACTCCTCTTCCATCCTTTATTTTAATTATGTTTCAATCTCCCTTTATTACTGCCGTTTTCCTCAATTTACTCTCAAAGGTTCCGGTATCCACCAAAAATCAATCGAATAACACAAGTAAAATGAACCCAGTGAGAAAGAGAAGTTAGTCGAAATGGAAAAGGGAATGATTGAAAGTGTATAGCGTCCATATAGTTATTGTTGAAGTAAAGTAGAGAAAATATATTACGAGCATGAGCTTTTTTCATACTATGAAAAGAGAATCAAAAGAGTAACAGATAGAAAAATTGGTTAACAAGAAAGAAAATATATGGGAGGAAATGTGATGGATGAATACTCTTTGATCCTAAATGAAATGGTCATATGAGATAAAGTTAAGGTATGCACCTGCCTCAATGAACCTATTTAACACGTCTAAATATTTGCTAAAAAATATTGCTTGCATTTGTTTTGAGAGAAATAAATGTTAAAAAAGGAGAACTAGTATGAATATAGGAGACAAACAAAATACACCAACAATCCTTTAAAATAAAAATAAAAACGTTTAAAGGAACGTTTAATTTTTCTTTTGTTTTCCATGTGTGATTAAAAAGTATAGTATTTTGGAACGTCCCTAACAGTATATTTTAGGAAGGCAATTTTTGGAAAAGTTGAATTTGGGGGAATTTATTTTTCACTTAGTTCACGTGTAACTTTGTATGTTTTTGTAATTTTATTTCTGAAATTTTACATAATGGTAATTTTTGAAATGAATAGCTATAATCAATGTTTTGGGGTTTTTATTTAAAATAAAATGTATTGGAAAATGAGGGATTCAGAGACTTTCCAAAATTATTAATATCAAGGCTGGTTTTTCGTATATTTGAAGCTTTTATCAAAGTTATTTCTAAGAGTTCAGAAAAATAAATATTATTATCGAAATTTTGGAGTTTAAAAAAAAATAATTACAAATTGTGACGTTCAGAAAATGATTTTAAATTAATGCAGGGTTTTTTGTATTTTTTCCTATATTAAAGCAAATTTAGATGAAAAAAATAGCTCTGTGCAAGACCAAGAATAATTTTTTTAGCAAAACCAAGTTGATAAAGTCAGATAAGCCGTTGACAACAGACAGAAGATCTACCTAGGAAACGTACGCTTCTTCTGTAAGGGGGGGAAGCGAAGCCGCTGAGCTTGTATTTCTGAAATTTTACATAATGGTAATTTTTGAAATGAATAGCTATAATCAATGTTTTGGGGTTTTTATTTAAAATAAAATGTATTGGAAAATGAGGGATTCAGAGACTTTCCAAAATTATTAATATCAAGGCTGGTTTTTCGTATATTTGAAGCTTTTATCAAAGTTATTTCTAAGAGTTCAGAAAAATAAATATTATTATCGAAATTTGGAGTTTAAAAAAAAATAATTACAAATTGTGACGTTCAGAAAATGATTTTAAATTAATGCAGGGTTTTTTGTATTTTTTCCTATATTAAAGCAAATTTAGATGAAAAAAATAGCTCTGTGCAAGACCAAGAATAATTTTTTTAGCAAAACCAAGTTGATAAAGTCAGATAAGCCGTTGACAACAGACAGAAGATCTACCTAGGAAACGTACGCTTCTTCTGTAAGGGGGGGAAGCGAAGCCGCTGAGCTTGTATTTCTACAATTTAAATCGAAAAACATGTAAAATTTAAACTTCAAATATAAATTAACTGATCATTATTTATCATCCAACGAGAAACAAAAAAGCCATTCAGAAGATTATCTCAAACTATGATACACCATTATGGACTTCGAGAGAAGTTAATCTAATTTCTTTTTTTTTTTTCATTTTAAGATCATTTATGGCGTACTTGCAAGTTTCATTATGTCAAAAGTGCCCCTTGTCTTTGTTTCGTTCCATAACCTTCTTTTTTCCTTTCTTTCTCCGCAACTGATACGTTACAAATTTTCTATCCATTTTTATTCAAGAAGTATTACCACACGTCCCAATATTTAATGATATGCTCCCTAAATTTACTGCTTCCGTCAGGCCAGTAGAAAACTGGCTAGACAAATCCATGGGAAAATATATACTTGTGCTACGTGAAATGGGCATTATTTTGCACATTCAGATTTTGCGATATATGAAATTTGGGGGAATAACCCCATAAACCGCGATTTCAACGAGATTAAGAAGGGAAGCTCTAACAGAGAGGGCATCTCACCAATTCTGAGGTGCTTCTCACAATTAAGATAGAAGTGGAAATATGTACTTACAGTTTTGTTGCCAAGATTCTTGATTTTGCAGGGTAAATACGCCGCACTTCCAAGTTGAGCGGATATGTTGGATGGGGAGGCTGGATCGAATGAGGCCCCTTGGATAAACGTAGTCGACCCAGGGATAAAAGACCGTCGGCGAGCGGAATGGAAAGAGTGGATTGACCCAGACATGAAAGATAGAACGTGTGGAGGGGCGTGCTGATGATGAGATTTGTGAGATGGTGAAGTTTTTGAAGGATGGGAATTTTTAAATATTTTGCCGTTGTGTTTCAAGGAAACGTGAGTTAAGAATGGATTCCGACGTGAGTTCTTTCTGTAAGATTGGGAGGAGTTTGTTGAGGGTGAAGTGAGGGATTCAAAGTTTAAACTCCCGTGATCTCTAGATTTGGCCGAGTTGCTTTGTCTCACTTTTTTCCTGATGCCGGTGGTTTTGTTGATAGAATTTATTCGAGATTGATGAGGCTTCTTGTAATAGTTACCAGATTTAGAGGGTGAAAATGCTGCGTTAAAGATTGACGTAAGGGGAAACAAATTGGCACGACTTTCATTTAAATCAGATAAATTATTGTTCTTTTCTCCGAGATCGATAGCCGAAGAAATCGGCTTGTTTGATTCGTCGTCTTGTGCTGGGACAAAAAAAATGGATGAAATGAATTGGGGAATTTTTTTCAAACCAGATGGGTCTTTTGTCGGGTATGGTGGCATATACGTTGTTTTTAAAGATCTTGTGAGAATTTTGTCTAAAGAAAAAGAAATTTGCTGAACCTTAGATTTATAAATTAACTCAGATTTGTTATCTCCAGAATCAAGTGGCGTGGCGATGCCAACGACTCTCTCTCTTTGGATCCAGGTTTCATTGTTGTTAGCGATAGAGAGTGGTGCTCTCCTATCACGTTTGTAAGGGGAAGTCGTCGATGGTGATAGAAGTGAAAAATATGCAATGGTCGTCTGTGGTAGAAAAACCGATGGGAGAGTAGAGCCCGTAAAAAATCCTTTCGATCCCAAATCCTTCACGTCACTATCCCTCGAAGAACTCCAGGAGACGCCGAATTCTGTTGAAGAAAAAAATCTAAACAACAATCTAAGTTTTAATAATTCAAGAAATATCGTTCATTAACACTTCTTTTTAGATACCATCAAAATACTTTCAACCATTCCAAATACATAAGTTCCTGTCTGGAACACAAATCTGAATAAAGATCAGAACGATTATGATGGTCGAGTCATTTTAACTTTTTTTGTATCATTTACTTAAGATGAAAGCAAAGATAAGAAATTGACTGTTAAACATTAAAGTTTCCTCCAAATTGATAAATTAAATATTATATGCATTACTTGTGGGTCGAATCTAAATTAAATATCTTTTATTTCAAAAAGATGGTATTCATACCTCGTCTTTCGATCTATAAATAAGATGAACACACTTCTCTGCATTTCACTATTTAAGAGGGATTTTAAGATCTAAGTTATTGCAATAGAAATAAAAGACAGGCGATGAATTTTTACGGATAGAAGATTTATCCTGTTCATCAGAATATTCAGTAAGGAGAGATGTGAGAGAGAATTTATAATAAAATAAAATAATAAAAAGAGCGGTAAACAAAGAAAACTATACGAATCATCGATTACAAAACCTCGTCATTTTAGAAATAGGTGGGAATAAAGAGACAATTAGATAAAATACTGTAAAACCAAGTTGAGAAGGCAAAATGCTGAAAAATGTGTTGATGAAGAGAAACAAAGAAGATTAAAGAAAGTAATATAACTGCTGTAGAAGGCTTATGTAGCAGAATGAAAAAAATATTACACGATATAATGACATGAATTCGCATAAATTGTAAAACATCCTAGATAATTTGATCTATACAGAGATTACATGAACACATATTTATTAATTCATCCTAGATAATTTGATCTATACAGAGATTACATGAACACATATTTATTAATTCATTAATGATGCACATTTCTGTTGTGTGTGATTGCGCGCGCGCGAGAGAGAGAAAAAAAATGAGATATGTAAACGTAAAGAGAGATGAAGAGACAATGAGAGGGAAAGTCCCTCCGATGACCTACAGCGTTTTGTGATAAAGTGATAAATGGTTATTTGCTTTGATGGTTTCCCATGGTTCAAATCACTTACAAGGGCCTTTAAATGGCTAAATGAGGCTTATGCCACAAGATTCCGCCACCCAGGGCCAAATTCGATGGCATATTTGAGATCTCAAGGGTCAATAACCATATGTCCGTGATCATATGGGTCTAAATGGCTACAATTAAACTTTGCTTCTTTTGAAAAAAAAGCGACGCCTTGACCTGGCGCTTTGCCACAGGTAAACACACCCATAAAACAACTTTACATTTGTTAAAACATGACTGATCTGAGAGGACTACCACTCTTCACTCTCTTCTCTTTTCTTCTGCAACCCTGAGCTTCCTAAAAAAGTCTGAGAAGGTCTCATAAGTAATCAGCGTTAAAAGTAGAAATAACAAAATATTTTGTGTTTTCATTCTTTTTCTCCTCTTGAATTTTCTACTCGTAAAATGTAAATATTCGTGAGGCTCAAAACCGCTTAACGGCAGCACTTATATGCAACGAACGAGACATACAACCATGGCAACAACTTACCTAATGGCACATAAAGAAGCGTATCTCACTGAGATTTTATCACATTAAGATCTCGGGTGGGTTTAAACTCATCTTGCGCAATTAAGTTTATGCGTAACCACGACCTACATTCCATAAATATTTAATGCGTTTTCCCCATTCATATTTCGGAGCAAAATATTTTCATATGGTGCTTAGAAGTGTCTTTCCCGGCTCATTTAAATACAACTATAAATTCTTAGACTCAAATTTTTATACTCGTTTGGGTGCCGTGATTCTTGTGTCTATTTCAACTGAGGCCCCCAAGTAATTCTCGCAGTTTGGAAGATATAAGATGTCTTAAGAAGTTTTTGCTTGTTTTCACCGATTTCTGTGATTTTAGCTTTTCTTTTCCTCTCTATTGCTTATACCCAATATAGGAGATTCACAGCGATTCTAAAAGCTTTAGGTTTTTTCTTGAAAATCTTTAGACAAAGTTTTATTCATTGTTTTGCTGCGACTCTAATTTAGTGATGTTTTTCGTACACCAACCACTTAATCTCAACCTAGTTGTCTTCATCGAATTGAATTATGATTCACTAATTTTTATTTATGAGGATATATGTGGAAATGCCTTGATTACTTCGACATGTGTCACTCATCTTCTTTCACGCAATCTTCCACTAATCTTACTCCCGGAAATTCTCATTCTTTCTGAACTTCTTACTTCGGTAGGACAAACATGAAAACAATCTTTCTGAGATCATATTATGCTCCCCATCTATAAAATAGCTGATCTTATACTCTGGGATAAATCTAACATGAAGTGAGCTCTTATCACCTCGTTTCTTTAAGATCCGAGACTCGAGCACGCACACAAACTTTGTATCAAATTTGTGAGACACGACACTGTACATTTTAAACCAACCCCTCCTCATCGGACGTCTGTGGCAGATACGCTTCACATAACCCTGAAGACTGAGGCAGATATGCTTAACCATACATTTTTCTATATAAAGGATGAACCTCACCATTCTTGATATTTATTCATTAATTCAATATAAGCGCTTCCTTATAATGAATATAATTTTCTGTTATCGTTTTACGATTATCTCATCCTCAATCCCATAAAACTCTTGAAACTTTGATCCAATTTAGCCTCTAATTATCATCACTCTGCAGTATGTCCTCGGTGAAATTACCAAAGGAAAGCTGTTGAAGTTAAAGTAGTTAATTGTTAAAGTAATCTAAGATATGAAATTGATTGCAAAATGATATACTTTGGCCTGCGGTTGAAATAGGTAGGTTTCCTCTCTGCAGGAAACTTTTGGTAAAAGAGAAAAAACGTCTATGGGAAATTGGAGAGTCCTGCCAGGGCTGTTCCAGTCTTCATCACACATATATATATATATATATATATATATATATATATATATATATATATATATATATATATATATATATATATATATATATATATATATATTAGTGATGGAGTCGTTCCTTGGGAACCTTATTCGTAGCAGGAATATGAAGACATATGCGATGGTTTTGAACATTTAATTTTCCAGACGTTTCGGTCATTGACGATGACCATCATCAGCGAATTCTAAATACCAAAAATTATTTTTAGAAGAATAACTAAACAAAGAAATCAAATTAGTGAAAATCTATTAGAAATTGATGTAATATCTTAAAAAAAAATAAATAAATAACTAAATTAAATAATAACCCCACGAGTTTTTTAAATGTGCATAATAAACATGACTTAAATGACTATCGAATTACAAAAGATTATAAACTATAGCAATAAAGTCGAAAGCAAGGCATTAAGAAATCAATTAATAAGACAGAAAAAAATATCAAATAATCCCATGAGCAACAAATATGAATAGTAAACATGAATCAAGCGGAATACAAAAAAAAAAATCACTATAAAACACAGCAAGAGAATTATATGGGCAGGGCGAACAATCGAAAATAAGTTAGATCAGGGGGAATGTAATCGAAGCGGATATTAATAAATGGAGCGAAGCAAGTAGTTCAATTAAGTTAAATTTTAAGTGATTGAACATCAAATAATATGACTAGACTAAGACACGGAAGTTTAAATAGTAAATAATCAATAATGGAGGGGTCAAAAGGACGACTAAAACAATAAATTAAGGAAAAGTCAATAATAAACCAGATAGTTTAGATATTAATGGGACAAACTAAAATAGAAATAAAAATTTCTCTGCACGAGTAGTGACCTTATAACGGTTAAGATGGGAGTAACAACTGATATTATGGACAAAATTAGGCAAAAAGAAAACTATTAAGGGGGATGTGGTTGGTTGTACATTTGTCTATATAGTGAATAATTTAAGGGATGATGAATAATCATTGAGTTCCGGGTTAATTTGTTTGATGTAAAGAGATTCAAGAATTTTTAAACTTAGAGAAGAGGAGGCAGAAGAGAGTATACTAAAGGAATCAGGGTCAAGCGGGTGGTTAAGTTGTAGTGAATGTTCTCGTATAGAGGAGTGTTCGGGTTTGGAGATGGGAATGTTGGTTCTGTATGATACTCCGATATGCTTAGCGATCCTACATCTTAATTGTCGACTTGTTTGGCCTACATAGTGACTTTGGCAGGTCGCACAAGTGAATTAATAAATGATGGAGGAACGCAGGCATAATGGGAGTGATTCTTTGTGTCGAAGGAAAGTATAGACAGCAAGAGGATTAGAATTATTTAGGAGAAACTTGCATTGGGGAAAGTATTTATTAAGAGTCGAGAGTAAAGCTTTGTTGAATTTTTTGCCAAGTGGAAGATAAGGCAGTTTTAAGAATAGTTTTTGTTGAGGGACAGTTATTAGAAGGGTTTTGCGAGAGAACATTTTAAATAACAAATTGGAAGTAAGTTTGTTAAAAAGATGGTCTGGGAAAAAATTAAAATGAAAAAAGCTCCTAAGATATTTAATTTCAGAATGAAAGTGAAACCAATTTGAGCTGATTTTGTAAGCTCTGTGTATACTGTTTATGATGGCAGAATGTTTGAAATTAGTAGGAGTGCAACTAAAGAAGTGGGTGCCAAGTTTGGTGGTAGTGGGTTTCCTGTAAACTGATGTGTTAAATTTAGAACTAACTTTTGAAACAGTGACATCCAGAAAAGAGATTTTATTGTTTAATTCTGTCTCCATGGAAAATTTAATATTAGGGTGTTGTTGATTTAAATAATTTAAAAATAATGGGGCATGGTCTTTGTGTTTAAAATAAGGAAGCAGTCATCGATAAATCTTTTAAACACTAACGTTATGTATATATATATATATATATATACATATGTATTAAATTTCCCTACAGTGGATTTGGCGCATCTTGTATGTCATGTGAATACACATATACTCAAATATTTAGAGAAAAATAGAAACCCAATACATGTGAACCTACCAGAGACTTTACACACTCAGTTAGTATATATGTAGCCTAGCGCCATCCCTTTCTTGTCTACGAAGGAATCCGGATCGGTTAATAGATCCAACATAGAGATCAGAATAAGAATCGATGCTAAGCACAAAGACACACGGAGCCAGTAATATATGTGTAAATATTAGTTTTTTGCACCAACAATCGATCCTTTATCACCTAAGAAAAGGAGAAACCCATTCCAGATCAGGGTTAAATGGATACATATAACCCAATATACAGATTTGATGAGTGGGTGGTATAGTAATAGTGACATTTCTCATTACATCTAAGATGACCATTCATTGTCATGCAGACAACAAAATTGATAAATTGTAAAAGTTATTTTAGACGACAATCTAACAAATAGAGATTTTAGAACGATGGAAGAAACTCTGAAAATCAGACGCACGAAAAGTAGAAACCACAAGAGCCGAAATCACAAAATGCAGGACTTAGATTGAGCATTTTATTGACATAAATGCAGTAATTTGCTGCTCTTCAATCACTTAAAGCTTAATATTTGTCACTCTGCAGCTTATTTCTACCTTTAAAAAGGCGTCGATCTAAAATTTTAAGTATAACGAAGTTAATTTTGCTTTGAATGTTGAAAGAGTGTCTGGAAAATACAAAATTAAATCAGACATCGCAAAAAGTGATTAGAGTACGAGATTATGCCAGTAGATACTTCATAATGGGCTGATGATTGCAATATATGACAATACCTTTAATATTTCCCTCACTTTGTTTAGGTTAGGTTAGATTTATTTTTCTAGCATTAAATAACAACGTTTATTGTATTTGTCCTGCTTCTTTTGAGACGTTCGCTTGGTAAGGTGATTTTATTGGTGATTCTGGATTTTAGCTTTTCGGCATTAGGAATTTAATGATTATGAGCTAGCTATATTTTAAACATTACGTGGAGCGAGAGTTACCCTTAGTTTTCCATAACAAGAACCAAAATCAAGAAAGTGTGAAAGATGGAGTGGAGATTAACTTGCCAGTAACATCAGAAGTACGGAATGTACTTCTGTCCATGATAAATGAGAAATTGTTATTAATCGAAGTTACAGATACGCGACTTTAGAGAAGGTGCATCCTAAAAAATATTGATCAAATTGAGTAGTTTGGAATTAATGCATCAGGGTCATTGGGTGTATCTCGCAAAGCGGTTCGAACTTTGAATCACAAACGATGAAAATAGCATTCAAATGTTAAATGAAATACAGCCACCACAGAAAGCTGCGACGAGTGTGAGAGCCCAGAAGGTCTGATCTGAAGTCGGACAAAGTTCGTCTCACCGGCTTAATAAACTTATGTGCTCTCTATTCTTGTCTGCGGATGCGTCTGACCCTAGAACACTTCCTTTCAGACGGAGTGGAAGAAACTCTATTCGACCCTTATAAATCCTCCGGCGCCAGAGTTGGAAGGCAGTATCCGACGTCCTCCCTGCCCCGTCAGTATCCTCTGTTTGCTTCCGTCGGTACCTGCTATTCGCGTCCAGTTGGACTCAGCGAAATTCTCTCTGAATCCTTCGAGCTTCCAGTATTCTCGATAATTCACCTGAGACTACCAAAACCCACTTTCCCAGCTCCTCGCATGCAGTGCGTTCAATCTCGATTCGTTTTACTCGAAAGCAAGACTTAAGTGCACCAACATAATAGTCATTATCCAAAGATTATTGTTTGTACTTTGCGCCAAGGCAAGGACTACTCCCTCGAACCAAATCTTCGAGGTAACAGTAACGAACAACTTTTTTGTGCCAGTGCTCTCTCTGCCCCCCGCCCCCAGTGTAAGCCTCATCATTGGCTAAGTTTACGCTCAAAGCCGTTCGAGCGTCTCTCGGTCAATATTGTCCGTTTGTTTGCACAGTGACCCTCCTCATCACGTCTCTTCCACCCCTACACTG
This sequence comes from Ceratothoa steindachneri, assembly GCA_963969495.1. Taxonomy (NCBI): domain Eukaryota; kingdom Metazoa; phylum Arthropoda; class Malacostraca; order Isopoda; family Cymothoidae; genus Ceratothoa; species Ceratothoa steindachneri. The sequence continues at coordinate 140,920,622 of OZ018330.1, read as the reverse complement.
GGGAGACCCGTTTAAATATAGTATGTGCACAGCTCATTCTAAAACTCCTTTTAACCTTGTAACATAATATAGATTTGCATATTAGTAAAGTTATTTTTGTACCAGTTTTTCTGTTATCCTAGAACTCCAAGATAGTTGACCTTTGGCTAACTTACATTCAGTTAATTTGCATTCTGTTTATATGGTAAACTTCCCACGCACTTTTAAAACAGAAAGGGTAAACTTGACCCTTTTTCATGAAATCTATCTTAAACTGGTATAAGGTGTGCAGAGTTAACCTATGAGACCTATATTTATCTGGTATAAGGTGTCCGGGCTTAACCTACGATAAGGAGTTTTTCTAGGTTAAAATCTTAAATCATTACGGTCAAATGTTCTCAATAACTAATAAGAATTGGGATATAGTTCCCTTGATCACATATAAGATAAATCTATGACAGTTATTATGCTAGTTTTTTATTTTTTTTGGTTCATTTTCTCTGTAATTTATTTTCCTTTCCCTCTAGTTGTAATTCATTCGATATTTTTCCTTTTAATTTCCGAATTACTAATTAAATTCCCAGAATATAAATTTCTCGGCTTTCCACGCTAATTCATCATACTATTAGCTTCATTTCTTCATTCATTTTTATTCTCTGCCCCAATCTTAAATGAAAAAAAGCAATTTTCCTCAAACTAAAAATTACAATATCTCATAAACAACTCATAAAGGGGCAATTAAAAGCAAGAAGGGAACAGAGAATTAGAGCTAACAGTAAGGAATAAAAAAGGACATCATGGAAGAGCGTCAGCAGGAAAGATAAATTATGTGAGAAAAAGTACTTCCCTTTTACTCTCTCGATACGAAAGAAATAATCCTAAAGAGAGACGAGTCGGTGCGCAATGACTTGCACAATGCGCAATTGGCAGTGTTGCGTTCTGGTTTATATCTTTTGTGTATTACGCACTGCACGGAACATGTGTAATATTGCGTTCTTACCTTTGAAAAGGCAGGTACCAAAGGGGAAATTTATTTGTACTTACGCACCTGTCCTATGGATTGCTCAGAGAGTAATTCAGCGGAACGCAACGGTGCAAAAGTGCGCATTGCGCAAGCGATCGGGCACTGCTCCCAAAACTTAGTGAATGGTAAAACTTCCATTTCTAAATCCCTAAAATGTGTACACGAGATTATAGTCTAGAAATGTATGTCTGACTCGAATACTTAAGTTGATGATGGTTAATGTTATATTCCACGTCAGTATCCTTACACTCACTTTTGTAAATTGCATTTTCTTATCTTTCTCATATAGCATCTATTTCTTCCCTCATAAAAAAACTTAAATTAATTTCGTCAGATAAAGGTTGTAAATTTGCGTATGAAAACGACAATAAAATTACGAGTGCATTTCATTATTGAAGCCTATTTAATAAAGGCGAAATCATTTAGAAGTATATTTTGATTTTACTGTGAGTAAATTACATATTTATATTCTATCGCCTGAAGAATTTCCAGTTATACTAAACAAATCTTACTGACCATTCAGAATGATGGAAAAAACATCATAGTTCAAACAGAACTAGAGAATCAAACACATCTTATTTCTGAAAGATCAAGGCATAAATGGCTATCCATTAGCGAGGAATCTTTGGCTCGAAGTGCTGTGGATGGCACCTTATTCATAGCTCTTTCGTTTCATTTAGACATATCAGTTTCGTCCAATCTTCGACTGATCTGCAATTGCAATTGGAGTTTGACCTGACACGCAGTCCCGTGTACAATTTGATCTCTCTTTGTAGGTTTTGACCGGAAACGGCTCTTCATTTTGAAGATACGTCTTAATGACCAGCCTCTCGCCAAATTGACACAAAATATTAAAACGATTCTAGAGGAAAGTTTACTGTGATAAACGTCCGTCTAAATAACGCCATGAGAATAGAGACCGAGTTGTATGAAGAGGCAGAGGTGAATAAAGTGACGGTTGGGGAGGCAAGAGAGTGGTTTCTTCTCCAAAATAGACCAGCCGCGCTAGCTAAAATAAAATAAATTAAATTTCTATAGGAAATGAATGATAGCCTTAAACACATATCGCCATATAGTGAATCGCTAGATTTTTTTTCAGTTCAACGCTGTCGTATTATGCGATTCAAATTCGTGCAATTTAGTCCTCCATTATAATCCTCTTATACTATTTGTTTTGTGTGTACATTTAACAAGGCTGAATGGAAATCCTTATCTTCATCTTGGTTAGATATTTTAGGGTTGTAAGTTTGAATACTTGTATCGAATAACTATTTTAATAATTCCTAATTTAATTCGTTATAACAGAAAGGGACTAGGGAAGATGAGCAGGCCAGAAAGCAAAGAATCGTCATAGCTTCCACTCGACTATCATGGAGCTTATATATACTTGAGTCAAACTTAGCTCATAAGCCACTCAGTTTGCTAGATATTGCTACAGGTCGTGTAATAATGCGTCTTTTTTTGTAGTGTATAAGGGAGCTTATACCCGTATTTTGTGTAACTGCGGCCGACGTTATTCATTTCAGCACTTTAAAGGGCTCGTTGTAGCTCTCAGAATATAGTGTTATGTCATATACGAGTGTCTGAATGTTGTACCTATAGTTGATGCAAAGGTTTAAATATACATCGCTGATGCAGGTCTGAATTATTCATAATATTTTAATAATACTAAATCCTTATTCCAAGCATTATACCCCACAAAAATTTAAAGTGTTCTGGAGCGCGAAATAATGTATTTCCAAAAAATTATAATATTGAATACAGAATAAAGCGTTATATACAAAGAGAAAAAATAAAGTAATAATTTGTCACTTGGTTTTTGTTAGCAATAAAGATGACAAACCTTTGCGATACTTTTATGTCAACTTGTAGAAGTCCTTAATAGCACATTCCTCTGCACTACATCCACAACTATCTTTGTATGTTTGGATTCTCTGGTGGAGAGCATTTTTTACTTCATCCACATATTTTGAATGGAGTTTTGTTTGGAGATTTGTGACGGCTATTTCAAAAATCCAGTTTTCAGAGCTTTAAACCATTTTATTACTACAGGCCTTGTTTGAGAGCGTTGACTTATTAGGGTTAAAAATACCTATCCAGCTTGAGTTTTTTTTACTGATTGTAGAAAGGTTTGTTTTCAAATTGGGGAGCAATCTTCGATCCTCATGGTTCCGTCAATTTATAAACTGTTACTATATCATTAGCATTAAAGAAACTTCCAAATTATCTTTCCTCCACTGTGCTTCAGCGATAATTGGGTGTTTTTTCTGGAGAGGCATTCTCCAGCATGTTTCATAACATATCTGCTTCAATTATAAGAATAGAGTTGTATAATATTTCATAGCTTGTAAAAACTTTTCACGATATGTTCTAGCTTGGTAAGCGTGTTCCTTTACGAAGGCAAGCATGACGAAAACTTATTTATTACCAAGATATGGCTTCTCTCTTACTCGTTAGCCATAGCATTTGGAAGTAAATATCTCTTCACTCTATTTTCAACAACATTAATTTAGATGCAGATAAACCTAGAAATAATTGATTCTTAGATGTATATGTAAACTTTAACTTTTTAAATGTTACGAATATTAGGCGTGATTATTTGGGCTTCTTACAGTTTGCGCTGCCACAGTGATTAATATACTTGCTTAAAGTTTGACTGATGTCAGTAAGATGATCATTGGTATCAAAGTTTAAAACCCTTCTCCCAATCTCGTATTCCAATAACAAACTCTCCTATGCCTTTAGTTATTTCTTGTTCTTACCCAAAGTGAGATTTAGGAAGAAAAGCCTCTAGTAGATATATTAGTGAAAATCACGTGGCATGCGATATACAATGGATGTACGAAAAGTGGAAATAAAAAGTGGTATCACAACCTGGTAAAACGCTGAAGAATATATCACGTGAACTATTAGAAGCTTAAGAAAGAAAAACGGAGATTTAGATATGGAGAAAATAGGGACAACTATTTCAGCCACAATAAAAAGGTGAATAAAGGAGTGGGATTTCAATTTGTGCATCGAGCACTCATTGTTATCAGAACCAGGACGCTTATCAACTGAGCTAACCATTTTCAAACCTCCAAAGGTTGATTCAGGAGGCCAATTGAATGACAAAGTTTTTGGTTTTATCCAGTGAGACACAAGACAACTACGTTTCTAAATCTCTAATAGATATAGTACGTACTGGGTAGATATATCTAGTAGATATATTAAGTGAAAAATCACATGACACTTGATATACAATGGATGTAGGGAAAGTGGAAAGGAAAAGTGTCATCACATCATGGTAAAACACTAAAAAATATATCACGTGAACTATAAAAAAGGTAAGAAAGAAAATGGGTGATTTAGAAACGGTGAAAATAGGGAAAACTATTTTAACCGCTATAAAAAGGGAAATAAAGAAGTTTGCCAGAGATCAGAGAAAAAGAGAGAGAGAGAGAGAGAGAGCTGAAGCTATAAAGACAAGAAGTACCCTAGGAGACCTTACGGTCCATTAAAAGAGAGAACCTTTGGGCTAACAGTTAAGCAGGCACAGTTCTGCACTAAGACTTAAGTGCCCAAACGGCCACTTTTTAAAACTTTGTCCAGTCTTGACTTGCACTAATCAACAGAATTGCTGTTGACGACTTCCACTGAAAGTGCGTTCAAGCTACCGCAGATGCTGTATGTGAAAAATTGACCACACAGATCACGCTTGTAACGCTTCAGTTCAAGTTTGTAATCTTGATTTCTCGTTCTGCCCTCACTAATTCGTAAAATATCCGTGTAGTCTACATTATTGAAGCCTCGAAGTATTTTAAACACTTCGATAAGCTGAGCAGGCAGTCTCTGGGTTTCCAACGAGAACAGATCTAATTCCATTAATCTATCATCGTAACTTTTGTGTCTGATAGCGGGAATCAGTTTGGTTGCCCTGGCTTGTACACGTTCCAATGTCGCAATATCCTTTCGAAACGAAGGACTCCAAAATTGTACGGCATACTCCAGGTAAGGTCGGAGAAGTAAGTTGGTTAAATACAGTACTATCTCCTTGTTTCGATATCTAAACTGGCGCTTTATGTAGCCTAGCAACCTTTGGGCCTTTTTCTCCGCCTCAATGCACTGTTTCGAGAACTTGAGGTCACCAGTGATTGTTAAACCCAAGTCCTTCTTAGTGTCGATGGATTCAATAGCAGTGCCCTTAAGGATATACTGAAATTGGCGGGTTTGAGGCCAAAATACATCACTTTGCCTTTTTTCCCGTTAAATGGCATTTGCCACGTGGAAGACCGCTTTCTAATCTTCCGAAGATCATCTTGAAGGCGGGCGGCATTTACTTTATATTCGCCCCGTAAGGGGCGCGGCAATTTGCGATCCTGGTCACCGTGCTGACGGGACTCAGCACTTCGTCTGACCCCAACTTAGCCTCTTCTCCTTCTTCCAGACAGCCTGTATTTCTCCTCTACTCCGTCGCTTTTCATACAACCTCTCCCACAACTTTCCCTGGTCAGCCTCTATTTTCACAGGGTAGATGCTGACCTTCTTCTCAGGCAACTGTCCCAGATCAAGGGGAGGGAAGAGAAGACAATGTTCTTGAACTCCTGAGCTCTGGTTCAGGATGGTGGGTTTTTAACAACCTGCTTCATCCCTACCCATATCTTCCTCACATCCCCTTTCCTTCTCACTTTACATTCTATTTTTTTTACGCCGTGTCCAAGGTAGAGCCGCAATGCCAAGGGACTGCCAGGTCACCAGGCAGGAGAGTAGTCCTGAATGGCGGCACCTGGCTTTACCAGGCCCGTACACACATCTTGTAGACAGGGCTACTGCGAGGGGTGATGAGCTATTTTTTCCCGTATTAAAAAGACGGTCACCATGCCCATTGATAAAGAAATAAAAAATCTCCCCTTAAATTTCCTTGTTTTATCGTCGGAGCCGCCCTCGGGCAGCTCCACAGAAAAAATGGATGCCCCCCTCCCCCTCTACTTGCGCAGAGGACCCTCAAAATTTCTCTAACCGGAGAGGAGGCTTATTCCTCTCCTTGGCCTACAGGTGTAGGGTACTCTCCCTCACCCCCTTCTCTGGGGGTGCTTTCAGGCACCTCCCTGTATCCAGCCACAGTTTCCCCTATTCTTTCCAAGGAGACTGCCAATAAAGCCAGCAGGCAGCCCATAGCCGACCGTTCCCCATTGAAGCGGCTCGGTAGGGCAAACCCCCTTAGGGAGGAGAGGGAAGTCAGGCCCCTTCGGTCGCGTCCTTTAAAAGACCTGCTGGCAAGAATATTGAACCTTGCCGGGATCAAGGCGTGTGCCTCCCCACACGTGACTTGTGACAATGATCCCAACGGGATCTGCGATATCCTGTGGGGGGATGGCTAACTGGAGACCCCCCTTGAGATACGCATGCTCCTTGAAGCAACCCAGCCTCAGATGGTAAGGCCTTCCATGGAAGCGAATCCGGGCTCGGTGCCAAGCACCTAACCTGAATCCGACCCTATGCAAGGTTCTCCTCAAACGGCCCTGGTTTTTAAGGCAGTACAAGTAGGGGAGGGATCTACTCCAACCGGTGCCCCTGCGACTACCAGGACCTTCTCCATTTCGAAGAAGGACCTGGCTGAGTTTGGTTTATCTAGCCTGGGGGCTCCTCCTGGCCTGAGGGGAGAAGCGGGTTAATTCCCCGCCCTCCTATCCTAAAAAGATAAAAAATAGGAAAAAGACTAAGAAGACTCGGGGCACCTCTCCATCCGCGGGTCTGCGGAGACGGATGGGTCTTCTGCCACTTTGTTAAGCAACCAAGTCAAAATCGGCACATCCGGCCCTTCTGCTCTCGGGGTGCGGAGCCCCTGACTATGACTAAGACGTAAAGAGCGCAAGACGGAGACTCGATAACATCAGGGCCCCTCAGTTAGAGGCTACATGGCGTTTAAACGCCCGGTGGCTTTAAACGCTCCCTCGTTATTCGCTCCACTGATGGCAGCATGTTGGCCAAGAGCAATATGATCCATCAGAGAGCAAGAACTATTGTAATTGGTTTAGAGCCGAAGATGACTCATTTCTCGTACTGGAGCCTTCTGGCGAATGCGGCAAATCCCTCCGAAGCGGCCAAGATAAGTGCTCTTCGGACACTTGATGGCACCCCGGTGAGTGTGAAGCCGCACTCTACCATGAACTTTGTGAAAAGAGTAGTTTATGTTAGAAAACTGGTTGACTAATCCATAGAGGACATAACCTTAGAGCTGGCCGACCATGGGGCGGTCAAGTTCAAACGTGTGATGAGAAAACAGGACGGGGCCTCGAGATCCACCCCAACATTCTTCGTCACGTTCGACTGTGACAAGCTCTCTGAGTCGGTGCGTGCCGGTTGGTACCGCTAGCGGGTGAAACCATTCGTGCCACTTCCGCGGCGGTGCAATTACTGTCGCCTCTTCGGCCATACAAATCGTTCATGTAGACGTGAAATGTCGGAGACACCCAAAGCCTGTGTAAATTGCTACCAAGGCCGCACACGATAAGTCCAAATCGTGTGCGGCCAAGTGTGTCAATTGCAGAGAGCCGTACCTCGCTTCTTCGAAGCAATGTGGTGCTTATCTCCTGGAGAAGGAAATCCTTGCCGTTCAGGCCCAGGATTCACTCTCATTCCGCGAGGCTAATGACTTGGTCCTGGCGCGTCCGGCTCTGCCTGGGACGTCTTACGCCTCAATGGTTAGAAAGACACTCTCTGCTTCTGGCCCATCCAGGCCAACGAGCATGGTTGTTTCCGTGCCCATTCGAGGCCCTTCTGCGGGTTCTACTCAACTCGAGCGCTCCCATGGTAAAGCTGGCGGCACACAGGGTTCACAGCAAGCCCCGGATAAAATAAGGGCTTTCCCCTTTCTTCAGCGTGACCATTTCCCGTAAGGCGAAACGGTCACGTGCATACACCAAGTAGTTAGACTCACAGGAGGCAACACCCCTTAAGGTGGTCGCCAGGCCATCTTTCGGAATTCCTAAAGCTGTCCCCCAAAAGGAGGAGGGAAACAAAGAAGCTTCGGCTCCTTTGCCAACGCCTAGTGGTAAGCCTAGTGGCTAGAAGACGGTGGATCCTCAAAAAGAGGGCTCTTCGCCTCCGAAGCCGCAACGCCCGCCTAAGGTTTCGAGGGGGAGGGAGGAAGAGACTTGCATGGCGAGCCAAACCTCCCCCAATAAATCCTCGAAGGCGACAGGGCCTTCAGCACATTGTCCGGACAACAGGGCCTTCAGCGCATTGTCCGGACAACAGGGCCTTCAGCGCATTGTCCGGACAACAGGGCCCGGGGTTCTGCGTCCAGGAAGCATACGGCCGTCCCCGTGATGGTCTTCTTTGCGAAGAGGGGCCCCACTTCTCCTCCAATCTAGGCCTGGAGGGCATATTCCTTCAATAGAATTGCCGTGGACTCCGGGAAAACGGATAAGAGCTGCACAAGCTTTTCTCGTCCCGTTCCCCGTTAGCTATTTTACTGAGGGAGACGATGCTAGGCACGTGCCTCCTGCCCGCCCTCCTAGAATATAAGGGTTTTCCGACACCACACCACGAGATTGGGGCCGGGCTGGGGGCTGCAGGGTTTGCACCCGGCATGATGTCTCCGTTCTTCTTTTCACTTTAGATACCTCCTTTCAGGCAGTGGTTGTGTAGCTTCACCTGGTTAGGAGGTATACTGTTATCTCCGCGTACATTCCACCCTCAGCTGACTTCGACGCGGAAGACTTCCACCGCGTCGTGGAAACTGCCGCCTGAGAGCCCACCTCGGTGGTGCTTGGCACATGCGAGGTGGCCTGAATTTCAGGAAATGACTAAATTCTCTATCTCAGTCTGATAGTTTAGGCCGGTAGATAAGGCCGTTGATTTCTGTTCCAGTAACCTCATTGCCGTGGGCCGACTACTATTCTCAGAACGTCTGGACGTTGTGCATGCCGACCACTCCCATGGTGGTCGGCCGAGTGTAAGACGGTCCTCAAACAGAAGCGTTAGGCCTACCTGCGTTATAAGCGCCGCTTGAACGATTTTATTGTCGCTGAATTTCGTCGGGCTAGGTTTAGGTGCCGGGATATTTCGAAGCACGCCCGCCGCTCTTCTTGGCGGGCATACATGTCTTCACTTAACGGGAAGACCCCTCTAGCAGATGTGGGGAGGCGAGTCAAAAGAATTCGCGGCAAGTTTTCGCAGGAACCCTCTCCCGTTCTCAAGGAGAATGGGACCACAATCTCGGAGCCTGCGTTCGTGGCGGAATCCTTCGCGACCGCTTTCTTCCCATTCTCTTGCCGGGATGCTGGTCCACCAGCATTCAATGCACGTCGTGATGTCGCGGAAGGCCGCCGACTGGACTTTACCTATAGAGGCAGAGAACCCTTCAACGACTGGTTTACTCTGAGCGAGTTGCATTCCGCTCTTGATTCGTGCGCGGACCCCGCCCATGGTTCCAACGATGTCCCGTACGCCATGCTTCGACACCTGGGTGAGCAAGGCATGGCATTTCTCTTAGATTTGTTCAACACGATATGGGTGGAAGGTCTCCTCCCAGATACTTGGCGAATCGCTACTGTGCTCGCCTTTCGCAAACCAGGGAGAAATTACTCTACTCTGGCCTGTTTCCGCCCAATCTCTCTAACCTCATGCGTGTGCAAGTTGATGGAGAAATTAGTAAATGTTAGAGTTGCCTTTTTCCTGGAAAGCGGAGGCCATCTGTTTTCTGCATAGTGCGGCTTCCGTAAGCTCCACTCCACGTCGGATGGTCTGCTCCGACTGGAAAATGCAGTCTGCAAGGCCTTCCTTCGTAGACAGCACTATGCCACGGTGTTTTTTTGATCTGGAGAAGGCCTATGATACCGCATAGAGATACGATATCATGGAGACTCTCAACACGATGGGAGCGAAGGGACGCCTCCTAATCTTTATATCTGTTTTTTTTTGTGAGATCGTCGATTCCGCTTACAGGAGGGGGAGAGCCCTCTCCGGCCCAATGGAACAGGAAGAGGGTGTCCTGCAGGGAAGTGTCCTCAGTGTTACACTCTTTGCCCTGAGCATCAACAGCATTACCTCGGTGCTGCCGGAAGATGTTCTCGCTACGTTCTACTTGGACGACCTTTCGATCTCTTTCGGCGCGGCCCAGTTGCTAACTCTGGAGCGTCGACTCCAACAGGCATTGAACTGCGTCTCTCGCAATGCCGAAGCGGACAGTTTTTCGGTTTTCCTTAGCCAAGATCAAGATGGTGCACTTCTGCCGCCATTCACAGCTCCACGCAGATCTAGACTTGTTTCTTAATGGGGTACGCCTGCAAGTGGTCGAATCGTACCGTTTCTTTGGTCTTGTATTTGACGCTGGAACCGTAGCTGTGTCTATAGATGGCTCCAATTCCCAATAAGGGGTCGGCTTCCACGCCGATCACCTCTATTTGAAGTCAGTGGGGGCTCTGCCAGGCTCTGCCTCTGTCTTCACGGCAGAGCTCGTGGTAATACACCATTTGGTACAGGAGATTACGCGACGTTCCCTGTTCGGAGACTGGATTGTGATATATAGCGACTCACAAACCGCCCTGAGTGCTCTCGGGGCATTAGAATCTCCGCATCCCCTGGTTCGCGATATCCGTGACGCCATGGTTTTGGCGATCCGGGCGACGGTCAAGATTATTTTCTGCTGGATTCCTGGACATGTAGGAATTGCGAGGAATGAGCGCGCAGATTAGAGTGCCAAAGAGTCCGCGTAAACTCTGCGACCGGACCAGCGTTTCGATCTTCCTCACACCGACTACATGGCAGGAATACGGGCAGCTCTTCGGACTGCTGGGAAACGGTCGAGGGGAACTTAAAGTTGCGTGCCATTGCGCCGCGACTGTTACCATAGACCTAATCTCCAATGCCGCGACCGCTTTAGGTCACTCTCTGTCCTTTTCGAATCGGGCACACTCGTTTGGCGTATCGCCATTTGATGGAGCGCTCGACAGCGCCCTATGGTGACGACTGCGTCGTCCCCAAGACTGTTCGACACATTCTTGTCGAATGTTCCAGTCTGATTGATATTCGCACATGCTACCCCTCCCGGTACCGGGATGGGCGGGGTCGCTACGGCCTGTCCCTTGTACTCGGGACGGATTCGTGCACACCAACCCGTGGACTTCTAGACATTTTGGAGGAGGCCGGCCTTCTCGCTGTTATTTAAAATTCAACTATAGATCGCGGTTCTCTTTGGCGGAGGAGGGCGGGCCTTTACTAGTTGACGAATCTCGCTCAATATTTTTTCAATTTGTTTGTTTTTCCTTTGCTTTTTTGTATTTTTTGTTTTTTGTTTTTCCTTCTTTATTATTAATCTGGCTTTTAATATGGCATAGATTTAGACTAGCTTGAGTACGACGACTAATGCTTTAGAAAACCTCGAACCATGTCACCGTCCGTGTCGTTGACGTAGATGATTGTCGTAGAATGGACTCTCGACGATATACCATATATGACTATTCGTTGAGGGAGCTTATTCAATTATATTTAGAGTGCGTGGTGTCTGGTCGACCGAGGTTATTTATCTTCAATTTGCTTAAGAAGTGAAACTGAGCTCAAGTATGAGAATATGGTTATCATTAATAAAATAGAGTTTTTTTAATAAAAACTATCAACAACACACAAAACGGAAAATATTGACATAAACAGAGAATGGAAAGGGTCGTGGGGAATCTAGCTAATCCGAGTATTAAGATTTGGAAGAGATTTAAAAAGGTAAAACAAATAAAAATTAAAGGGATGGGATGGTTCGCTAAACCATTTAAAGCACAGGATAGGGTTAAAAAAAAGGGTTAAATACTCAAAGGTAACGTTGAGCTTACGAAATTACACTTGTTGTGCAGAGGAAGGCGACGTGAAGGAATCTTCGGTCCGCTGGCGAGTTCCAGCCAAAGGGGGGGGGGGTAATTAAATGATCCTGACGTGGCGTCTTGGGAATGAGAACCGATTCTTGGTGAACGGGCTTGAAGAACAATGGCTGTTCTACGTTGTTCTCTTCTGAACAACAGGGGGGGGGGAGAACCGTTTCTTGTCTACGGGCTCAAAGAACAATGGCTGTTCTAATGTTGTTATCTTTCTGAACAACAGGGGGAGGGGTGATAACCGTTTCTTTTCAACGGGCTCAAAGAACAATGGCAGTTCTAACGTTGTTCTCTTTCTGAACAACAGGGGAAGCCTTGTGGACTTGTCGTCATGAAGGCTTGAACCTTGGCACTCAAGGGATATTGTCCTCTTCTGGACAAATGATGGTGTATCTCAAGGTAGAAGGCCCTTTGGTGCACAAGGTGAGACTGGACCGTAAAGATGTCTCGCGAAGAAAATCTGGATCTCGAATCTTCTCTTAGGGGTAAAGTTTCCATATAAATAGTCGAGACATCCCCATGGTGTAGGGGACAATGGAGTGGGGGATTCGAGGGAATGCGCAGCCGCGCCTGAGAACAATACCTTATCTGCCCATAAGCCTAACTCAATCTAGGCAAGGTCGGCGCATGGGGCGAAGGGGGAAGATAAACCTCCTTAGTTAAACATTGACTCAGGTGGCGGCTATATTGCACCCGGCTTAAAGGCGAAGATGCACGTGGGTAGCATCGTGTTTCTAAAAGCATGTGATAACGGTTGAAATTCAGCAGCCTCAAACCGTTCTATCACAATGATGAATAGTAGCGGTCCCAGAACGGAACCTTGAGGAACACCGCTAGAAACGGGCACACATAAAAAAGAAGCCTTTCCATTCAACGCGACCCTTTGCTGTCTGTATTTTAGCCAGTTATCTACCCAACTTGCTACATTTCCGTCTACGCCCAGCGCACGGACTTTCCGAATGAGGTGGCGGTTTGTACCTTATCAAAGGCTTGTTGAAAGTCTCATCAAAAAACATCCACCGCCTTATCCCAGTCATGCTCAATAAAAACAAAGTGAAGAATTTCACAAGATTCGTTCGGCATGACCGTTGCTTTCGGAACCTATGCTGGGAACTCCTCAATCGCAAGTTGGACTCTAAATATGACGTCATTTTGTCCTCCAAGATACTTTCAATGATTTTACCGACTATTGAGGTTAAGCTAAAAGGTCGGTATTTCTACAGCTGTCTAAAGTCTTCCTTTTTGAAGATACCAGTTACCTCCGCTTCATGCCAGTCTCTAGGAACGCATCCGGTCTAGATTGACATGTTGAAGATTGTGCTTAAATGTCGTGACACTTCATCGCGCACTTCTTTAAACACTTTAGGTAGAAACCCATCAGAGTCAGGGTACTTATTCGTCTTTAGATCAGTGATCTTTTTTTCTATTTCTACTTAAGTGAAATCCATTTCCTGCAGCTTTTCACCCAAGTAGGAATCTGTAGCTAGAGGATGGGACCACACTCTTCAGTAAACACTGAAGAGAAGTAGTCATTCAGGAGGCTAGTATTTTCTGCATCTAAGTGTTTTAATGCCCCCTCCTCATTCATTAAAGGGTCAATTGTGCGATGGATTGTTTTATGGCTGTTTAGATAACCAAAGAACTCCTTGGGATTCTCGTTACCTAGTCTCGCCACTCGGAGCTTCTCGGCACGCTATGCAGCCCTTATGCTCGAATTCACTCTCCTAGCAAGCCTACGGTACTCGTCAAAGTCTCCAGAAACCTTTGACTGCCGGTACACCGTTCTTTTCTCCCTCAACAGTTGGCCAATTTCTCGATTAAACCACTTTGGTTACACAAAAGTTTGACAGAGGCTTTTCAAAGGGATGAATCGTCGTTGAAGACTTATGAACATGGTTTTGAATCTATTCCACGAATCTTCAACACCTTTGCATCAGTCAATCCAGCACTAAGACCTTCAAAGTTTTCTCTTTTTGAAACAAGTTTCCTCGATTCACTAGTCACAGACTCTACCTTGAGGACCTTAACTATAAATCTAACTAGTCGGTGATCACTGCTACCGAGTTCTTTGCATACAGAAAGATCCTAAACGATGTCATCCTCAGACGTCAAAACCAAGTCGAGGGTATTATTGCCTCTCGGCTGCTCTTTCACCCATTGAGTCAGGAACTCGTTGTTCGAGAACTCCAGGAATAGTGCGTTCTCAGCACAGGTTTCTCTGGTTTCCCAGTCAACTTGGGTGTTGAAATCACCCATGGCGATACACAGCATCCGGTACGAATCCCTGTCATTTTCAGCTAGTTGGCTAGGGGGTCTGTAAAGCAGCAGGGTCCTGTATTTAGCAGGACCTATTTCTCAGTCAACACCTCTTGGCTCGTGATAGGATACAATGTTGCTGTTCGTCGATTTGAGCCTATCCTTGACATACAACATCACACCACCACCCTCTCTGTCTGGCCTATATTTATGGAACAGCTGGTAACCGAAAATCGTGAATTTACCTTCAAAATCTTGATTTGAGTTTTTTACCCACGACTCTGTTATGCCACTATTTCAGGTTATTCCGTCGGTATGAGCCCAGGAAGTTCAAAAAACTTGTTCCTGATTGACCTCGCATTAAACAGAAGAAATTTCAGGTACTCTCTGAATGTAGGACTCCTTAATCTCTTCTGTTTCCCGACTTATTTATTGGTTTGGTGGTTCTCCTCTTTGCGACCCCCGAGAAGGTCGTTCCAGGAGTGGCAGGGGCGTACTAGCGTATGTCCGCCTTCACTCTAGGACTAACAATCCTTAGGGTCCGTTTCATGACATTTTGCCAATCCAAATGCAGGTTGAGCTCCTTGAGTTGGAGTCTCATCGGCGGAACCACCCAAGGCCGTGTGAGATTCGTCTCGATCTTGAGCTGACTGAACCTCTAGTTTAGAAACTAGCTTTTGGATTCTCTCCTCGAGACGCAGAATCTAAAGCATGTGCTCGGTTTCTTGGGTATGTAATTTAGTTTACAGTGCCCTAACATTTCCTCAGAGTTCGTGAAGAGATCTTTGAGTCCGTTGCAGTATGCCACTGCCTCTCGGATCTCTCCTTTAAGGATGAAGTCGCTGCATATACTTTTCAGGTTGCATTTAGAAAAACAGCCCTCCGGGAAGTCCACGCACCACTTGTCCTTTGGGCATATCGCACATGTGTATTTGAGTGCAGCTGGTCCTTTTTTCCCTGTCATTTTGAACACTTTCTCTCTTCCAAAACTTTGCGACCAATCAATAGTAAAAAAGGGGTTTGGCGATTTCTCCCCACGTAAGTCGCTCCCGCCTATCGATTGGAAACGTTTCGCAGTCTTTCAGAAGGCACGCTCTATGTGCTGCTCTTCGTCCGACCTAGTCGTCAAACCTCGGCATGCCGCGGCTTCCAACCAAGCAGCACTGACCGTCCCCGAAAGGGTCATCGATTTCTCACCAGGTGAACAACGGAGCACGCCCCGTACTAAACTCCTAATAGTTCCCTTTACGACGGCCAGGATATAGGAGTAGAGTTCAATGGTATCCCTCCACACCAAGAGGCTCGACCCAAGGCTTTTTATTGGCCTGGCAACAAAACTGGGAACAAAGGGCTGTCACCTCGGACCGATGCTACCATTGGCATCCGTCAACGGTCACTGGGAATGGTCAATGATTACGCGCCAGAGAAAGGGTTAACGGGGTACTATCCTCATCCTATTCATCGTGCCCCAACGCCGAGGATATCTCTAGTCCTAGTCTCTCGCAACTAGTGGGCATCTATTGGCGTTGTTTATAAAGGTTCCAAAGCTTCTCTTCTGACGCATGAGTTAGCTGCCAAGACTTTATATGTAGATAAAGGGAAAAAAGGGTAAGAGTGACATGAAAGGAGTAGGGTTTCCTTTGTTTTTTTTTTCTTTTTGTATAATAAGTGGAAGAGATAGAATAAAAGTGAAAAAGGAGAAAAATAGGTTAGAAAAAAGAAGGATGCACTTAGTCTGGAACCTCGTTTGCAACAAAATCGAAAAGGGAAGCCCTACCGGGGGTACCCAGAAGAGAGGTACCCCCACCGACATAGCTAAAAATGTCAAATGTACACAAAAGCTCTCTTCCTGCAACAGAGGGTGCGTCACCTCTCCTGAGAGAGAGAGAGAGAGACAGACAGACAGAGAGAGAGAGGAAGATACGCGCTGCCTCGCCCTATAATATATAGAGAGAGAGATAACAGACACCTGGGCGACCATTTTTGTTTGCGCTAATGAAGGTACAAAATTATGAGATGCCGTGAGATGCCGCGATGACCTGAAATGCCACAATTACAGAAAGCTGCGACAAGTGTGAGAGCCCAGAGGGCTCCATCTGAAGTTGGACAAAGCTCGCCTCACCGCCTTAAGAACCTTCTCGCAATCGCGCTAAAATGTTGAGTCTATTCTCGTCTGCCAATGCGTCTGACGATAGAACCCTCCCCTTCGGACGGAGGGAGGAAAACCCCATTCGACCCATATAAATTCTCCGGCTCCAGCGTTGAAGGAGTATCCACCGTCCTCCCTGCCCTATCAATATCTTCTGTCCACCCCCGTTGGTACCACTATTCACGGCCCATTGGACTCTGCACAATTCTCGCAGAATCCCTCGCCGTTTAATTTTATCCAATCCGACCGTTCAGAGTATCCACCGTCCTCCCTGCCCTGTCAATATCTTCTGTCCACCCCCGTTGGTACCACTATTCACGGCCCATTGGACTCTGCACAATTCTCGCAGAATCCCTCGCCGTTTAATTTTATCCAATCCGACCGTTCAGTTTAAGATTCCGACATTTTCCCGTTTGCCAACATTGGCAAGCTCCCGGTATTCTCATTAATCACGTGAGTTTAGCTCAATCCGCTTCTCCCGCTCCTCGAACGCACAGTGCTCAATCTCGTTACGTGTTACTCGAAAGCAAGATTTAAGTTCACCCCCGGAATAGATATTATCCAGAGACTATTGTTTGAACTTTGCGCCAATGCAAGGGTTACTCCCTCGAACCAAATATTTAGAGGTAACGGCATCGCGCAACTCTCCCATGCGAGTTCTCTTTCTGCCCTCCTCCAGTGTAAGCCTCATCATTGGCTTACTTTATGCTCAAGGTCATTCGAGCGTCCCTCGGCAAATATTGTGCATTTGTTTGTAAGGTGACCGTCCTCACCACGTCTTCCTCCCCCCTTAGTTGCGGAGACCCATATAAATCTAGTAGGTTTAGAGATCATTCTAAAACTCCTTTTAATCTTGTAACATAATATTCATTTGCATATTAGTAAAGCTTTTTGTACCCGTTTTCCTGTTATCCCGTAACTCCAAGATACTCAACTATTGGCCAACATACTTTCAGTTAATTTGCATTGTGCTTATATTGTAAATTTCCCACGCACTCATAAAGCAGCATATGTGAACTTGACCTTATTCTACGACATTTATATTAAATTAGTGTAAGGTGTGTAAGGTTAATCTATGACATAAATATTATTCTGGTGTAAGGTATGCAGGGTTAACCTACAACAGAGTTGGATGTGAAGTTTGCATCGAGATCTCATCGCTATCAGAACCACGACGCTCATCGACTGAGCTAACTATTTTAACCCCCCAAAATGTTAATTCAATAAGCATTTTGAAAAAGGGATTTTTTCTTTTCATCCAGTGAAAGACAAGACTGCTCCGTTTCTAAATCTCAGTTTTCTCTTAAACTTTAATGGTTCACGTAATATATTCCTCAGCATTTTAACGGGTTGTGAAACCACTTTTCCTTCCATCTGCTGTTAACTACATCCATTATATATCACGTGTGATTTTCACTTAATATAAACAAAAAAACCCGTGTCCCCTCCTAGTTGAAAAACATTTGTCTTGTCTCTCACTGCATAAAAACCTCCAATTCATTACTCAAGAGGCTTCTTGAATCAACTTTTTGGTGGGTTTCTTTAAAACTAGCCATCCATTTTTCCTCCCGTAGTTTTCACACATACATAAAAAGCTAACTATACATTTTAACTAAAGAAGATATTACAAGAAGAGAAAACAAAGACCTAAATAGATCATGAAGACCCTTATTAAGAGATTCTACTTAAGCAGCATCCCTGGCCAATATCCCTCTCCATAAAAGTAAACTATTTTTTCAAGGCAGTTTAAGAGAAAATAAAGATTACGCTCGTGAAATAATTGAAGTTAATCTGGCGTAATCGCCATATGTGCAGGAACATAGAGGTTGACAAGCTTGTATTTGAAGAGAGACCGAACGCTTTGAAAACAATTGCTTTGGAGGGAAAGCCACCCCCCAAAGTGGTAGTAAATCTTAGCGTTATCTGCTCCAAAGTGAGGAGTTTGGTTGGATAGCCAAAAAATTAAATGATGAAATTGAGAAATGACATGGATAGGCAAAGTCAAAGAAGAAGTTTGGTTTCATGATCACACCCATAAGCTCAAAATTACTTTCAAATATACAGAAATGGCCCCAAAAGTGACGTGGGAGGTCTCTTGGTCTTCAATATGAAGATCCCCTGAGAAATTATCGAACTGGAATAGTTTCATAGCTACAAGTCTGTTTTGTATGCTCTAAACTGAAAACCCAAATCCCAACAAACTCGCTTAAGAAATGAAAGCTGTGGTGCAACGAATGCGCCAAATAAAGACACTAATTTGAGACATGCTAAAGCGCACAATAATAATGCCTCAACTCTAAGGGTGATCACTGGACTATAGCCCTAAATTGCCCGAAAAGGAAAGATAAAATAAAAAGGAAATAAGAAGAAAACAAGAAAGTTAAGCTGAATACTTACGCAAGAGCCGTGAACAAAAGCGACAGGCTTCAACCCACAAGGGCATATGCATTAGAAACAAGGATCACAAGCGACCTAAATGACCGGATACTCATATGCATTACGCACGCCAATGTAGCAAATGCGCTCAAACCTCATTGCTACAACGAAATCTTAAATGCTCTTTTGAAAGCAAACAACATCCCAACAGTCATTTCTTTGGTAAATCCTGAATGCTCCAAGGCATTCAAGAACTCTGTTATCAAAATTAACTTAAACATAAATGCATATATAACAACGACAATCGGTGAAAACGCCCCCTTCCGAAGAACCCCAGGTGGAATTACATAAAAAATAAGATAACACCTCTTCAGAAAGTGACGAGAGCCCGTGCACTTGACTAGGGCGATGAAAAGTAAGTCAAAGACTCCTAGTCGACTTCTTAAGAGTGAAAAGCCTGGACACTCGAACGATGTCCCGCCGGCGAAGAAGAAGAGGAAACAAAGAGAAGGCACCGGTAAATAAACACTAGATCATTCAAGGAAGCGAACTTAGGATTTTGGAAATTAACACCAATGGGAATTGGCAGGAGTTTCTATAATTTGCTAAAAAGAAACATCTTTCAGCGAATTAGCCCCAAATTCCCTACCTATATTAGAGAAGGTGTCCCTCAAAGCCAGAGATATGTCTTGTAAATCTTCAGCTACCGTTTAACTATTACATAGTGCCAGTTAAGTTACCATATAGTAATCTTATAGGGATCTTACTTACAATCAATACGAACCCTATACAAGTTTCAGCCGTAGTAAAAAAAACTACAAAAAGGTCGACTGGGCACTGTACACACACTTACTCTAGAACTATTGTCCTTCTAGTTTGGATGAGGCAACTCTCGAGGAGGTTGACGAGCCAATTGATGACTTTAATAACCACCTAATCAACTCATATAGAGCTTGTATCCCGAAAGCTAAGCAAAGGTTCATCTCAACATATAAATGAACCAAATACATGACAGATTTATACTTTGAACTAAAAGTACTATACGAGATAAACATCAGGAACGCATCGATTGACTCAGTACATACAAGGAAGTAAAGAGGTAAAAGAAGAGCTCAATCAGTTGATCCTCGAAGACAGAGGGAAGCCTTGATCATGATGAATCTCCCAAAGTTTTTAGCAAAAAATCAGGCATCTCAATGGATCAAGTGCAAGAATGAAGTAAATAGAAAGAGAAACAAAGATGAAAACATCGAAAAAGGAGGAGCAAATATAGAAGCAATATTACGAAGTTATTGGGGAAAATATTCAATATAACTGAAGAGGAGAACCAAGATTATGATATTGAGTTACAAAAAGAAATTATATAGGAGCTCAATACATGCATAAATAGGACGTACCCGCACCACCATGTGAATTGACAGCGCAAAGGAGGAGCCTAGATAACAGAAGAGGAACTACTCGGCGTGCTCCACTCATTTGGACAGAAGGCCCGAGGGCAATCAGAGCTAACAAAGCTAAACTTTAGTACCAGCAAATTTTATTTAAAGAATGATAAAAATTTTTAACGCCTGTCTAAATACAGGATACTTCCACGTTACTTTCAAGACAACTAAATGATTTATTTGAGCTAAGCATGGGAAGTATCCGATGAGAAAAGAGAGCTACTAACCAATTTCACTCTTGAAGTTTGACGGGTAGCTCTTCGAGAAAATCTGCAACCGAAATTTAGTATCCCACCTGGATGAAAACTCCATATACATTCAGTAACAATTTGGCTTTTGGAAAAGGCGAAGTACGGAGATCGCAAGGGTTATCCAAGAAAAAGCTTGTCCAAGCCAAAATGGAGGAAAGATATGTAGTTATTTTATGTCGAATGTTTGAAAAACATTTGATAAGGTGTTGCCAAAGGGCAATGTAGTACAAGATCCCGCGGTAGAGACTACGGGAAAACTAAGAAAACCTCTCTGTGACTTCGTCATGGAGAAAATGTGGTATATAGTTTCCGGAGCATGAAAGGACATAACTTTCCGCTTAATGTAGGCCTCCCTCAAGGGCGGTGTCTGTCCTATACTCCTTTATTGATAAACACCGCATATGTCTTAGTATTTAGCAATTCCAATTACCTCTATATTCAATTAAGAATGATTTCAGCAAGATAATCCAGTGTCCTTGGCGTTATGCGCCTATACAAGCTCATATAACGGAGGAGAAAATCGAAAGATTACACATCTACGAGGCACACTGGAAGATAAAATGTAACCAAGAGAAATTAAAGGTAGTCACTATCAGAATGCCAGGGTGGGTAATAGGCGTTACCTATACACAACGTAGTACAATGTACTTGGAATAAAGAATACTTTACCCTGTTACAAGAAACACGTCACTGATCAAATTTCAAAAGCTTCGGCTGCACTCAGAAATCGACTCATGTTCAGAAACCTCCGAGAGAGCAATAGAATCAAGATATACAGTGCACCTGTAAGCTCTATTCTGCTCTAACACGCTTGCTCCCACCCACTCTTGCTCCTCGAGGAAGCAATGAGGTGACTACAGGTCGTGCAATACAAATGTGAGTATATAATTATGAGTACAAGCACGAGATAGAAGATGCCAAGAAGAGCTGCACATAGGGGCAAGAATAAGTTCCATTAGCATAATCATCGAAGAACGGACTAGGAATATCAAGGAAATAGTTAATCAAGAGATGAATGAGAAAATCATTAAAATGATTAACCAGAAAAGAAGAGCCAAAAGCCACGCAAGATTTCCAAGCTCCACTAGCCTTCTAGATGATGGAGACGAAGTGCCGTTCTAGAAACGACAAGAAGTATGGAACACCACGAAAGAAAAATAACATACCGATTATGAAACACTGATTAAGGAAATTTAACCGAATACGAGTCCCTCTCCCCCCAAAAGAAATTACCAAATATGACTCAAAAATACGTTTAAGACAAAAAAGAAAATAAGATAGAAGAAAGAAGCTTACAAAACACATATAAATCCAACATACACCACATAATGAATTAGATACCCAAATACTAAGAAATAATTATATCATACGACAACAGCAAATGCTCACTATATATATGTACAGTTAACATTAATTTTTATAAGACAGAAGAATTTAACGCCGTTAAAATAACTAAGACAATAACAACAACGAAAGATACTCTAAAAGGAAAAATATAATGAAAGTGATAAATCAGATCACCGGCGCCTTGCCTTCCTTTACAAATCTCCTACACTCCCTTCTCATTTCACCTCTTATATTGTGTTCTGTCTATCCCTTCTTGCTTTGTCCCTATCAAAACACACGCACACACTTATACTCATTCAAATTCGAAAGAGAGATAGAAATCATTGTATAATAGAAGGATGAGTAATGTTAATGATATAGATGAGGAGAGGGTGTGATTATAATAATTGATTAGAATGAGGGTCATACTTATTAATGCCACTTTGCCTGGCAAAGCGCCAGGTCAAGGCCTCGCTTTTGTTCCAAAGCGTAAAGTTCAATTTTACCCATTTAGAGCCATGAAATGATTCATATGACCATGGGACATAGGGTTATTCACCCTGGAGATTTAAAATCTGCCATCGGATTTGGCGTTGGGTGGCACTATCTAGTGGTAGAAGCCTCATTTAGAAATTTAGCCATTCAAGGCACTTGTAAGTGATTTGAACCATGGGAAACCATCAATGCAATAACCATTTATCATCTTATCGCAAAACAGCGCAGGTCGTTGAAAGGGACTTTCCCTCTTGTTTTTATTTGAGCATAGGAGCCTTTAGTTCTCCTTACATTTTGTTTATTGGTTTGTTTTACATATAATCTATCTTGATTTTGGTTTAGTAGATTTAGGTTGGTAGATTTCTCAGGCTTATGTACCTATATCTCTGTAATCTTCATATTGACGGATTTCCTTGAATGTTGTATATATTTCTTGCATTTCTGACTTGATGTCTTTGATCTATGATTGTTTTCTAATTTATTTGGGTGGTATGGAGTGAATCAGCTTCTATAATTAGGTTTGAAATATATCTTAGGTGGTAATCTATTTCTTCTATGGGACTGTTCTCAAAGGAGGCGATTTTATATTCAGGAAGATGAGCTAAATAATCATTCCCGTTTTTCCTAGATAGTGCTTGTCTCTTGCGTATTTCAATGTGTATAGGTGAGGTTGATATTTTTGTGAGAAACCAGAAGTGGGTGAGGTTTGAAGATTGAGTTCGAAGTTCTTGTTTGTCAGAATGATGTCCGGAGTGGTTTAGGACCTCTCGATAGGAATGTTAACAAGTCGAGTCCTTCCCTCTGCATCATGTGCCTCCTCAAGAGGAGTTCCAAGGTCTTGTCGTTGACATTAAAGCCAGTCGCATATCCGAGAGACGGAAGATACTAATAAAGCAAGGGGTCGGAAGGTACAAGTGTTGGGGTGGCTGCTATGCTCCCTGGCTATGACTATATCTCCAGTAGTCATTTTTATCTTGGTAGACAATTATGATTATTCTAGCTCTTTTATTTTGCAGAATGTAAGTCTTCTTATGATATACATAGCCGTTACGTTATAGTGTGTTTAAGAATGGTTTGATGTTATTATTGTTAATTTGGGAATTTTATGCGTTTTCCTTGAAAGATTAATCCATTGTTCGGTTATTCTTATGATTATCATTAGTATGAGCTTGAGATTACTTAGGTAACGTACGATTTGATCCATTTTACTGTTTTGTAAACTTTCCTGATTTGTTCTTGTCCGATATGGCAGGTGATCTTATGTGACCTGAATGTTTCTTCCATTATTGTTCATTGGGTAAGTTGATATATAAGTTTGCTGAAATTTCAATATCTGTTTTAATATATTTAGAGTTATAGTCGCATTTGAATTTTCACAATGTCAGTCTTTTGACTATATCTGTTTGTTTGGTGATTGATATGCGCTTTTTTTGCTTCATATTCAGTGGTCGTAGGAATGTGGTGTATGCCGTTTGAAGGTGGGTTCTCGGGGAACCCCGTGGGTATTAGTCTATTTTTGTTCAGTATCTTGCTGAGTTCCTCTGCGTAAGATCCGGGTTTAAACATATTAACGAAGTGTGTTTGTAAAATGCACAATAGGAAGTCAAGCCTCATGTTACCTTCAATATTTACAATTGTCTGTTGCTGCTGCTTATGTGGCATTTCTCCATCTTTTTTATTCGAGCATAGCTGTCTTTTTTATTATTTATTTTTCATTTGGGCAGGACATTGAAAGAGTGCGATGTGGGTTTTCGAAGTAAGCACACTTTATTTCGAGACACTTGCAGTCCTCTCAACTGTGTTCTGTGCTTGAAAATTT
The DNA here is from genome assembly GCA_963969495.1 of Ceratothoa steindachneri. Lineage (NCBI taxonomy): Eukaryota > Metazoa > Arthropoda > Malacostraca > Isopoda > Cymothoidae > Ceratothoa > Ceratothoa steindachneri. Next base: position 140,896,658 of record OZ018330.1, on the reverse strand, counting down.
CGAACATTTATCACCTAGTATGAACAATCCATTTTTAATATCTAGACAGAGATGAAGTTTACCCTCTCTATTTAGTTTGGTGCAATTTTGGTGTAAAATACCAAGGTTTCTTTTTCTGTAACTTTTGTTGCCATTTCTGTTTCTTTAAAAATGGCATTGAATATTTGGATCTGTTCTTCTCCGGATTGTTTTTTGAATTTTAAAATTTTTTCGACTTAGGCCCAGGCTTGATTCTTTACAACCTCTGTTTTTATTACATCTGTGTAGTGCTCACCGATCTAGGGGTCGAAGCACCTGAAGATGACTTATCGCATGGTTTACGGCAAGGTTGACTGGCTGTTAAACAAATTATCTTTTGTTTTATTGCTGTATTCTGTCTTAGGAAATTGTCTCTTTTAGTATCGAAGAGAAAAATGTAGCCATTGTATTTGTATTGGTATTTCAGTATAATACTATAAATCAAATCTCTTCTAAAATTGTGTGAAGGGTCTTCTATCTGTCTTGTTTCGTGTGTCTTTCGAGGAAGCTGAGAGGGATTATGGTTGTTGCCATAGGGGGATGTATGGGATGTATGGTATGAACCTAAGTCGGACCCTCTAAAGTATGACTCATGAAGGACTTTTTGTTAAGGGTGGTCAAATCAACTCGCACCTAGCGCTCCTCAACCCCTCGAGGTTTTAATTATTCTTCCCTGATCTTTTGCGTTAACAGAAACGGTTGAAAGTACATTTGCGGTCTTGGCCTGACCCCATGGGTTCTTTTTTGAAGACCACAGAAAATTCAGCGATGTCTCATTTTTCAGGATTACTATGAACCCGAGTTCCGCAATGGGCTATCCTCGGTGCCTCAAATTATTCCTTTTTAAACAAAGGGCCTATTTTCAATTAGGCAGCTTCCCCAGCCGGAACATGTATCCCTGAGACAGGGAAAGGTGGTTAAAACTAGCTACTTATGCTTGTCTCAAAATATGAAGCCCGGATAAAAAGTCACATTGACCAAGATTCATATGTCTCCGAATTCCGCAGTGGGCTATTCCTTAAACCTGTTTATTTCTGAGCCTCAAATTATGCCTTTTTAAAGCGAAGAGAAAGGTGGTTTGATTAGCCCTGGATATGGATAAATAGCAGGTGAATAGAGGTGAAGGGAGATATTAAGGTTGGGTATGTGTGGCTCTTGGATGACCAAACAGGTAGGTTGGTTTCTTTGAATATCCTCTGCGCTAACTTCAAATGAATAAAGAGTGCTTGAGAGCGAAAATATTATTCGGCAATAGTCTTTCCGTTCTTATTCTTAAAAGAGAGGCTTAGATAAATTAAGTGCCTTCCATGGTCGATGAGTGCGTCATGTCGGAGTTTCGCAAGCTCTTATGAGTTCGTGCAAGTAGGCCGGAAGCGAGCAGTCATTAAATAATGATTAGATGGGTTAAACTATAAGTATGTCAATACAAAAATTAACTGATCTCAAAAAAATAATATTTGGTTGGAGCAATCAGATGTGATTATCTCATCATCGCCATTACTCATACCCACATCCCCCTCTTCGATTACAGAAACACGAACTAAGTGGAGTTCAGAAGACACAAAACAAAAAAAACCCCACACAATTTCAGCCTACAGAACACTAACACCTGCCACATAGACGACTGCTGGTGTTTTAAATGGACATCTAAAACACTGCACGTAACTTACACACATTACGAAAGACATAAACTATCATCAAACACTTTATATTTTCCATAAACACACAAAGACACATTACACAATACAATAACCACTACAACAGAGGCAAAGACAAGACAACATCACGCTCCTACGTGCCCGCATCCTACAATGCGTTCAGCTAGAGCGGAACCGCTAGAAGAGACTAAATTATAAATAGTGGTACCCCCTCATTCGCAAGGACAACCCAAACATGTAGGCCTGAAATTCATTCCAGTTTAAGTGTTTGAAACTTCGAATTATTTGTGAGGGCGTGCCACCGAACGAGTGACGCCCTTCCTGAAATTCAAAACAAGAATATCTAGAATAAATAAACAGAATTCCCCAAAATGTCAACTATTGCACAGTGATATGAGAAAATCGAAAATGTCTTCGTTGGGATAGTTATAGCCCAGGAGATGAAAATAACGACGAAAATTAAATGGGCCTATATTAAATTTCGTAATCAATCGGCGACTATATATTGTGTGTATCCTGTTCGTATATATGTACATATAACTATATGTGCATACCAAATATACAGGAAAATTAGATGAATAACCGCAAACGCAAAAATCTTTTCAGAGAGGTGATTGATGGGCTGGAGCTTAACTCACAAAGCTCTCTCATTCAATAACTGCCCAATATTCTATCTCACGCTTACTTAGATTATAGCTATCATTCACAGTCAATATTTTATTGTTAATGAATAAATCAAAGTCAAGGATTGTTTGCATGATTAACCCAATCTTTTGACTTATGGCATCCACGCATTTCATCTCTTTTAATATATAAGGAAGGGAATAAATAGATTTAAAAGTAAATTACTGAGGAAAGAAAGCGCAAAACAAAAAATGTGGACAAGAAAATAACCAACCGAAATTGAATTCTTTCAAACGTATCGTTGCTGGGTTAATCTAGGCAAATCGTGCGGAAGTCGACATAAATAAAAAACATTCCTTGAAATTTACGGTAATAGGAACATTCTTGAAAATCTTAACAAACTCAATTTGGCGTTAAAAGACAATGGATACGAAGATTTTTCTTTTATTAAACAATTTTGGTAGACATTTTATTGATTTTAGAAATGGTTTTTGCCTTATTACGAGTAATGTATATAAAATGAAGTTATGAAGATTGTGGCCAACTTAGCAAAGTAAAGAATTTAGGATATTTTCTAAAAGTTCAAGAGGGTATGGAGAATTTTAATCCTAATCGACGTCCGAATGATCTTTCAACTTACACATTGCAATATCTGTTTAGTTGCAAGTGAAAAAATGATTACAAATAGAAGTTAAAACTATTATAATATATGATTCTTGGCTTAATTCTTTGATTACAATGTGGATCTCCCATCTAAGTAGTTTGTTATTATTCTTTTTCAAACCATTCTGATTTCAGACATCAGTTCCATCATATAGCAAATTTAGAGAAACAAATTTTCAGGCGAGACGTAAAGAATTGATTTGTGAGTTTCTTCTTTGTTTCTATAATCAATCCAATAACAATAAAATTTATATCTAAACGAGTAATTTATCACCTTTCTCAACATCGTCCTTCATTACATACAAGCATACTAATCCTAAAGCAATGATTCCCCATTTTCTTGTCCATTAGCGTCTATTCTGAGCATCCTTTTGCTCTCTTGCGCCGTAAGCTGCCTAGTTATCTCTTTATATATTTTTGTCACCTGTTTTTAAAAGATAACTAGTGGAGACGATCTTGTGGGTTTTGGCTTAATTTTTCATTCCAAAGCAAGAAAAAAATAAGTTGAATTTCCTGCCCCGTCACACAGCGAAGGTGTGATTTTCCAGTTGCTTTTCTTCTTTAAAATATAAAAAAAAAAAATTAAATCATTATAGAATATGACGCACATTAATTATCTCCCATTTATCCACTCAGCCTCTCAACTTCTCTTGTAAATCTAGCTCATAGAACTTACTTTGGCTAATCACCGAGGAATTACATTGCTCGTGACTTTATAATGATGTAATGGCATAATAATAACTTACTTATGGTGGCAGTAATCAACTTATACGGTATTTCATAGTTAGCTCCATGAACGGGTTTGAAAGCAATAGACTATTATTTCTTTACTTCCAATAAGCCATAAGCATTTCAGTAGAAGGGATGAAACAAATAACGGAAATGAGGGTTGAAGGAGATAAAATATAGATGACAACAAATGTATCTAATATAAAAGAAGAAAACTGGTGAGTAAGAGCTTTAAAAATAAATTTGGGGAGCAATTTCTCTTTTAAGAATGTTTATTAAAACATTAGTAAAAGGTAATCTCATAAATAATGTGGCATTATTTCTAGTTTCTTTTAATTTATAGTTACAAATCAAAAAACTCTCAGAAGTTATTGATATTTAAATAAGCATTTATTTATAAGTAATACAATTTCAACCAGTTTCTACCATCTTTCTATTAACTTTTCAACAGCTTATTTGTAAAAAATGTTTGACTGAGTTAACTTCTTTAAGGTTAGTTTTAACTCTTCTTTTGATGAGGCGCTGAAGTCAATGAAAGAAAATCTGATGGAACTAAGTCGGGTGAGCATGGAGAAAGCTTAATTAGTTCCAAAAGGAAAGTGATAAGCTTTTGTATGGTATTTCTTGTTATAGCAAGAGATACAATATAAAAAGGTTAATAATATGAGATCGTTTTGATGAACGAGCCCTCTTATTTAATTGATTGATGATGTTTATTTTTCTACATGTCCTTAATATAATCATCGCATTTGAGTAAACCTCTTGAGTGATCATCTGAATCGGGTTAAAAGTTAAAATTTGATTATGCTATTCATATCCGACCAAATGCAAAGGGAGTTTTCCGTGGATGAAGTCCCTATTTCTCCAAAGTTATTGATATTTTAGGACAATTTAATTCTCTGGAACGTTAATATTATTGTACATATCCCACCTTTCGTTTCCTGTAACAATCATAATCGATAAATGGTTCCCTTTTTATTCGAGAAATACGAGATGAACATATGTTGCAAGTGTTACTCAGACAGGTCGTGGGGAATCCATTGTCCAATCGCGAAACCTTGCCTATCTCCTTTAAATGACGATACACACTGGAATAAGTTCAATGTAGGCTGACAAACACCAATCCTACAAGGTTAGTAACTAGTCTAGTATGAAGCCAAACCTGTTTTCGATTATTTTTATCCAGAAAATAATGGGAATGTCTTATTAGATAAGCTCAGCTTAAGAACTGACTATATTACCCCCTTTTAGATATTCTGCGATTTAAATGCCCTATTTGTTTTTTGTTTTTTTGAAGAATACTCACAACTACACTTGCTAAACACAATGCTCCTAATATTTCTACATGCTTCGGTCAATTTAAACTCCGTACATGATCGATCTTTTGCACTCGCGTTCTACTTTCACCAACGAAATACTTTCTTTTATCGGAGCCTATTAAAAAACTCTCATTAATCACTCTCCACCTGTATAAGACAAAAAGGAGCAGGGTAATTTAGGGAACGCTTGAATGAGAGCAGGGTTGTATCCAATGCACAATATATGCAAACGAGATTCAGCTCAAAAAGCTAACAGAGAATTTGAGAAGCGGGTTTGCTTTGTAGAAAGTGGGTAATTGACGAGTAGCTGGTGTATTCTTCCCGGCTGCAATTTATGTAGAATAACAAAGCACAAAACGAGCGTGAAAAAAACAATGAAGCATATGGGGCGAGATTAATGAATGAGGTATTTCTCTGGAGATTAAGTGCAGTCGATCCTGGGGATCACAAATTTAATCAACCTTCATCGCGGAAGAAAAATTAGAAACTGATGACTGGGGGAAGGTGACCTCAGAGAGGAGAGAAAGAGAGAGGGAGAGAGACAAAAGTACGTGAATAGTTAAAATATAATACATATGGGTTAAATGCACATTGTGAGAGAAACGTATCAACATTAATATTTATGAAATGCTTAAATGTAGAACGATATATTATTTTAATTTGTTTAACCTATATAATTGCTAGTTGGGATCAAGACTAATCCTTATCCTTATCCTAACCTAACCTCACCTGAGAGGGCGGGTAAACTAACAGAAGGAAAATGAAAATAAGATCACTAGTGCGTTCGCTTTTATTAAACATGCCTCATTCAGGAAAAGCAAAATATTTGGAAGAATATGTCTTATAGATGTAGTAGAAAAAAGAGGCGGATACTGACTATAGGAAATACACCAAGATTTTAATAATTTGTGAATTTATAGTTTAACAATAAAGGGTCAAAAGCAAACAAACCTGCAATTAGATGAAAATACAAGACGGATATGATACTAAAATATTAAAATATGTTTTAGATAGATAATATAATTTGTGGATTGCAATATGACATTGGCACTGCTCTAATAGAAAAAATCAAATGAAAACATACACGTTTTTTAATATTAAACAACGAGCTGTCAACTGATTATTCCTTGCTGGAGGATTGTTAACTTACTTTAGTTATTTTGATGTAGTTTGGCTTCGTACAGTGGTAAATGTTTTGTTTTAGCCAAGGTCGTTGACCAAATTAAACCTTTTCCTAATATAATAGCCAGCCACACATTTCTCCTGAATGAATTCAAACTAAAGGCCCCTGTATTTTAAACTATTTTCCTAACTTTTTGTTCGGTTTTCTTATATATATATATATATATATATATATATATATATATATATATATATATATATATATATAGAAATTAGTGTATCTGTGTGAACGGGAAATCTTAACTATATGTGACAAGGAAGATGCTAAATGAATTACGACTAAGAAATAAGGAAATATGAGACTAGCGATTTCGTCTTTTTATAAGACCCAACAAGGATCATACATAGATTTAGGTAGCAGAAAGAGAGAGATAGCAAACGGAATAAAATAATATAAACTTGACCGTTTAACAAAGTAATAATAACTGGGGTTCGAACCTATGCGTTCAAGCGTTCTTCGCATTTCAAGCCACTCCTGTAAGAAATGGGTTACCAATCACAGCTTCCTTAACAAGAAAAAAAATATATTATTTTATTCCATACGCTATCTCTGTCTTCCTTATTTCTCTATATATGTTTGATTCTTGTTTGGTCTTATAAAATGAGGAAATGGCTTGTGTATCATCTTTCCTTATTTACTATGAGTTTGTGGAAGAATTAGGAGAGAGAGAAGGAATCCTCCCCCCTCCCAAATCTTCTCCAGTTACTGTTGACCGCTCTAAATTCGTCTGCCTTATATACTGCAAAAATTAGAACAATAAAAAGACCATTAAGAGGGCATCGCGACTTCTCACTATGGGCCCTTATCGCGACCCAAGACAATTAAAGAAGTTTGTGGGCGATGAATCTCTCTTCCTGTCTAGATAATTTCCGAGTATATATTAGACACTTCGAAGTTAATAGGCAGATTGTGTCTGAAGTGCCGTCCAGTACGTTAGCCGTAACGTCTTCTTTATTTGAGAGGAAATCGAAGACATTCTCGTCCAGAAAATAATTGAATGATTATCGAAGACTCAAGGAAGTTCTAGTCTTCACTCAAGGTTGTTCGTGGAGATCGTTAGGCGCGCCTCACCCCTTCTCACCACGTCTTCGGATTTTAAGGATCGGAAAAGCCATCCCCGAAGCACCTTCCGTTTGCCCCTTAAGGATAAGAGGCCCCTCAACTTCAGTTTCCCGAAGTTGGATTGAGCGTCCCGTGAGATGCCCTCAAGTTCAAGGTCGAACATAACTCCCTCGTCCTACTCGCCGCACATCAAGATAAAAGGGATTTAACCCCCACTTCGTTATGCTCCCCCACCCTTACCGCGTCAAAGCTCAAGGATCCCCTTTGCTCTACAACTTGCATAAAATTAATTATCCCTGGGTTCAAACTTAATTGATAGTGTAAATCATCTTAACAGTGAACTGTCAATATTTAATTGCCTTGGGCTTTTAACTTGTCCTATATGTATATGTAAACTTTAGTCCTATTAAAGTATATTTTTCTAGTCGTGTTTGAATATTCCTTGGCTTAGCAAATGTGTATTTGAAGCACACTTAGAACCATCCCCAGGTGGAGCCTTAATTTCGGTCGGCCAGTAGGCCAGGGTGCGTATAACCGTGTACACCTGGTTATACAACGACAGAGTTATTCATTGAACATCTTTCATTTCACGTTTACTAGTGCTTTTCCGTTTAGACACACGCATACACACACACATAAATATATATATATATATATATATATATATATATATTTATATATATATATATATATATATATATATATATATATATATATATATATATATATTATATAGTGTGATTAAAAGGTAAATATACTATACGGAATATTTTTTACAGTAGTCACCATAATGATTCGGACACTTAAGTTTCTATCACAATACATAGAGTAGCTTCAAACCAAATTATGTTAAGTAGTGCCTGATAAATTACAGATATAAACTAAGCATGGCTATAAATTGTACATATACATACATTGTACATGCGGCATTTTTTAGGGGCTACCTAATATATATATATATATATATATATATATATATATATATATATATATATATATATATATATATATATATATATATATATATACATATATATAAATATATATATATATAATATATATATATATATATATATATATATATATATATATATATATATATATATATATATATATATATATATATATATATATATATATATATATATCTTAAGAGAGTAGAGGGGTTGTGCGTTGCCAGGCGTATACGTATTTTTAGGATAAATAAGTAGGCTAAATTTAGGAAGTTCATTACTATATTATAACATTTTGGTACCGACATTTCGTGTAGGAACCTATTCTCAAGGATGCAACATTATAAATATATACAAACACAAGCCGCTGTTCTCTTCCTTAACACGAAGAGCTTAGTTTCACAGGCACCCCTGCAGGGGTGTGGCCTACGGCCTTATTTGCTAATCTTAACTGCGTTTTTCAATCCCCTTTATAGACTCTTTATTTTAACACCCTGAACACACTTTTCTTCATCTTCATCTTCTTATTCTTCATCTTTATCTTCTTCTTCATCTTCTTCTTTTTCTTCTTCTTCTTCTTCTTCTTCTTCTTCTTCTTCGGTCTGTGTCCTATGGCCCATCATGATTCTTTTTTCTTTTCTCCATCTAAATTTGCTATAATAATCTACATGCCAAAATTGTAATAAATTTTCTGAACTTCACAAATTGTAATTCTTTTAGTTTTAAAAAGTCACAAAAATTCGATACTTATATTTATTTCTGAACTTCATCATTTTATTTTTTTATATTATAAAGGAATTATTAGAAATAACCCTGATAAAAAATTAAATCTACTTAGGTGACAACCGAACTAAAAGAAAAAATCTTATGCAAACCTTCAAAAAATCTCGTTCTTAAAATATAGGGTTATGGATAAGAATTTTTTTGGAGAAGTTATCAGATATTTTCATAAATTAATTATATGGGAAATGGGAAGCGGCAGAGGCGGTAATATTTAAATTATAAAAATGGAGGGCTTTTAACAATTAGGGATTACAAATATGTTTTTGTTTTTGAAAAATACTGAGATTAATTAGTTTTGGGTGTCTTCATTGTAAAAAGAGAGAGATAATAGAATATATATATATATATATATATATATATATATATATATATATATATATATATATATATATATATATATATATATAATGGCAAACGAACGAATAAATTTGCGTCATCACTTCTTCCATATAAACTACAATTTTTGCATACATATGCTCCTTATGTGCGGAGGTTAGTAGAAAAATTTCATTCCAGATAAAATAAAATATGATGTAAAACAAGGAAGTAAAAGCATAGCCGATCCATGAAGATTGGTATATGAGTAAGGTCAAACTTAGTGGTCAGGTGTAGTAGGACATATTTCCATCTTTTAGACCAGAGGGTGTGGGAACTTTTTAGGGCCCCAGCTAAACAAAGTAAAATTTTATTCACTGACAAACCAAATATTAAGTGCTATTTTGACTTCAACTAATATTCGCTATTTTACTTTAGAAATTTTTTATAGTTAATATGCATTCAAGCAAACAATGAATTTCTATAATTAACAATAAACAACATAACAATTAGTAAAATATTCAACTTACCTTTATTGTACGTTATTTTACTGAGATATTTGCACTTATTTATTTTTGGAAGGGTCTTTGTTTTTGGTTGAATTTAGAGACAGCGCCCGGAATTTGAAGTTATATATTGTTATATTTAAATTTTGCAAGCAAACAACTCTGTTAAATTTATATTTAGAAAAGAAATTCACAACAATATGTTGTACCAAGCATAGAAAATATCATTAATGCATGCTCTCGGAGGTTTAAAAAACTTTCTTAAGACTCATATAATTTGTAAAACTGGATAAGAGCATAATGTTATATTATGCTTTCAAAACAATCCGATAAAATCCAGTTGACTTAAAACAGCTGCATTCTCCAAAGAAATATCAAAAGGAAATTAATATTTACAAAGCTCAAGTTCTTTCATTTACAGATATTGAAATTTCCTTTCAAATTCATTCCAAAGAGTTTAACATTCAATAGCATAAACTTTTGGAGGTAGATGCTGAATGGCGTTCTTGCACTGTCTGAAAATGCACTATATTTCCTTGGTTTAGTTGTTATCCATAATTGAAGAATCAATTCAAAATATTTTAAAGTGGTCAAAATTGATATGATCATCTTTCCTGGTTCTTATATTTTTTTCTATTCAACTTATATATAACACTAGTAATGTCAACCAAAGTGCTAAGTCACACATTCACTGTTCTTGAACTAATTTAGACATAGGTTTACCTATCATTTCCCCCCAAAAGCTTACCTAATTTCATTTTTGAGTACATAAAATCTATTAAGAGTATTGGCTTTGCTTAGTCAATGCACATAACAATATTACAATAAATCACGAGAGTTTCTTTCAACCTCCAATATTAGTTCTTGAAATCGTCTGCTGTTCAGTCCTATGCTTTTTATAAAATTGGAAGACATGGAAACTTCTATAATGGAGACGTTGAATTCGTATCTATATATGAAAAAAGCTTACAAATTGCACATGAGTCAAGGTTATGCAGATACACTCATAAAGGAAAAGTGAAAAACGATTTAGAGCGCTTTCGTTTCTATTCTTAAAGACCTTTCAAGGAATGAAATAGTGGAAGGAGGAAAAGGACTACCTACCTCTGAACCTTAATTAGGAGGTACAAAATTCTGAAACAACTTTATTTGAGATTTTATGTATGTAGTGATAATGGGGTCTAGAATGAACAAACCAGGACTAAGGTGGAAATTTTTGATGGAGAAATATATTAGAATGTATCTCTATTAACGCCTTGCCCAATCGGTATAGGCCATGTTACTTATCGGGTCAAGTTACATGCAATGGTGACCTTTGTTGGCCTTCAAAATCGCTCTAAGTGGCCTTCTATAGCAGTCATGTATAAACTGTGTATCACACTTTATTTCAGGTCAAATATTTGGCTGATATTTTGAATATTAAACAGTGTACAAATGTGAGACCTGATCCACTGAAATATCCTAGGTAAATACGTACGCAGTTAACATTTCAATCGTGTTGGTAAAATACATACAAAGTTATGTTGACTCATGTATTTCGATGTGCTTTCAACTGTGTCACGCTTTATTGCAGATGGACGAAAATGCCAATTCAACGTAATATTACTATTTTATTGTAATAACGAAAGACGCTACCGAAGAATAGCTGCAGTTTATTTGTCTATGTAACTTTCTTGTTTAGAAATGACATCTAACAGTCTTTTACCCACAGAAGCTGTTAACCGACTAATCTGGAAAGGTGTTATAGTCCCAGCAACTGTTTTGATCTTTTCCCACAGGGCATCCTTTGATAAATGCTGGATACCTCCTTAATGCACTTTCCTCTTCATGATCGACCAAAACTGTTCAAAGGGGTTTTGATCAGGAGAACAGGCAAGCTAGGTCATAAGTGACTGGCCTGTGATTCCCAAAGTGCGAGGTACGAAATTGTAGCCTTGGCTGAATGCGAAGGAGCATTATTATGCATAAAAATTAATTGCAGTCAACGTGATAGTGGTAGATCATATGACCATGCTGCCAAACGCTCCCCGAAAAACGCGTTGTAAGAGTTGCTGGTGAGTTTGACACCTTATAGAACTAGAAAAGGCCAGACAGGATCTAAAACATGATATCACCACCTCCTTGTTGACGCCGAATGCGATGCGGGTGAGAGGCTCCAGGAAGTATCCAAACTTTGGCCCATCCCTCGGTGCCATCTAGAGTAGCTCCGGCCTTATCCGTGAAGAGGACATCTTTGAAATTGATCGTCATGTACTTCCGTGCCCAATCAATACGCTTCTCTTTATGATTCTTGCTCACGATGGGTCTAGCGATGCACTTGAAACCTCTGGTGTCCCTATAAAGATCCTACACCGGCTGCTTCTGGACAAAGGAGTAACTCCAGCACTTTCAAGTATGGCAGCACTTGTACTACCGAGGTCTTTTCTTCCCTGTCTACCTATTTTTCGGATCTCACGCTGGGATACACTTTTTCTCGTACCTTTATCTTGCCTTGGTTTGGTGATGGGGTTTTCCACATACGCCTTCAATGTTCTTCTATCCTGACCAAGCTCTTGAGATAATTCTTCAAGAGATAAGCCTTCTGCGAGACCTGCAACAATCCGCGTCTACTCTGTAGCTCTCATACGTCGTTTCAAGGGAATTTTCGTACACCTGCAATAAAGCGTGACACAGTCGAAAGCACATCCAAATACATAACTTTTTATGTATCTTATGAATACGATTGAAATGGTAACTGCGTACGTATCTACCTAGGATAGTTCAGTGGACCAAGTTTTACGTTTATACAATGTTTAAAAAAAGCGTGATACACAGTTTATATCCATACAAATAAACTTTTGTAAATATATATATATATATATATATATATATATATATATATATATATATATATATATATATATATATATATACCACCATCATTTTGTTCTAACTCTATTTGTCAGAGTTCAACATCTTTTTTACCTTAACTAACATCTATTCGATTTTTCATAATCCTTTTTATAGCTTGTCCTGATGATTTGGCATATCAGGTTAAAATAAGTTCCTCATTCTGCTCATTATTTCATGATTGATCATTGCCACAATTTAAACATATTACTCAGGCATACCTTAATTTTCACTATCACACATCCAATTGTAAAAGCTAAAGGTAAAAAAACCTTTGTTTTATTATCGGTTTGGTCGTTTGTTTTCCGAGATTAGAGAATTGTCTTAATTTGCCGGTAGATATCAATCCCATTTAGGAATATTTAGAGTTGCATTAACTAATTTTAAAGATTGAACGATTTCTCCTTTCAGGTTTTATCAATGAGTTATTACTAATAAATTTTGCTTTATATTGGATGTTTTAGTTTCACTTACAGTTTTATTTCTAAAAGTCTGATCACATCATCCTATACACAGATGCAATGAAGTTATATTCACAAAAAATAAAAAATAATATTAGAAGGAATGTAATAGATCGTCCATATATTACTCAAATACTCTTCACTTCTTCTTTCTACACTATGTAATAGATTCTAGCAGATATTTAGTAGTTTATCATACCCTCTTCTGTCGTATACTGAAAATGCAATCGTTACAAGAGTCTATAAATAGCGTACAGGTCAGAAAACAAACAAACAGAAAAACCACAAAAAAACACAAAACGGAGTAAAAAGGTGATTAATCATGGGGTGTCAGTCTAAGATCGTTTACTAAGCTGTTTACAATGAAGTTACGAGAATGGAGGCTGCATTTCAATTGCCCATCTGACAAATTAAAATTGGGAAATTCTCCTATTAATATAGATTCTACTATTTTACTTTACTGAAATCTTTACAATTATATATGATTTCTGCCTTTGAATAGTCAATTTGGTAGTTGAAATTGCTAATATGATTAAAAATACTGGATGTGGTACTGCCTCCTTTGAAATCACCTTTATGTTCATAAATTCGTTTTGTTTAGGTTCTTCCGGTCTCTTCTATGTAAAATGAGGGACAGTTTGTAGAGCCACCGGGATTAAATATACACCTGCTTCATTTGGATGATCCACGGGCTTGGTCGATGGGAAAAATTTAAAGATAGAAAAAGGGTATTTAAATGTGGTTAGGCATGGGGAAATATCTTTGTTCACTCCTTTAATGAGGGTAGAAAAAGAGAGGGATAGACACTTCGTATTACTAAATTTGTTTTTATTCATGGGACGGTAATGATTAAATTTTGATTCAGATAAACTTTCATTGATCACGTGTAGAGGATAATTAAACTCAATGGAACTGCACGTTATACATGTAATCTCGCCTTCTAGAAAACAAGAGTCACATATCCTAAGTTCTCTCAAAAACATACCTGATGCAATGGCTCGCTTAATGTTAATATCATGATCAGAAAAGAAATGGATATAAGAGCTAGAATAGGTTGGTTTTCGAAACACAGTGAAGCTAATTTTGTCAATGACTAACAATTTTTACATCAAGAAAGATATACAATTATCTTTTTCCCACCCTACTTTAAAATTGATAGTGGGATGGAGGTCGTTAAGATTTTTAAGGAAATTGTCAAATAAGTTTGAACTATTTATAAGCCAAATCGATATAACATCATTTACATAACTATCCCATACAAAATTATGATGGGGAATAACCGAAGGGAGTAATGATACTTCAAAATGCTCCATAAAAAGGTTAAATAATATGGGTGATAAAGGATTACCCATGTGAGACCATATTTTTAACAGAAAAAGCCCATATCGCTGATAAATACATTGTCAGTAACACAACGTTTAACAAGAACGATAATTTAATTTTTGCCTAGAAGGAGGTTTAATTTTTGATTATCTAATACATTAAATAAACATCAAGAGCTTCGTTAACTGGAACATTAGTAAATAGGATGTCTAAATCAAAGCTTATTAAGCGGCTTCCTTTTATGTTGATTTTCCTAAATTTTTCAGTAAAATAAGAGGAAAGGATTATGTGTGAAGGAGGGGTAAATCCAGCAGCGTCAGCAAGAAAGAAGGCTAACCACTTCGAGAGTTTGAATGCATGAGAGTCGATACACGATATAATAGTTCGGAGTGGCGTTTCTCTTTTGAGGGTTTCTGGCAGACCATACATACGGGGAAGTGATGGGTTGGTAGGTTTAAAACGATGAAGAAGGTCTGGGTTGGATCGTTGGAGTAATTTTGTGAGAGTTTTGTTGAAGATTTCTGTTTTGAACGCGTAGGCTAGCCCATAGCTGAGGATAATTTATTGATCACGCGAGAGCTCATAAGAAGAAAGATTGAGAACATTCTTCGCAGGATTTAAAGCCTTCTTCCATAGGCAATTTTGAAATAACCACTCCACTTTGTAATGAAGATGGTGTTGACACTTTAGACGAATGCGGGTAAGGGTCAATTGGCACCGTTTCAGTCTGTGGGGAAGTTAGGTTGAACCTAAGATTGCTTGGAGTTTGCGGAGAGTTTTACATTGAATCTTGAACCAAATGGCAGTCTCGTTTGGTGACTTGAATGCTATCCACCAGGGCTGATTCGACTAGTTAGCAAAACGGAATTTCTTGACTGTTGCTCTTCTTCATGAGGGTGAATGTACGCGGTGTTACCTTTTCTGCTAAGTAGTTTTATAAAACTTTAATTTTACTTTAGATTTGTGTGCGCTAATCAAAAATCTGAGATATTTATGTAAGACTGGTGTATAATAGCAGTTCTCTTGCTCAAACGTGCTAACTGATATAAGTAAGAGAATTGTCGAAGAGGTGGTAGGGTGGTCATTTATATTAATCCAGAAGATAAACTAAAATGAATTAATTTTCCAAACGATTATTAGATAAAAATGTTCTTACAATTAAAATTATTATTATTTGGATGCACATAGAAGCCTCTTATCCAGGCACGCCATAGAAATTATTCATAATATTGTATGGTCAAGGTATATCATTCTATAATCAGGCTCCTTATATTAGGAAATATAATTTATTTAAAGTTAGACATGTGCATGCCTGAGACATTCAGAATCAAAAGACATTTAAGTGCATAGTTGAAAACCCTATAAGAAAGACATTGCATCAAAAATATAGCGAAAATTACGAAAATTTAAGATTTAGTAATTTCAACTAAATTTCGGGCAGAAATAATATAAAAAATATTATTTTAATTAGGAAATTCAGACCAATTACTTGTCAAATCCACTGTACGTATGACACAAATATCTGTTATTTTTATCAATTTTGAGTGCGAATCGTTTCACTAAATAGAAAAAGTTGTCAAATAGTTAAATTGAAAGATATAAAAGGAAAACTGTCCCAACAAGTAGAAAAATAGTATATCCAGCTGGTGAATTAGAAAGATATGAAGAATTTAACGTCATGAAACGACAAAACAACATTAAAATGGGGAAAATAAACTAATAAATTAAAATCTAAAACGTAAATTTCAGATTCCCAAAATCATTCCCCAAAAAATTATTGAAAGACTTAACTAAAAAAATAAAACAAGAGACAAAAGGATTTAAAGCTTTCTTGACGCAGTATAAAGATGTATGAAATAAATGAGCGTCTGAAAGAAGAAAATAAACTTATTGTAAAACAGTTACTTTCATTCTGAACACTATAGTTTTTCAGTTTGCTGAAAAAACAAAACAAAAACCGCTGTAATTTAAAGAACAAAGTATTTCACTTTACATTGTCCATTGAATTACAATCAGTCTCATGAACCGGTTCTAATTTACTCTAATTAATGCATTCATTGGTAGTCCTCTTAGCATTTTTTTTTAAAATAATGAATAAAATAATATCGATACTCCAGAATGTTACTCTCATTTTCAATGTGGTGTTGGAAACCAAACATAAATTAATGCTATGCTCCATAAAAATAAACACATGGAATTAGCCAATGTCTTTATAAAAGATATTGAGACTTCAAAGTTGAAAAGAATGTTAAATAGCTAAGAGAAATATGCGAAACTAAAAAGAAATTAATTAATGTTTTTAAAATTAAATTCTGCCTTTCTGGCTTTCCCCGACCAACTGAATCTAAAGAGATTTGACAAAATATAATACTGGTCCATATATGGTTAGTAAGATTTAGAATTAGTAAATGCATGGTGTTTTATTGAAATAAAATCATCTGCGCTATAATAAATGTACAATTAACAAGACAACAAAGTTAATTAAATATGAGTAATTGTCACATCTGATCCAAAGGCCCATTAGCAATACATCAAACAGTCTAAGAAGGCATGCTGGAATTTGTCAATTATATCTATTCACTTTCGTTATAGAATAAAATAATTTTTTGGCCCTATTTCGAAGTCAATAATGAAACTTTTATAATAGAGAGGGCCGTTTAGCAGCTCACAATCGAGGGGCAATATTGAACTACCCGAAACACTGAATTCGGGGAGCCAAGTTAAACTTTGCGGTGGAAGAAAAAAAAGTAAATTTGGTTCGGGCGGTCAACTTTGATAATGGACTATATGCTATTTGTTGTATTCTAACCACCCAATTTCAAATATTTTCACTCATACAGTCTGCTATGTTTACCTTACATAGATCTTCTTACCTCCGGAATAGAATGCAACTTCTCCTTTAGTTTGTTTGAATATGCTCTTTTGTGTTCTTGTGCTATTCGCCAATTAATGATTTGAGATTTTGAATTTCAACCATCAGACCCCTTTTGAATTTGCATGCTATAAGGTTTGATACAATAGTCTTTGTTGTTCTAAATGTTTTTCACTGTATTAATTCTGTTATTTTTATTTTTACTAATGATTTTCAATTAATTTGACTTTCCTAGATAAATTATTAAATTGGCTCAGAAGTAAATAAAGAACAATACATCTGAGAGTAAAACACATAAATGGTAATGAAGCGAGAATGAAATGTCTTTAACCACAAATTCCTTTACACTAGACTCTGAAGTGCTCAGAAATTATGACTCTAAAGGGGTCCAAGCCCTAACAAAACCGAGAAAAATATATAGTAGAAAGAACACGGTAACTTTAAGGAAATGGAATGTACGGTTCTTTGTGTAAACCAAGTCAATTACCTCTGTCTCATAAATTCCTTTGCCACAAGTTTGAACTCCAGTTTCCATATTCATTTAAATTTTAAGGATTTTTAATCAAAAAGAACACCCAAATAAATAAAACGGCTTACGTCTCACTTGGATAACTATTTATAACTACCTACTAACAGCATCAAAGCCAAGCGAATTGTTAAAGGAACTTTACTATCCATTGAGGAATTTAAACGAAAGTTCAGTCACTTATAATTGTTATATTGTTTTGAAATATGTGCTCGTATATATCAAACTATAAGGTATTTATGACACTCTAAAGCACATATGCAGGTGAGTTAAAAAAAACATCGTGTGATTGTAAATATAGTGCGTAAGTGAAGCGTATTATTTGTATGTTACTTGATTGAGTATTTGCCTCTAAGATGATTTTTTCCGATACGCATCTTAGGCAGCAAATGCTTCATCTTAATTAGAGAAATGAGTTTCCATTCTGATATCACTCATGCATTTGTGAATCGTTATTCAATTCCAAAAATAAACCATCTAACAAAACTAATTACATGGTAATAAAGATTTCATGAGTGTGTGTCTCTTTAATAATTCATAAGGATAAAAGTCAATGTCAGGTGCTTTGTTTGTTAACATGTGCGAATAAATACCAGAGCAAAAAATTAAAGTCTTGTCCGTGTCCTTCTGTCCAGAGTTCCGGTAAAATTCTCATTTACGACACAACCGAAAAATTCTTACTTATTAGTGGTAATAATTTGCAATACGGCACTAACAGAGAGAATAATAGGCAGTAAATTGATTACCCTGTAAATATTCCGAAAATAGGAAGTAAAAAGAGTCTATAAAAACAAGAAAGTGTGCTGAGAGGGCAGAAAAATAGCGAGATACGAGAAAGATGTATTTTAGATTTGGAGGGGAGGGAGTAATGCTCTGATGAGAAAACTAATAAAAAGAAACAGATGATTAGGTAGGCTATTATTTTAATAACAAATTCCCTAACAATAAGCCAATTACGACTAGTGTATTTACGAGAGAAACAGCCGACCTCTTTAAAAAAGACCTGTGTGTAAATCACCTTCTTAACATTTAGATACGATGAGTTAGTCCGGCAGATTTGTGACAGTATTGTGCATTTTATGGTAAAAGCACCAAATTTGGTATGATGACTGTTTAGACCACTCTCAACAAATTTGGATATGGAGCCACCTTGAATTATTTGATTGATTTTGACCATTTTCCAAGGTAGCCGCCACAAATCGACCATTTTCATCATTTAACCCCAAAGTTTGATGCATAAATCTGAACTAAGCTAAATAAAATGACTATAAAGCAAAAAATATCATTATAGTTTAATTCAATTCTGCCCACTTAATATATCATAACACAATATTTTGTAACAATACAGACTATTTTTAAGCTCAGTAATCCATAACGTCAACCCCAAAGTCTTGTTTTTAGAATATCTTTTACTTCTATCTCATGACCATTGTAAACAGTTTATATGTGCAATCTTAATAATGATAGGCAGATATAATAACAATTATGCGGGAATGAAAGAGAAACATTAAGGTTCTATGAGCAAAGCTAACTGAGAGATAACTTAAGTGAAAAGTTAAAAGGCCTAAACAACTTAAATCCGGTAGTTAAGAATAATATGTAGGAGTAAAGATAGGTGGGAAATATTTGAAGAGGAAGTATGTCCTCTCTGAGCGTCCAAATTTGTTTTTGAAGTTCGATCGAAAGAAGTAAACAATGTTAAGCCTAAAAGCGTGTTTCCAAATTTTAATTATGGAGAAACATTAGTCAGCACTAACTAATCACTTGTAAGAAAAACAATTTCTAGTATAAAATGAAACAAGAGAGAAGAGGAGAGTTGAGCTAAATTAAAAGGGCTAGAACAAAAATTGTACGGCTCAACCTTATCCAAAAGGGATATCCCATAAAGTAGCCTATTTAGAGCTCGAAATCCCCCTCGATGTTAAGAAAGGCGATTTCAGAACATGATTGCTTTGGCACTCTTTGATTGAGACTGTGAAAAATCAGAGGAAAAGTCAACATTTGGTAATAGAGCCAAGAAAAATAATGAAAAAATAGCCCAAAGTCTAAATTTTGAAAATGTAAGGAGGGAACTACAAGGATAGGAGAGAGTTTCTTTGCTTATTTATAGTCATTTTGTGTGGAAAATCTGCATTGACAGGCCGTCAAAGGAATTGAAAGTTAGTAAAATAGAATAAAATAACACAGTTAATTTATCAAGATATCTTTACCAAAGTTAAAGGGAAGATTTTATTATTTATTTAATTCAATAAATCGCCATCGGTTTCATCTATATCCTCCGGGCGGCGTCGAAACCTGCTGCATGCCTTTTCGATGGTCACCCTGTTTAAACTTGGTGGCACGCGGTGACTTCTTTTTTATCTCTCTCATACAAAATCTTTTTGAAAAACTCGTACTATGAAAACACACCTTTCCTTAGACCATTCATTTTATCAGGTTAGATCGAAAGTAACTTCCAATGTTTTTGAATAAATTTTAGATAGTAGTTAATAAACTAGTGCCTCTTGTTATCATTCAACAAAGCTAAAATGAGTAATTTATCTCCTTTTCTTTTAGATTTCTAAAAATATTGTTCATTATCTTCTTCGATATTTACCCCAATGTCCAACCATTTAAATATCACATTAAACATATC
The DNA here is from genome assembly GCA_963969495.1 of Ceratothoa steindachneri. NCBI lineage: Eukaryota > Metazoa > Arthropoda > Malacostraca > Isopoda > Cymothoidae > Ceratothoa > Ceratothoa steindachneri. The sequence continues at coordinate 140,876,139 of OZ018330.1, read as the reverse complement.
TTGCTCTATGAGTTTCATAAAGATGTCATTGCATGTACAGCGGTAAAATCAATTCAACACACTTATGGGAAGGATTCAGGCCGTCCAAAAGAATATAATTTCAAAGAATTAGAAACTTTTGTGACAGAAAATTCTGCTTCACCTTCAAGAGAACTTATATAACAATTCAACTTAACTCATATGACTGTCATACGCCAACTATAAAGGCCTGGAAAGATTCCAGTAATTGGAAAATGGGTTACACACGAATCTGCAAATGCTTGTTGCTTGCTAAGAGTTATTGCTTTCACGATGCCTTCAGGCACCACTTTGGGGCAGGTTTGCTGCTTGTAATGAAAGGTGGATCCTTTATCATAACTTTAAACGTCAGTGTTCGTGGATCAGATGAGGAAGTGGAATTTCTCAAGAACGGAGAGTATGACTTCTTTTAAAAACGATCATGGTGAGAGTATGAGGGGATAGTAAAGAAATGATCTATTATGAGCTGTTAGATAACAATTAAACAATTAGTAGTACTCTTTATTGAAATCAACCTCTTCATTTGAAATTTGCTTTGAACCCAAGATGACTCTCTCTTATCAACAGAAGGCCTGTCATCCTCCAGCACGATTTTGCCCGTCCTCACACAGCTTTAATGACGAAAGATATCTTGAAAAGCTCGGTCAGGAAAGAATGCTTCATCTTTCATCTTCTCCTGACCTTACTCCCTCTGATTATCACTTGTCTAGGAGATTACAGAAGTATTTAGATGATACTAGGCTTACATCATGACAAGATATTAAAAACAAGCTGGATTCATATTTTGCATCAAAACTTAAAGTGTTACAAGCGTAGCATTTTAAGCTTATTGTCAGATGGAATGAGGTTCTAGAAAGTAGTGTGCGTTCTATTCATCATCAAATATTTCCATATTCATAAGTTTTATAATTTTTAATATTTACCATAAAATCCGACATTAGTTTCATTCCATTCTGATAGATTATGAAGAAATGGCTCGAGGGGCCATTGAAGTGGTTTTCCTAATATAATAATTAATGATGTTTCTACCATCTTCCTCAAAATATATATCGAAAAATACAGTGTAACCGGTTAAAAGAAAAATGCCAAAGCAATGCTGATTCCTCCTTAAAAGTTTTTATGAATAGAAAGTAGTGTGCGTTCTATTCATCATCAAATATTTCCATATTCATAAGTTTTATCATTTTTAATATTTACCATAAAATCCGACATTAGTTTCATTCCATTCTGATAGATTATGAAGAAATGGCTCGAGGGGCCATTGAAGTGGTTTTCCTAATATAATAATTAATGATGTTTCTACCATCTTCCTCAAAATATATATCGAAAAATACAGTGTAACCGGTTAAAAGAAAAATGCCAAAGCAATGCTGATTCCTCCTTAAAAGTTTTTATGATACCCGAACTGGTCCCATCAAATGGAAGATTTAGTCATTTGAAATTTGGCCGAAGTAATTCCAAATGAAGTTCAAGTATTAGGTTGAGGAATAAGGTCTTGCGTTTTTTTTTAATGTTGTGTTGATTTAAGTTTTTTGACGTGATTTGTGCACATATTAAGAAACAATAATAAATAATGAGAGCAAAATTTGAAAAGGTTAGGCTACGTCTCTTAACAGCGTAGACTATTAGGCTTTTGCTTAGGCTACGTTTTGAAGTTGAGTGATAATGTATTAATTTAATTTTTGTCCTGTACCCTCAAAATGGAATATCAAGTTGAAATGAAGGCGCATTTTCGACACTTGTTGTTTTTCCTTTTTAATTGAGACGGGAACAATGCAAACGCAGCTAAAGCTCGTCGCGATATTTGTGCTGTGTACGGAGAAAATGCTTTATCAGAAAGAACAGCTCAATAGTGTTTTTCACGTTTCAAAAACGGTCATTTCAATGCTCGTTCTCACATTGCCAATATGACAAAAGACGCCATCTAAACTCTGAATTGGGAAATCCTGCGGCATCCCCCATATTCGCCAGACTTGGCTCCATCGGAGTTCCATCTGTTCCGATCGCTCTCCAACAATTTGTTCGGCGTTTCGTTCAATACAGATGTGGAATTAAGAACCTGATTAGACGAATTCTTCGAGTCAAAATCCAGAGAGTTTTATTGCAGAGGCATCGAAAAACTAGTTGAACGTTAGGAAGAAGTCGTAACTAACAACGGAGAATACATTATTGATTTAATTGCATAATGTTATCAATTAAAAATGAAGTTTTTCTGAAAATTTTAATGGTAATGAATAAATTTGATAAACCGCAAGAACTTATTCCTCAACCCAATATTTTAGATTAAACGAAATTAAAGATAATTACATTGACAAAAAGAAAAGACTTACTAGACAAACTCCTCGATTTTATTTTAAAATATGGAATATGTAGGACTTAGGTATATATGAGATCCCACGAAGGATGGCATAGTCAAACATAATCAAATCTCACGTCTTTGCACCCAAATTACCGAAATTTTTAAAAAGGTGAACAACCTTTGAATGGCGTAACAGTTCGGCAGGAGGGTGCCTGGGCATGAAGAAGCTCCAAACGAGCGCAAGAATATCAAATAGTTTTGAAGACTTTGGAAATCGCACTAACACTTGTTTTTTAAGGGGCATAAACTATAATTGAAGTGTTTAATTTTTTACTAAATGAAATAATTTTGCAATTCTTTTATTTAAATTTTAAAATATTGTTTTAAGTAAAACGCACCTCGTTACAACGGCCACATCCTGGATCAAGGGAAAGACTGACTCTTGCAGGCATTTGTTGTATCCCTTCGGGAAGGAAAACGGTGGTATAATGTGGCCTTCGATACAAACCAACCTAAACACTATGAGGTGGGCAGGTAATTTGGTTTACATGACTCTCATTACATCTTCTCGGGATACTGCAAGCCAACGGTGGTTTTGACAGCTGACCATTTACTCTTATCAAATATTCTTCTTATTTGAGAAGAAACAAATCTTGCCAGAGGATGTTCTCCTTCAAAAAATGCTTAATCAGAGAATCTGACACTTCCTTTTATCCCTCGTTTACACTGATGACTCGGACCTCCGCGAAAGATTCTGCATATTGGGCAATGTCTTTTCTTATTAGAACGTATAGAGGTGATTTCGGCAGCAATACGAGCAATTACTGCGCTTAAGAAAAAAGTGAAATGCCATTTGCTATCCAAAAACGCGCATAAAGGGTTACAGAGGTTAAGACGAAAATGTTCTCATAGGATCTTCATAAGATGATTATTAAAACTCATAAAGATGACATTTAGTACACTCAGAGTTAACTATCGAAAATGGAAAGATTACCCTAATGTCGTTAACCGCCCTCAAGTTGGATGTTCTCTGAAACTATAAGCAAGTAATGCAAAAATTTTAGACAGGAAAGTGAAGAGAAACCTGAGTTGAGATATAGAAAGATCTTCCGGATGCAGTAACGGTGTTAAACAAGGGTTCCTTTGGCAGGACAAGCAACCGAGTAAATTTTCATTGTATTGCTTCAAGATCAATCCATTTACTGAAGAAGAAGCAAGTCAAGGCACGTTTTCTTTTAATAACTAATTACTAGTGAAGCACGATCTAATCTGGAATATCATCTTTTGGTCCGATGAAACTACAATATTATATTTTGAATGGAAAACTTCGAGCCATAATGGAGGAAAAATGGCAAGAAATTCAATCGTTGCAATACCATTACAACATTAAAATTCGGTTGTGGAAATATAATGATCTGGGCATGTTTTTCTTACTAAAGTACCGTCTGACCTGATGTCTTTGATGGAACTCTTAAGAGCCATATGTATCGAGAAATACTAGAGGAATATTTAATATCCTCGGTACGATCATCAAGCTGTTAGACACTCCAACGAGACAACGATCCGAACCATAATCTGAGAGTAACTAAAGAATGGTTTCGTATAATGAAGATCAACGTTTTAGAATGAGCGAGCTAATATTCTGATCTCGATCCCAATTAGAAGCTGTGGAATGAGCTGAATATAAGAATCCACGACAAAAACACACACGAATTTGTAAGAACTGGAAGATATATGGAAGAAAGGATGCGCTGATATTAACGCAGAATTCTGTTAACAATTTATAGTAAAGTACAATAAATTTCTGCAAGTTGGAATTGCCAACAATGGCTTTGTAACTAATTATGTATTAAATGACATATTTCCAATATTTTTCGTAATTGAGAATGTTACTAATAATCATTTTCTTTAACTGAGCTGATATCTCGGTCGTTATTAAGTTGTTCGACATTTCGTCAGCATAATTGGGTCTCACAGTTATCTTCGTTCTAGCCAAGCACTCTCAAGTAGCACAATGAGACGGAAATTGGAAGATAGCGAAAAATAAGAGAATTTGGTATATTATATTTCTCGAATTTACATTTGTACAAAAAAGTATAATACGCATTCAAAGAATGGGCATGCATTCTAATTGGTCATGGAATGATGGTCAGTCCCTCGCTCTTTTCTGTTACCTCGGTCATTGATTAATTATTTATCATTAAGTTATTATATATATAAGGATTTAATACCTCTTTGCAAGAGAATTTTGAACATTAGAGAATAAATCTTGTGAATCATAGATTGTTGCCATTTGAACGCACATAATCTTGTTAATTATAATCTAGAGTATTAAGAGGAACCATATGTTTACTTTCCACTGTTTAATCCTGTGTGTCGTCCAAAACAACTATTTTTCAGTAAAATCGTATTTTTTCTTTATTTTGGAAAGGTACAAATACATGAAAGGTATACTTTGAGGCAGGCAATTTACTTGGTGTCTGGTCTGGGTAGGCTCGGATGCACGGCTCTTGGACATTAGGCAGAAAGGACCTTGCTTAACTTATCCGGTTAATTTGTCAAAATATAATAAGGGTCACTGCAGCAAAGATGAACGAAGGTGTTAGTTTAAAAGATTTCAATGGTTGTCGAAGAGAGACAATATACATAGTTGTGTTAAATATCGTAAGCTAAATCAAGTTGTAAAACTTAGGTTTGAGCAAGCCTCAGCGTATAACCAACTTGCTCTTGCAATTGGTATATTAAACTTGCTTTAGATATACATATATAGTTAACTCTTATTAGTCAAAATCTTTCCTTTAGATGAGTCAAAAAATCTAAAATTATATCTCTTGTCATTATAAATGGTGAAATATGTGAAAATAACCTTAATTTGTGATTTTAAGAGATTTGATTATAGTACAAGACTAATTTTATTTGGAAATGTAAATAAGAACCCATTTTCTAAGGATTTACGATCTCATTAAAAGTGGCTACACGCAATATATCTGTGGTGAAATAATTTTATTATATAAAATTGGAAACTGAAAGAAGGACACTAGTTAAAAAACAAAACACGAGGCAAAGTTTCGGAATATTCTCATGAAGATCTAAGTGACTGATGTTCTTTCAAAATAAAGATCTGGAGATCTTACAGGCATACTCTTCTCCATATACAAGAATCACAGGACCACTGTGATAGAAATTGAATGGTAGATGAAAAACATTCTACATAAAAAACAGGTGGCTTATTCTCTAGCACGATATCGTTTACCATAACTAAATAACCTTTGAGGAAAACCATTGTAAACACAAGCAAAATTGAGTGTGTAATCTGAAATGACAAAATATAGGAACGTGAAAATAGCAAAGAATTTTAAACAAAATGGTTGCAAGTGGATACATCTAAAAACTTGAACATCAAAATATGTCATAAAGAACAGACACAGTGGATAATAATTTAGCTCAAATGCAAAAGTTGAACTGACAAGAACTGCAGCTTGCGAGCCTTACGACAATAGTCTTTGTCATGTATGATAATTTTTAACCAGAATAAAATTAGAAAGCATATTCGCTATAACGATATAAAGTGATTTTACTCTTATTTTCGATTTAAAAAGAAGGAGAAATGAGATTAATAACAATATTGTGCTAAATGAGAAATCACCTTCTTGGTTTAGGAACAAAATAGGACCCCTTTTATTGCATTACCCACTTGGTAAACAAGACCTCGAAAAATATGTCCAATTTTGCGTGAGTTTGCATAATAGGCTTTTCTTACCCTCATTAGCAGTTTTATATAAGTGAAAAAAGTTTTGTTTGCCAAATAAGAAACTGATAGGAATATGTTCCCAAATACTCGTAATTTCACAGTTGCGTCAAACCCTGTGATTTAATATGACAGAGCGCAATGGCACAAAGACTATTATATTTTAATTTAATAAACATATTGGTTTAAACGCTCAAAAACGCAAATAATCACTACAGTAATTAATATATCTCTGGAGGTAGTATTCTCAAGCACTTTTCTGACCTTAGTCTATGACTCGAGATTTCTATTTTTCTCTAGGAACTTAGCTAAATTCCTCTTCTTACCTCGAGTATGGTCACATATGACTCTTTGTGGTAGAGACTAGTTAAATATTGGATTTTTCGTCTATCTTTTAATGGTTTCTTCAACTAATGTGTACCTTAAATCTTCATTATAGAACCGTTACCTTTTAAACATAAATAATCTCCTGTTTATTGCTCTGATCTAACTCTTTTAGTTATTATTTCCTCGAAATATTTATAAAATAGATCATTTTGCTTCTCCCATCCTCCTATTTCTGAGTAATTTCGTCTCAATATCCAAGTTCCCGATCATATATTAGAACTATTAAAGGAGAGATAAAATTCTTCACGTTGCATCGTAAATGCATCTTGCCTTCGAAGGTATAGCGCAGCTTTTCTACCATTTTCCTAACTTATTTCTTTAATCAACTTGCTTTTTTTCCTCCCTTATTTCCTTGCAAGCCTTCCAAAGTAGTCCAAAATTTGATCAGCAATTGTTATAACTCTTTCTATTAACCAAACTTCTACGTTTTAAATTATTTACATTTTTGAAAAGTTACTTTTCAGTTTGGATTTGATTATTCTTTTATCAATAACTACAGATATTCTGAATTTTATGAAAATAATTGATTTATGCCAGTAAAGAGAAATTATATTAAATATTTGGCACTAATTCTCGGTTATTTTTGCTCTAGTTGAGAATCTTTAAAGAATCATCGAGCACTACAAAAATTAGAATTTTGATGTCTTCATTTTTATTGCTTTATTTATCTCTTTTATCTAATAAGTAAGTTTATCCACAATTTAACATATAACATTGTACTTCTTATTATCTTCTTGTCTCTGTAGAATTCATAATAGTGAATATTGTATGTAGCCAAAGTCTCCCACCTTAAGAAACTATTCCCCTAAGCTCGTATCACACTTTAGCGTTAATTTAATTCAACATATGAAAAGCATACCAGTAGAATCAATTTATTACAGAACTAGTTTCATTCAAAATACACTACCATCTTCAGTTTTACAATGTAAAGTCAAGAAACATAAACAGTTTCTATTGTACGAATAAAGGAGGGAAGGAAACGAAAGGGATGATTGAGCAGAATGTATTCATGTGAAAAGATAAGCAAATATTAAAGAATATATAAATTTGTCACGCTTTAAGTTTCTTTAGATATGTTATAATCTGGTAGTTCTTGATCATTAATTAAATTAATACAGTGTAAACTTTAATGAGAAAGGGAATGGATGGATAATGCTTTAGAAAATGGACGCAGTAAAGTCATTTCCAAAACAAGAGTGGAGGATTTGCTAATTTTCTTCTGTCTTGATTGTTTTGCTAAAGTCAAAACAACAAGATTTCTCGAGAATTAAATATGTTTCAATTCTTCTTGTTTTCATCTAAAGCATACTCAAGAAGCCTCCCATAATATCAGACTTTAAATCTGACGTCTTTTGAGCTCTCAATGAAGCGGTATTTAACGATGAGTGTGCGCAAATGCCTGTGTGGTTCCAACCGTAAAAGATCGCTCTAATGTTGAGATCCTTTCTGTATTCCCAAACTCAATTATGGATATCCGTATTTGCGTTTAAATTTGAATTATTGTCTTATTAAATGGTTTATAAATGTCTTATTTACATGCTTCACTTTAATAAAGGATAATATAATGAGGCTAACCTGTATTTTCTAACTTTGTATATGTATTCATTGAATTTTTCCGCTAAGAGTCATTATTTTCTAATCTCTTAGGGATATGATCATGTTTCTTTTTTAATATATAAATAATGGTAGCATTTACATTTCTCAAAGTAAAATTTAAGATTTCATCGATGTCGAACTGTAAATGATGAAATGTCAGTAATTGGTGGAAAAAGAAATATCGAACGTGTGACATTACAACAAAGTCTTAAATCATTTTATGTTAAAATATTGAAGCAAAAATTAATTTTACATTCACAGTATTAATTTTTGAAGTATAATTTTGCAATGTCTCAAAGAACTCAAGATTGTTTTTGTCTTGTTTAAATTAATGTATTGAATTTGAATAATTAGACTAATGCTGTATAGTTCTGGTTTCCTATATCCTAGTGAAATGAGCACACTAAAGACAACAGGATGGTTAGCCCTAGATTAGCTTGCTTTTAGATCATTTCTTTTATCACCTAAGGACATCGAAATATAATAAAAATTGTCATCAAAAGTAGTTTTTTATAACTTATCGTAACATGTGTCTTAGTTGAGGATAAAAATACATTGAGTTTGGAGATATTAGGCCAAAGATTATTTACAAACAAAACTGTACTATAATAACCGCAAGGGTGACTTTGGTTGTCTTCTTTTTTTTAACATTGCCCAAAGCATACTTTTAACATTTTCACTATATTTTAAAAGTTGTAAATTTTTTAAGTTAAGCTTATTTACATTCCAGAAGTAATGCAGTAAATAGGCCAATGGTAGTGAAAATAAATAGGCCTGTAACCATGATCATTACTAAGGAATGTAGCTTATGCAACCAAACCTAAAGGTGTTTGAATGTTTGAATTTAGGTTTTTAACTAGAATTTGTATTAGATATGAATGAATCTAATGCTTATTAAAAAAAACAAAGTATGAATTCATTGACTTATTAGGATTTATTGTTTTAAATGAACAGAAGACTATCATAATACACCACAAAATATTTTAAACATAAAGTTTACTAACAAATATTTAAAAAATAATATAATACACATATTTTGTAATGGTAACTATTTTAAACATTTTTCTTTTATATACAGATAAATGACATCATAAAAAAAATTATAATCTTTGTGGAAATAATGTATAAATGCTGACAATTTCCGTTGCTAAATTACTTCCCAGTTAATCTGACCACAAACAGTACATTTTGATTTAATAAAATAAACAGAATACATTTAATACAATGTATTCTGTAGCTGTATAAATTCAATTTTTTCGCTACGACATGTTAGTTTGACTCAAATTCCAACTTGTATTCGTTGTGGGACACTAGGAAAATTAATATTTATTTTCTCTTGAGGCAAAAGAGCACTAGTGTAATCTAACAGTTTGTTGAGATGCATAGGTAGGAGAGGGAATTTCTATGAGTTGGGAAAAGCTGCTTTCTTTTTATTATTCAATGATAATTTACCTAACGTATATGTCGTAGGATGACCGTGAAAAGGACACGCCAGAAAATCGAGATACAGATTCGATTGCGAGGGTTAAATAATCAAAATCGACTGCTGTTGGCCTAAATAATCAATTCTTATAGGTTCTGGGATTAGATAAACTAATAGAAAATATATAACTTTACTATATACAAATAAAATATGAATAGGACAAGTAAACACCTGACAATAAATAAAATGCGACCCGAGGTACCAAACGGGGAGGGGGGGTACAAATGACTTGACGGGTACGAGAGTCAGAGAGAGGATGCACGGTGATTGCTTCCAGCGAAGATGGTAGAGTGCAATTTTCGAGGAGACTCACGTAAAGCGTGATTGACTGGAGGCTTAAATACGGCGAGTAAACGGGGCACTGCAAAGTTGAACTTTTAAGATTCCTTCTTCTTTAACCTCGCTGAGAAATGAGCGAGTGAGTACTCCAGTCGTTTAACGAGGTCGATAACCGAGTGATAGATGTCTGTCCGTGTCTATCGTCTGTCAGTGGGAACTCTGGCCTTAGATACGAGCAAGGCAGAGTAGAGGTGAAGAGTCGCGTTCGTAGCTGGAAGCCGTTGGTAGGCGAAGCAGGGTTTACGAGACTGTACGTGGCTGCTAACCAAGGGTGGGCTGTATGGTACTAACTTTTCGAATTATTTTTACTGCATCGGCGTAAACGAATCGCTGGAGGCCACAAAAAGGGGGATTGGGATCGCATTAGACTTAGCGCGCCAGGGACGGGGATGGGGTATAGTCTCGGCGGCTTGAAAGCTTTGCGCAAAGGTCCTTGGCGCTGTGGGTCTGGCGCCGATCAGACGGTGGGACGGCGAGGAATGGAAGATCAATGGATTACGTGTTCCCGCAAAAATCACGTGGCTTCTTGGCGGCTGTGTGGCAGTGCAGGTGTATGTACCCACGTTTGTCCACGTAGGTGTCTAGACATATATGTAGCTAAACTAGTTTTAATCTGTGCATAAACATATATTTTTAATGCGTATCCATGTGTCTCTGGAGTTTGTGTCTGCATCTGTATATATGTGTGCTTTTTTCAAAAAAATAATGTAGAGAAGTAAACTTGACAGGTGAAGGGTACAGAAATATAACAATACATTTATCTGGTCTTCCACATTAATTGGATTGCTCTCCTTTCAGCAGGATTGAGGCATTACCAAAAAATAACGAAGAAATGGATTTCTTGTCGAGTAAATGTTAATTTGTAGGGATTTGCCTTTTGAAGGGTAGAATAAACAATTAGGTATATAGAAATTCGTAAATTGTTAATTTATAAAAATGGCCATCGTAAATATCCGAGTTTGTAGTTACCACATTGATCGAACTAGATATGACGGTCTTTAATATCAACCGTGTACTAAGATATAATAATAATTTAGACATAAAATTAAACTGTAATCCTTACTTATTTATATACTATATTCTTTCTTCCTACTCCTCTCCTCACTTCCATTTGGGTGATTAGTTTGCCTATTGTTTCATTTTATGCAATAGTAAGCAGAAATAAAATGATTACTATACGTTGCTGATCCTTGATCTCAATCCAATAAAGCCGCACAGTGTGATATTAGGCTTTGCGGCTTAAACTGTTTATTAATTCAATTAAATAATTATCCTAAACTAATTTTAAAATTGACAAAGAACCAGAAGACTTAAGTGTGTTAAGTTGATATTCCATTTTGTACCACACAAGTTCACATATTCTCGGGCAGCAGGAAGGCATGATAATAAGATATTCAATCGCCAGGTACACTTTCGGTGGGAACGGCCGAGGCGCTTCTCGGACGCTCAGCTATTTACTGCAAATTAGCCTTTTCCTTGCTGCTTATGAAAGGCATAATTGGGCAATTTTCTCCTGAAACTCTTGTGAGCACCTAGCTAAAAAATGTTATCATATATGTATGGTCTGTGAGCACTAAATAGATTCAATATACCCAATTATTATTCTATTGCTCATGCGCTCATTTCATGTAACATTAACTATATGCTTATTTAGTCAATATCTCAGGGAAGAGTTTATTAGTACATAAACAGCAATATTAATACCTTTTGTCTTGTTATGCTCGTAAAAAGTTGGTAAGATTTCTAAATGAATATTAGAACATCTGTGTGTAATCTCATTTTTAGGTAACTTATTTATTATACACTCGCTCTTTTAATAACATTCTTCAATCTAAAACACCTATGAAAACCTTTTAGGAATTTATTATTACATTTTAAACCTTGGTACTCGTAGCTATACTGTCAAATAGGCTTCAAGAGATCGGAAATTCTAGTAGAGCTTATCACACCCATACTACTACTCTTTTAGATATGAATTTGGTATATGTACGAGGGGCGGTCAATAAGTTTTGCAATTCGGATATAAGGAAACGAGATATGAGGAAAAATGTTTTCTTATTTTTCAATATAACTACCCTCGACTTCAATGCACTTGCGCCACTTGTCCCTGAGGCTTAGAATTCCCGACAACCAGAGATCTCTCGACTGCTGTTCAATCCACTCCTGGACGGCGAACTGGACATCTTCATCGTCCCCAAACTGGCGTCCAAGCAGTGCAGCCTTGAGCTGGAGGAATAAAAAGTAGTCGCTAGGGGCCAGATCTGGACTGTAGGGGGGATGGTTGAGCTCCTAAAATCCGCACTCGCGCAGGTCAGCTTTGCAACTCTGGCCTTGTGGACAGGGGCATTGTCGTGGAGGAGCAGGACACCGTGGGTCCTTCTTGGTCTCGGGAAACTAGTGGTGGACCCACGTTTCATCACCTGTCAATCTGCGTGACTCGAATCCCGCCGGGTCTTGGTTGTACAGAAGCAGCAGCTTCTCCGAACTTTGACCACGTTAAATTCGATCATGTTGCGTGAAGTTACTAGGGACCCAACGGGCAGAGACTTAGGTCATGGCTAAATTGTCGTGGATGATGTTGATAACACTTACATGTGATATTCCAAGTTCTAGCTCTATTTCTTCGACCTTCATCCGTCGATTTTCGAGGATCATCCTTTCCACACGCCCACATTGTCCTCATTGGCCACGTCTGACGGGCGTCCTGGACAGGGGTCATCTTCAAGGGACTCACGACCATGGTGGAACTCCCTATTCCAGCGAGCAATGGTTGTATAGGAAGGGTCGGTGTTGGTATACACTGCAACCATGCGTTCATGGATCTCTTTTGCATTCTTGCCTTCCTTGGTCAAAAATGTCATCACTGCGCGGTGCTCAACCTTCTCCATTGCTGAAAAATCTGTGACTGACGATCTGCGATCAGTTACTGCTTTTTAAATAGACGAGGCAGGAGCATGCGGTTGCAGGTCCTGACTTGTCATAACTTGTCCTAACACCCCCACAAAAGCAATCCCCCTTCCTCTGTTTTGCCCTACCGATTCGCAAAACTTATTGAACGCCCCTCGTAGCTCAAATAATGCTACGAGTATCATATATGTGTGGTCTCTGAGCACTGAATAGATTCAATATACCTAATTATTATTCTATTGCTCTTAAGCATTGAAGGTGCGGAAATAGAAGGTGCGCAAAGGGTCCAAAAGGGGAACAAAAAGAAGAGATAAATACACAAAAAGATCCTTAATTCTAGTTATGTTTCTTTAAATATCTCAAGGCTTGCCAGACGCTCGAAAATAACACAGAAACAATCAATGTTGGAGATAAGTTCAAGAGTCCAAGAGTAAAGAAAATGGAGAGGAAGATATGTACAAATCTAATAAAAAAACATTCAAATGCATATATACATGCGTACACAAATATATATGTATAGATATAGTAATAGCGAGAGAATAAAGAAGGAAAATTAAAAATATATATATAATTAATTACCCGGTAAAAGTTCGGACAATGTTGTGCGAAAAATATTTATAAAGTACCCTTTGAGTTTATACAAGCCAGTATTTAATTTAGAATTAGGGAATTTAGTCATAATAACGATTCATAACATTACGCGCAACAGTATCGTTACCATGACAAATGATTTTTCCTGAGTTCCAATCGATGTTTTGGTTAAGTTGTGAGCTATGTATATAAACTTAGCTGCTCTCTTCCCCACCTATGATATTATATTTTTGTTGATATATACGTTTTAATATATGTTTAATGCCGAAAGTAATATTGGGAACAATTTATACGTTTGGCGCAATATAGTGTCTATTGTGGAAGGGTATTCTGCAATATAAGCTCATAAATAGTATTTACAAAATTAATACAATAGAAATGGCTAAGGTTTGTACAATATGAGGAATAGTAGCAATAGCTGGATTAAAGGGAAGTACAAGAGAATTCTTGTAATCAAAAGGAGTGTAAGGTGCGAAACGGTAAAAAAGACTTTAACTCAAGACATTTATCAAGGCAATGGAGAGAATAGCAAAGATTGTGTCCTAGTTCAAAACTTTTATAAATTTCAGTGTCAAAGAATATCAGAAATAACCTCGCGAAAAATACGAAGAAACATAGAGATAAAAACACACTTTTTAACTTCAATATGATGAGAGGTGTAAAAGTGAATGTAGGAGGAAGAATTACTATGCTTATGATAGAAATAGAATTTTAAATCAAAAAAAATGTGGTGTATTAATAAATCTAGGAAAGGAAGTGTTGAGTTTTGTTCTAGTTCAAGACTAAATTTATTAAAAGACATAAACGAGTTAGTTTTGTTCTAGTTCGAGACTAAATTTATTAAAAGACATAAACGAGTTAGTTTTGTTCTAGTTCAAGATTAAATTTATTAAAAGACATAAACGAGTTAGTTTTGTTCTAGTTCAAGATTAAATATATTAGAAGACATAAACGAGTTAGTTTTGTCAAAAATGTTTACGTTTTCAAAATTGGGCCGTAATCATAAGATATCATCAATATAACGAAACTAAATAATATGGGAATCAACAATAGACTGGAGATAACCCGTTTCAAACAATTTCTTACGTGTATAAATGTTAGATAAAACGAGATGAACAGTTATCTATAGCTACACTAAATTTGGGCTGAAAGAATTTACTAATGAAAAAAAAGTATAATCTTTAGTACAGGGTGAGAAAAGTTTTAGAAATATATTAGCACAGGTAATTCAAAGTTACACAATTTATTTTTAAAAAATTACAATATATCATCGACAAGAACTTGGGTAAATAGAGAATAAACATCGAAGCTAACAAGAGTGAAAGTTTGAAGTGTCAGAGTTTAGCAATAATTTTTTCTATCAGGTTCAAACTATTAACTATATAGGAATCAGAGCTACTTCATAAGGAGAATCAAGGTAAGTCGTTAACCATTAGATATAACATATGTAACAGAGCAAACATAAATAACAATAGGGCATAAAGAGTTATTGGGCTGGTGGCTTTTAACAAGTCCATAAAGATAAGGTAGAGAATAATTCATAAATTTAAATTTATGTAGAAGTTAAGTCGCCAAATCAAGTCAGAAGAACTTTATTGATGTAAAATTAGTTGTCGCTTTAAATAAAACCTGCTATGAGGAATATATACTGCCTAAATTGACACACATACAGTATATATATATATATATATATATATATATATATATATATATATATATATACATTCTTTACTTAATCTCGGGTAAATTTCTATAGAAAGTAAACCACTTTATTAGAGCATAAAGTTGATTGAGACATGAATAGTTTCGATATGTAATTTTTCATATCAAATTCATCCGAAACCTGAAAAAACTGAGAAAAACTCACAAATCATACAAATATTGAACAACGGACCAACGACATTAATCTGGAAACGTTAACTTGTCATCTGAAATATCTTGTAAGATTGGGTTTAAGACATTGGACTTCATTCAAATGACCCTCCTGATCATCCAAGATATAGTGTAAGTAATAAGAAATATGAAATAAAGCTAAATAAACCACGTAAAAAGATTCCAAAACAATGCATAGATGGAACATAAAAAATACTGATTTAACTCCCTGTGAGAAAAGACGTCTGAAAAGAAGACTGAACACAAGATGGAGAGAGGAGCAAGGTCTCTCTTATAATGAGTAGCAAAGGACTAAAAGTTTGTATATATATAATTATGGTCAAAAGATTTGAGAGTAATATAATTTTCCTTTTTTTATGCGTTTTATTTAACTTTATGTGATAGGAATAATTATTTAAAAATTCAAATTACTATAAGTTTATTATGTACAAACTGAACCTTTCTAAAATAATATGAAAATACTGCATTCATTCGCTGAATCCAACTTGCCATCTGGCACTGTTTCTGCAGGAAGTGAGTCTCACTCCCTGGAGCTTTGCTATTCGATGAAAAGAGTATTATAATTAAATATATTGGATAAATCAATGATGTAATTTAATTATAACGTATTCCCTAATATTTTAATTAAATGTTTGAATTCTTTTCATTTCCAGAAATGTTTTTTCCAAAGTAAAGCTTTCAACCATAGTTGTTCTGAAACAAAGTGAAATGAAATGCAAGGAGATAGTTGCTAAAGGCATTTTATTTAGGAACAACATATTTAGGGTTATTAATAACTTTAAAATATTATTTCACTTCCGTGAGGAAATCTTCTGGACGAACAAGTAATTCGAATGAACGACAAGATTGCCTACTGGTAAAGTCTCAGCTCAAAGTTCAGGTTGCCTACTGTCGTAGAATGCCGAGCTAATATATATATATATATATATATATATATATATATATATATATATATATATATATATATTCATTTATATATATTTATTTGTGTTATTAATTTTTAATAAACCTAATAACTTTAAATTCAGGCGTAGGTTCGTGCCTTTGTGATCGCTTAAGGATCGGGCTCTAAGAGTGCTAATCTTTATTTTTATTCTAGTTAATGAATAAACGGGGTTTCTTTCTTGACTTTATCAAATATTGCCACTTTAACTCGTTCGGGGATAATTAAAACAGTGCATTTACTCAAGAAAAATAGACTTTAATGAACATAACCCATTTCACTAAATAACATACAACAAATACAGATCTAATACACTTAAAAAAAGAAAAGAGAATTACTGGGTGAGCTCTCGCAGTTCGCTTAGAGATAAAATTTTACGGGTGAAACAATTTTTAAGTTAATATCGTTGTCTTTGGCCAGACATCCACTAAACTAATTATTATGCACGGGAACATAAACAAAAGGATTATTCTTTACTCAAATAAGGTAATGAAGATTAAATACTCGAAACCAGTTAGACTATCTTCGGAGATTTTTGATCGGAGTTGGTTGTTTGTTCGCTAGATGGCGTTCGTTGACTTGCCTGGCGTGTTGACGGGTGACGTCACGAGGGATCCTGGGTAGAGGCGACTTCAAGCTAAAACTTAACCTTTCCAATTTGCTTCCGGACGGGATGAAATCGTTGTCTTCTTTTTATTTTTTCTATCTAGTTGGGGTTTGTCCAACTCAGATAGAGTAAGATTTAGATTCCTCAAACTAGCTAGCTTAAAGGTAAATCTCTTGGGGGCTCGATCGGCGCCAAGCTTCCTTGGTACGATCTGTTTTCGAACAAGGACTGCAAAGTTCTACTCAACTTGCAGAAACTTTCTACGGGTGATTTTTCTGTTTCTTTCTCGAACTCGAAAAATCTCTCAACCGGTGACTTACTTGTCTCTTCCGTTAGAACGAACAAAAAGCCTCATTTACACGGGTCATCCTGTTATATACCCAAATTACTCCCGCTGAGGTGGGTGGGGAGGTGGAGGGGGGGGGAGGGCTCGCAAGGTGGGACCTCAGGTTGGTCTCCCGCACTTTTGCGTCTTGTGGCTCGGAGAGGGGGTAATACGAGTTAGGCAGTTTGAACTTTTAAATGGGTTGTTTATAAGTACACCGTCGAAGTACCTGCCTTTTGAGCTGAGGTCAGGAATCAGTCTCGTATCACTTACCCTTTTGCCCGTTCTCCTATGTTACCGGAGAACATCGAAGGGGCAAAGCTAAACCCAGATGTCTTTAGTTATTATTTCCTTAGACTCGATACATATATATATATATATATATATATATATATATATATATATATATATATATATATATATATATATATATATATATATACTAATCTCTTATTTTGCCTCTACATTCCTCCACCCTTAAGATGATCCTGGGGGAAAGGGAAATTGCCTGTGTTCTACGCAAAGAGCCCTACTAAAACATCTGTACAAAAAGCTACTCGACCGATAGTGGGAACGCTCCACTCACATCACTCTTATTGATTGAATTATGTCCTCCGTGCGCCTAATTAACACTTATCGTAACCGATTCGAAGAAATACACAAAAAAATTACAACATTAGGGATACACTTATACGTACAAAATAAACCAAACAATAAAATTCTATCTACACACAAAAAAAATTACCGTATGTAAACTATATTAACTTGGTATTACATTATTGCTAATGCTTTCAGTACTCCAGTCCCATACGCTGTTTTCCACATCATGAGTTTTCGACTGGCATAACATATGTCGAATAAATTTGCGGTAGCATGGGGTGGTTCCTACGAACGAACGAACTTGTTTTTTGGTTCGGGGTAGCGGCATCTTTATTATGGCGTCTACCCGATTCTGTCTTGTGGTTAAACCGTTCATCCTGTTATATACCCAAATTACTCCCGCTGAGGTGGGTGAGGAGGTGGATATGGGGGGGATGAGGGCTCGCAAGGTGGGACTTCAGGTTGGTCTCCCGCACTTTTGCGTCTTGTGGCTCGGAGAGGGGGTAATACGAGATCGGCAAGTGGCACTTTTGAATGGGTTGTTTATAAGTACACCGTCGAAGTGCCTGCCTTTTGAGCTGACGTCAGGAGTCAGTCTCGTATCACTTACCCTTTTGCCCGTTCTCCTATGTTACCGGAGAACATCGAAGGGGCAAAGCTAAACCCAGATGTCTTTAGTTATTATTTCCTTAGACTCGATACATATATATATATATATATATATATATATATATATATATATATATATATATATATACTAATCTCTTATTATACCTCTACACCTACAGTGCAAAACTTGCTCGCGATAAGAAAGAATTAGGTTTTTATCGATTTAGTGCCCACAATGAGGCGGAGAATTTTGGCAAAGTCTTAAGTCGAGGAAGGCTAAGAAGAAGCCCTATCTCACCCTGAAAAACCATAATGTCAGGGTCAACATTTGTAGAAAAATAAAGATCAGGCTGTTAAATAACTGTGCAAAGTAATATTTTCTGATAAATCCCTTGCGCCTGTTTGAAGCCTAAAAAGAAAGGTATCGATTTTTTGAGTCCTATGTTGTGTCCATGGCAAAAATGCAGACACTCTTAATGCCTGGGGCTGCTTCTCATCTAAGGGAACTGTTCCACTTCAATTCGGGCCAAGAACACTGACACGAAAGTAAAATGGTACTAGAACGTACCTCATCTGCATATTTTTCCAACAGATCAGGACCAATTTGCTGATGACAACTGTATTTATCAACATGATTGCGTATCTTGCAAAAAATTCAAAGAATATAGTTGAAAATATTATCAAACGTTTGGAAGCATATCCCTTTGATTTGGCCGATTCAAACATAATAAAGAATTTCGGGGTGAGAATCAAACTGGTGCATATTAAACAAAATAATGGAGCTATATATCAATCAAAATATGATCACAAATTTGGTCTCTAGAATACCAAAATTAAGAACAAGGGGAAATCATTGTAAATATTGACTGCTGCAACAATTGACTGTATTTATTAATCAAGTAGGTTTAGGCTCTAAATTTGTGTATATTTTACCTTCATAAAATATGATACAAACCTAATAAAAGAAAATGGAAAGTTGTATTATTTATATTAATTTTCTTATATGGAAAAATATGTATACTAGTTTCGAAACTTTTCTATCTCAATATATATATATATATATATATATATATATATATATATATATATATATATATATATATATATATATAAAATATATATATATATATATATATATATATATATATATATATATTTATATATATGATCTTACAGCTGATCTTATCTTAAAACTAACCTTGCACTTATAGCTTATAGGAGGTTTGCTCAAATGTAGAAAATGATGAAGTGAAAATAAAACAAACTCTTCAAAGACAATCGATGCTGCTTGTCAATAACACCTTTAACTGAAATTCTGACTTCTCTTCAGAAGGATAGGTCACATTCATCTCGCAATCTCTTCCTCCATGCGATTGACATTGTATATTTACAAATCTTACTCACACTCTTCCCTTGCTTCTCCTAAACCTCTGTAAATAAGATTTGTGACTCGATTACCTCATATCTTATAATGTTTCCTCACAACAAAATGTATTATTTACTTTTAGGTTCTAAACCTCTTCTCCTTTCCATTATCCTAAAGAACCTCCTACATCTCTTCAGATCCTTATCGCACGCTTTTGTCCCTTCATGATTTCAAGCACTCTGCTTAAAGTTTTCCTCTAAAACTCAAACTTAATTCTAAGGACCCCCTAAGTAACATACTTTTGTACATCCTCTTCCAATAAAATAAGTGTTTCCTTCAAACTTACTTATCTCACTCACTCAAAAAGGCATACTGGTGTCTTTAATCTCCCCTATCCTCTTTTGCATATATCTTCTCACTAGCTATCGCTCTCTTCTTCCTCCTCATTATAATTTATCTTTGACCACGTAAATTGACTATTAGTTTCTACCCTCTTTCTTTCTTCTTGCCAATTTTATCATATTGTTCTCATAAATAGCGATTAAAAATCGGATTAGTGCTAGTTTATAAAACTATCCACCGAATTATAGAGATTTTAATAATTACCACTTCCCTCATGAATGAGTAGTACCATGATGTGGCTCCTTCTTTAAGCCTCAGTCAGTCCTCAGATTCCACTGATCTGCCTAGTCATTTGAGTGTCTTTAGTGGCAAAAATTATCTTCAGTTTAAATAATTAAGAAAGTCTCAAGGTTATTACTATATTTTCTTAGCAATCATCTTTCATCTTTCTAAATGCAACTGCTGGATTATAAGATTGTTTTCCATGCAATTTTTTCTTTGTGAATCGACTAAGAGACTCTCTATTAATCTTGTCTGTCTAGCGATGCACTTTATACATTTTTAAACTTCAAATCTATGCACTTCACTTGCTCCAACACATCCTTAATTCTTACCTTTAGGGTTATTATTATGCAATTTTCACTGTTTCTATGTGTTCGTATGAATTTCAAGTTCTTTAATAAATTTAGGTCCTCGTGTCTAACTCTCTTAAACATCACTATTCTTTACTTATCCTCTAATCTTGCCTTCACTTCTTTTTTACGGGTTATATGGTCTATTTTTTGGACACAATTATTTCCAAAGTGAGCATGAAGCTCTAGTTAATCTTCGCCCATCATCATTGCGGGAAAGTGACTTTGTAGGAGTCAGAGGGGTTGCGTGGCCTGCATGACCTGGCATAGCTATGTCGGTTGAGTTAAATCTCAGATAGGGTCTCCCTTGCCAAAAGGTTTTCGAGTTAAGGTCCAGACTGACGGCTTTTCATTTCAGACTTTATACTCCTTGCTTTTTCTCTCTCCCTGTCCTGCAATTTTTATTTTAATCTTCCTACTATAGAAAAAAAATAAACCTATATATAACTTTTAGCATTAAGGATCTCTCAAGTTTCCTTTGGCCGGAGGGCAAAGAGGCTTTAAAACCTCTATAAATAACGCTTTGAGACACTCACAGGTTTCAAGTGACCAGATAACAAGGAGTCTGTGCGTCTGGGGCGCGATTAATGGAGATTAGCTAAGTGCTTCTCTTGAAAGCCTACTTCTGCGTATAATGTCCTGAACAGCCCCCTTGCGACCATTTCTTAGTCCACTGAGGCCGAATTGCTATTGTGTGAGAGAGGTTCTGAGCCTCGCTGGCAACCAAGCCAGTGCAAAGTCCCAAATGTAGCCGTGGGCATTTTAACCAGTCTCTTCTCATTCTTTCCTTAGCTGCAGTTGCTTTAAATCTCGCCATCTTACGGCAACTAGTACGCCCGCTGACGAAGCCTTAACCTGTTAGTTCCCGGATCCAAAAATCATTGGTCCTTATGGGACGGCTTGTAATGCTCAGTTGGAAGCTGCGGCACGACATGGGCTGTCCGTCCTAGGGAGAACCTTACGAGACGGTGAAATGACACAAAAAGGCGGTCGATTCGGATGTGGACCGAAAATTCAAGTCTGATAGGTGGAGAAGGCTACTTGCGGGATTAATTCACAACTCCTCTTATTCCTTATTGCATTGGTCCCAGGTTACAGAACTTCATTGGTGTTCATTATTTTCCGATATTATAACGTCAAAAAGCAAAAATCACAAAAGAAAAACAAATTGGACCCGGAGCAAGAAAATACACCTGCGGCAAGTGTGGGGTGCTGAGATGGACGGATCAGTTTGCTGGCTTGAATGTCAGTAAACTGACCCTGTCCAGTGTCTGCTATCTTTGCATTTTGGAGGATGGTTTTGCAAAGCGCCTGGAGAAGCTCGAATCCAGCTTCCGAAACCAGGCCTCAGAACTCGAAAGGAAATATGAAGCCATGTTAAGCAAATTGGATCACGAGTTGGAGTCTCCATCAGGAAAAAGGGCAATCTACTTCTCTTAGTCAAATTCATCATAAATTGCATGAACCTGAAACAAAGAAAAAAAAGAAGATGAAAAGCAAGAAGAAAAAGAAAAATATCATTGCTGGGGAAAAAGTAGAAGAAAACAAAAACAAGGAGAAGGATCCCAAGACAGAACTAGAGCCATCTGCTGCAGAACTGGCTCAACAAGCCAAAAAAAAGAAGAAAAACAAGAAAGAAGAATAGAAATAAGAAACAGAAGAAGAGAAACCAAAGGAAGAAGAAAAAAAAGAGAAATATGGAGAAGAAAGAGGAAACAGACAAATCGCTTCTGAAAGGGAAGACCCTGTCCTCTGCAGCCTAATGTGCGAGAGTAAAGATTTTTGGTGATTCTCAAGCGGGGCATTTGCAACCCCTGCTAGCGGCACGTCTTCGCACCAGTGTAAGGGTAAGCTACCAGCCAGGACGGTAAAACCACCAAATTAGAGTAGAGGCGAAGAAATCTCAGATATCTGAGAACTCAGTCGTTGCCCTGATAGTAAGTGGCAATCACCTCTAACTCAGAGTAGGTGGGGTAAGCCCTACAGGTAAGATTCTCCACACGGTCCTGTGAGTTGTGGACGACTGTGGGTTGAAAACCCGCAGACGTGTCGTAGTCGAGATGCTCCCGAGAAAAAGTCAAACCCGGACCGCTCACTCAAGGAACGTCTCTTTGAACCAACGCCTGGCAGATTTGTGTACGGCGGAGGGGGTCTTTTTTGTGGACACTTAACGCACCTTTTATATAAGAAATGATTTCTACTAAAGGGATGGAGTACATCTTTCCTTTAAAGGAAAGGCTATACTCTGCAACAAGATCCAGGATGTCGTGGAGCGGACCCAAATAAGTGTCAGGACAGAGTGAAGGAGGAGGTGCGCCAGTACGCTCGTGTCACTCCTGAAACGACCTGCTCGGAGGTCGTTAGAAAGGGTGCCACGACGCCACAAACAAGAAATAGAAAGACGAATAAGGCGGGAAACGGAAAAGCGTAGGAAGTCCTAAATTTGGAGTCTGCGACTCACGAATCGGGGAAACTTGATTTAAGAAGAGCAGACTTTGCAGTTCTTTGTGCTGGATTGGCTGATGGGAGGCTGAAAGGGTTTGAGAATGTTGAAAATTTGTGGAATAGTTTCAGAACTACGTTCATGAATTTTCACTCACGATTTACACCTGTGTAAAAGTTACGTCAATCTTTTTTTAAACAAGGCGGTTTAATCGCGAAATTGATCAACTGCTGAGGGAGAAAAGAACTCCGGCCTGGCAGTCAAAGACTTTGGAGAGTGAAGTCTAGCATAAGGGCGGCTAAGCGGTCTGAGGAACTTCGAGGGGCGAGACTTTGCAAAGAGAATCGCAAGGAGTTCTTTGGTTATGTAAACAGCCCTTTGGTGAATGAGGAGGGAGCATTGAAGCACTCAGATGCAGAAAATGCAGACCTCTTGAACGACTACTTTTCTTCAGTGTTCAATGAAAAGTGTGGTCCCATCCCTCAGCCTATGGACTCTTACTTGGGAAAGAAGCTGGAAGAAATGGACTTCATCCAAAGCGAAGTAGAAAAAAAAATCAATGACCTAATGACAAATAAGTCCCCTGGACTTATTCAAAGAAGTGTGTGGTAATGTGTCACTACATCTGGGCACAATCTTTTAAATTTCAATCCGGACAGGATGCGTTTCTAGAGAATGGCCTGAGTCGGAGGTTGCTCCTATCTTCAAGAAAGGAGATTCTAGCCAACCTTCAAACTACCGACATATTAGTTTAACTTTGATAGTTGGTAAACTCATTAAAAGCATCATGGTGGACAAAATAACGTCATATTTAGAGTCAAACTTGCTATTGAGGAGTTCTCAGCACTGGTTCCGAACGCAACGGTCATGCCTGACGAATCTTATGTAATTCATCTACTTCGTTTTAAGTGAGCACGATCGTGAAAAGGCGGGGGATGTTATCTACCTAAACTTTCAGAAAGCCTTTGATAAGGTACCATACCGCTGCCTTCTCCGTAAAGTGCGTGCGCTGAGCATAGACGGAAACGTAGCAAGTTAGAGAGGCTAAGCGGCAGACGGCAACGGGTGATGTTGAATGGACAGACTTCTGAGTGGGTGCCCGTTCATAGCGGTGTTACTCAAGGTTCTGTCCTTGGACCACTACTTTTCATCATCTACGTTAATGTTATGGATGTTGACATGAGTGCAATGATACCAAGCTTGGTATGAACGTTGCAGTGGAAGGAAATACTGCCCGCCTACAAGGAGATCTTCGGAAGATTGAGAAGTGGTCGGACACGTGGTAAATGCCTTTTAACGTGAACAAATGCAAAGTGATGCTTAAAGGCTAACGAAACTCCCAATCGCAGTATATCCTTAAGGGCATTGGTCTTGAATGCGCTGATACTAAGAAGGACTCGGGTGTAACTATCACTAGTGACCTCAAGTTCTCGAAGCAGTGAATTGAGGCAGAGAAGAAAGCCCAAATGATGTTAGGCTACATAAAGCGACAGTTTGGATATCAGAACAAGGATATTGTACTCTGTTTGTACAACTTCCTTGTCTTGCCGCACTTGGAGTATGCTGGACAATTTTTGAGTTCTTCGTTTTGAAAGGACATTACGAGATTGAAGCGTGTGCAAGCCAGTGCAACCAACCTGATTCCCTCTATCAGACACAAGAGTTATCAAGACAGGTTACAGGAATTAAATTTGTTCTCGTTGGAGACCGAGAGGCTGCGTGGTCAGCCTATCGAAGTGTTTAAAATGCTTCAAGGCTTCGACAATGTAGACTACTTGGATATTTTCCAGCTTAGCTAAACAAAACTAAAAATAAAGGCTCCAAACTTGAGCTGAAGAGTTATTACCGTGATCTGTGTGGTAAACTGTTTACATACAACATTTGTGGTACATAGAACCCACTTCCAAGGGAAGTTGTCAACAACAATTCCTTTGAGCAGTTCAAGTTGCGTTTAGACAAACTCTTGAAAAGTAGCCGTTTGGGCACCTAACCATTGTTGAGTGTTCTTCGCGGGCATCAATTGTCACTTTCGAGGACTGCTCCTGCTCAACTGTTACGCCAAAAGTACTCTCTTTGAATGGACCGTAAGTTCTACTAGGTTACTCCTTTTCCTTGTAGCTCCTTGTAGCTCTCTTCTTTGAGAACGATCACGAAAACCTATCTATTACATAACACCGATTCACTCACAGTGATTTATTTTCCTCTAGATTGCTATATTTTTGCTATTTGTGATTTTCAAAACTGCCTTAAAAAGTGGAATATAAAAAATACGTACTCTCATAATTATAAGCACTAAATTTGAACTCGAGAAGATAAGATCAATGAAGCCCTCAGACGCAACTTTAAGCAAAGCACAGCTATTAAAGAATACCAAATTTAACCCTACCTTACATATATATTATATTTCCATTTGAAGAATAAGCGTATGTTATATGTGCTGAAAATTTGATGTTCTTGGGGTAATAACTTCAAATGAGGACTACCAATTCATAAACTCGATTTGAGACAAACTTTACCAAAATACATTATTTTAATTTCTTCTTTTATGACTGAACATAAACGAATCAAAGGCATACTCTCTCAGTTAATAGACAGTGTTAAACTAGTTTTCTTTGTTTTTTTTATTTGGGTTGCTATTTAGCATAAATTTATTTACTCTTTTCTATACAATAGAACTTGATATTTTTTTTAATAAAGCACTCACGCACACAAGGTGCATCCACCTGTTCCTCAAGTCATTCTCATTCCACCATGTGTGTCGAGTATTGTCTAATTTTCCAAATTGTTCATGGTGTGAATGATATTCAATTGGCTTATAATCGAGTTAATTATGTTCTGACTCGAAAAAACTAGCTTTAAAGCCAAAATTTCAGGATAGATCTTTGAAACCTATCTAAATCCCTTCTCATTACGCGTTCACAACCAACTATCATTCTGGTCCGTATGTGCATTTCATTATTCAGTCGAGAGATTATGTCCACAATGCTAGGTTCGAAAGTTGCTACCTATTTACATTAGCCTGAATAGTGACATGCTGTTCTGTTTAAAGTGTTATGTATTTAAAAGCAAATAACGACGACCATATTTTGGGGGTAGATAAATGGGGGCATTTAAATGATTTCATTTATTGCTTAATATGATAAGTCTAGCTAATTTTATCTACGCACGCTGCCTGTCTAGATAGAGGCCAGGTCGAGCCGTGTTACCGCCGCATATTCCTTTTATTCGGGTTGATTTCGTATACACACACTGGTGGACTGATTGACTTTTTGTATGATGCTGGCCTCCTCTACTGTATTTCATTTGAACGTTTTTAGTTTTTATTGCATATTTGGACGACGGTTGGAAGCGCACTCCCATGGGAAGTGGAGCATGAGTTTAATTTTTACTTCTTTATTGCTGTTTATGTGGTTTTCGTTTGGGTTTTGGTTTTTATTGTCGTCTTTTTCTCTCTCTTCTGTTGGTGTTTTTGATGTTTAATATGACTAATTTATAGGGTAAGATATTTTTTCGGCGACTTATGCCCACGTAGACAGTCAGTAGGATGGCCCACTTGAAAAAAAAGCAAAATTTGGTCAAAAGTACATATATATTAATATAGTTTTTGATTTAAGAAAAATTGGACTGATTGGCTCACGCGCTTGTACGGAGATATGTGCCAGAGATAACAATTTAACATTGCGTCCTTAGTATGGTATTTGCTCTAGATGGAGAATCGATTGCATTTTAATGAGTTCACATTGCCAAATCAATCACTTTTCGTGGAGATTTTCTTTACTATTTTTCATGAATTTACTTATATTTTACCCTAATATTATATACTTGGTGTGACCTTTGACTGATTATAAGCAGGTAGAGCATTAAGTAAGCCTACACTAACGATGAATTCGTTATACCAAAGAAAGACATTTGGTAATGACACATCAATATCAATAACTGTTGACATAATGTAACATTTTTAAATGTACTCGGTAATGTAACAGCTTTGTTATAATAATTAGGCTTGGTTAGATTAAGAGGCGATTTAAGATCTTTTTGTACTATTTAGAGACGAGATGTTCGACAATATGCTCAATTATGTCTGCTTTAGAAAAGCTGAAAATTTTCGAGAAGACATTTGATGCTATCCTCTTGTCTTGTGACACAGTTCCAACCAGGTCAAGATTCTGCTTTTTTTTACTAGCATCCTATGCGATTTTATATTATGAAATTAGACTTATTTTTCATTTAAAGTTGTTTGGACAGTTTATTCTAACACATTTTTGGATTGAGTTTATTTATCTAAAAATAAAGGATAACTTTGTAAAAACATAAATATAGCTTTCACAACTCTTCCTGAGTTATACTCCACAGGACAAAATAGATTTTGTTATACAGGTAAAGAGTAATGTAGGTGCTATGTTTACATATATGTCTTTCCATATACTAACCTGATATCATTTCCCCAGAGAATGTTTTCATCCTTAAAATATTGGCTTTAGAGAGGAGAATATTTTCTGCATCATCGTCAGCAAAGATGAATGAGCATAGTATCACATAGCATTTTTTCCACGATCTTAGTGAAACTGTAGGTCTAAACGGCCTTCTGTGTTTCTCGGGGTGAAACATTTTTCCTTATCAGGGTTAAGAGCAAACTTTCATCATATATACTAACTAACTGGCGATCCTAACAGCAATCCATATAATTTCAGATCCCCATTCCCCACAAGAATTTTGCCACCCTTACTTATCTTGGGTGAAGTTAACAACAGTCTATTGTAAGCTTCAATTATTTAAAAAAAAATAATATTTTTTGAGAAGAAATAGTTACCCATTAAAATATGCAAAATTTGAGATTTACAAACAATGGCACGGAGTAAGCATGCATGGCGGAAATGTAGAAAAATAAATAACTGGCCTCTCCCCTGCCATATCCTTGAAGAAAACCAAAAGAAATAACAAAACTTGTTCATGCTTCTTGTTAATTTTTGCCTCCTTCTTTTACTCATTTCTCTTTCCCTTATCTCTAATATTTTATAGTTTCACCAAACAGCTTTGAAAACACCATTCATGTTTTCCTCATCCCTTGGCTTAACTACTCCAAAATCTCCTGTTTCTGAATCACAGGTTTCCCCTCTAAGGCCGCTGCAATTGGTGCAAACCTCTTCCGCCCTTGTTCTTCTTTGCTGCGTATTTTTGTTTTGTGCAACCCTCCTGCGTTGCCAAGTGTGCTGGCTACTCATTCGACAGTGAATGCCCTGTCGAGGAATTGGTTTCCTAATTTTGTCGGAGAATTATTCTTCAACTGTTAGCCGTTTAACATATACTCCGATACAATATCTCTTTGTCAAATTATTTATATATTTAATGACTTTAGCGAGCCAATCTGACACCACTTAAGAAGGGAAATAATTATCTATTGGCTGAGTGGACTCCGATTTCGTCTAAAGGAGTCTAAATACTGAATTATAGGAGTACCACAGCGTTTAATCAGTTTTCAAGGAAAGAACCGGTTAACACGTAAGGGTCCAGTAAAACATCAATAATTAACACCAAAATATATATCTTTGAATTTATCAATTAACTCAAATATTTCCACTAAATTCTATAAGTTTAACATGGTTAGCATGAATCGAATATGGGCATACTCCTGACGAGAGCTCTGATCAAAACAAATAGGCTCCACGTAAACAAACCAATGGCCAGATAGCTAATTTATGGAGGCTGCTAAGTTACAAAGTTAAGCCACAATTTATTTTCCACTAATCTATCTAAAAATATGACAGGAGTAACGGAATACTATATCTCCTTTAGTTAGCTTGGGGACAGCATTAAAATCCTACTTAATCAAAATAAATATATATATAGTCATTCGGACTTACATGACCTTGATAGGACCGGAGTTGACGTATGTCACTATAATGGATTTATTACGAGTCTTCGCGCTGCAGGAGAATGAGGGTGGTTGTCACTAAGACGTTAGAAACCGATGTAGTTCTCTTCTTATGACTTTATCTATCCAGCAATAAGTCTAAAAGACGGAGAGAGTAGTTGTGTCTCTGGCTCAAAGAATACTCTTCTTTGTAGCTCTTGAGTTCTTCTAGTCTCCTCGTCTACTTTGCAGCGTTACCAAACTGGGTTTTGGTATAGAAGGTGATCCCGAAAGTAATTTAAGGGAACTTACTTGGAGATTAATTCTTCTTCTCTCTAAATTACTGAGCCTTATATTTGAGAGTCTCTCAAAGGTGAGCGGATCTTCTTTTGTCTTGCTCCCGAAATTCCTGTTTGGCACTTAGGAATTTTGATCCAGCCAGACCTCTTTTTAAGTCTGCGAAGGATACATCGGTATGACACCGATAAGAAAACGAGATGAACTTCTAAGTCTTACAAGTCGAGTTCGGAACTGGGCGAGGGACTGATCACAATAATCTAGTCCTCTATCGTCTCTGACAGAATAAACACTTTGCTTTCTCACGAAGCTTACTTATAGACTGAGGACCGACCCACCTAAAGGGCACGGGGTAATACCACTGATGAGAGCGCGAGGGGGGGAGTGATGGGGGACACCGTGGAGCCTAGGTCTTCTCCTTAATGAGAGGCACCGACAGCCGTCACATTATTTCTCCTCGGTGTTTTTTTTTATCTGACACCGCTCTTTGGCGCTCTAACCCAGGGCCTCCTGACCTCGTAGGTAATCGAATCTTTTGAAAGCTGCTTAATGGCCTTTTGCGGTGACCTTGGCCCGGCAGCCGACTCGACTGCCCACTAAGGGGGAGAAATCAGAGCCCGTCGGCAGTTTGACTGTTAGTCAAACGCCTATCGTTCTCACACACTCTCCGAAGAGGGATTTTAATATATATGTCCGCTTGGCCCTCTGGATGGCGTTACGTCTTAATTCTTCTACATGACCTTTAAGCTCTTTTTTTCTATACCTGTGAGCTTAAATGATAGATCTCTCTGCAATGTACTTATCTTTCTCACTGGCTCTCTCTCAGCTCCTAGGAACCATACTTGCTGGCAATAATCTATACTGCATGGGCAATCGGTATTTATCTTCAATTGCTTTGAGAAAATGGAGTGATCTGCTGGCTTCGATACGCTCATCCATTTCCATTTGAGCTTTCAAGAGTTTCATGAGAACTTTTTCTTCTCTCAAGTATTTTCTTAGTTGATAGAGAGGCGCTATTTAAAGGCCGATGACCTTTGCCAGAAACAATGACGGAAAAATATCTCAACCAGAATGTAGAAGGATAAGGTCTAAGATCGAGCCCGTGTCATTCTGTACCCACGTGGTCTCGAGATCACCGCATGGAGCTTTGAAAGCGCGGCTGATCTAGGGCTAGGAAGCAGTCCAAGCCGTTTTATTGCAGCCGAGCTGTATTTGATTAAGGACACATTTTTGTCGTCTCATATGGCCTTCCAGCCAGTATTTCTGAGCTCCGATATAGATAGAAGTTCTTTGAACATTCTACGCCAACTTTATCTCGGTTCCCCTAAAGGAATCGCTGCCTTTTCCCTAAGATCGAATGAATTGTGCAAGCTCCCACCAAGCCATTAAAGTTCCGCCATCTAGACCGTCTCTATAGATCCCCGACTCGGTTTAGCATGTAATACTTCAATACCTTTCCGCCTAATGCCGCGTACGAGCTAAGGAAGCGCTCGCCCTTGGCGATCGGAGACAATGACGATTTTGATTCGAAGACGAAGGATAAATCGACATCCGTGAACTCTGCCATAGTCTATCGGCGAGTATCTGACCTGGATTTCCATCTCCGAAGCCTAAACTACGTGTGCTTCCTAATCCGCCCCGTAAGGGAACCCGACTTCCCCATTACACTCATCGTATTTCGACTGGCCCTTCCTTTCAACGAACACGTGAGCAGTTGCAACTGTTGATCCTTACAGATTATTATATAATCTGACCTATCCGAATCGTCACATTCTTTGTGTGCGAGCCGTGGTTTAAAATACACTTTTAATCATCAACCTGAACCCAACCACTAATCCTATAATTATCTCTCTTGTGTCTCGTGCCGACATTTACTTTCGCCTGTGCGATCATTCTCTTTAAACACTATATCTGTGTATATTCAAATTCTATTTCTTTTGTTGTTAATAAAGGTATATTTTCGGTATTCTCTTTCATTTACAACCTAAAAGGTGTACCAGCTACCTGTTAATCTTTGGCAAACTTGCATTCTGAATTATTTGTTTTAAAAGTAAAAATTTAAAAGTAAACTCTCCCTACTGAATTCATAACTATTTGCTGTTACGAACCGGACAGGTCGAACCTTAAACCAACTTCGACCCCAAATCTCCAAAAGGGCATACATATATATATATATATATATATATATATATATATATATATATATATATATATATATATATATATATATATATATATATATATATATATATATATATATATATATATATATATATATATATATATATATATATATATATATATATATATATATATATATATATATATATATATATATATATATATATATATATATATATATATATATATATATATATATATATATATATATATATATATATATATGGAGAGATAAAGTCTGGCCATTACACGACACAGAGTAACGGAGAAAAGAGAATGTTTGAGAATCTGCCATTATGTGGCGACTAGAGAGAGAATTTTCGTTGTGTTGGTCAAATACAAATTAGAAAATGGGACGAAACGCCTGCAACCGTGGCCTTATGAGGTAGAGCAACATTTTCAAATTTAAACGCATTAACCTCAGCCGATGAAGTAAGGCTGATGGTGCAGCGGTGAGATTTGAATGTAGAAAAGTAAAATCGACGTAGAAGGCCGTGATATTATCGAAGGAACACAATTTGAGTTTTTTTATATTTATTCTTCCTCAGATGAAGATCTATGTAAGATGAATAATAACTTGAAATAATTGTATTTTACATAAAATCATACTAATTTATATAAATTATAATTTTAACCAGAATTATTACTGACAAATTAATTACTCGATCTTTTGAAAATTAGAATAACTTTACTAGTTCAAATGAGAAATTGTTCTTTCCTTTAATGTCCGATCAAGAATTTTTTAATATTACGAATGTGCTCAAATATTAATTAAATTATTTGAATGTCTTCCTTTCAGAATGATAATCAAATTAATACAAATTCCTCAGAACTTCCGAATAAAGAATGACCAAACGTGTCACTAGCAGTCATTTTCTATTTAATTTTAGAAATTTCCTATACATACATGCATAACTCATCTTTACAAAAAAAGGCCCTCACGGATGATTTAGGTAGCCATTTCTCTACAATTCTCTTAGCATAAACCCTCGCAATGAAGTGCGTATTTGTTTCTCTACTCTAGCAATCATGTCACTGAATTATTTTACTATTATTTATTCTTAACTTAGTTGTCACATACATGTCACTTGTAGCTTAAAGAAACTTTCTAATTGCATACTTCTTTAGTTTGTTGATGAGTTTTAGGCTTATCTACCCGTTATTGGTTTAACTCCTATGAGATGTGCTCTTTATTTCTTTGTTCCTCATAGGCTCAACATCTTTCTTTGCCCAAAGCTTTGTAGACTGTTTAAAATTTATGCAAATGTAAGAATAAATCACATCGATTGACATATGCGTTTGAACTTTGCAAAGTAATATTATTACAAAACCTATAGCTAGAGGTATTATATAACGTCAGCAGAATTAAAAGGTAAAGCAATATGAGAATTCAAAAGGTTATCCTTTATATATCATGTAGTATAGAATGATTTTTCGATATAAATAAGAGAAAAACACAATATCAACATTTTAATTTTATATCTGCATTAAGAAACGCGAATATAAAGAAAGCTGAATTTAGACCAATAAATCGAAAACCGCTATAATCCGGGGATTCCTATATTATTGGTTCTTTCTTTGATCTTTACAATTTAGCCATTCACAATAAATTCTATTAAGGTTAATGGATCTTGCGTCATTTTGGAAACTTTTATTTTGAATAATTAAATCCAAATCATTTTCTTTTAGTTTATTCTTATTTTTATTAAAAGTGTTCATCAAACTAAGAACATATGTATTCTCTCTCTATACTAGATAAGTACCAGAAATATCGCCAAATTTGCAAGGTAAGAAAACTATTCATTTTTTTATATAAATTTCACCATATTCGCTTAACTTTTCGCAAGAGTACTCTTTATTTTATTGTGTCTCATTGTCGTAGAATGACTCCCGACGATACCATATATATACTATTCGTTGAGGGAACTTCCTAAATTATCTTTAGAGTGCGTTTACTGTCTGGCGGCCGATATTATGTATCTTCAAAATGCTTAAGAAGTGGAACTGAGCTCAAGGATAATAATATTGCTATCATTAATAAAATAGAGTTTTATTAATAATAACTATAAACAAAACACAAAAACGGAAAATATTGACATAAACAGAATGGAAAGGGTCGTGGAGACTCGGGCTAATCCAAGGATTTAAGGGATTAAAAAAGGTAAAACAAATATAGAGTTAAAGAGATGGGATGGTTCGATAAAAAATTTAAAGCACAGGATAGAATTGACAAAAAGGGATCAATACTCAAAAGGTGACGTTTGGCTTACGTAACTTTTCATTAGGGTGCAGTGGAAGGTGCTTGAAGGAATATTCGGTCCGCTGGCGAGTTCCAGCCGAAGGGGGGGGGATAAAAGGATCCTGACGAGGCGTCTTGGGAAGGAGAACCGTTTCTCGACGAACGGCTGGAAGAACAATGGCTGTTCTAGGTTGTTCTCTTCTGAACAAAGGGGGGGTATGAGAACCGTCTCTTGTCTACGGGCTCAAGAACAATGGCTGTTCTAATGTTGTTCTCCTTGAACAACAGGGGGGGGTGAGAACCGTTTCTTGGCGAAGGGCTCAAAACGAACAATGGCTGTTCTAGGTTGTTCTCTCCTGAACAAAGGGGGGGGGATGAGAACCGTCTCTTGTCTACGGGCTCAAGAACAATGGCTGTTCTAATGTTGTTCTCCTTGAACAACAGGGGGGGTGAGAACCGTTTTTTAGCGAAGGGCTCAAAACGAACAATGGCTGTTCTAATGCTGTTCTCCTTGAACAATAGGGGGGGATGAGAACCGTTTCTTGGCGAAGGGCTTAAAACGAACAATGGCTGTTCTAATGCTGTTCTCCTTGAACAACAGGGGGGGGGATGAGAACCGTTTCTTGGCGAAGGGCTCAAAACGAACAATGGCTGTTCTAATGCTGTTCTCCTTGAACAACAGGGGGGGGGGGCCTTGGGGACTTGGCGTCGGAAAGGCTCGAACCTTTGGCACTCAAGGAATATTGTCCTCCTTCTGGACAAGTGATGGTGAATCTCGAGGTCGAGGTCCCTAGGCGCACAAAGGGAGAGAGAGGGTCGTGGTGATGTTTCGCGACGAAAATCTGGATCTCCAATCTGATCTTAGTGGTAAAGTTTCCATATAAATAGCCAGGACATCTCCTTGGCGTGGGGGAAAATGGAGTGGAAGCTTGGAGGGAACGCACAGCCGGGCCGGGGAACAATGCCTTATCTGTTCATAAGCCTAACTCGATCTGGCGAGGTCGGCGTATGGGGGCGAACGGGGGGACGATAACCTCCTTGTTTAAACATTGGCATCCGGTAGCTGAGATAAGACTCCAAGCCTCGAATCGAAGATGCACGTGGGCAGCATCGTGGTTTTTAAATAATACGGGGTAGAAGTTGAAATTAAACGCAGCTTCAACACGTTCTATCACACCCCTCCATTCCAGGGGAAGTTGTCACTTCGAAAAAAAAAAGAGAGAAGGGACAACGATAGAGCTCCGTTGTGGGGAACTCGTTTTCTTGTACCAACCGTACCTTCCTGCACCTAACTAGTATTACCTCAATACATATGATTATTTTGATCTTTAGATTACAGGGGAAAATAACCTTTAATACAACTTAATCAAAGAAAAAAAAAGGGCATGGAACAATGAAATGATATAAACTTAGTACATACGGGACAAAATAATTTATACGTAAATTAATAAGAACAAATATATAGACATACAAAAAATTAGACATTGAGCGTTACAAAATTTCGACATATACATTAATTAATTATATTACAAGAGAATCTTAAATTAAGTCGTACAAGACGGTATATACCTACATGGAGATACTAATCCTATGAATACAATTATTCTACGCTATTCGGTAACGCATTCCTACTGAGTGCGTCAGCGACCTGGTTATCGGAACCTTTTATCTAATTTATTTTAAACTGATACTCTTGCAAGAGTAAACTCCAGCGCATGATGCGGCCGTTTGAGTGTCTCAAATTCCTAATATACGGGCTCGACGGTGGTCGGTTCCTATTTGAAATTCTTTACATATCAAGTACAGCTTGAATTTGTCTATGACCCAGATAATTGATAGAGCTATCTTTTCTCTAGTGGCATATCTCTTTTCGCGTGGTAATAATTGACGACTAGCATATGCAACTGGATGACTCGTTCTGTCATCCACGTATTGAAGGAGTACACCTCCAATGCCCTCGTTGATCACGTCGGTCTTAACCCCAAAGGATTTTTCCGGGTTGGGCAACTTAAAAATGGGGGCAGAAATGAACTTACTTTTGAACTGATTAAAATGGGAAACAGCGACATCATTCCAACGTAAACGATCGGAGAAATTCTTTTCCTGAAGGGGGCATAGGGGGGCCGAAATTGCAGCGAAATTCGGAACAAATCGCTGATAGGGAGAAGCTGATCCTAGGATCGATCTTAATGGCTTCTTTGTAATCGGGAGGGGCATGTCGGCGATTGCCTTAATCTTGTTCTCGTGGGGACCTAACTTGCTTCGTCCTATTTTGAAACCCAAATATTTGATGGTTTCGTGAGCAAAATGGCATTTGCTGGGGCCAATGGTGAGGCCATTTTTACGCAGTTGCTCGAAAAGAACTAATAGGGCGGGTAAATGGTGATTCCATTTAATAAGTTCTTGTAGCTGACTCTTCGGACGTGGTATCAGCTGCGCGTCACTATCCAGGTCAGAGGGTTCTAAAGACTCGCCTAGTAGGGAAGGAGGAGGGTAATCGGCATCAGGTTGGATGCACACTGTCTGGATTACATTAAGGGACTCCGCGGGGCAATCCTCTTCAAGCGCCGATGCTTCGTCCAGTTCTACGAAGGTATCTCCATGGGCGCGTTGGGGGTTCTTTTTTACTTGGGGTCCAGGGACAGTCTCCGTGTCCTTGTCTGGGGCCTTATCACCTAAGGGTGTTAGTGTTTCACACTCCTCTTTTGCCGTCCTAAAGTCCTGGTTAGGGGTCTCCGAGAAATCGGACGGTATCGGGGTTCTGATGGGGACGGGCTCCTGGGCTTCTTTCTTATCTCGGCCTTGAGGAAGGGCGGCCTGAAACACAGGGTCGAAACTTACTTGGGGGCTCTGTCCTATAAGTACGGAAAAAAATTTTATGGGTGCTACAATGACTTCAGCCCAGCCATTATAATATTAACACTGCAGGTAACATCTAGCGACGGGGAATCGGTTCGCCCGCCCAAGGTGGTCATGTACCACCGCAAATTTTTCGTGGTTAGAGGCCACTGGGAGGAGTTCGTCGGACACGATGAAACACGTACATCCTGTGACCCTGACGAGAGTCGATACTCGACAGCTGTCCACGCTGCCCTCCTCATATTTCAAAGTTCCCGATGAACTTTTACCAAAAACAAAATTTACCTGGTGGCCTGACGGAGGGGGAGAAGTTTCTGCTTGGGTCTGCACCACCGGGGGAGCCGGGGTTGCATTAATCTGGTGAACTTGGTGGGCTGGTCCGTTTTTAAGCCTAGAATTTTGGGGGCAATTCCAGCTCATGTGGTTTTCTACACCCCAGGTGAAGCATATGGTTGGTCGCTTCGGGAAGAGAGATGGAGGAGAAGTCTTAACGGGAGGTTTAGAGTCCCGTGGTTGGTTTTGGGGAAAGAAGTTTTGGGGTTTTACGGGGCTCGGAAACTTTGTCAGCTTTCCTGGGAAGGGGCGCGAATCCGTCCTTCTTTCTTCTCGTTGGATTTCTTTTTCTCGTTCTTCTCGTTGGATTTTTCCTTCTCGTTCTTCTCGTTGGATTACTCTTCCCCGTTCCTCTCTTTCTTTTTGTTTTTCTACCTTTTTTCTTTGAACTTCTGCTTTAATCCGAGCTAATTCAATCTGAAGCTCAGCTTGTCTTATCCGTTCCTCTCTTTCTCTTTCTTCTTGAATGTACTCAATTAGTTCTTTTCCGGAAAGCCCACAGGACTCTCCTTGCGCTTTAAAGATTTCAAACTGAGTCATCTTTGCACTTGGGGGCGCACTAGTCAACCAACTAAAATTCCTTGCAACAAGAATTATGCCTCTATAGAATTAGCCTACCTAAATATGGGCACTGACCTATTCGTACTTGGTTTCTCAATCTAAATAACCACTGACTAAAATCACAAAAAAAACACAACAAATTATTATAACCGTTCCTTGAGCTACTCCAGCTTCTTAAGTTTCAAAAAAAAGGGGAAAGCAATCGTTAAAACAAAAGGGAACTACTATATTCTATTATTATAACGAATAACACTATGCTTTACTCGACTGAGACCAGTGTTTGCAAAGATATAGCGTTAAACCTTACACACCTGATACCAAATTTAAATAGTATATATATATATGTCGTAGAATGACTCCCGACGATACCATATATATACTATTCGTTGAGGGAACTTCCTTAATTATCTTTAGAGTGCGTTTACTGTCTGGCGGCCGATATTATGTATCTTCAATATGCTTAAGAAGTGGAACTGAGCTCAAGGATAATAATATTGCTATCATTAATAAAATAGAGTTTTATTAATAATAACTATAAACAAAACACAAAAACGGAAAATATTGACATAAACAGAATGGAAAGGGTCGTGGAGACTCGGGCTAATCCAAGGATTTAAGGGATTAAAAAAGGTAAAACAAATATAGAGTTAAAGAGATGGGATGGTTCGATAAACAATTTAAAGCACAGGATAGAATTGACAAAAAGGGATCAATACTCAAAAGGTGACGTTTGGCTTACGTAACTTTTCATTAGGGTGCAGTGGAAGGTACTTGAAGGAATATTCGGTCCGCTGGCGAGTTCCAGCCGAAGGGGGGGGATAAAAGGATCCTGACGAGGCGTCTTGGGAAGGAGAACCGTTTCTCGACGAACGGCTGGAAGAACAATGGCTGTTCTAGGTTGTTCTCTTCTGAACAAAGGGGGGGGGGATAAGAACCGTCTCTTGTCTACGGGCTCAAGAACAATGGCTGTTCTAATGTTGTTCTCCTTGAACAACAGGGGGGGTGAGAACCGTTTCTTGGTGAACTGCTCAAAACGAACAATGGCTGTTCTAGGTTGTTCTCTTCTGAACAAAGGGGGGGGATGAGAACCGTCTCTTGTCTACGGGCTCAAGAACAATGGCTGTTCTAATGTTGTTCTCCTTGAACAACAGGAGGGGTGAGAACCGTTTCTTGGCGAAGGGCTCAAAACGAACAATGGCTGTTCTAATGCTGTTCTCCTTGAACAACAGGGGGGGATGAGAACCGTTTCTTGGCGAAGGGCTCAAAACGAACAATGGCTGTTCTAATGCTGTTCTCCTTGAACAACAGGGGGGGGGGAAGATGAGAACCGTTTCTTGGCGAAGGGCTCAAAACGAACAATGGCTGTTCTAATGCTGTTCTCCTTGAACAACAGGGGGGGGGGCCTTGGGGACTTGGCGTCGGAAAGGCTCGAACCTTTGGCACTCAAGGAATATTGTCCTCCTTCTGGACAAGTGATGGTGAATCTCGAGGTCGAGGTCCCTTGGCGCACAAAGGGAGAGAGGGTCGTGGTGATGTTTCGCGACGAAAATCTGGATCTCCAATCTGATCTTAGTGGTAAAGTTTCCATATAAATAGCCAGGACATCTCCTTGGCGTGGGGGAAAATGGAGTGGAAGCTTGGAGGGAACGCACAGCCGGGCCGGGGAACAATGCCTTATCTGTTCATAAGCCTAACTCGATCTGGCGAGGTCGGCGTATGGGGGCGAACGGGGGGACGATAACCTCCTTGTTTAAACATTGGCATCCGGTAGCTGAGATAAGACTCCAAGCCTCGAATCGAAGATGCACGTGGGCAGCATCGTGGTTTTTAAATAATACGGGGTAGGAGTTGAAATTAAACGCAGCTTCAACACGTTCTATCACACTCATATATTTATCTAATATTTACCTTTCACTGTTTTACAATGGCATCACCATCACTTGTGAAAACAAAAAATTAATTTCCTTGATACCTAAATCAAAGTTACATTTTGTAAATGCTAAGAAATGAAATAAAGAACACACTGTTACTTCATCCTTATAAACATACCTTTCATTTGATTCCAACTAGTGTTGAAAATATAGTACACCATTAATATCAATTAAAAGTCTCCCTAAAATTTGTTAAGAATGATTTGGATTCTATCGTCCATAAAATATTTTCACCAAGATAATATTATTTTATATTAGTGATAAGTATAGATATTAAATCAGTTCTTTTAAATAGATTCGACAAAGAAGAAAGATCTCATAAAGATAATTCATCTCGTTTAAGAGAGATAATCTACATACTAGGTAAACAAATCTTAATTGATGGTTAGGCAAAATGTACGGAAGGAGAAAATACTGTGTATATATCGTAGTAATCATAATGTTTCTAGGTATTTTATTTTATTGACCTTTTTCAAAGCAGAATAAATGACCAACACAAACAAATAAATAATTTTTCGCTCAAAGTGATTAGCTACACATATCATTTTGTTAACTCGAACATTAGTGATGAAGAATCAGATATGAAAATTCTTATTTTATTTAGGCAAAGTTATGAGCTTTGTAAAATTTCGAGATTGCGGAGACAATTTCAGTATAATTACATGTTTGTAGTTGTTTATTACAGATGATGCTTTATACTAAGTAAAATTATTAATCCTGTATTTAAAATGGGATATCAAATTTTTTGGAACGAAATGTCTTCTCTCATCCATTGGTAGTGTATGAAATGTTGCCAAAGTAATTTTGGTAATTGCATTCCTGTAATCTTGACAGTTTTGACATATGTTCATTTATGAGCCGAAGAGAAAGAATTAAACTAATAACTTAATCAACTAAAAGAATTAAGTCGAATGAACCTTTACTTTGGGGGTGGTTTTGCTTATGTAAAGGCATTTGACTTTTCTTCTTTTGTTCTTAAATTTTAAGTAGCAAACTCAACATATCTTTAACTTGGAAAGTAGGATTTTCCTTCTAAACTTTTGCACATTTTCTGAAGAGAATCTGCCTAGAGACATGATTCCAGACATGATGCTTCTTTTTTCATTTGCAAATTGAATTACTCCTCCTGCAAATGTACATCATTTGCCAATAACTTGAACTTCTGAATAATAATCAAATATATGTTTAAACTGAAAACGAATATCACTGAAAGAATTGGAAATAGCAAAGACATATTGAAACAATTATTATTTTTCACTTTACTCCTCTCGAAATTATAATGCGTTGACCTTTGTATAAAAATAAATTGCCATTCTTTTATTACAACGAATTTAAACTGTCCCAATGCAAACCTGTAATGATAAAAAAATAGATATTAAATAAAATACTCGAAATGCAAATAGAAAACTGAGTGAAAATTACAAAGGTCTTTCTTTTGACTTAATAAAGGTTTAAAGGATTTTTATTTAGGATAAATTGCTTGTATTTATTTAAATTTTGATTTTATATTTGATAAAGAGAAACCCATCTATTTTTTTATCTATGCTCTCAAATGTCTATATTCGCCAGAATATTTGGAATTTATTTTGAGGCTTACAGTCAATATAATTTAAAATATTTTACATATATCTAATCAAGTAAAGTTATTTCCAATCTAGTGTTTTTTAAGTGATAAGTGAAATGAAATTTGTATATATAATGTTATTATTTGCAATAGCTAGAATAACTGAACTGAAACAAAAATAAATGTAAAAGAAATGAGAAAAGGAAGAAAACCTGAGCTAAGGGCTTGAGCTGTGTTCATCTGATTCAATTTTACATTGCAGATGGCCAGTTCAGAGAAATACACCCCATCGAAGAATATTAATGCATAAAACTTAGGTGAACGAAACATTTGAAATTATACCTAAAGGAAGTTTACAGCTAAAATTCAATTAAATAAGAATCGTGATTTTTAATTATATTTTAAAAAAATGTTTCCCTTATATAAAATATTTAAAATATAATAAATAAACAAAAGCTAGCAAAAACTAAAGGGGGAAAAAATATAATAATAAATAATTCAATGCACCATATAATTTCATATACAATGAATTTTTGTGCGAATTACGATCATATTTTCACTTTACTAACCTATGCATTCGAGGTGCATAATATTAATTGTAATTTAGCATGCAGTGCAATTAAAAAAAAATGTAAAATCTTAGAATTTTATTACAATAAATGTTATTCATAGAGTTAGAATGTAGTCTGTTTGCCTTATTAATTTGATTCCTGCAATTCACAAGTACGTCTTGATGTAAACGTCTAGGGCAAATTCTGATTGATTTAGTAGTGTTCAGAGCAGGTCGGTATTTGTAATTTTCTGCTTGTTCACCACCTTTTCGGCATAAGCCATAGATTTCGATGTGAGTGAGGTGAGGGAAGTTTCTATAACAAAGACCTAATAATTTAATAAGTTGGTGCTCGAATCAGATTGCTAACACTTGTTCCTTAAGATACTAAGTTTTATCAGGCTGAAAAACGCTCGGCTCTTTACAAAACTTCTAATAAATCCTTGTCCATAGCTTTATTAAATACCATTTCTTCCTTATTAACGTTTCTATTCTATAACAAAAGCTCTGCTAAATCGAATTTGAATAGACCATTTTACTTTAGAATTTTTTATAAAATTTGAAATAAAATTATCTATTTACAGATTTCAGAGGCGGTGAAGAGATGTTAGTACAGAAAGAGAGAGAAAGAGAGAGAGAGAGTTAAGGATCAAACATAACTGAATAATTACTATGTGTCACACACGTAATATGTGATAGTTGTCTTTTTTTCTGACGAGGGCTGTGACGTAATATCGTGGGACCTTCGTTCGATTGATTGAGGCTGACACGTCATCTCCCAAAATTCTAGAATTTTAGTTCGCTTTGATCGCCCAGTTCCCTCCTAGTTATTTAATTGAATATTAAAATTAGATTAGGAATTATTTCGACTTTGTCATGAAAGAAAGGTATTTAATATTTTTAGTTAGGAATTTTCATTATAGGTTGATATAGCATTGTGGTTTTAAACGATCCATATTTATTATTGTTCCGCGGAATGTGATGTCGAGGCCTTCATTCTTCACAGAAGACAGACCATTTTTTCGTGCTTGGAGAAGAAAATTGTGTTGAGGAGCAGAGTGGATTACGTTCACTTATTTTCCGGTTTCGTGTGTCTGGAAGGCTATTGTGATTTAAGGCTATTGCGATTTAAGGCTATTGCGATTTAAGGCTATTGTGATTTAAGGATATCGAGATTTAAGGCTATCGTGATTTAAGGCTATCGTGATTTAAGGCTATCGTGATTTAAGGTTATTGTGATTTATTGACTTAGTGTTAAACAACCAGCAGAGTTGTACCCCTTTTGTATTTTAGTGCGGGATTACCACGAGTGTTGTACCTCTCGTGCATTTTTGGTAGGACAACCGTGTGTGGTGTCCTTGTTTTTGTGTGGTCCATACTAGGCCTGATTTTGGTGGTCGTGAGTGACCCTTATTTTTTTATAAGCCTTCATATCTATGTATATGGTCGGTCATTGCGCGTTGGTGCATTGTGGTCACGTTACCGGTGAGTGTTTCGCTTTGTGGCTCAACCTTCTTTCTCTATGGTCTCCTATAGATAGGAATATCATATGTGCGTTATTTTTTGTGTCTACATATTTGAGTTCTTGTGTCTTCCATACTCTAAATCTATTTACGTATTACAAAATGCCATTCTTTAGCTCGATCTATCAAAGTTCTAATTAATTTTAAGGTCTTTCCTATGATAATCTAGTATTTGAATATATCGCAATTTTCAAGTGGATTAATTATCAAACATTTGTAAATAAAGTTTTCGTTTTAAGTCGACGCATCTTCTATCCTTGGCTATACACTTTTTGGGTTAAAGAATCTAGGCATGTCACCTGATCCCTAAGTTTGTGACACTGTGGAAGAAGAGGAAGACATCTTTATTAATATTCTACCTATATCTCTCATTTTATAAGCTTCATGTAAAGGATTATGAAAGTTGAGAGACTGTTGGCAAAAGAATATTAATAAAGACGCTGCTCACCAGGAATGGCTACTTTCCCCTTCCCCACATGACCTCAAGTGATGGAGAACACACTCTTAAACACCTCTAGGTAGGTAGATAATTAATTTAGATAAAACGTCCAGGAAATTATATTCTCATGCATATAAAAAAGAATTAATTCTACTGAAAAACATAAAACGAATTTAGCCATTTAAACGAACGTATTTTCCGTGTTTGATTCTTGCTATAAAATAACGGCGAGCAAATGAAAAACCTTTATCATTTTTAATCATGATTAAGTGGTAAAGAGATGGCAGTTAATTAATATACACTTTGATTTGCATACTGAATCGAGAAGAAACCTCCCAATTTAATTGATACTGAGCAATGTTTAGAACAGAAAAGTGAAGGCAAACATGAGAGAACAATTTTAGGGAAATAATGAGTTGTCATCGATTGATGTAATGGACTGCTAGAACAGATCTAAGAAACCCCATGTAGGACTAAATCTACGTACTGAGAGGAATCTGCTTTCTATCGGATAGTTTAGGCAGTTTAAGGAGAGATGAAGGCTTTCCATATAGAGAATGACGTAAGTAGGTTTAAATTAAAATATTTCGGGATAAATCACCGATGAGATAGAGGAAAAGATTAAGGTGGAAGAAATCTGAAAAAAAGAGGAATAGGACAAAATGGAGTGTCCATGAATTTCCAAGAGCTAAGCGTTGCGAACCTATATACATAAGGACAAAGGAGGACAGAAATTTCTTCCTTTTACGCTGTTGAACAAGTTCGTAGTAAATAGTATCTTTACTCTTTCAACAAGCTTGTTCCTTGGTATCTCCTGGTGTCCTACCTGAACCAGTGCTCGATTTTGATAGGTTTAGATATTGCGAGTTTTTCCTGCTAAATCTTTTATCAATATTTCACACTTTTCTTTTTATATTTTTTCCTTATATCGTTTACTATCAAATAAACCAAAATTAACTTCGTTACACATTCACTCCCTGCTAAAAAACCCAGAAAGAATCCTTGACTCTTTCAATGATCTCGCTTTTCTATCTATTTTGAATTCTTTATTTTAACTTTGGTTCTCCTCGGTATGGTAAAGCTAAAAAGAAGAAAGTGTCGAAAATACAGAAATAAGACCGATCTTTGTAAATGGACGTGTCTTTTCTATTTGACTTTCGCCTTATAGTGAGACTGCTTCTACCAGATGCACCGTCTCACCGAATGAATATAATACTAATCTATACTCAATCTGTTTGCAATCTGATTTCAATAAATTGGAAAATTTTATCCAACCACGTTTTTGAATGTGTTGAAGGAAAAAATTAAGTTGTGTTAACTCCTTTTCCTAGAGAATCAAAAACTTTGCCTTATGCCAACATCACGCGATTAAGTAAACATCAATTCACTGCGAAACAGAGGTACGATGAGGGAGGAAGTGGGTCATTGAAAGTTTTTTTTTAAACTAATCTCGACAACTACGAGTGAGAGATAGAGGCGTTTATTCTTGAGGGT
Organism: Ceratothoa steindachneri; assembly: GCA_963969495.1. Classification (NCBI taxonomy): domain Eukaryota; kingdom Metazoa; phylum Arthropoda; class Malacostraca; order Isopoda; family Cymothoidae; genus Ceratothoa; species Ceratothoa steindachneri. The sequence continues at coordinate 140,831,189 of OZ018330.1, read as the reverse complement.
ACCTTAGGAACGCAGTAAACCAACCTTAGAAACAGTCAACGACATTCTTTATATTAAGGATATTTGACTTTCCGTAGGGATTTGTTACCAAGTATTGTGAGAGTGAATGTAGGGAGATTATAATAACAGAGAAGTCCATGAATCACATGAGAAGAAGGACCCTCGAGCCGCTACAGTTCTTGGACATAATGTACTACCCAACAATTATTTACATGTAATTATACTTCATGATTAGAGAACATACGTTGAAGGATATTAAGGCTTAGTTATTAAGAAAACAGGAATTGACCACTGTAAAAGAAAACTAAATTTGGAACATTAACGAATAGCATAACATTAGTTGCACCAAAAGAGACAGATCAAGTAAATCAAAGGATTCTGGCCTCCTAGCTTTCAACCTTATGGCAATCATAGCTCAATAATAAAAAAAGGAAGCATGAATACAAATTCAAATATGTAGGAAATGCTATTAGCTGGAAAATAACTCAACAAGAAATTGCTCAGAATGCAGCAAGATAGAAAATTTGGAGAATGAATGCACTAATAAGCTTAAAATGTGCGTGAACTCTAACGGATCTCACTCAATCTTTAGCTATGGAGTTCCCACCAAAACAGAATTTATTCCAAAGAAGAAAAAAAGAATATTTAATTAGTACTAACGTTTTGATATACCCTCTAATCTTAGAATATGGAGATAGTCAGTATGAACGAGAAATTAGCAATCATATGCCGTTCAAATCAAGCCTCCCCCCCGTCCCCCGTACATATGCCTTGAAGTTGGCACTTCCCCAAAAAACGTTTTTGACTCAAAATCGCCTTATAATATTGGTAAAGACCTGAAATACAGTAAGGGAACTCAATATTATTGGCATTAAATTTACTTGAGACAAATAATAATGTATATCAAGCACAGCAAGATCAGAATGTGTGTCCATATTATTGTTCAATTTGAGTGTTCAGAGTGTGTTAGTGTTCAACAACACTGTCAACAGATATTCAGTGACGTAGAATTGTGTACATGGCCTCATTAAAGTCTTCCAGTGTCACCTCTGCATTAGAGATAATTTTCATCAGGTAGTTTCAAGTTCACTGCATAGGTGTTGATTGGAAGCTTCTTCTGGTCTTTCATGAGGCGAAATAGGTCGCTTGATTTCGGCAGGGAGAGTGATGTATCTTGAGCATAGCAAAACTCTAGGTAAAGGCGTTCTACCTTGGTGTACTAGTTGTTGTCAGAGTCTGCCACATACTCATCTATTGCAGCAGCTAAGGGAAATGGTCCTCCCATTCTTTTCAGCTTGTCCAGTTCCTTGTTTTTTCGCCGATTTCCTGCCACATTAGCAATCTCTTTGTCCTTGCTTCTTCAGTTCATCTTGCCTTGTGTTCCCTGCGAGCAATATTTCTGGTAGCTTTCCTCCTTTCCTGTTCAAACTGCTATAGGCCCTGAATGAACCTGATTTAGTTCTGTCGATAAAATACGTCGACTTGGATTTGGCCTGTGCTGTTGATGCACTGCCAAGTTGCTTGGCACCTTTTCTAGACAGTTCGCAGTTAACAAATCCAACACTGCGCTTCACATTCAGGTTGTGAATTTCTGCCTTCTCCAACTTCTCTGGGTCAATCTGAGTGACAGCATGCTCTGCAGACTCATCATAGTTTCCAATGGCAAAGATATCGCCCTTCCGCCTCTGAAAGCCCAGTGCCAACTTGGGAAGGATCATCTTTATAAGATTAATGACCTGTGGTCGGAATGAGGTTGCTACTTTGAGTATGACATCACAGACATCCTCATTATATTTTTTATGCTGGAACCTTTCCTTGCACAAAAACTTGAAGGCTGTTTTCTGAACCTGCAGAAGGTGGCCACACCCACCTCCTCCAGTTTCTGGTACAACTGCTGAAATGCTGCACTGATCTTGCTGTAGGTTGTTTCAGCTGGCGTCGTCAAAGACAGGTATAACTCGACTAGATGAAGTCCAAGAAGGTCACCTGCACAGTACATAACTTTTAGGAAGTCCAAGGCCAAGAAGCATCTCACAATTAGTAACAGATCCGTATTTCTGCAGAAAGGATTTGCACATCTTCTACATGGTAGAAACTGATGGTGCAGATCAGTGTCAGGCGATGAAGCGCTCGTGCTTGAGCCTGACAGACTTGTTTGGTCGATGATATCAAATTCATGTGTTTGGTTGCATGGCTTGCTATCAAAATAATCGTTGATAAGTAGAGTCATACAATCGAGGGCTTGTTCAGTCACACAGGTTGCGTTTATGTTGCATTGATGAGGAAGTTTAAGTAGATTTTGTCTCTACCCAGCGTGTTCTCTATTTTAGCGTACTGTTTGGTGATGACTCGATTAAACATTAGAGTTGGGTATACATTGCAGAACAGGTTATCTGGGATGTGTTTAGACTCTAGACCTTTTGCCAATAGCTCATCCAACTTCAAGTTTTGAGTTGTCTGGTCTGTAATTATTAAGTCTATCTTCTCGGTATTCTTATTTCTTCTGCTTCTATTTTCCCCTGTATTCTTATTTCTTTTACTATTCTTTTCATTTGTATTCTCCTTTATTCTACCTCTCTATCACTCTTATTCTTCCTTTTTCTATTTTTCTGTCATTCAGCATTCTCCTTTCTTGTGTTATTCTTTCCATCTGTATTCTTCTTTCTTCGTCTTCTCTTATCTAGTCTATTCTTCTTTCTTCGCTTTCTATTCTCTGTTTTTCCAGAACGTAAGCAACCATACCTCTGCCTTCTAGTCTAAGAATTTGGCCTTGTCGGTGGAATTTTTCGAACGATGCCATTTTGTGTATTTCCGTCAAACTATCACCGCTGTACGATCAGGTACTTATACAAGCACTAAACAAGTAGGGCGCTGCCTAACTTCCTATTATCACAACACTTTCAGCTAATTGGAATACTAGTCCCCAAAAATTAATTAATAACGTTAATGGGCTAATCACCGACAACTAACTACTGATTCATATACGGACCTGATCCTCTTATTATGCTTAACTTTTCTTCGAACTCTAAGCAAAAATTAACTATTATTAAAGGGACAGCAAGATAAACAACTATACTGAGTTCTTCCAATACCTATAAAATCTGACACCAAATATTTATGTCGTTGTATTGTAAAGGCCGAGTTTGTGTGTCCGTAGGTTGGTCACGTACTTTAATAACTCCTTGATTACGTTTTCTCTAAAAGTGCTATATTTATTTTCATTATTTAATCTCTGAGTATTTCTAGTGCTATGTGCAGTGTTTCGTGGATTGAATTAAATACTTCTAGAAGAATATATCTTTTATTACAACATAAAATAGTGAAAGATAAACAACTATACTGAGTTCTTCCAATACCTATAAAATCTGACACCAAATATTTATGTCGTGGTATTTTAAAGGCCGAGTTGGTGTGTACGTAGGTTGGTCATGTACTTGAATAACTCCTTGATTACGTTTTATCTAAAAGTGCTATATTTATTTTACGTTATTTAATCTTTGAGTATTTCTAGTGCTATTTGCATTGTTTCGTGGATTGAATTTAATACTTCTAGAAAAAATATCTTTAATTACAACATAAAAAAGTGAAATCTAAAAAAAAAAAACTATACATCTATAAATAAACGAGTCTATGTTAGCATTACTAATTTAAACCAAATGAATATAAAATAATGTTTGACCCCCAAGTTCACTTTAATATTGGACGCTAATTGACACACAAAAATAATTGAATTTCTTCACCTTTAAAATAACCACACGTGAACTCGGCTTAAGAATGCGCTTGACCTTGGATCTTATCTAGACGAAAAAAAAATGGTTTTGCGGTTAGGTGCGTAGGCGTGTTCTCAGACGCCACGCCCTTTGTCTGACGAGGAGACGGACTTGGAGCAACTGGTAATTTCGGTGAGGGTGACGGATGGCGTTGAGCACGTTGTCTTAGTCAGATAATTGAGACACCGGGACCGTGAAGGTATGCTTTTTCCAGTTTGGGGGTTAATCTTGGGATAATACGCACTGACGAGCACTGAGCGAACAATGAATCCTTTGAAGACTGGGGAGGAGGTTGGAGGGAGTTCACTTTGGGTATTCCACAATAGTGAGCACTATCTCTGGTTTTTGTTTCAAACCAAATAGGGGGTTTCGCTGATGAGAGATGTATGAGAGTGATCCTCAATAAAAGAGCTAATTTTCGGTGTCACCATTAGGAACTAGTTCAGAATGAACTTCTTCTCTTTTCCTGTCTTTGATTGCCAGGCACTGCCGCCGGACTTCGTCGTGTCGATCACTAACTTGATCTTTTCTGATACAAGATGCTAATTTTCGGTGTGATCACCAGGAACTGGCTCAGAATGAGCGTCTTCTCTATTCCTTTCTTTGATTTTCGGGCCTGCTGCCGAACTTCGTCGTGTCAATCACAAACTCGATCTTCCTCTTCTTCTCCAGTTATCCTCCTATATACTTCACTAACCTGGTGGGTGTAGGGAAAGGGAGGATGAGGGCTTATGTATTACCTCTCTTCTTTAACGAGGCTTATCTGAGCTTCTTTCACCTAGCTCTAAAGGCATCTTCTGGCTTTTGGTCGAAGCTCCTATAATTTCGTCTATGACACGAAATTAGATCCGAAATCTTAGGGGAAATAGTGCCTGTTTAACCATTGTTATTGCATCTGTCCTCCTCCCCTTCCTATTGCCAGGCTCGCGGACACAGAAATCTGTTGATTCGGACTTTTCGTGGTTTGAGGAGGCGTATGGCGTCCAGCGGATCGAGGGAAGAGAAGGGGGGTTAAGTAATCGGGTAATACAGCCCAGCGCTAGAACGTTGTGGTACCCTACCGAGGCATCTGTTATTATGGTGAGTTTGATTTCCCTAAAATATTATATTTACTCTGTTATATACTTATAAATTATAAAATCTATATATAATCTGTTCCACTCATTATTTCACCTGAAAGCACACAAAAAGAATCGATTATCATGCATAATCTCACAAACGTCATATTTTGGGGTGACTGTGACAACTTTCAAACAGTATGTACATGGGCGTTGTTATGATCCCATAGAAAAAAATGTTTCTATTACAGGATTCCCCTAAGCTTAGTCTATAATAATGGGGGATACACCATCGAAAGGATTACTTTTGCAAAAGTTAGACCCCAACTTCCTCCCACTTATATCCTCCATCTCTGTCCTGACCAGAATATAGTCAAGGTCATCACTTTGACCTTGAGCGTCCACGCATATTAGGTAGAAGTGACGTATATGTCAGGGTCATTCTACGACATCCTTCGATACCGAAATTCGAGGTACCGAAGTCGGAAAACACTTGCACTTGATTCTAATTCAAGATATTCCTGAGGAGATAGAAAGAAAAGGAAACGTGCTATATGAACTACGATTTATGTAACGAAGTGTGTTAAGTCGAATAGAAGTTGAATAGTTCTACTGCTCTCCTGCCATTTATCTTATGAATAGGATTTTGGTAGCTTATTTACATAAAGGTGAAATCCATTTCATAATGTGAAACTTGACAGATAATGTCATATTAGGTTTTTTATAATAACCGAAGAAATTTAGGACCTATAGAAGGAGAAGGAGAAAACAAGCGTCATCCATAGAATGATGTAAGCAACATAGAGAAACGTAGTTAGGAGGTGGGGGCTATCTTCTAAAAAGTCACAAATGGAGAGGTGAACTATGATGGTGGAAACAAACCAACTTGAAAGCACTCAGAGAACGTATAGCTAAACCAACTACATTGTCACTATAACTTAAAATAAAAAAAAATAGTTTCAAGACCAACATACTGTATAATGCCGTCCTCTTAATAGGATCCACCACATACATATCATTAGTAACGTTAAAAAAAATTATAATATTAAATATTCATTCTCTGCCCAAGAGTCTCTAATATTAGTTAACATTCCAAATCTGTCCCAGATGGAGATTAAGTGATATCATCTAATTTCTCGACCATGAAAACATATCTATAGCCATTAAAATCATATGGTTATTAGAAGTAGTCTTTGATTGATCAAAAGAATTCCTAGAAATCAACGCGTCGCATTAGAAATCGTGTATTTATTTTCATTAGTTCGTAATTTAACCCCAGAGAGCTGATTCTCCTTAATGGCAGATCTAGGTCATGTTTTTTGTCACCATAATTTTTTTACATTTAACTGATAAAGAAAATTTGTTAGTAGCATAGGAAGTGCACATTTCCTCCGCTTAACACTAGTGTGACTGGGAAAACAGAGTTCCTCCAAGTATATATTTGGATCTCACGGATCGGAAAAATGATCAGAGTGAAGCTCAAAGTGTGTATTTAGGTAGATCCTTATAGGGTTTTTCTATTACGGACTATTTCTCCTCAACTAGGCCATTATTTTTATAATATAGAGAAAATGGCAGAAAATATCCTATCGCTCTAGTTAAAGTAAATGATTACGTGAATCAGAATCCGGATCTAGATCAGAGCTAGAATAAAATCAACTCTTTTTATTTCCAAGAGTCACCCCTCCACAAAATTTACATCTTGCATCTTGCACACAACTATAAAGATAGCACGACAAACAAACAGATAGAAAGACAAACATACACGGCTAATCACAAAATCTCATCATATCCCTCGAATACTAAGAGATTTAAGGTGGTAGAGTAAAGCTGAAAGAGATAACACACGGTAAAAATTGAATTAATGTAAAAATTATTTAAGGCTGAAATGATGGATGATAATTATAAGCAAATCCTGGATTAGGTTCTTTTACCAGAGTAGTGATGATAGAATAGGAGAAGAAAACGAGTTGCCTGTGACAATCTGAACGTCAATATTAATGTCATAGGGGAAATGAATATAAATAAATTATAAAAATCTGTTAAAAAACATGATTACTAGAAAATAAATCTATTAGCCAATCAAATAATAGAGAAAAAATGTTATTGGCAAAAACGAGATGCAGGGGATAACGAGGCATTTATCGAGATACCTCCAGATGTAGCGCGCGGTGTGTCTTGCACGAATCACTGATTTCTGTTTTCATACCTAAATATTTGTAACACCTCCGAGTCATACTTCAACAAGCCGGTATTGAAATGTCTTGCGAAGAACATAGAATATGGGCAGCGGTAAAATAGAAATAATCCAAATGGCCTAAAACGAATATTACAATAAAAAATATAGAAATAATTCTTTTCATCCACATGCAAGATAAAATATAAAATCTATAAAATGCATTCATGGTTTAATTTTTATAAATTTTCTGAACTTAGGCAATTAAATAATTTTAAAATGGAACGCTAAACTAAATTTCCTCCCCTTTCAAAATATCACGTTGCTAAAATATAGTTATAGAAGATATAAAAATTAAATTTTCTGAACTTCACCATTTTGTTTTTTTGATATTATAAAATAATTATTAGAAATAACTTTGATAAAAAACATAAGTCATAGAAAAACTAAGATTAAATTATTATTCAAATACTCCCAAAAATAACGTTCTTAAATTATAGAGTTAGTGATGATGATGATGATGATGGTGATTATATAAAGGAATATTACCTGTATGTTATTATTTTAATTAAAATAAAGTGAAAGGTAGACAGTTAATAAATAAATTCTATTTGTCCTATAGCATTCATTCCTGATATTAATTAAATCTTGAATTGTATATAATTATTTATAAATATTTAAATATATAACAATATATAACACACTTTTTGTTTTTAGCTAGTAAGTGTTATTTCCAACTCCTATTTTTTGCAATTAATAAAGAAATAGCCATTATTTGTTTAAAATTTGCTTTTGTGGCTTTTATGATGAAATATTTATCAGAATAGGAAAAGTTTTACCTTTTCCTCCCATTGTTGGGCTAAAACACCAAAATAGAGAATTAAATTTATACACTTTTATTGAAACCTTCACAAGAAATATATAAAAACAAGTAAAAAATGTTAGATGTGAATAGTCTTCCTTAATTTCTTTTGTAATGTAAATCACTTTCCTGTACAAGCCACCAATTGTGGTCTCCAAACATGTTTTTTATTCTACATACTCCTTGATATTTATGATTAAACTTCAGTATATCTTGATCGAAGCCCTTCCTCGCTCTTCTGTGTTTCTTTAATATTCTCCTAGGAACTTGTCAAGATCGGCATCAATGATGTACGCCTTCAGAGACATCCTGAAGCCAATTTAACCGTAGCTTTTCAATAATTTGTCAACATGTTCCACATAATTCGTAGCTTTGTGGTTGCTATAAGGACCTGAAACACCGAAATAAATCTATTTCAGGATTCCACTTCCCTTTTTAGTAGGCCTTTCATGGAATTCTGAGCACTTTATGAATTTCCTGATTTGTAATCCAACAAAGACAACAGCTTTTCCCTTTGACTCTGAGTAAGGGGCATATAAATTTTGAAGGCACTTGAAGGTCGCAGACTCTTTGGTAAGAGCTCTAACACACTTTTTCATGAGAGATAGTTTTAAATACAATGAGGGAACAACATATTTTGAGAGTCTATCAATTACTCATACTTATTATGCTCCCCATGTGAGAACTCAGTCCTTTCTGGCCAGGGTTTCATGTGGAAATGCAATGATGCATCCTTACTGTCACATAGACAGAAATGCCATGGAAACTTGGTAAAGCATCCCTGGAGATCCACCAAAAATGCTACCATGTTGAAGTCTTCAATCACGTCCCAGCCATATTCCGTATAATACAAAGCTTGTTGCAGAAACTTTACACTGTCGTATTTTTAATTATGGAGAGGTACAGATTTACTGGTTTTGAGGATCTATCAATGAAGAGCTTTCACTCATCTGGATTACATTCAATTCCAATTGCATCAAACAGATCAGGTACTCCTATATATTTACAGTAATATATCTAAGTTTCATAAGTAAAGAATCTTGAGATATGTTTATGACGTTACTTTGGCTTGTCTCTTGCGCAGTTTCATCGAGCAACTCCCACTCTTTAGCCTGAAGTGAATCGCTGCCCATTTGAATTTGACAAGCCAAGATCTGACTCAATGTTATTGAAGTATCTTTGGTTTGGGCATCATGGATTCCTCTAAGCAGCTATAAGGCTGAGATTTTAGTCTACATCTCCATTGATATTTTCAACTTCTGAATTGTTGCTTTTTTCTTAATGTGGCCTATCCCTTTCTGCAGAGTTAAGTACATGAAGATCAGCACTGCGTGGTACTGGTGCAAATGGGAATGGAAAGGTGAGATAAGAAGTAGCAGATACAATTTTGCCATTTCGACATTTGGAACGGTCTACAATGCAAAAGGATCAGTTGCTGAGTGGTCAGTGAGTTCACGAGAAATCCTGGGAATGTGAAACATTATGGCTTTCTTTCCCGTCTGTACCATCCAGTATAAGTAAAAAATATATTTTGTTATTATTCTGGCTTACATACAAACATATAAGCTTAAATATTTCTGACATTTAATACTTTAGTTTATATAACAAACAATTTCTTACCTTTCAAATTTGGGGAAGTGTTTTCACAAGCAGAAATAGTTTCCCAGGTTTGTCCTGTTCCCCAACAAGGAGGCCAAAGTATAGTATTAAACTTCACTCATTCTCATGGATGTTGTCTTTCCGAATTTTCTCTCTTTGTTTGATTAACTGTCCGCAGATATAACGGAATGCATCTTGATAAGGATTTCAATCTTTTAATGCCACTTCTCTTCCGATCTGTTCACTATGGTAGATAGAACTGGAATGAGAACAGATGTATGAATACATGTATACCTACTGCTAAAGGAATATTTTAAAAGAATCCAGAAGATCAATTGCCATGGGTGTGTTATGGCAAGTTCAGTAACATTCTTTAAAATTTTTAAAATTCTACTAAATTCTAGGAATTTCTCTCTAAATCTAGAATGTTTCTGAAGTTTTCTTCGAATCAAATATCATTGTAATTCATTCTAATGAGATTTGTACTTTTATTCCATGTTTGAAAAAAGGTAAGCCTATTGAAGCAGCTGAAATCTTTGCTAGCTCCTGCAAAAGTTCGTAAAGATGCAGTTGGCATTTCCTTGTCTAAGAAATTATGCATCTCGCCTCTTAAAAGTCATTTGTACGACATTCTATAATATTTACCCCATACGATTACCGTATACGATGTACGGTTCCCTTTAACTAATGAGAACCCTTGTCTGACGCATTTCAAACCATCCAATCAGTGTAGATCTCCTCGTTCCTGCCTTACTCTAACTTTCAATCAATAAATTTATTTGTATATTTTTAAACAAGGAAAAAACACTAACTTCAGAACTAGATGCATTAACTGTAAGCCCACTTAACTGTAGGCTGTATAGAAGATCCAGATAGCTTAATATCTTCCTGAGTGTAAACATGCTGCGCTCTCTCTTTGGCCTTCCTCTCATTTTTGATGGAGCGGCTGTCTCTACTAAAGACATCTTAAATGCACCCTTTGTGCCTGTTTTTGATTGCTGATCTTGTAAAGATGCATGCTAAATAAGAGGCAGCTTTACAGCTGCAGGGAAAACATAGAGGATATCTTCTTGTGCATAATTTACGTTCTTGAGTTTACTGTTCAATCGTTGCAAAGGAAATTATCTAGAGAACGGGAAAAGCATATATATCTGTGTTTGTCGACGTTGCCATCCAAAGTTTCTTTGACATTCGCTTAAGCATGCTGCCGATTGATCTCCTTCATACCCATTAGTAGGTTTTTAACTTTATGTCAATATATTTCTCATTAATTAAAGGTATCCTTGAATTCACTTAAAAACCAAATGGATTTTAAGTATTTGCTAACTCTCTGCAATAAGGCTAAAAATATGCACCAGGTTTATTATGATAAAGGTAATAATAGTAGTAGTGAATCATTTGCCTGGAAGTGCTTGAATCAGTTAATAATAAATTACAAGCACCGCTTCCATACTTTTCCTCACTGTTCTTTCGTGTCAGAAAACAAAACAGAACATAAAAATGTTGAATTAATCTTTTTTAAGTTTCACAATCAAATTAATCTTTTTAAAAGGTGTCTTCCTCTTTGATGCATGACCATAGGAATTAGCATCATAGAAGTTTATTTATCTCTGTCCTGCAGCAAATTTCGAAATTTTTCCTCTTCTTAAAACTTCATTAAATGATTCATTTTTTAGATCCCACTCAAGAAAACAGTTTTGAGACTACTTTTACAAGAAAAAAACAACGTATAGAATACTTCAGATAAATTTCTCTCCATAGTATGGCAAAGATTATTCGCCTATTGTAATATTTTCTTTATAATCTAAATTTTTGAAGTTTGTAATAGATAGTGGTTGAAGCACTTTATTCCTATTTATCGTTAACTCCATCTTTGTCAAACACTCTTGGATTCTTGTGATATATTCTCTATCACTAAGGGAAATGCTGGAAATTCTTGTGACTTTAATCTTTCTTTAACCTAGTGAACGACTCTTCCATTATATTAGATACCATTAACAATTTTTAGTAATTCTTGAAGTATTTTTCAGTTAAAATCCAGCTCAAAAAGCGAGTTCGTGACCAATCGTTTATATAATTGACATGATTGACTTCACTTTCTTTCCAAGGGGTATAGTATAATTATCGCGTTGAGGTACTGGCTTAGGGCTTTAGCAATAAGAGTTAATGGATTATCTTGTCTAGTTTGAATAATGCAGCATTAAGAATTACAATACGGGAAGTTTTGATTAAATATTCAACCCCTGAAAACGCGAGGGAGAAATGATAGATGAATTTGAGAGTGAAGTAAAGAGTCCTAGATTTGTGTTTATTCCTGTCATTTAAACATAATATAATAGAAATCAATGTCTGTATTTTTCTATAGTGTATCACTTCGTAATTTGCAATTAATTAAGTTAGTATGTGATTAACACTTAAATTTAAACTGTCTAGGAAGGAGTTTTTTGAGGATGCCTTTGGCTGCTGCCACGTATCGTGTCACACTGCTTATCAATGGAAAAAAATATCCTTGTAATATAAAAAAAATATTAATTACTACTTTGAAAGTTATTTTATGCATAACTTTTGATATAAACTTTAAAAATTTCTGAACATGTATGCCAAGAAAGGCTTCAGAAATTTAATAAGAAGACATAGTTGATTGTATGTCGTTCATTGGTGAATGTGGCGAACTCGGTTGAATTCATCCTAACTCCAACATGCATGTAGTATTTCCTATTTATAAAAACTTCTCCTATGCGAAAAAATACGTGGCGGGCGGCATGTAAAATTTAATAAATATTTGTCCTGACGGGGGTTTTGAAAATTATTTTGGTCGCGATTACAAAATTATTATATCCTGTTATTACCAACGACAGGGTGATGTTAAAAAAACATTATCATTGTAAACAAAATTCGTGGTCATTATTAATAACCTATTATATTAATGTTATAAATTAACGAATAATCTTTTAACTTATAAAATTTATTAGCAAATAAATTAATAATAATTGTAGATCTATAAATATACCAGGTATTGCGGACAAAGTCCTTCCACAGGTTGACGCACACGTGGTTTACAGAAGACTTCAGCTCGTTGACGCTGTTGTGGCGGACCTTGTAAGCTTTGCCCTTGAAATGCGAGCACACGCTGTTGTCAAGTGAGTTGAGGTCAGGCAACTGCGTCGGCCACAATCCTTCGACCTATAGTTCATGTTCAATCCCACCCTTTCTTGAACGGTCTAAGCCATTTAAGCGATACCACTGTCCTGTAAAAAGACGTAGTCCTCCTTCCTGCCGAATTTTCTGATCTCGGGCAGTAGTTTCTTTGCCAGGATGTCCCTGTAATTGGCTGCACTGAGCCTGTAACAGGCCACGAACTACACCACCTTCATATTCTCGCAATTTAAAGCTACGACGCCCAGCATCATTACAGAGACCGGCTGCTTGGTCGTGGACACGTAGAGAACCTTGGAGACATCCTGGCCGAAGCTTACCTCGCGTTCTTTTAGCTTATTGACGAAAGAATAGAGCGTGATTCTTTTTTCGTCCGAAAACATGATAATTGATTGCCACGAAGGCGATCCCGATTCCTTTCACAGCAATCTTTATATACCTGCAAACAATTTAAAAGACTTTTTAATGACACATGCTAGAAAAGTAGAGCTTTAAGTTTTTTGACGGAACTGTTTCTATCACACTGGTAAACTTCTCGAATGAGCAAAGACCAGAGTTTAACCGAACTTTTGCAAAATCCGTTACTTGACCCACAGAACAATACTTGTAATTTGTGCAACTGGTGATGTTCATGTTCAAGCCTTGGAAGTATCCCTGCCCTTCTTCTTGAAATTAATGCAACTAACACTTGTTGAAAGGGCGCTTTAGTGGTAAAATGTGAAGAAATGCTTGAGAAGAATTTACACACTAGTGTTGCACCCTTGATATGACTGAATTTCACTCAGAGCTCTTTTACAAAAGCTGGGCGGAGATACAACTACACCAAGATGCTCATAAGATAATCATAATGAACCTCATTACGCATGGAGGCTATAGAACTCCAATTACCTAATTATCATTAAAGGGTACATTACAGACGGAATAATAAAGGGTCCCACTCATGATCCCAGGAGTCTATATGAATATTATGAAGGCATCGAATTAAGAAGATTAGATGACAGATGGCCATCCTTGAAGATAGATCCGCTCATCCATGAAAAATGGAAAACACTGCATGCGACTACTTGGCTATAGGAAGGGGACTACAGCCCAAACATAAATCTGAAAAAGTGGTTAATTGCATCTTGCAGGCTTAGGCTCCCTCGTGTTGTGAGATAAAACGGCCTCTAATCTTCATGATTAACCTCATATAATATTTTTTTTAATATCAACTTATTGAAGTCTATTCAGTTGGATGATGTGAAACGCATCCTCTATGGCTTGGTATAATTTAATGATAACTGGATCAGAACTCTTGGGCTTCAGACAATACTCTTCTAGACAATGATAACTATTGTATAATTTTTATCTATGTAATTTATCAAAAAATTAAAATATTATGATGGTTAATGACTGTATAGGACTGCATGCTGATTAGTAAAATGAGAGTATTTGATATAGATTTTATTGCAGGATGGAAAGAACCATTATATAGAAAAATACATTCCTCTGGTGAATAGGGATGCAAAACACTGCCACGAGCTTATTGAATTTACTGGTGTCGCTCTTATGTAAATAACAACTCCAGAACAGCTTTCTAAAGAGAAACGCCTGTCATTCATAGACAGAGAAAACAAAAGAGTTATTTTAGACCTGCCCTGACATTCTTTGACTGTTGAAAAAGTGTAAAATTAGTGACAGAATTCTTCAATACCTGTGAGAGGTTGGCACCCGTCACAGATCTAACCTGAAAAAAATGATGAGCAGGAAGATGCGTCCATCGTTTATGTCAAAACGACATTTTTATCATAAAAGTTTATATCCATATTTCTTTGTGGGTGAGAGAAATCTATATTCTTGTTTTCGATGTAGAGTATATATCTTTTTGAAAATCCAAAGTTTTTTAGTTAAAATATCTAAAAATGCACAAACTTTGCACTATATTTTTTAGTAGTTTTACTTAAAATACTGTATTAGCAAGGTTTACTTCTGTCAGTTGTTGCATGTACCACGTATTGCATAAGTCCTGTTATTTATGTTACGACAATCTCAACAGAAAATAAAATGAAAAAGTGATGCAGTTAAACACGGTTGTATTATTTTAAAATATAAAGATGTGTTTGAATTTTATTATTAATCAATGAGGCAGCTCTCAGCGCCGAGCGCATGGCGAGACCTGGAGCACGCGTTCTTACTCATGTACACGTAAAGTCCTCGGAGACGTCCTGGCGCAAGCGTAATAGACGGTTGTTCAGCAAATTGATGACCCAATCGAACGTGAACGGTTTTACATCAGAAAAATGAGAATTTGATTACCTGACTCTTGAATTCGGTAAGAAGTCGACGACAGCGCCCCCGACGTTTTCCTACATATGGTCGGTGAGCAAAGGTCTTTCCACACACCTCAAGCTATGCCACCGTCCTCCTTGACTGCTCTAGAGATTATGGCTACCGAGTTCTTCCTTTTCTTGCGAGCCCAGTTATTTTGAGCTTCGGAGAATATTTTAAGGCCTTTCTCACAGCTAAGCGGTTACAACTTGAGGTCTGACTAAACGTGGTTGATCTTTGAACTCTTACCCGTTCTTGAACCTCTCCGTGAATCTGTGGATGGTTATCCAGCTAACATTGAGCCGTGGGCAATGTCGACTTTTTTCACTTCCATCTCAACACACTTGCACACAATGCGAAACATGTTTTAATGACATGTACTAAAATAGTAGAACTTTAGGCTTGATTGAAGTAAAAACTTTCTATCACAATTCTAAACTTCTCGAAAGATAAAAAAACGAGTGTAATAGAGCGTTTGCACCCCCTCCCCCCGTCTTTTTTTAATGCATTGGAATTATACTGAAATTAATATTTTTATACAACACATGAGCAAAAATGTATAAGATAGAAGAAAATAGTATCATCAAGCGCTCCTTATCATTAAAGTTTTATGTCTTAACCATATCTTTCTTAACTACCGGATGATTTCTCACATTACGATTTCACTATGCAGGCTAAATTTATAAGTTGAACGTTTTTCCTTCTTTCCATCTGAAATAATAGAACCCTTTCCTTTCTCGATCTTCTTATTCATAGAACCCAGACTGGTTTTAAATACTCAATCTATCGCAAAACTACTAATTTAAACCCTTTATTTATTTTTACTTTGTGCATAGTCCCAGGGGTCAAAAGATCCGTTTTTCTTCTGTTTTTACGGGTTTTACGAGTTGTTAGTCCTGAATATATGGATTCTGAATTCTGCAATATCTTTGAAATTGGCCATGAATTATACTACCCTTATCCTTTATTCTATAATACAGCTCCTGCTGTCCCTTTTAATGCTAGAAACATTTTGACTTTACCCTTCTCTGTTTGCTTTTAAAAAAACTTTAACATTTCAGTTGCTTTCAAATAAAGGGTGTTCCATAAAGACGGATCGGAGTTAGCAGTAAATAAAACAGTGTTATTAGTGGAAATTTATTGATTTCATTATTGGATCATATTATTTGAGTCATGGCAATTATGAATGAAAAATAATATCTCCTAAATGTCCGCCAAGGCTTCGGCGGCACACCTCCACTCGATGGTCAAAATTTTTGATGACGTCTCTGCATAGTTGCACCTCGCCCTCACCAATATGCCTTATTATCTCTTTCTTCAGCTGTTGAAAAGTTGTTGGCTTGTTGGCATAGACCTTACTTTTGAGATGACCCCAAAGAAAGAAATCTAAAGGCGTTAAATCACACGATCGTGGTGGCCAATTGACCTCGCTGTTTTGAGAGATGATGCAACATGGGAACTTCTCATTCAATAAAGCCATTGTTGCATTGGCTGTGTGGCGTGTGGTGCCGTCCTGTTGAAACCACAAATCTTCGACATCCATAGAATTCAATTCAGGCCATAAGAAGTTGGTTATCATGGCACGGTATCGCTCGCCTATCACCGGAACAGAATTTCTGGCATCATTTCCGAAGAAATACGGCCCAATGATTCCGCTAGCAAAATATGGACACCAAACAGTGACCTTTTGTCGTTGCAATAGCTTTTCAACCATATTCTCGGGATTTTCATCGACCCAAATGCGACAATTCTGCTTATTAACGAATCCACCAAGATGAAAATGGGCTTTATCACTAAAGATGCTTTTTTGCGAAAAATCATCATCGGCTTGTCTCTGCTCGTGCAACTTCAGATGGTCAGCAGTCTTTAGTTCTTGTGTCAATTGAATTTTTTGAGCGCGTTTAGACAAATCTTTTGTCAAAATTCGATGTAACGTTGTTGTGGAGAGGTTCAATTCCTGCGCGCGATGATGAATAGAGGTGTCTGGATCTTCGGCCACATTCTCCTGCACTGCAGCAATGTTTTCAGCTGAACGGCGTAAACGAGTACGCAATGGCGTTTTCATATCTGCCACCGACCCCGTTTGTTTGAATTTACGAACAATTTTCCCAATTGCACACTCGGTTGGTCGATTATGTTGACCAAAGAAATCGCGAAGTGCCCGAAATGCCTTTTTGTTTGAACCGTCCATTTTCGTAATAGGCTTCAATAACTTTAACTCGTTGTTTGATTGTTAAGCTTTCCATGGTTAAAATTGCCAAAGACTGAAGTTGTTAAATCTAAAGGAAAAAGCTAAAAATCT
Organism: Ceratothoa steindachneri; assembly: GCA_963969495.1. Taxonomy (NCBI): domain Eukaryota; kingdom Metazoa; phylum Arthropoda; class Malacostraca; order Isopoda; family Cymothoidae; genus Ceratothoa; species Ceratothoa steindachneri. Next base: position 140,813,959 of record OZ018330.1, on the reverse strand, counting down.
TCAGACGCTTAAACTCAACTCACATTTAAAATCGGTCCAAGTTATTGGAACACCCTATACTAGTCAACTATAAAAAACATTCTATTCGGTCAAATATTCTGTTTGACCAAATAAATATTTTGGGCAGTCAGGAGAGCAATTATCTGTCCGTATTAATCAGCATAAATACAATGTGAGGAAAGCTGTAAATAATAAAGCGTTTTTTGCGCATATGTGCAAAAATAACCACTTAATTAATTATAATTCAGCAAAATTTATCTTTCGCTCAAATGACTCAATTAAAAAAAACATTGTTGAATGTTCATGTATAAGCCAATTTAATAACTTTAACATTTCTCTGTCTTTTTTAAAATTGATGCTGTTATGAAAAAACTTATTCTTAAAGAAATTAGTTTTGACTTCTTTTCCTATTTTTTTGAGGGGGGCAATTTTCATTTTTATGGGCACTCGATTTGTTAATTTAATTATTGCATTGATTTTGTATTAACATTACATTATTTTATTTCTCTTCCTCTCTCCTTGCTCTTCTTACCTAGGTATCTGCTTACTTCTCATGTCTCTCCTTATCTTCCTCTTTAGAATATCGCTTTATCAGTTTATCGTTTTAACTCTTTTGGCTCTGTTCTTGACTCTTTCTGCCTCTTGCTTTGACCTTGCTATCTGTTATAGGTATATCTTAATGTGAATTTATCCGTCCCTCTCCTACTTCCTTATCGGTAATTTCTTGTCTTATATGCGGTCCTTTATCTATTACTAGCTTATATATACCCTTATTATAATTTTTTTTTTTTGTAGTTATCCTTGAGAATGAACTGAATAAAGTTGGAAAGTACTTGGGAACACCTTTTGCATTTTTTCTGCGGGACATTGCATTCATATATATATATATATATATATATATATATATATATATATATATATATATATATATATATATAAGTGCAGTAGGAAGGATACGAACATCAGTTACATTCTTATTTATTCCAAGCAACGTTTCGGTTTACCCAATCCATCATCAGGCTAGAGGGATAAACACAATTTGTGAGGCGAACAAATGTTAACTTAAACTAAATAAAAATCAAAAGCGAATAATCAAGATAGTAAACGTATAAAGTTAAAATTATAAATAATTTCAATTACATATATAGATAAGCTCAGAGCAAAGGAGAGAAACAAATTTATACCTGCTGTCAGCGAGTCAGGTGAATAACTAAGGAATTTGCCAAAATCGGATAGGATTTTGTGTAGTTTGTTTTCGGTAGAATATTAACAGGTCTGAAGCTGGTTGGTTGTGGCTATTACCGATAATGGGTGGCAGGTTAAGTCTGAATTTAACTTGGGCGAATGTATTTTTAAAAAGAGAGATTCCAGAATTCTGAGCTGGGCGATGTTAGGATTAGAGCCGAAAAATTGTTAATGAAGATTATTCGGAAATGTATTTGCGAAAAAAAACTCTGAAGAACTTTTCGGTACCGTCTTGAAGCCTCTTGATTCGGAGGACTGAGATCAGGTAGGAGAAAATATCACAACTCTTTAGGGCAATCTATCTTGGCAACCTTTGGATGGAAGTAGATTTGGTTAACAGAGTCATGATCAAAATATTAAATGACTACTTTCATATAGAGGTTGCAAAGATAGATGTCCCTACCTGATCTCGGTCCTCTGAATCAAGAGGCTTCAAGACGGTACCGAAATGTTCTTCAGAGTTTTTTTCCGCAAATACATTTCCGAATAACCTTCATTAACAATCTAAAACGAGGTAATTTCTCTCGCACCAAGGATTTAATCCAAGCTTATTTTCGCAATAGTATTGTATACAAATTTTCTTGCCCTGGATGTTCCCAGGGAACATATATTGGTAGTACTATTCACTCGTTACATTCGAGGGTTTGCGCACACTCCGGCATTAGTTGCCGAACAGGAACGTCTCTCGCTATTAAGGAAGTCTCGCCAATCAAAGATCACATTATAAAGTGTAAAGTTGATGCAAACATCAATAATTTTAAGATTCTGGGCTCTAATACTAACATCACCCAGCTCAGAAATCTGGAATCTCTCTTCATGAAAACACTTTCGCCCACGTTAAATTCAGACTTGACCTGCCACCCATTATCGGTAATAGCCACAACCAACCAGCTTCAGACTTGTTAATATTCTACCGAAAACAAACTACCCATAATCGTGTCCGATTTTAGTAAATTCCTTATTCATTCCCCTGACTCGCTGACAGCAGGTATGAATTTGTTCCTCTCCTTTGCTTTGAGCTTATCTGTATATGTAATTGTAATTATTCATAATTTTAATTTTATACGTTTATTAACTTAATTATTTGATTTTGATTTGTATTTAGTTAAGGTTAATATTTGTTCGCCTCACAAATTGTGTTTATCCTTTTAGCCTGATGATGGATTGGGTAATCCGAAACGTTGCTTGGAATAAATAAGAATGTCACTGATGGTCGTATCCTTCCTACTGCAAATAAAATTACGACTTCTTAGAAGCAACCTTGTTGAATATATATATATATATATATATATATATATATATATATATATATATATATATATATATATATATATATATATATAAATATATATATAAATATATATATAAATATATAAATATATATATATATATATATATATATATATATATATATATATATATTTATATATTTATATATATATTTATATATATATTTATATATATATATATATATATATATATATATATATATATATATATATATATATAAATATATATATACTTATAATCGATTTGTTCCTTTGAAATCTGATATGTAGTAGGAATATGAAGACCCAGGGGATTACACTAATCATTTATGGGCCCGACGTTTCGGACCTTCACTAGGACCATCTTCAGCTACTGTATCGACTAATGAGAAGGAGAAGGAATATTAAAGATAACAGTTAAAAGAATGCATTATATAATGGCTAAAAAAGCGGATGAAGACAAGTTAAACTAATAAAATTGAAAATTATCTCAATTAAAGTAAAAACAAATAACACTATATAGAATTAATTAATACTATCCAGTGTACTTTTAAAAAATAATAGAAAGAAGTGAAGTGATAACATAAACTAAATTGCATATCAAATATTAAAGGTAACTGGAGAAAACAATAAAATAATATATTATATTAAATTATAAAAAAACCCCGAAAAACCCGAAAACAAATTAGAATGAATTAAACAGAGTGACTAACCTTTATCGTGGGATTTGAAAAATCAACTAACTAAAGATAAAAACTACTAACCAGATTTGTTCGGTTGGTCGGTTGGCTAGTTAATCTATTGAAGTGTTGGTTGGTTATATTGTGAATAGTTTAATTGAGGCGGAGAAATTAATTAGGTTTGGATTTATTTTATTAATATATAGTGACTCTAAGATTTTAAAATCGAGAGAAGTTACGGTTGAAGATAGGAGTAATATGGTATATGAATTAGAATTAAGAGGATGATGGTGATACTTAGAATGTTGTTTGATGGAAGAGGCCTCAGGTTTAGAAATGGGAATACCAGTCCTATGAGACAAACCCATGTGCATCGAGATTCTGCATTTGAGTTGTAAGTCAGTTTGGCCTACATAACGACTGTGACAGGTCCTAAATTTATAATTGTAAATTATACAGGATCGCAAGCCCAAAGAGATTGGCTCTTTATTGAGAAAAAAGTAATTTAACGATACAGGATTGGAATTTATATAAATGAATTGGCATTGAGGAAAATGGTTGCTGAGGGTTGAGAGAAGGAATTTGTTAAACTCTGATGTTAAATGCTCGAGATAGGGTAGTCTAAGAAAAATCTTCTGTTTAGAAACAGGAGTAAGAAAGGGTCGAGGATAATATATTTTGGAAAGAAATTTGGATACTAACTGGTAGAAGATGAAATCGGGGTAATAGTTAAATTTGAAGACATTCCTTAAATAAGTCAGTTCTTCATCAAAGGATATCCAGTTAGAGCATATATGGTAGGCTCTAAAAATTCGGCTTTTAATACTGGATAATTTAAACTGACTGGGAAAGCTACTAAAAAAGATGCGTACCCAATCTAGAGGTGGTAGGTTTTCTGTAAATGGATGTATTATAAGACGAACCTGTTCGGACAACGTTGACATCCAAGAACAAGATTTTGTTGTCCTTTTCTGTTGCCATAGAAAACCTTATGTTAGGATATTGTTTTAACTTAATATTTGTTTTACCTTTTTAGATCTCTCTGAATCCTCGGATTAGCTAGATTCCCCACGACCCTTTCCATTCTCTGTTTATTTCAATATTTTCCGTTTTGTGTGTTGTTGATAGTTTTTATTAATAAAACTCTATTTTATTAATGATAGCAATATTATTATCCTTGAGTTCAGTTCCATTTCTTAAGCATATCGAATATAAATAATATCGGGCAACCTAGACATCCACGCACTCTAAAGATAATTAAATAAGTTCCCTCAACGAATAGTTATATATGGTATATCGTCGAGAGTCCATTCTACGACATATATATATATATATATATATATATATATATATATATATATATATATATATATATATATATATATATATACTATTTAAATTTAAATATCATGTGTGTAATGTTTAACGCTATATCTTTGCAAACACTGGTCTTAGTGATTAAAGCATAGTGTTATTCGTTATAAAAATAGAGTATAGTAGTTCCCTTTTGTTTTAACGATTGCTATCCCCTTTTTTGGAAACTTAAGAAGCTGGAGTAGCTCAAGGAACTGTTATAATAATTTGTTTGTGTTTTTTTTGTGTGATTTTAGTCAGTGGTTATTTAGATCGAGAAACCAAGTACGAATAGGTCAGTGCCCATATTTAGGTAGGTTAATTCTCTAGAAGGCATAATTCTTATTGCAAGGAATTTTAGTTGGTTGACTATTGCGCCCCCAAGTGCAAAAATGACTCAGTTCGAAATCTTTAAGGCGCAAGGAGAGTCCTTGGGACTTTCCGGAAAAGAATTAATTGAGTACGCTCAAGAGGAGCAAAGAACAGAAAGAGAAATAGAAGAAAAAGAAAGAGAAAGAGAAATCCAACGAGAAGAAAGAGGGGAACGGGGAAGACAAGCTGAGCTTCACCATCAGATTGAAATAGCTCGTATTAAAGCAGAAATACAGTCCACCAGTTCACGTTCAGAAGCCCTCCCCCCCCAATCTCCCACTAAAGCTCCCCAATTTCAGGCATGGAGAGGATTTCAGAGCATTTTTATCCCACTTCGAAAAGATCCTCGAAATCAATAACATGGACCTGGAGGCTGAAGGTGTAGTCAGATAACTTCCTTTGTTAAATTGTAAATTGCGCGAAATTTTTATATCTTTACCATCTGAATAAACAATTAACTACAGCACCTTAAAAGCTGAGTTATTGGCCGCTCATAATATGACTCTCGATTTCTACCGCCAGGAATTTCGAGGAGGTCGTATTAAACCCGGACAGACGTTCCGTCAATTCAGATACATTCTTCAGAGGAATTTTAAATTTTGGTTAGAATCCTCAAAGGTTGATCCTAACTACGAGTCCTTAACAGACTTCGTGTTGCAGGATCAATTTTTGGCGTCTCACCCGACGGAGATCCGCGCGTTCGTCAAGGATCGTTGGTGCCAGACCTTTAAAGAATGTACCGAAGAAGCGGATGTCTATGCCGCAAGCGATAATTTATACCCAAAGGAGAATCAAACTTCTCACCAATCCCCCTACAAGGAAAGAAGGAAGGATTCGCGCCCCTTCACAGGAAACCTGACGAAGTTTCGAAGCCCCGTAAAACCCCAAAACTTCTTTCTCCAAAACCAACAACGGGACTCCAAACCTTCCGTTAAGATTTCTCCTCCATCTCTCTTCCCGAAGCGACCAATCATATGCTTCACCTGTGGTGTAGAAAACCACACGAGCTGGAATTGCCCCCAAAATTCTAGGCTTAAGAGCGGACCAGCCCACCAAGTTTACCAGATTAATGCCACCCCGGCTCTCCCGGTGGTGCAGACCCCAGCAGCAAATTCTCCTCCTCCGTCAGGCCACCAGGTAAATTTTATTTTCGATAAAAGTTCATCGGGAACTTTGAAATTTGAGGAGGGCAGCGTGAACGGCTGCCGAGTCTTGACTCTCGTCAGGGAAACAGAATGTACGTGTTTCATCGTGTCCGACGGGCTCCTCCCCCCAGTGGCCCCTAACCACGAAATATTTGCGGTGGTACATGACTACCTTGGGCGGGCGAACCGATTCCTCGTCGTTAGATGTTACCTGCAGTGTCAATATTATGATGGCTGGGATGAAGTCATTTCAGCACCCATAAAATTCTGCTCTGTACTTATAGGACAGAGCCCTCATGTAAGTTCCGACCCTGTGTCTCAGGCCACCCTTCCTCGAGGCCGAGCTAAGAAAGATGCCCAGGAGCCCGTCCCCATCAGAACCCCGATACCGTCCGATTTCTCGAAGACCCTTAACCAGGACTTTAGGAGGGCACAAAAGGAGTGTAAATTACTAACACCCTTTGGTAATAAGGCGCAAGACAAGAACACGGAGACTGTGCGTGGACCCAAAGAACAAAAACAAGCCCCAACGCGCCCATTGAGATACGTTCGTAGCACTGGACGAAACATCGGCGCTTGAAAAAGATTACCCCGCGGAGTCCCTTAATGTAATACAGACAGTGTGCATCCAACCTGATGCCGATTACCCTCCTCCTTTTCTACCAGGCGAGTCTTTTGAACCCTCTGACCTGGATATTGACGCGCAGCTGATACCACATGGAAAGAGTCAGCTACAAGAACTATTTGAATGGAGTCACCATTTAACCACCCTATTAGGTCTTTTCGAGCGACTGCGCGAAAATGGCCTCGCCATTGGCCCCAGCAAATGCCATTTTTCCCACGAAACCATAAAATACTGGGGTTTCAAAATAGAACAAAGCAAGTTAGGTCCCCAAGAGGACAAGATTAAGGCAATCGCCGACATGCCCCTCCCGATTACAAAGAATCAATTAAGATCGTTCCTAGGATCAGCTTCTTAAGATCGGCGATTTGTTCCGAATTTCGCTGCAATTTCGGCGCCCCTCAGCTCCCTTTTAAAAAAGAATTCCCCCGATCGTCTACGTTGGAATGATGTCGCTGTTCCCCATTTTAATCAGCTCAAGAGTAAGCTCATTTCTGCCCCCATTGTAAAGTTGCCCAACCCAGAAAAATCCTTTGGGATTAAGACCGACGCGAGCAATGAGGGCATTGGAGGTGTACTTCTTCAATACGAGGATGACGGAACGAGTTATCCAGTTGCATATGCTAGTCGCCAATTATTACTACGCGAAAAGAGATATGCCACTATAGAGAAGAAAGCTCTATCAATTATCTGGTTTATAGACAAAATCAAAATGTACTTGATAGGAAAAGAATTTCAGATAAGAATGTACGACACTCCAACGGCCGAATTATGCGCTGGAGTTTACTCTTGCAAGAGTATCAATTTAAAATAAATTATATAAAAGGTTTCGATAACCAGGTCACTGACGCACTCAGTAGGAATGCGTTTCCGAATAGCGTAAAGTAATTGTATCCGTAAGATTAGGATCTCCATGTATGTATATACCGTCTTGTACGACTTAAATTAGATTCTCTTGTAAGATAATTAGTTAATTTTTTTTTCTGAATTTTGTAACGCTCAATGTCTATTTTTTTTGTATGTATATATATTTGTACCCATTAAATTACGTAAAAATTATTTTGTCCCATATGTACTAATTTTATGTCATTTCGTTGCTCCATGCCCCTTTTTTTTATTAAGTTTGTATTAAAGGTTATTTTCCCCTATAATCAAAAGATCAAAATAATCATATGTATTGAGGAAATACTAGTTAGGTGCAGGAAGGTACGGTTGGTACAAGAAAACGAGTTTCCTACAACGGAGCTCTATCGTTTTCCCTTCTCTCTTTTTTTTCGAAGTAACAACTTCCCCCGGAATGGAGGGGTGTGATAAAACGGTTTGAGGCCACTTAATTTCAACCGTTATCACATGTTGTTTAAAAACACGATGCTACCCACGTGCATCTTTGCCTTGAAGCCGGGCGCATTATCGCCGCCACCTGAGTCAATGTTTAAACAAGGAGGTTTATCTTCCCCCGTCGCCCCATGCCCCGACCTTGCAAGATTGAGTTTGGCTTATGGGCAGATAAGGTATTGTTCTCAGGCTCGGCTGTGCATTCCCTCGAAGCCCCCCACTCCATTGTCCCCTACGCCAAGGGGATGTCCCGACTATTTATTTGGAAACTTTACCACTAAGATCAGATTAGAGATCCAGATTTTCTTCGCGAGACATCACTACGGTCCAGTCTCACCTTATGCACCAAAGGGCCCTTGACCTCGAGATCCACCATCACTTGTCCAGAAGAAGGCAATGTCCCTTGAGTGCCAAGGTTTGAGCCTTTGTGACACCAAGTCCACTAGGCTTCCCCTGTTGTTCATAAAGAGAACAACGTTAGAATAGCCATTGTTCTTTTGAGCCCGTTGACAAGAAACGGTTCTCACCCCCCCCCCCCTCTGTTGTTTAGAAGAGAACAACGTAGAACAACTATTGTTCTTCCAGCCTGTTCGCCAAGAAACGGTTCTCACCCTTCCCCTTTGTTGTACAAAAGAGAACAACATTAGAACAGCCATTGTTCTCGAGCCCGTAGACAAGAGACGGTTCTCACCCCCCTTGTTGTTCAGAAGAGAAAAACGTAGAACAGCCATTGTTCTTTGAGCCCGTTCGTCAAGAAACGGTCCTTCATTCCCAAGACGCCACGTCAGGATCATTTAATTCCCCCCCCTTCGGCTAGAACTCGCCAGCAGACCGAAAATTCCTTCACGTCGCCTTCTTCTGCACAACAAGTGTATTTACGTAAGCTGAACGTTACCTTTGAGTATTTAACCTTTTTGTCAACCTTATCTTGTGCTTTAAATGGTTTAGCGAACCATCCCATCCCTTTAACTTTATATTTGTTTTACCTTTTTAAATCTCTCTAAATCCTCGGATTAGCTAGATTCCCCACGACCCTTTCCATTCCCTGTTTATGTCAATATTTTCCGTTTTGTGTGTTGTTGATAGTTTTTATTAATAAAACTCTATTTTATTAATGATAGCAATATTATTATCCTTGAGTTCAGTTCCACTTTTTAAGCATATCGAAGATAAATAATATCGGTCATCAGACATCCACGCACTCTAAAGATAATTAAATAAGTTCTCTCAACGAATAGTTATATATGGTATATCGTCGAGAGTACATTCTACGACAGGTTTGAATTCCAGATGACAATTGTCCAGCCACCGAGTTTCGTGGTGACACAAAAAGCTATTGGTAAATGAGGGAACCAGTGGGGAACCCATAGCCATACCTTCGTTCTGTTAATAGAGCTCGTTATTAAAAAGAAAAATGGCATCACCCACAGCTAGCTCCAAAAGTTTAAGGGAAAGTTGCTTAGTTTAACCCAATACTTCACTCGTATTATGAAAAAGAAATACAATTTATTTCTTATTTCTATTTCCTTCTCTCTGCTATTTCTTCATTATCCATTATCTTACATATATATCATTTTCTTATCATTGTTCTATAATTGCTAATGTGTACTTGGGCATTCTTAGATCATAATAAATGCCCAGTTTCTTTTTTAGTCTTCCATCTACAGTATTTATGACATAGTATTCTTATTTCACAAGATTTCTTTTAATCCCTCTCCATTGACAGCGCAACTTAGAGAAAAGAAAGAATATTATCATGTTAAGCTCCCATTTATATCTTGTTTCATTACCTACTTATCAATACTACAAAATAATTTGCTCTGACAGTTGTATAACTTTCATGCCAAAGAAAAAGTAGCAACTTGAAAATTTACTTCACTTTTTCCATAATACCATCTTTTCCGTTTCACCTCTTTATCTGTATTTTAATTGGCTGCCTCATCTATATTATTAGGTTGTCATCAATTAATTTCGCATAAATTATGAAGTATATAATAATTTACTAGATAATTATAAAGTGTTCTAGTAATAATGTAAACTAGTTGAAATATAAGTATGTCAAAATGTTTATAAGATAATTCTAATGTTTAAATCTCAGAAGTCATTTTCAGCTGTATAAACTCAGAATTTTTTTAGTAACAATCGCCACTCAATTGGCGTACGTACGACCACAACAACGATAATTCAATTAAGCTGGAAGTTCTCAATAATCTTCCATATATTTTAGTATTTTCGTCATATTGTTTTACCATTATAACATCTTAGGAATAAAAATGAAATGATATAATATTAAGGAAGTGGAAAGAAATAGCATCAATGGTCATACAGTATGTCTCACAAAACGTAATGCCCAAATTTAGATTTTGCAGTAATATCTCTTACTAAGCTTGAGATATTATAAATCTGTTTTTTTTATTTAATGGACAAAGAATTCTTTGTTAACTTGTAAATTTAATCATATTTAAACGAAATGGTTTTATAGCTATATGATTTTCACAGAAAAGAGCAACAAAATAATTCCGTGGAATAGTCTTTCCTCCTAGATCAGCTCGCCTCTACGTTACTTTAACAATTGGGGTACTTTTTAACTAGAAGAATTTTCCAAATATTTTCTTCTAAATTCGAAGGTTTGATAGTTATCATACGAGCCATACAGAGAAATGACTTCGCCCAGAATCCCTTATGAATAATTTAACACAAAGGCAGCGAACTTTGTTAGTCCCAGATTATTCGAAAACTAGAAGATTTAAAACAGCAATTTAAAATTGAGTTTATTTAAAAAAATGTGCTCTTTTGAAATATATTCGGAATGAAAACGACAAAGGAACGGTTTTCAATCTGAATAATAGATGTTACCACCATCATAGAACTGCAAGAACTAAGGAGAACATTCAGCATATGTGCCATTTATTAGTGAAAATTTTTAAAGTGTCTCCGAAGTGAAATGATACATAACTCTCAAGATTGTCATTCCATCGAATAGTTGTTGAAGATTTTAAATTGCACTCATAAGGAATGCAAATTCAAAATCAATTCAATGAAGGAGAGAGACCTCACCGTATATGATTTGCTCAGTTGTTTCGTAATAATCCAGAAAGATCTCCGAATAGTTTAGTGCTTGTAGATTAGGCGGCATTCGTTATGAACGGTTTAGTGGAAGACAAATTTCCCGTTAGTATACACTTTAAAATCATCAGCATGAAAATCATATCTACAAAAAAATATCTTAAAGAAAAATTGTCAATTTCGGTAGGACTGTGGAATAATGGAGCTTTAATTGCCCCTGTCTGTTATGATGAACAACTAAATGGTGAAGCTCAATTAGAAATGATAGACATAGAAATCCTTCCACAACATATTGTTTATGAAAACTAATTTATTCGCAAATGGTCGATGCAAGACGTAGCTCCAGCTCACATGAATTCTAAAGGAACGCCTGCATGAAGTCTTCTAACAAAGAATAATTTTTCTAGGGCTTAGTATTGCATAACTTGCTTCAGTGTGATTTTTATATTGGTTCACTTAAATAAAAAGCTTTAATGACAAAAACACAAAGGAAATAATCTTGTTAAAAGAAATCCACATCTCATCAAAAGAGTGATGAGGTAGAAAAGAACTTGAGCCGAGATATGGATTGATAAGAAAGTTGGAGATGCTGAAAGAAAAGAAATCAAGGGATATATTTTGATATGAGGAACAAAGAAATGTCTGATTTGTTTCTTATTAAAGTTAGCTTTCAGGTATTTATTTTCCTTACATACATAGATTAACACCTTTTTTCATTGATCCATTCCACACAATACACTTTTTGGTACCCATATTTAAAATCAGAAACATCTAAAACTATATCGTTTGAACACGATTCAATTCAGCAAATATTGCATTTCTGTATTAAATCAAACAATCAGATTTAAAATATTCCAATTTCAGAAGACATATTAGAATCTAAATTTGTGTATATCTTTTTGTGCGATACACTGTATTTCATTATAACCAGCTGAGTTTTGTCATTCACGCATCTCTTGCTTAGGTAAGGATAGTGAGACGCTGTAAAAAATAATGGTAACACCTATGTTCATGAAACTTCCGATTTAGTAAATTTAATATTGTTTTGCTTTCATCTTCTGAAAACTCCCCGAAAAATTTTAATATCAAAATACATACATATATATCCCATTTTCTTGACCTCTGTTTTTTTTCAGTTTTCTATTTAAAATTTTAAGGATGAAGAAGGCTTCTACCCTTTTAACTTTGCATAAAAGTGGCGCAGCGAAATTTTATTTGATTTTTATCCGAGTCGTTCCTGTCGACGGCAAACAATTGAGGAATATTGATTTTCTTATTACTAATAATTCTTTTTTAGCAAGTGAACTCGACTCTATAAGTTCCTATATCGGTTAGTAGGTGGGTCGGTCAGATGGTAGCTGTTTTACTTTCCAATGAGATTTTTGTCAATAACATCGTAAGTATTTAGCCGATTCTAACGAAATTTGGAAAGCATATGTTGTTTTACATTTTTCTTTCAATAATATAATTTTTAATGTTCTCCTAAGGTATGTCCGGAGGCCAAACCTGAATGTCGTGAGGTCATATGGTAATAAGATCAGAATACTCGGGAGTACAGGAATTAAGTCTGTTGACCTTCTTAATATTTGATTCTCCCGAAATCACTTTTGTAGAAATTTCGCTCTAGAGGTTTAAAATCTTCCCAATCGTCCTATGAAGGGCAACCGAAAATAAGAGAAAAGAACATAACTTCGTCGGATTATCCGAGTTTACTTTAATTTCTCAATAAGAATTAGAAGAAGAAGACAAAATATCGTATGAATCTATTTCTTTGAAGTAGATACTGATTTTAGAAATAGGATAAAAACTAATTGGAAATGTATTACTTGAGACGGTGTGTGGCGAGGGCAAATTCTCAAAATATGCTTTTCCTCCAACTTACTCTAAAAATCTTAATTTCCATGAAGTAATAAGAATGCCTTTTCTTCTAAGAGTAACACCCATTTGTATTCTAAGAAAAAAGTATCAAGAATTTTGCAATTTCTTGAATTTGAAATGGAAAAAAAATTTATTTTTTCGTTTTAGCCAATTATTCCTTAAGACAATCGTATCCTCCTTTCCAACACTCAATAAAGTTTCGGATGTGTAAAAGCAAGAAGAAAAATGGCTCCTTTCTTTTTGATAGTAAAATATGCCCTAAAACGCGCGCATGATATTATCGTTGATTGTGCTTTATCATGCGTTGCCAAAAACATTGCGTCAAGGTGGTTTACAAGTTCAAATCTAGATATTTAGCTAAATCTCTGGATGAGTTGCTTACTAAATCAGGATTTGTACCATATTATTCATTCAAATTTGGATGACTCAAGAAAAGGTGATTCGGTGAAACAAGAATTTCCCCTCACTTATAAGTTCTCACCCTTCTTCTTAGAAAAGGAAAATCACAGACCTCAAATAATCCATTTTCATTCCTTGTCTGATGTGTATCAGATGATTCATAAAAATTCGCAAGGTTTCCACCTTATTCATTAAGGTGCCTCCTTTTCTATTCCTATTTTAACTTTATTTAACGAGTTGTCTTAACAAGACGGTACACCTTAAAAAGAAAAATTTCAGTCTTTATACTCTATTCATTGGAACTTTTTGAGACTTAGCTTCAAAGTTTCGTACCGAATACCACAATATGTGAAAAACGATTGATAAAAAACCAAAAACTAGTATTCGTTGTGCATCTGTCTTGACACTTGAATCTTGATACTTTGATACCAAATTTTAGTACGGAGCAAAAGCATTCGGCATTTAATTATTTATTTTTCACCTTAATAATAATGATTTTTAAACCTCGAAAATGGTCCAGGTATTTTATCGTTTGTGGTATATATGTAGACAAAATCCTGAAGGGTCTGAAGAGATGTCCTAGAAGGTCGAAATTTTCTACAGCAGACATTACTAACCATCCTTTACTTAGGCCATCCTTGTTTAGTTTTACTGTCTGCTCCTTTTTCCGTAAAACAACTAAAGATTCTCAAGTAACTAGTTGAATTAAGTAAATTATTCACAAACTTAGGACACGATTAGGAGGTTATGCTCTTTTCAAATTATAAATTGTCCTCCCTCTTCCTGAACATAGGAGTCAAGGGTTATTCTCATTTGCAACTAAATTATAATTTATTTGAAGTATTATTAGAGATTGCAGTCAAGCCCCTCTCTTGCCCGATAATTTATAGAAATTGTTGCCCTGTTGTGATTGGTTTGGTTATTAAGGGTGATTTCTCTGGATAACCAGATAGGGTTTTTGTTTCGGATTGGTGGCTATCGGTTCAAATCTTTTGAGAGTGGCTTTTGCGTGAGGCACTGACTTCAGGTAATAGAGTTCTATTCCTTAATGATTGCAGGCTGGCTAAAGGTAATCAGGGATTCTTTAAATGTGAATAATCTTCGATGCTGGATTCATTATTATTTAATGGATGGAAGCTTGTAAAGATTTAAGATGTTACAATCTCTTTTGTGAGACACTTTCCGATTATCCTTTCAGATCAATGGTGAGCACACTCCGCGGCAAACATGAATTAAAAATAGAAAGAATTAGTATACATTTAATATGAGATTCAAATATCATTAAATTTGTGCATGCTACTTACACTAATTTTACCTCAATGGTTTTAATTAAAAATATATAAATTTTAGCACAATAAAACAAAGCTAATATGCAATTTTCTAAATATTAATAATAATATTTATAGTGATATGTGGTAAACATCCCTTTAATTGTGACAAAATATCACTACATCTCTCATTTAATTTACGTACACTCATATACACAGGTATTTATAAATATTCATCTTAAAATATTATTTTCCTATCTTTTGTTCCTTTTAAAACTCTATTAAATTTTTTCCAGTTAACGGAATAAAATAATTAATTAGGGCCTAAACAAGAAATTTGACTACAAAAATGATATTGGAAAAATTTGAGTGAGGCTGTTTATTCTTTTACGTTAGGGGAAATATTGATTTTAATGTAGACGGTAATTATTGGTATAAACTTTACTTATTACATTTCTGGCCAAAAGTTGAACTTCAGGAGAGCGGTAGTTTTAGCATAGAGCTCATTCCTTTTTAGACCAAGCAACTGCTCTCCTCATTTCCTTAATGGATCCGGTAGTATATATTGGCATTCGTTATTGCTTTTGCACTTTTGTATTTATTAAGCTTAGTTTCAACGCTTGCACAGAAAGCACTAGAATAGGAAATAAAAATAAACCTCGTTCATTTGTCCAATGTCCATTAGGACTTCAAAATTTGACGTAATACGACTTTGGAAATAAGTGCTCTTTTTATACCACTATTATCCATTCGGACGTATTTAAG
Source organism: Ceratothoa steindachneri (assembly GCA_963969495.1). Taxonomy (NCBI): domain Eukaryota; kingdom Metazoa; phylum Arthropoda; class Malacostraca; order Isopoda; family Cymothoidae; genus Ceratothoa; species Ceratothoa steindachneri. The sequence continues at coordinate 140,798,563 of OZ018330.1, read as the reverse complement.
TCAAATACTATTTTGCTTCGATGTTAGCCCATTATATCATTTCATAAATTACATCAGAGTGCTCATTTTTTAGGTTTTTGAGTTTCTTATTGAATATTACAATATGAACACCACAGATGCTCAAATATGTGTTCAGTTTTATATCCTTTCACATTTCTTTAACTTGCAATTAAACTATTTACCATCTTATCCTTATTTATTATAATTTATTGCTAAACAAATTCTTATGAGCTTTATGCCTAAAAATCCAAGTTCTTCTATAGTTCTACTCTTCTTAAGCTTTTCAAGAGATTAAGTTCATTAAAATTAATCTTCTGCTAAAAAATGTTTAGAATTTTATCAGCTCTTATTTGTAATCGAATGATCATCTTCAAAGTATCGAATTAATTGGTGGAGATTGGGGGTTTCCTTAAACTCTGCTTCTTTTATTCTGTCTACCATCTGTAACACATATAGGTCTAGAGTGGTGTAAAACGAGTGTTCAATTTATCAAGTTGAGTTTAACTATCTAAAAATACATATATTTATTTCAATAGCAGGATACTTGAGTGGTTTACGGGACCACTTATGCAGCGGTTGATTAAGTAAACTTGCTCAGAGTTTATATGTATTGAGGAGGTCTAAGGATATAAATCTTCTTTTTTACCTAAATTTAACGGCTTGCAGCTCGCATTAATGTAAAGCATTCTTGTAACTTGATGTGAAAGCTAGCATTTGGCGTGTAGGAAGCAAGAGAATGTGTGGATGACAATTCTTTCATTTCTCGAGGGGAGAAGAATAAATAGGCTTCGAATAGTGTGACGTTGCCAGGTGTTGCCATCATAGGGTTGAGAGCGTTTGCTCGCTGCACCAGGACACAGCCAGATTGGGGTTAATGCTGTTGAATTTCAATCTCGAATGAAGCCTAGAAGAATATATATATATATATATATATATATATATATATATATATATATATATATATATATATATATATATATATATATTTTCCATAACCCTATATCTATAAATAAATGGATTTGGTAAAAAACAAACGAAATTGCTAATCTTTCGATCTTATTCGATCATCTTCAAAAGCTTAGTAAGTTAGTTTGTTTTTTACCAAACACATTCATTTAAAAAAGAGATAAATACTGGACCATCTACAATATGGAAAAAAAAAATAGTTAGAAGAAAAGAAAGTTGCCAAAGGAAATTCAATTAAGGCAAAATACACAATGGTCTTCAACAAAATATATATGTATATATATATATATATATATATATATATAATATGAATCAGTCGTACAGAAAGGGAAGTGAAAATAAACGGAATATATTTTCTTTAGAATTTTTTTTTTCTTAATTGAGAAAAAAATCCGTGCATTGGAAAGGATTGAACCAAGCACACTGAGGCAGAGTACAATTGCTCTGATCTTAGGTTAAATAGCCTTTGGATCATTTAGCTACGCGTGAGAATATTATTTCTAACTAATAGAAATCTTTTAAGGTTTGCTTCGCTAGTTTTATTAGAAAGACTGGAAGACAAAAATTAATTTCAAATTAAAAAGACAAAGGAGAAAGAGAGTTATACGCGCAACATTTATACAATGTATAGGTCTCATTGAAGCAAGAGAATAAAGAAATGAGTTACATATATCGTTTAGAATTTAAAGGCTCATGATCCAAGTCACAAACTACGAAAGAGCAAATAAAGTTGCTGCGAGAAAGAAGATATTTTGGATAAAAACTAATTATGAGTTCATTGTCTGCAGGGCTATTGGGTATGATAATGTGACGCTCTAGGTGCGTTTGAGTCACTCTGTCTGCTAATTTAATGGTAGACCATCTGAGCAGCAATAATCAGACCCGGATTTGATTCCTTAATAGGATAATTCAAAATCTCATCCGGCTTTATTTTTTGCCTTCTCTATATTGAATGACTTCATTGTGCCCTAATTTGGTCTTCTTGACCATTAATATCTTCCAATGTGCCTTTCTCTTGCCTTATATGCTCCTGTTTCTTGTATCATTGCTTATTTAGGTAATACTTATGACTATACGAGAGTGGGAAATAAGTTTTGCAACTCGGATATAAGGAAACGAGATATGAGGAAAAGTGTTTTATTACTTTTCAATATAGCTACCCTCGACTTGAAGGCACTTGCGCCACTTGTCCCTGAGGCTCCGAATTCCCGACAACCAGAAATCTCCCAACTGCTGTTCAATCCACTCTTGGACGGCGAGCTGGACATCTTAATCGTCCCCAAACTGGCGTCCACGCAGTGCAGCCTTGAGCTGGCGGAATAAAAGTAGTCGCTAAGGGCCAGATCTGGAGTGTAGGGGGATGGTTGGGCTCCTCAAATCCGCACTGGCGTAGGTAAGCTTGTGCAACTATGGAATTGTGGACTTTGACGACGTTGAAGTCGATCATGGGGCGTAAGGTTACTAGGGACCCAACGGGCACAGACCTTGGTCATGGGAAAATTGTCGTGGATTATGTTAATAACACTTCCATGTGATATTCCAAGTTCTCGCTTGATTTCTTCGACCTTCACCCGTCGATTTTCGAGGATGATCCTCTCCACACGGGCCACATTGTCCTCGCTGATCACGTCTGATGGGCTTTCTAGACGGTGTCATCTTCAAGAAACTCAAGACCAAGGTAGAACTCCCTATTCCAGCGAGAAATGATTGCATAGGAAGGGGCGGTGTCGGTGTACACTGCAACCATGCGTTCATCGATCTATTTTGCATTCTTGCCTTCCTTGGTCAAAAATTTGATCACTGCGTGGTGCTCTACCTTCTCCATTGTTGACAAAAGATTGATCAGCTACTGCTTCTTAAATAGACGAGGCAGGAGCGTGCGGCTGCAGGTCCTGATTTTTCATAACTTGACCTAACACCCACATAAACACCCATCCCTCTTCCTCTGTTTTTCCCTACAGATTTTCAAACTTATTGACCGCCCCTCGTATATATATATGTTAACAAAACTACTCTGGAGGAGCATAGTACTTATTATCTCAAGACTAGTTTCGTCATGGAGTTTGTAATGGAGTTTGACATGCCAGCCTCAGTCTAACACTATGAATACTGAGGATGGCATGACAAACTCCATGCCGAAACTGGTCTCGAGATAATAAATATTACACTCCTCCACACTAGTTTATTAATATATATATATATATATATATATATATATATATATATATATATATATATATATATATATATATATATATATATATATATATATATATATATATAAATCACTGCATCCTCGCCTAGTAATTTCCCTCAGACAACAAAGGGGACAACCCAGTCGTAGGGGTCAAAGTCTGTAAGTGTGATAACGGAATCTCCTCTAAGAGAAATCTGACGCACTATTTGATTGCATAGCCATCCTGCCGTCGTAGGGTTAACAGTAAAGTACGCCTCGAAATGGACTTTCTGGTCTTTTGAATGACCAACGGGAGCCATAGTTGCTTGATAATCCGGTCAACGTTCAGTAGACAGAGGCAGGATAATTGAAAGTTTGCGTGGTCATTTTTCACGAAGCGTGTAATGACTGGGTACATAGGTTTGACTGCAGCTAGCAAAGTGTAGCCGATAGTTTGAAATGAGGTGTGAGATATTGAACTGTCACTCACGAGAGAAGCTTGTGTGATTGGGCTGCTGTCAAACCTTGCCACATGTGAATCATAATTTTGCTCTGGAGACAGGATCTCGGTGGTCGGTGAGTGCTTTTGTGGCTGTGCATACAACTAAGGTGAGGTTAGGTCTGTGAATGATTTAGCATGTGTAGTAGATTACATTTCTGAAAGGAGGCTTTGACACTTGGTAAGTCAAGTCTTTAAACTGGTACGGTAGGAGTGAACCACAGGGTGCTAAAGAAGGATTACCGCAAATACCGCTTCCGAATAGTCGGTCAGTGAGACCCCGCCATTTTAAATCTAGGATAAGCGAAAAATGTTGCAGAAAATTGGCTCAAAGGATTAGGGGAACGACGTTAGTAAGTAAGAACAACTAATGGAGAAGCCGTCCAGGAAAGATAGAGGTTAACAGAAATTTCTTTGAATATATCAGAATAGGCTGACATGAGATAGGTTGTGGTGCATAAACCATCAGAGGTCGACGTCTGTCCTGAGCCGAAGCCTGAATTATGGAGACTGCAGTGTTGCTGCTAACAAGGAAATTGTGTACCACGTCTTGATCCCAGATAGAGTTACAAGGGAGTTACAAGGAAAGAAAGTACCCTAGGAGACCTTACCGTCCATTCAAAGAGGGTACCTTTGGACTAGCAATCGAGCGGGCACATGGCTGCTCAATTGTTTTGTGTCCCTAAACGGCCACTTTTCAAGACTTTGTCTAGTCTTGACTTGAACTGGTCAACAGATTCACTGTTGACAACTTCCACTGGAAATGCGTTCCACTTACCGCAGATACTGTAGGTGCAAAAATTTCCACACAGATTGCGGTTGTAACGCTTGAGTTCAAGTTTGAAGCCGTGATTGCGCGTTCTGTTCTCATTCAGTGTGAAAATATCCCGGTAGTAAACATTGTCGAGCCCTCGAAGTATTTTAAAAACTTCAATGAGCTGACCACGCAGGCTACGGGTTTTCAGCGACAACAGATTTAATTCCCTAAGTCTATCCTCATAACTTTTATGTCGGATAGAGGGAATCAGTTTGGTTGCCCTAGCTTCTACGCGATCCAACCTTGCGATGTCCTTTCGAAACGAAGGACTCCAAAATTGTACGACATACTCCAGGTGCGGCCGAACGAGGGAGTTGTACAGACAAAGTACTATCTCCTTGTTACGGTATCCAAACTGGCGCTTTATGTAGCCTAACATCCTCTGGGCTTTCTTCTCTGCCCCGATGCACTGTTTCGAGAACTTGAGGTCGCTAGTGATAGTGACAACCAAGTCCTTCTCAGTGTCACTTGATTCAAGAGCAGTGCCTTTAAGGATGTACTGAGATTTGGGGTTTCGGTGCCCGATATGCATTGCTTTGCCTTTTCCTACGATGAAAGGCATTTGACACGTGTCCGACCACTCCCGAATCCTTTGAAAGTCCTCTTGGAGGCGGGCAGTGTTCCCCTCCTTTGCCACATTGATACCAAGCTTGGTGTCGTCGGCAAATTTGGAGATTTTGGCAACCATGTCTCTGTCCTTGTCGTTGACATAGATAATAAACAGTAGTGGTCCCAGGACGGAACCTTGAGGGACACCGCTAGAAAAGGGTGGCCATTCATAGGCCCATCCATTCACCACTACTTGTTGCCGTCTGTCACTTAGCCAGCTCTCTATCCAACCTGCTACGTTGCCGTTTATGCCCTGTGCACGCACTTTCCGGAGAAGGCGGCGGTGTGGTACCTTTTCAAAGGCCTTTTGGAAGTCAATGTACACAACATCCACCGCTTTATCTCGATCATGCTCACTGAACACGAAGTGGAAGAATTCCACAAGGTTCGTCAGGCATGACCGTTGCCTTCGGAAGCCGTGCTGGGAACTCTTCAGTAGCAGTTTTGACTCTAAATAAGACGTTATATTGTCTACTATCATGCTTTCCATGAGTTTCCCGACTATCAGAGTTAAACTGATGGGTGTTAGTTTGACGGATGGCTGGGGTCTCCTTTCTTGAAGATCGGAGTCACCTCCGCCTCACGCCAGTCTCTAGGAACGCATCCGTTCCGGATTGACATGTTAAAGATAGCTCATAAATGTCGTGATACTTCATCGCACACTTCCTTCAACACCTTGGATAAAAACCCGTCCGGTCTGAGGGACTTATTCGTCTTTAGTTCAGAGATCTTTTTCTTTATTTCTCCTTCGGTAAAGTCCAGTACCTCCATCTTTTCCCCCCGAGTAGGAATCCATTGGCTGGGGGATGGGACCACACTCTTCAGTAAACAATGAAGAGAAGGCAAGGGATATAGCCGTAGATCGCTCCTTCTCTAAGGTAGAAAGCGGGTTGGTTAAGTTACTTTGGAGGAAGGTGTACCCGAGGGGTAACTGGTGTGGCCACCGGTTTGCGCCGAAAATTGGGTGTGGACAAGACAAGATGAGGTTACGTTCTGTATTTCCTCGTGAAATACGGTTCTCATTTACCGTGGATTTGACGAGGGTGAATGGTGAAGATAGGTTGTGCAAATTTCCGTGAAGTGTCCGGATGAAGCACATTCTTAAAACTGTTGGCTGCTGGAGGGAGTGTAATTTCTCTATGGCGTTCTTGGGTGGCTTCTGGCAGCGAAGGGAAAATTATGGACGTAGGGTCACCCTTGCAGGAGGCATGAAAAGATAGTCATTGATTTCTTTCCACACGGAACCCACACGGTGATAGGCATCAATAAGTCTCACCTTTGAACTTCTCCTGATTCTCGCACCATCTTGCTGACACGCTCCATGATCTTCCATAGGAGAAAATCGACACTGGCTTGAGGCCCTAAACGAAAGTCAGGACTCTTACCTCGATGAGTATGTACATATCGTCTTCATAGATGTGCGTTCCTTTGCGGCGAGAGAGCTTAGCAAATGTCATTAGGTGTGACCCTTGTAGGTACCAGCGTCGATGAGCTCCAGACCTACTAACGCACTCCGAGCTAAGGCGTGATCAGGAGTCTCTGCCAAGGTATCGAGGAGTTGAACTTCCCCTAGTGCTTCCCAGATGTATATCAAATCAATGAGAAGACGACTCTAAAAGGCTTGAATCAGCTGTGGCCCGAGGAGTAGGCACCAGCGCCATATCGTAGCTGCAGAAGGAGAGTTGTCGGCTTCTGGTCTACCAGGATGATTGATGTTTGTGTGAGGTTCTGCCATCGTTGCTGAGAAGAAAGCCTCCCTATTTGTGGCTAATGTGTGGAGGGGGGGGGGGGGTTAGGCCTAAACATTTCGAAGGGCTGACATTTAACTATTTTGTTTATATGCTTTCTTATTACAGGATTAAAAGAACACATATGAAAAGCTACAAAGTGATCCGCTCAATAACAAAACAAGCAATTTCAACAACACATTGAAGAGAATATTGAAAAGCGCAGATTTAATTAAACAATTCAGGAGTACGAACCCTTCACTTCCCTATATGTATGGGCTCCCAAAGACTCACAAAGAGGGATGTCCCTTACGCCCAATCATTTCCAATATTAATTCTCCCACTTATAAGCTCTCCAAATGGATCGCCAAGCATTTATCTCCAGCAGTAGGAAGAATCTCATCTGCACACATTATGAATACTCAAGATTTCATTGACCGCCTCAATCACTTGCAATTACCGGATGGAAAACTTGTGAGCTTTGATGTAAACTCTTTGTTTACCAAAGTTCCGGTTGACCAAACCATGGGCCTTCTGCCTGAAATCATGCCTAGACTTAATTTGGATCTTCCCATTTCTACGAGTAAATTTATCGATTTAGTTGAATTATGTCTCTCTGACAATGTGTTTCGAGTAAATAATGAGTTTTATAGACAAATATTTGGGCTTAGCATGGGAAATAGTTTATCTCCGATATTGGCATGTCTCTTCATGGAATATTTTGAGACTGAACTCCTTCCCACAATTTCTCCCCCTAACTTTATATGGTTAAGGTACATTGACGATGTATTTTCCGTATGGCCTAATGGCCATGATTTTGATACCTTTCTTAATAATTTGAATAATTTGCATGTCTCCATCAAATTTAAATATAAATGGGAATATGATAATAGATTACCCTTTTTAGATGTCCTCATTAATAAAGATCACCATGAATTAAAACTTGACGTGTATAGGAAACCAACCCACTCGAATGCCTATATACATTATCTTTCGTTTCACGATAATACTGTTAAAAATCGGTAATTTCTAACATTTTCCTTAGAGCATACAAAATATATCATCCTTCCTATTTAGATGAAGAAATTGTCATTATCAGGACCATTTTTTCTAATTTGTATTACCCTGATTGGTTCATATCGTCTGCCCATTTTGCAGCTAGGAAAACATTCTATGGTAATAAGCCTTCCCGCACTAACGACTTCAACAAATGTATAACATTGCCATTTAATAATAAATTAAATAGTTTAAAGGACATATTTGGTAAAGCTGGTATTAATCTAGCCTTTAAATATAATAATTCCTTAAACCAATTGATGATGACCAGGAAACCCAAAGAACATCATAACATAGGAGTATATGCAATACCATGCAACGATTGCCATAAAGTTTATATAGGGGAAACGGGGAGAACTCTAGACAAGAGATTGTATGAACACAAAAGAGATATTAGAGTGGGCAGCGAAAGCAGTGGAATATTTTGCCATGTTAGAGACAAGAATCATACGATCGATTTCAATGGAAGTAAAATGGTATTTAAATCGGCTAACTATGTTAAGAGAAGAATCGTAGAATCGAGCTTGATATCGTCAGTTCCTAATTTAAATCTATCTGAGGGTCAATTTTCTTTTAATCCTGTAATAAGAAAGCATATAAACAAAATAGTTAAATGTCAGCCCTTCAATATGTTTATGCCTACCCCCCCCCCCCCGATTAGCCACAAGTAGGGGATCTTGTGTTATGCTTATATGAATATCTCTTATATTTTCTACGCAGTGTTAGTTGAAAAAGGGTGTGAGATACACCGAAACTGTTCTGAATTAAATTGTCTTCGGAGAATGTGGTTTAATTCTTCATCTTTTCTTGCGATATTGCATTAATTTTCATCATCATATATATATATATATATATGTATATATATATATATATATATATATATATATATATATATATATATATATATATATATATATATATATTGACTCAATGTACAACGACACCTGAGATCTTAAATGATAAAAGATGAAAACGATTTGTCATGTTTTGGTAGGCTACGGTCCTAGTTTTATAGCCTAGTCTCGCGCCCATTAGTCCGAGATTTAATGCGTCCTCCTTCATATTTTCCTTTTCTATAATTCGTCAGTATGATAAAGGACGTTAGAACAAGACAGTTCTTATTTAATTAAGCCCGCTACGTTGACAAATGATAGAAGAAAGTAATATAATTACGCTAGTTTCCTGGCAGGGGTTGGAAGAGAAATACACTTAAAAAACTTAGAAGTAGTATTTGTTAACCAGATAGTTCCCCCAAATATGTTTAACATCATTTATAAAATCTCCTCTCAAGAAGACGAACCAGAGACTCAATATATTAAAAGAGACAATAGCTGAATCTAAAAGCATTCAAAAGAATTCTCACTTCAAGAAAAAAATAATAATGTAAAGGATAAAAAGAAAGGAATATGCAGATCCTTCTTGAAAAGGTTTTCAGTTGATAATGATAAGAAGATAGTGTTTAAGGATGAGAAGTTGTTTGCACCTAAAATTTCACGAAACTTTCCAAATGACGTTTGAAAGTGCCTTAAAAAATTGAATTTTTCAGTAAATAGATTGTTTCATAAGATATCAAGACTTTCAAAATAAAGATATATGCAGAAGTTTATTGAAACCGACAAAGCAAAAGTGAATTAAGCAAATTACTTAGAACTTAAGGACAATGCTGTTGACAGACTGTAATCCTCTTTATTCAGAAAGTCATTTGTTTTTTCAACCTTCACCTTAAAGTAAAGCCACACAGGTGGAAAATGAGTGATTTTCTCAAACTCACTCAATTTTATCGTCATATAAAAGATTCTGACCCATTCCTGCAAAAATACAGAAATCAAATTTTGTTTTCGTAAATCAATTTCGTCATGTTATCTACTTTCCTGTATCGAATATTTACAGATATTTGAATTTTTAATGCCTCTCATCGGTGACGTGTCATCGCCAGTGACAGATAATAAACGTACTGTGCAACTTGCAACCACCAAAACAAAAAATATCATAAATAAATAAATATACGAATATTTTGAGTGCAATCGCAGACTTTTATTTCTTGAAAGTTGCAAACTATAAACTAAGGAACAAAAAGGGGGATTTGGTATGAAAGTTACATTCGCCTTTGTTTGTGTAATTACGTCAATGATTACATGTATAGTATATTGCATATGTGCATGAAAGTATTATGTTTGGATATGACTACGAAATAACACCTAATTCACCTTTTCTGGACTAGAAATTTTATTATTTAAAGAAAATAATGCTAGAAGTAATTGTCGTATAATGCTCCTTCTGATCACCCCACACCTGACACCACTTTTGTTGTAGTATAACCTTGTGGTCGTGATGTACTTCTTTGATGAAGTAGGCTTTGATCTAAGAGTGCTAATTTTGTTGATTCAAGGAAGAGCTGCTTCAAGACGTAAGGATATAAGGAAACACACAGGAATTCACAAAATAAACGTATATTTTAAGTTTAACAATTTACTACACGAAAAAAACATGAACCACAGAAATACTACGAATTTTAAAATATGCAAAAAAGACTTTAATAATTTCTCCGTATGGCTTTCTAACTTGATCTACTTGACATTATAGTGATGGCTGACTCACCAATCACTTCAATTTAAAAAAAAAAACAAAGTGCTAACGGCCTTTACTAGCCGCAAAATCATTTGTGGATACACCTTGGAACGAATTTTCATCTGACCTTGAACTCAATGAGCACTTTACCTTAGGAATGTTATTGTCTCCAAGACGCGTTCCGACCGGTCAGATGGAGTTTGCGGACGAATAAATTGAAAGCTATCACTGACTTTTGCAAGTGTTGTAGCTGGGTGCCACACGCTTTCGGCAGGCAGGGATATCACTACGGGATTGTAAACGAAGGTTCCTTGCTCCTCTTCGGATTACTCTGAGGAGTAATTCGCACTGTCTAGCAATGCGCTAAGACTTGAATACCTTGACTCAGGGGAGTGCTGGAGGGAGTGTACTCTGAGGGGGGTCTTCTTCAAGGGCGAGGAGTGTACTTTGGGGGTCTTCTTCAAGGACGAGGAGTGTACTTGGGGGTCTTCTTCAAGGCCGAGGATAATGGAGGGGGGTTTCTCTGACGAGAATAAGTTGAACTTGAACAAGTCAACCTAAAGGTCGGTTTAGTAACCAGGGACTAGCTCGAGGATGAGCTGCTTCTTAGTTCCAGTCTTCCTCAAGGGCGAGGCCTATCTCGGTGTTTTGGGATACACCAGGATAGCATGGGGGGGGGGGCTACTCTGACGAGAATAAGTTGAACTTGCACAAGTTAACTTAACTTTTGGTGTGATAACCAGGGACTAGCTCAAGGATGAGCTGCTTCTTAGCCCCCTTGGTAGCCCTGCCTCGCTTGCAGGGGACTTCGTAGCCTGACGACTCACGTATTCTACCTGTCCAGTCTTGGTAGCCCGGCCTCGATCTGGGGACTTCGTAGCCTGGAGACTCACGTATTTGACCTGTCCAGTATTAGTAGCCCGGCCTTAATCCCGGGACTTCGTAGCCTGGCGACTCACGTATTCTACCTGTCCAGTCTTGGTAGTCCGGCATCAATCCGGGGACTTCGTAGCCTGGAGACTCACGTATTCTACCTCGTTTTTCCCAAGTATTTGTTATTTATACCTCGTCACCCCAATGGGGTAGGGGTAGGAGCGGGGGGAAGGGGGGGCTTGTGGACGGGCCGCAGGAGGGTTCTTATTCCAACGGTTTTTCTCAGCTAGTCTTACCTCGGCTCCCGCTGGCCTTCGAGCTTGAGAGAAACGCGTCTCCAATTTATTACTTGAAGTGAAATTGAATATACTCTCGTAGGGGAGATCTTGCCTTTTAAAACCATTCGGCTTTTCATAGAGACGAGTGGCGAGGGACTGTGGTTACGAGTTTGACCTGCTTTTAGATGTAAATTTATTCCACCTCTATATTGGTTCCACGTATAAATTGGTTCTACGTTTAAAATGGTTTCATATCTAAATTGGTCCCAAGTCCTAATTGGAGCTACATATAAAGTGTTTGCATCTATATATTGGTTCCAAGTGCAAATTGATTACACTACTAAATTTATTCCACGTCTAACTTAGTTCCATGACTAAAATGATTCCATATCTAAATTGGTGCCAAGACCTAACTAGTTCTAAGTTTAACTTGTTTTTATGCATAAATTGGTTCGACGTCTAAATTGTTTTCACGGGTAAACCTCTTCCACTTTTAAATTGGTTGCACGTCTAAAACTGTTGTCTTTATTGGGTCAAATTCTAACATATTCTACGTCTAAATTGGTTCCACCTATACATTTGTCCCAGGTCAAAAGTCGGGTCACGTTTAAGTTGATTTTATATATAAATTAGTTCTACGTCCAAAATTGGCTCCAGGTCTAAATTGGTATCAAGTGTAAATTGCTTCCATGTCTAAATTTATTACAGGACTATATTACTTCCACGTTTAAATTGGTTCCCTTTATTGATCGGTTCCATTTATAAATTCGTTCCATGAGTAATTAAGATTCATGTCTAAATTGGTTTCACATCAAAATTGGTTTTGTGGCTGAATTGGATTTACGTCTAAATTAGTTACACGTGTCAATTGGTTCCACGTCTAAATCGGTTCAAATTCTAAATTGGCTCCTTGTCTAAATTGTTTACACGTCTAAATTCCTTGCCCCGTCTCCATCGGATCCACTTGTAAATTTCTTCTGCGTCTTTATTTGTTCCACTTCAATAATGGTAGAACAAACAAAGATAAATATTTGGAGAGTAAAAGACGAAGAGTGGAAGTTAGAGTGATGGTAATAAACTGAGTGCTCAAACCATTGAAAATCCATTTAATTAGTAATGGTAAAAATTTTTGCCTTCCGTGTTTCGTATCGTAGACGAGATCCCTTAACCTGCACATAAAGACCAAAATACCAATTGCTGACAAAACACAATGCAAGAGTGGCCCGTCATCGTTGGGGTTCCGTGAAGGTGTCGGAAATTATTGTTTTTTCCCCCACCAGCCATGAGATAACTCTTCTTGGTTCCGCGTCAGAATTATGTGCGTACCCTTGGCCCTAGTAGTAGTACTCTACGCCGGGGTATGTATATATGACTGCCCTTTAGAGCACGCTATTGTACAATCGGAAGGCTCTCGGAAAAGAGGAGAGAGTGTTTTGTTGCGTTTTGAAGAAAGGAAGGAAATGCTAGCGGTGATGTGATTGTCTATAGGAGTGATGCTGCGTGTTGATTTGATTAGCCTCGGGGATATCAATGTATGTGCCAATTGGAGGCCACTCGTGACGCCCCTGGAAGCTTTGTATCTTGGCTCGGTGGAATCGAACCCGTCCTAAACCTTATCCACTAGTTTACTGAATGAGTTAGTAAAAGCAGATGTTATTAATAAAGAGAACACTTTATTTTCTAGTACACTTAAGCACCCGATATTTTTCCAACTGGAAGCAAAATTAGAACCCGATCTTTGCTGATTTATCGTTTTCCCCTTGCCTAGGGAACAAAGCAACTTAGGAAACTAACACACTTCATAGATCTGACCAATACAGTTGAAAAGAAGTTAAAACCTACTACTACCCTCTTCTAACTACGACGACTGGTTTCATTGGCTTTCGCGCGAAATCGAAATTAACATCAGCCAACTCCTCTCAATAAGGTTCCCTAACGTTCCATTTTCCGCGAGAGCGCTTGTAACGGCGAATGCTACATATATCGGGATAAGAGAAAGGCGCGAATTCGAGACTGTGCGATATATGACAAATACATTTGTTCAAGGTCGAGGAAGAGCGAGGTGGAAGGCTGAGTCACAGTTAAAATGAAATTGCACCCTTTTCCCTTTTTGAACGCAATTCAAAATTTTATGAAGTTCACAATTTAGCTTCTTTTCCATCACTTAGGCAGTTTTTCCGCAAAGTAATCAGCTTTTACTTCATCTAATGCCATAGAAAATCAATAATTGTTCTGAAGAAATTAATCTTCCCTTTTAAATGGGTATGGTTACCGAATATCAATTGTTAGCCTTATTCTATACTGAAAACAGCTAATAAAGGCGCATCAAAAATAAAAGAATAAAATAAATCAATATTAATTGGAATATAAGATATTGTATTAATGGTCAATTATGAATCTTTTAGGACCTAGGAAATATAATAGTCAAATAAATATTCTATGGGTTTCATTATTAATACGTCGAAGTGAAGATTTTAACTAGAGAAATGATTTCTATAATTGGAAGTAAAAGATTATGTGAAAACTGTTGTATCTACTTTGAATACTCTGTTAGGCGAAATGTTTTTTACAATTGCAGGAACAATTCCTGAATAAAATTTGGAAAAAACAACAAAATTATGTGATTTGCTAGTCATCAAAGCGGTTCCAAAGACTGCTTGCTTTAGAGGGCTTATTATTTTCTTTATTTTAGTGATCCGAAACATTTTTACGTTCCCCATTGATTTTATTTAATGAAAAAGTAAAGAGCTAATGGATGTATCTTTGCCTGGGAGCTTTTATAGACTTATAAGAAGAGTGATGAGATTAGGTGAATTGAAAATATGTGGAATGTGAAGGTTCTTAGAACGTAGAGTACCTGAGATTACTTTGGTTTAAGTTTGTTGAGAATTATTTTCAAAAGAATATCGTATGTTTGTATAATAATTAACTAGCATATGTACCGAGCAATGCCGTGGATAAAAGGTCCTAGCGCAAATAAATATAGATGCATTATGTTTGAAATTCCTATATTATGGTACAAAAATGTCTATACCTACTGATTATTATTATTATTTGTATAGTGAAGCCACATTAAGGGGAGTTACGTGTTCTCTCTCTAATAGGGCATATAATACACTTTTACTGAGTAAATGTTTTACCATGATAGCCCGGCAGTTTACGCATACTTGTGAATGGCCTTTAGTCATTAACAAACAACGTTGTATCCGCAGGAGAATGTCGAGCGTCATAGATATAGATGTATACTAAGTCTGATGCAAAAGTTAAGCATGCTTTAATTAAAACTATAAAGAAGACTTCATCTTTTGACCTCTTTTATATCCTTTGCCTCAATATTTTTCATCAGATTAGTTAGTGATCTAATTTTCATTCCTGTTCACCCTTGTCTGACAGATATCTTCAGGTACTCAGAAAAAGAAGACCTCATATAGCTAATTTTTCTTAAAAGAAGCGATGTATCAGATTGTAATGATAATAATGTCCGATTTTACGGTATATATTAATGATGAAAAATATTATGACTATGGAAATAGTTAATCATAAATATGACCTAAATTGTTTTGTAAAACCCCATCGTATCTTTCAACAGGCTTATAAATCACACGCTTGTAAATTTCTTTAGGTTTTGATGCAAAATGGGAATCCAATTTATTTTCAAGTTCTTCTCTTGATTTCAACCTAAGACCATCTAAATGGTTCTGTAATCCTCTAAACAAGTTATAATCATAAGTGATAAGGCATGACAATATGGAGGATGAAGCAATATTTCCCAACCGAGCTCGTCCAAGAGATCTTTGGTTATTCGCCTTTGGCCAAATATGGCTTTCCACCGACGAAGTTGATTGCATTAGAGACTAACATTATTTGTTCGATTATTGTCTAACAGTTCTTAATGGACAAATACTTCAATATCCCAAAATACACTAAATAAAATCTGTGTGAATGAAGTCCTCCTCTCGGTTGTTGAGGAATTCTGCTTCCTAGGCTGATCCACCACGAACGCCCGTGTTTAGCGTTTTGGTAAAGGGGCTACTTCTCATCACCACTAACAAGCCTTGCCAAAATGGTGCCGAAGTTGTTCGTGAAAATAATGACATACAGCAAGCAGCACGCTGTTTAAGATTCAAGCGTGACCCATTTTCTAATCAGTGGAGTATTTCCAATCGTTTTCAATTGGCGTAAGACAGTAGTATGAGTTAGGTTAAATTGTTCTGCAAGTTGCTTAGAAGGTGTAACAGGATTCATCTTAAAAACAGCTTTTGAACCTTAGGAATCAACTTGTTTTAGACTACCTTGTTTTGGTGTGTCTTTTAGAATGAAATATTTACTTGAGAAACGGAAAAAACACCTTATGCAACTTCATAAATTTACTGCAATATCCCTATAAGTGCTCTTGATGTATTTTGCCGCTATACTTACATTGACACCCTTATGAAACTAACAGAGTAAAGCGTGTCTAATGTGATATTTAGATGGTAGGAAAAAAGAATGAATACCAAAGAATATTATGAACAATATTTAGATATCCGAAAAAAAAAGAGTAAACTACTCATTATAGCATTCTTAAATTATAATCAGAATCACTACTTTAATAAATACTATAAAAATCTATATTTTATGAAGTCGGACATTATATTCGCTCCAACCTGAAATAGAGTAATGATGGTCGAAAAGAGAGACAAACTAGATAAAAGTAAAAGGGACAAGACAATAAAGAGAGAGTTATAAAAAACTAATAAATATCAGACCAAGGTGGCTGACTATATAGTTAGGCCATTGAGTTTTTGATAGATTAATACCAATGAAATCATGTTGTATCATTATCGCGCGTTCCACTCCATATATATCGTGCAAAGATACAGAAAATCAAGAATTTAATATTCCTTGAATCAGTTGAATTCAGGCCAAGGAAGAAAAATGGGTTTGCATTCATATATTTCGAATATCTCCCTTCAGTGATAGCAAAACTATTCCGTCTAATTCACAGATCTTGCGAAATTTCTTCTTGTGCCATTTTTTGAGTCATAAATCATAAGAATTTAACGTTGTAGAATAATGCTTAAAGTTGGTCTTTTAGAAGTACGATATATGATCCCTGGGAGGACACGTCTTGTCAAAGGTTTGTATACAAAATATTAATCACGTGTTGCATTAAAAGCTGTATTTTATTATTTCGAGGTGTATTTTGAAAATTGGTCGTAAGCCCTTCAAACTGCCATATGTCACACTATTTACGCCTGAAGCGTTTAAAAGTAGGATATCTTTCAATGAAGAGACGTTTTAGCTAATATTGTCCTACGTATTCTTTTAATTCACCTTGTTCTTTCCGTGATTCTTTTGTGGCACATTAACCTAATCAGTAAAAGTTACTCACTACGAGGCCTACATTCTTTATGTTTTATTTTCTTTTATTAAATCATCAATGATTTAAAATTCGCATTTATGGCCTGAGAATGATGAGGTGATTTTATGTGAAGCAATTATTGTCATCTTGTATTTATTTTGTTTAACATTCCAGTCATTCTCTTCATTCCTATTTCATTTCAATTCATTTCCTAAACTTTCTGCCATTTCGATTAAAAAGCACAACAATTCCTTTGCAGTCGATGTCAAAAATTCATATCTAATCAGTGTCCTTGTGCAAATACTGTTGCAAATACTTTTTAACTGCTTTTTTGCTCAAATGGAAATATAAGGATACCAGGCAACGGTTTCGCCACTCGCCCATACGGGACAGCTGCACTCCGCTAAAATATAGAGTTATAGAAGATATATAAAATTTTTTTAGGAACTTCACCATTTGTAATTCTTTGGATTTTAAAAAATTCAAAAAATTTAGATACTTATATTTATTTCTAAACTTCACCATTTTCTTTTTTGATATTATAAAAGAATTATTACAAATAACTTTGATAAAAAAAAATGTCAGGACCAAACTAAGATGAAATTACTATTCAAATACTCAAAAAAATCCCCTTCTTAAATTATAGCGTTAGCGATGTTTATGATGATGATAATGATGATGGCAACAGAATTTATCTTTATTTCACTTTACTATGAACATTCACTAAGATTTATAAGATACAACGAGGTTTTTGATATCTATATGTTTCACTTTGCTGGATTTTCTATTATCATTATTAAATGGATTGGATCAACGAAGAAATAGATGTTACTATGCAAATTATTAAAATGAAGAAAGTCTAAATTGAAAACGGGGACAATTTTTTTCTGCATCGCTGAAAAAAATGTTTACTGAACAAAATTTAGTCGCTTTCATTTCTGGTGTTCTTCAGTGTGAACTTAATCTTTTAGTTTTGTAAGCAATAAAACAATAAAATAAGCTTGGCACACTGGCAAGTAGTATCGTCGACTAGATAAGTTTAACCCTAAACAAACTCTTTCGTCTTTATCTCGAAAGAATATATTTCCTCTGAACCTTCTTTGGTTGCCGGGCTCCTTGCTTCTCTGGTCATTTTCAAAAATAATTATTTGGAACCCGCTTTTTGGTAGATATAAATGTCTATTCATCGCGTTTATCAAAATTAAAGTCGTCGAATATTACTAAAACAGCGCCAGAGTAAAAGTTAAGTGGGTAAAATCACTCATATGATTACCTCAAAGAAGAAAGAATAATGTCCCCCTGCGATTAGTTCGCCGAATAAGATTATTATAATGTCAAAGGCAAACAAATGACTCTCATTTATAATTCTTCAAATTATCATTATCATTAGTGTTAGAAAGAGAACAGGGTGAATGTAATGATTTGACACCAAAGTAAAAGGTTAATTTATACCGGCGTATTCTGCGGAAAATATTCCTTAATGACTTGACGAGGCTTTGTAGGTTTTAGCACACTAACTTCAGGCAAGTTCTAACGAGGGCAGAGATAATTTTAGTGAAATGAGTAGAGAAGAAACTTGCGACTAAAATTATTTTTTTTCATAATTTTCTAGGCATTTTCATCATTCGACGGAGGGAACATTTTTCGTTATTGTAACCTGAATTCTTATCGCAGATTCTTCTATTATTTGCACATTAATAGATTTATCAACCAGTCACTCTTCATGTTTTTCACATATGTATTCCTTTTTTTAAAATAGTGTCAAATCTATAATATAGGGCAACCTAAAATTTTAACCGAGTATTTAATAATATTTTACCACTAACATTTCCGGTTTGAGCAAAACTGCGTTAAAAAAAATCTTTAACCTAATTCACTCATGTCTCTATTGAATTTTATCCTAACGCTGTCGGTCGCTGCTTCCCGCTGCTCTGAGCGATTCATCAGAAATGGATTGACCGCTAAGGAAGCTTTTTACAGCAGGCCATCGCTCAGACCTCTTGCGAGAGACTTTGCCGACAAGAGGTTTCAGTAGCTTTTCGTATATCTGCTTGACGACCTGATTCCGATTTATGACTCTGGTGCTTTTGAAACGTCATTCAATGACGCTAACGAGAAATAGCCTCCCAAATTCCCTTTTCTCGTATATACTCTTTCACCCCAAAGGAGAAGAGTCGAATTCTGGCGCCTCTGGTTCCAGATTTAGTTGGGCGCTTGGATGATCGCCAACTTCGCTAGTAACCCAGAAAGATAGACTGATTCAAATTCAGATATCTTTTACTCTGACAATCAAATACTGGTCATGGCTTGTCCTGGGTGTCCAAATTGCAGCAAATATGTCCTTCATATTGGAGATGGGATAGGGTTAGAATAAGATAAGAAGTACAATTAAAAATAATTAGGTCATAGCAAAGAGAATAAAAAGAAATTAGAAAAAGAAAAATGAAGAAATTTCTTAATCTACGGAGACTCTCGGCCCTATAAGGGAGTATATTAATTAAATTACTATCATTATCATTTATTCTTATTATTTTGACTCTTTTTATTGCTTAGAATGGGGACTAATCTAAAATTGAATTAATGTGACATTCCCGTCCAATGGAATTGGCAACCATTTCGTCTATTTGTATTTATTTTCTTTCAATATGTTCAATATGTTATGATGGAAGAACGAGATCCTCGCGTATTTGAAAATACTCATGATGCGGAAAGGAAGTTTTGTGTACAGGGTCGTACACATAGTTGTGGAAAAAGGAAATTTTTAAAATTCGGAAACATCTTATCACACCTAATTTCATGTTATTCCTGTAATTTCAATACCAAAATGATTAATTTCCATGAATCATAAATTGACATGGAATAAGACCTAGAAATATATAATGTTTGTATAAAACTATTGTGAAAATTAAAAGATTCCTTAGAATCATTCATTTAAACACCAGTTGTAATATAGTTCTGTAAATAAATAAATGCTGAAACAATAGTAAATATCTCTGTCAGGATTTTTGTATTATATACATGCTATTTCCATTTATCTCCTGACGTTATATATTTTCCCATTGCTGAAGTTCATTTTTCTTTCTTTCTAATAAATCCAAATTTGAGGAAACTTTTTCTCGTGGCTGCTTTTTCTGTTTGGACAGACACGAGTTTCGAAATTTAGCTGTTTCTTCCCCCTTCTCTCTGTTGCTACTTGCTTCCTTGAATTTAGATTATCTTTAGATATTTTACGACTTTTAGGTGATTCTGTCTTGATTAAATATGGGAATGTTTGGTTTCCTGCAAGCGATCACAGGAATTTTAATACTTTTTTGTATTCATGAATCTTATTCTGTGTGAGGCTTCTAAATTTTGCAGGGTGAAAGTGTGCGTGTGATTATCGATCCAAGCTCTTTTACTAAGATATGAAAAGGATAAAACTTTACCGCTGTCGATATTAGACCTTAGGCATAGCTAAGGGAAATATTTTTTTAAAAAATTGCGAAAACCTATAAGGTAAATGTCGGTTGAAAAAGTATCAAAAAGGTATTAACAATGGAAGTAGCGAAATTACGAGAGGAAATATATATGTTTCAAAAAACTTTATCATCAATGTCACATAATTATCAATTTCTGAGCATAACTGCCATTTACTACTGCAGCTCATTTTCTGTTCGTCCTTTGAAAGTCTGTTTCTTATTTTTATTAAATTAGGAGAGTGAGCAGAGATTCACCATTTATTTTCGTGAAGCTTTGCTCAAAATGTCTAACTATTTCATGTTTGCTTAACGCTGGCGTTCACCTTAATTTGCTGCATTTTTTTCTGTTCTGCTTCTTTCCTAAGAAGACGTCATTGTTACCTAGTGAGTTAGAAAGTTGTCATCCGTGGAGAGCAGCTTTACTTAAGAGAACTCACTTCATTTTGAATAAATTACTAAATTACAACCTTCTGCTGGTGATTTATATTTGTAATTAGTTTAATTCTGGTTATATTCATATTGGTAGGATTTGTTTGCCTAAGGTTTGATTAAAAGGTTTGGTGTTTTTAGTCGCGCGCGAGTCTATTCGCGAGCGACTCTACATCTCACTATGTCGGTCGGTCGGTCGGTCGGTCGGTCGGTCGGTCCCCGGTTTGCTTTTTTATGTTCTTTGGTAATAACATGATTACTATTCGGCCGTTTCGAAGGAAATTTGAAAACATTATGTTGTTTTAAATTCTCCTCCAAACCCTATAATTGCCAAAGTCCTCCCAAGATTCGCCCGGGACTTATTTCGCTTAGGCAATAACATCATAAATATTCGGCCGATTCTAGCGAAATTTGAAACCATGATATTGTTTTACATCCTTTTTCGAATAATATAGTTGCCAAAGTCTTGCCAAGGTTAGCCTGGGAATTATTTTGTTTTGGCAATAACATATTAACTATTCGGCCAATACTCTGCTAATTAAGACTAGGCAATAATATGCTATACTCTGCTAGGCAAGGCTAGAATAGGCTATATATGCTAGGCTATTATAGGCTAGGATATACTATGCTAAGCTATGCTAAGATGTAATGTACAAGGTCAAGATATAATATGCTAATTTAGGCTATAAAATGCTTTGCTAGGATATTATATACTACTATGTTAGGCTAGAAAATACTATGCCATGCTTGACTAGGGTATAATTGGATACTATAGGCTATACTTGTCTAGAATAGTTAATGCTAGGCTAAGTTATACTGTTCTAGGCCTAGCTATGCCAAGCTATACTAGGCTAGATAGGGCTATACTATGGGTAGGCTGAAGTATAGTAAGCTAGAGAGGGCTATGCTCTGCTATGCTAGGTAATACTTTGATAGGTAGGATAGGCCTGCTAACCAAGGCTATAATAGGCTAAGCTATGCAAGGTTATTCTATTCTAGGGTATGGTATGATATACTAGTCTAGGCTATAATATGATACGCTTGGCTATATTATGTTAGGTGTGGTTATGCTAGGATAGGCTATACCAAGCTAGCCTATAATATGCTAGGCTAGGCTAGGCTATCGTATGCAAGGGTATATTGGCTAAACTATAGTAGCCTTTTCTAGCTTGAGTATAATAGGTTAGGCTACTCGCGGCCACGCTAGGCTAGGCTCTGGCATGCAATGCTAAGCCATACCTGGTTAGGCTAGGCTAGGCTATAGTAAGCTAGGCTACACTAGGCAATGTTGTGCTAGGTAAGGCTATAATAGGCTAGGCTGCGCTAGGCTATACTATAATATGTTAGTTTAGACTAGGCTATACTAAGCTATGCTAGGATACGATAGGCTAGGCGATGTCAACCTAAGGTAGGATAAAGTAGGCGATATTATGCTAGGTTAGACTAGCCTAGCTCGATTTTACTAAGCTAAACTAGGTTAGGCTCGGCACATCTAGACTATTCTCTTTTAGGCTAGGCTATCCTATGTTTGGCTAGGCTTGGCTATATTAGGCTAAAACAGGGCAGGTTATACTATGCTATGCTTGTCCATGATAAACTATGCTATACTAGGCAATTTTAGGTTATGCTATTTTATGCTATATTAGGCTATGCTATGCTAGACATTACCTCGCTATGCTAGGATAGTTGTTCTCTACTATGCTAAGCTAAGATATGTGGCTATACCAAGGACCTCCCATGGTTACTCCGGGAATTATTTTAAAGTTTTGAAGGTTGTAACGTCATAAATCAGGATAAGTGCGGGACACGAAATTTTGGTCAGGAAACCTTGTTTTACTTTCATTTACGACCCTGCGAATAATTCGAGAACGTAATGGAAAAATGTATGCCTAAGGCATTGCGCCCCCCCTTTGTTAGTGCATTCTAGTTTGAGATTGAGCAAATCACTTTCGTGCTCTGTGGATCAGCTTATTTCATTTGGTAAATTTAAACAAATTATTTCGTGTAACCTGTGATATGCATTGCGCCTACTGAATTCCAGTGAGCTACCTTAATTTCACCAAACGATCAGGCCTAAATTATTTACTTTTCGTTTATTTTTTTCAAGCATTGATTGATTAAATAAGACATTTCTGGTGATGAAAGTCGATCGTCACTCCACTCGTATTTCATTATTTACTATACATATTTATACTTATAGAACATAACTATAACTATTTTTTTTGGGGGGGCAAACTTTTACCTCTACTTAAAGTAACTTAAATCACTATTATCCTAAAGCTGTGTGAGTGACAAGGGTACGATCGCGATTTTTCTATTTCTTTGTAGAGATCCATTCGGGAAAGGAGGGGGAGTTAGTTCTAAAGCATGTTCTGTGTCAGTTGAGGGATCTAGGAGGCACCAAGATTTTTTTTCGCAATATGTATGGAATATTGAAAGAGTAGCAAGAAAAAAATTAAGTAAATATGTGAAAGGGAGAAATGATGGGATCTAAATCCTGCTAAGGAGACCCTCTCTATGCATAAGAGTAAATTAGCACGAAAAACAATGGAACACTCACTAAAGCTATAGGTGTCTATGACATCCATCTAGAAGACTAGCTGCCATTTACTCATTAAAACACTATCTATTTATGTATATTGCAAACAAACTTACTTGTCATCATGGGGAAAAAGATTTTAGCCTATTTAAGTAGCTATCGGATTAACTTATATTTGATTTTACTGGTAAAAGGGCGAAAAGCCCCAAAACTGCTTCTGTAATCGAAATAAAAATTCAGTACTCACAGTGCTTTTATTCAGTAATCTTTGAGCAACGCTCTGTAGGCTTTATGAAATATGAAGGTCACCGTCTTTTCTCACACAACTTGCACACACTTACATTAGAATGCCCGTACGATCATAAAAACTTCCAACCGAGTTTTCTCCTGATTCAGTGAATCAAGAGAAGAAAGAGAGAGAAACGTAACTTCTCCGACTTTCACAGATAAGATCTGTGCTATGTCCTTTTCGTTTGAAAGAAAGAAATTGCCTTGGAACACCTTTCTTCTCCGTGCAGGGGACAAACTAGAGTTTCTCAATTTGGGGAAGAATAAAATTAATTGGCGAGACGAGTTCAGCTCAGTTAGTCCCTTCAGTAGAGAAGTAATAGTTCTTTCCCATTCGCCACACGCGAACAAGGACTGAAGTAACACCTGCTTAAATTTTATATACTCTTATCTTTTGCTGCTATCCATGGTTACGGTCCTGTGCTAACTGCGATAATCACCCAACTCTTTTCAAGTTCAAGGTGGACTTTTACCTCTACTTAAAGTAACTTAAGTAGAACGAATCCAAATCTAAGCCTACTTTCTCCGTTTTACTCAACGCGTTTTAAAGATTTGCTTTTCGTAAAAATTAAACAAACACAGAGGACATTTAATTCACTCCGCGCTTATCATTATCTGTAACATTCGGTGAAATGCGTAATTATACATTCATAAACAACTACAACTTTATATTGGTACCTAAATTGAACTGAATGAATTTAGTGCAAATTAATTTTGATTGACGATCTCCGTTTATTCGCATATATACAACTTATTTCACTTATTAAATTAAAGTAGTTAAAATAATCGTTTACACCAATAAAGCACAAAATACATTATCTTTCCTCTAAATCATCAATCATTATGAGTATACAATCAACCTCCTATAATTTCCCCTCTAGCAGTAAACACCCTTGTTGTTTTCCGAAGACAATCAAATCAAAGTCACATAGTGGCTATTTGCATAAACCTTAGTTCCAGTTGTACTCGTAGTGCATAAACAAATTTTACATTTTAAAACTTTTAAGTATATTCTCGATCTTGAAAGATAATTTAGCGGATATTAGTTTATGCTTGAGAAAACTTATGCCTGATTCATTATTATTTAATATAAACCTCTAATCAACAGTAAATATTTATTTTCATCCAATCATCATTTTTAATGTTTAAATCTTGATCAGTGTATTTTAATAGGTTGTCTACCTAAGATAAATATGAATAATAGGCCGTAACATTGATAAACAAATTTCAGCAAATCGAGATGCACATTTTAGGTTTTGTACACCTAAGTACACATAATTTATAAGTGAAAAAGTTTTATTGGAGAAATAATTGGAACACCTCCTTTTTTGAGCTCAAAATTTCTTTTTTTTAAATTTTAGAACCAGTAAAATATACAGCATCAGAGTTATTGGCTGTTGTTATAAGTGCTTCTAAATACATTAGAGTTGAATTTAAACTGAAGGATAATGACCATCAAGTGAGCAGTTACACCTTTATTCTCTAACTGATATATACTATTTGTCAAAAGATACATTAAAATCATGCTTTGTCTCAAACGATGGCATTACTTAACGGGATTTTAGTACCGCTTGAATGTAGCTTTCTCTAATTTCTTTTCCATAAACTTCGCTAGAAGTTACCGTTACCGTTCGCACAAACCACTCCACACCTTAAAAAATGGCATGGAATGTCAAAAGAGTGTGGCTCGTCGACAATATTTCGCATGTCCGCATTAGATATATGCATTGTAAGTGGTGGTTCAAACTTGCACTCCTCTTCAGGGGAAAGTAGAGCTGTTAGGTTCTTAGTAGTCTTATCTAATTTTGGTGGGCTGAAATCACATATCTCTTCCTCAGACACAGTAATTTACCAGATCTTCATGATTCTGTCAATAACTAATTTCCTCTTCTTCTGATCAAGGTCTACCAGCATTGCCAAAAAGAGATTCTCATGGTGTGCCCAGGAGGAATTCCTTTGGTTTGTTTGCCATGCTAACTAAGGATTCACTTGCAGGTTGGAGTATTTGCAGAAGATTTATCTGTTTCAGAGAAATGTTTAGATCCCTCTGTGCATTTCGGGGAGATTTTGATGTTAAACTGAAAGGGCCCATAATGACCCACGACAAACTCTGTGAAGACATACAAATCATTATTATATTTTTCTGTTGCCACATAAAGTCGGCATATTCTGCTAACCATGGTGAGCCATCTTGCATAAGATATTGAGCCTAGTTTCATATGTAGGAGATCATCGTCAATTATACCACTTCTAATAGAACTAATATTACTGTAGAGGTATGTTTTGTCCCGACTAAGCTCATTCACATCTACATCTGGAAGAGGAGCTCCTTCAGCAATACAGTATAAGCCATTTGGTGATACTGGTAGAGTTTCACAGGTAGTTAAGGTGCCTCAAAGGAAACTCATTTAGCTGCTGGCTACAAATGATCCATTGTTATACATGCTTCTAAATACATAAGAGTTGAGTTTAAACTGAGGGATAATGACAGACAAGTGAAAAGTTCAACTAATATTATCTAAATGATATATACTATTTATCAAATTATACAATAAAATCATGCTTTGAGTTCTAATTTATGTTGGACCAATAATTTTCCTGCTTAAGTGCCCCAAAGGAAGCTCATTTAGATGCAAGCTGCAAATGATCCACTGTTGTAAGTGCTTATCAATACATTAGAGTTGAGTTTGAACAAGTAAGGAGTCAAATTTTATTTTCTAACTGATATGTACATACTATTTGTCAGCCCTCTTATGGGTCCATTCTACTAGCCAGTATTAGTTGCCGTGCTGTCAGCTCCCACTGCTTTTATTTCATCTTTAATATCATTTTCAACAAGCCGTTTCATCAGTTTGTCTGCAATACCTGCACCTGTTCTTCGTATAATAGTTGGATGATCTAAATAGACAGTACCAGGTTCTCCTACAAGCACATAGTGATCGTGAATTTATTTTACTTAAACCATTTGTTCCCTTTATTCTTTTTAGTTAGTATTGTGTCTCTCCTCCCATCAAAAAATAAAGCACTAATTTCCTTATCTCCCAAACATTCAGATTCAGTGCAATTCCTCCTTAACTTCTGTCGTGCTCTCCAGACTTTGTGATGGTCAATTACGAGCGGGCTTATGAATTTATAATACCATAGTGGAATATGGCTGCACTACTCGGGGGAAAAGCTGGAGGATATGGACTTCACCGAAGGGGAAATAAAAAAGAAGATCAGTGACCTAATGACGAATAAGTCACCTGGCCTGGATGGGTTTCTACCTAAAGTGTTGAAAGAAGTGCGCGATCAAGTGTCACGACACCTTAGCGCAATTTTTAACATGTCAATCCGGACCGAATGCGTTCCTAGAGACTGGCGTGAAGCGGAGGTGACTCCTATCTTCAAGAAAGGAGACCGAAGCCAACCGTCAAACTACCGACCTATCAGTCTGACTTCGATAGTCGGTAAACTCATGGAAAGCATGATGGTGGACAAAATGACATCGTATTTAGAGTCAAACATACTACTGAGGAGTTCCCAGCACGGCTTCTGAAGGCAACGGTCATGCGTGACGAACCTTGTGTAATTCTTCCACTTCGTTTTCAGTGAGCACGATCGGGACAAGGCGGTGGATGTGGTCTACTTAGACTTTCAGAAAGCCTTTGATAAGGTACCACACTGCCGCCTTCTCCGGAAAGTGCGAGCGCTGGGCATAGATCGAGAACTGGCTAAGTGGCAGACGGCAACGGGTGGTGGTAAATGGACAGGCTTCTGAGTGGGTGCCTGTTACTAGCGGGGTGCCTCAAGGTTCTGTCCAGGGGCCACTACTATTGATCATCTACATCAACGACATGGACGGTGACATGGTTGCCAAGATTTCTAAATTTGCCGACGATACCAAGCTTGGTATGAACGTTGCAAAAGATGGAAATACTGCCTACCTGCAGGAAGATCTTGGGAAGATTGGGGAGTGGTCGGACACGTGGCAAATGCCTTTTAACGTGGGGAAATGCAAAATAATGCATATCGGCCACAGAAACCCCCAATCTCAGTATATCCTTAAAGGCACTGCTCTTGAATCGAGTGACACTGAGAAGGACTTAGGTGTAACTATCACTAGCGACCTCAAGTTCTCGAAACAGTGCATCGAGGCAAAGAAGAAAGCCTAAAGGATGTAAGGCTACATAAAGCGCCAGTTTGGATACCGTAACAAGGAGATAGTACTTTGTCTGAACAACTCCCTCGTTCGGCCGCACCTGAAGTATGCCGTACAATTTTGGAGTCCTTCGTTTCGAAAGGACATCGCAAGGTTGGAACGCATACAAGCTAGGGCAACCAAACTGATTCCCTCTATCCGACATAAAAGTTATGAGGATAGACTAAGGGAATTAAATCTGATCTCTCTGGAAACTCGTAGACTGCGTGGTCAGCTCATCGAAGTTTTCAAAATACTTCGAGCGTTCGACAATGTTGACTACCGGGATATTTTCACACTGAGTGAGAACAGAACGCGCAATAACGGCTTCAAACTTGAACTCAAGCGTTACAACCGCAATCTGTGTGGAAATTTTTTCACTTACAGTATGTGCGGTAAGTGGAACGCACTTCCAGTGAAAGTTTTCAACAGTGAATCTGTTGACCAGTTCAAGTCAAGACTAGACAAAGTCTTGAAAAGTGGCCGTTTAGGGACGCAAAACAATTGAGCAGCCATGTGCCTGCTTGATTGCTCGTCCAAAGGTGCCCTCTTTGAATAGACCCTAAGGTCTCCTAGGGTACTTACTTTCCTTGTCACTCCTTGTTACTAATAGCAGCAAGAGCAGCTCTATTTCACACTGAATACCTATCTTCCATCCATCATCATAAATGTCAGAAGATGAGGGTTCTCAATCCCAGGCTTTGTCTGAAATTGTACTTTTCTCTCTTCTCTTTTTGTAAGTCTTCTTCTCCTCTTCTCTCATGAATTCGATCGTCTCTGATTTTCTTTTTCTATCATTTGACTTGTTTTTACATCCACTCCTCCAATTTTCACGTGACGCCCAGTTCTTTAGTAATAATAAATTCTTGCTCTCGACCTGGCACTTTCATGTTTTTTTTCACACTTGCAATCCAAGAGATCAGCACACTGGCAGCCTGATATATCATACTATAGACGCTTTTTCCACCAATCGGAGCAATTTGTTTTTAACATTCTTGATCGGCTGAACTGGAATACTGGCTTTTTTTTCCAAATCTCAGTAATGGCCTCGAATACTTCAGGAATAAAATCCTTATTCTTCTTGTATTTATGCCTTTTACCTGCTGAATATATTTTCCAACCTGTTGTTTTCTAGGCAGCTCATAATGAGAAAGTTCTTAAATTGGGGAGCAAAAGACATTGATTTGTTGATGTTCTAGTTCTTTAACTCATCTTACACCTGAAAATGAATAATAGAATGACCCGTTAGTATAAAAAAGAAATAATACATGTAATGAGTGAATTTATAATATACCTTTAAATGGTAAAGACATATCCCTCCAAAGTAAATACTCTCTCTATATCTCGTAAATTCATCCTACATCGATTAATTTATAGTGCCCTCCGAGCAGTTTAGAAAAAAGGCATTCTTCAATCTAAAATTACCTAAACCTTAAATACATAAGGAGTTAAAATGAAAATTTTCGACCCGTACTAAAATTACCCATTTCTAGTAAGAGATACGAACTATAATAACTGAATACAACCAGCCTCACCCTACAAAAAAGATAATTTTTAAGTAAAATTTGGCCCCCAAATTGGGCGTGTTATGATTTTTTCAGATTTTTTCGTCTTCATTTCCAAGTTTAGGATGGTTTTCTCTACAAAACCTGAACTGTGCTTAAAATTGGTTGTGACACTACGCTTTAATGAATAAGTAGGTTAGGTCAATCTAATTATTTTTTTAGGAAAATAAATGCACGAAATGGATTAACGTGTCAAGTAACATCTGCTTTAATTAAAATTAATTTTCAAGTTTTCCTTTTGTTCAGCCATTTCCCGCAAAATTTCATATTTTGCCAACAATATTGAAATAGGTTTATCCATTTTTAGTTAACATAAGGAATTTTAAATGTTTTAATTTATTTAATCAAGAATATAAAGCGTTGTACTCAGGTTTGTTTTAATTAGTATAGACGAGTAAAACAGACAAAGAATAATTTACATCATTCAATGCTTTGAATAAACAGGCTTATTGTCTTTCCGCAAAGAACAAATTTCGAAATAATAAAAAGAGACTTGTATGTAAAGTTCAAGCCATCTGGTAAGTTCTAATCTAAAGTGTTTAGGTTTTCAAAACTTAATTTATTAAGATTTCATTTTGTTTGCTGTGAATAGACTTTTAAATTTCACTTAAGTTAAAAATATGAGACTTGTTGTGTTGTTTCTTTTTTAACAATCTTGCTTAAGAAACTTAATGTCTTAGGTCTATAATCCGTGGTTTAATCATTCAAAAGCTTATCAAAGTTATACTTTTCGTCCCTTTTTAATGATGCGGTGATATTTGCATAGTTTCGACATATAGTGTGCTTCAATTTATAAATCTAGTCAATCTACTTTATATATTACTTGCAGAGTGCAACCCCTGATATTTTTCGGTTAAAATACGATTTTTTTCATAGAGTTGGTGTATAGTATAACTATAGCTTTAAAGATATACTGGTCAAATACGCACCAAGACCTCTATCAGAAAACTGGGCTCAAAGTTTCCATTAAATTCCTAATAAGCTCGGTGGTGGTGTAAGCATATTTGTCAATCATAACTCCCAGCTAAATTCTCACCTCACATCCAATCTTTTCGTCTATAAGTAAGCATTGGCAACCAAAATATGGATATTATAGGGAGCTACCATTCAGTCTCCACTGTGAAATAACCCCTCCCTGAATCCTCTTAGTGGTCCCACTTTTTTTAGAGTGCAATTTTAATATGGAATTACTTTCCTTTTATATTGCTGTTTCACCACTGTCTTTCACCTCATGTCACAATTAAAATCGCCCACTCTTTACATTATCAGATTTGATCTAATCTAAACAAATAAGATGTGTCGTGGAATGGCTATCTCTCTCTCTCTCTCTCTCTCTCTCTCTGTTTCTCTCTCTCTCTCTCTCTCTCTCTCTCTCTCTATATATATATATATATATATATATATATATAAATACGTAGGTACTTTTGGGGCTTTTAGCCGAAGTTGGTTGAAGACTGTTAGTAAATAGGGAAATTGTTATGAGTCCAGTGGAGATGGTTTAATTATAGATTTGCGGGGGTCCTTTTTAAAACAAATATTTCAGAGTGAAAGTTGGACAAAGATTAACAAGTATCTGGTACGCATTGGGATTGCAAAATAAGAAGAATGATGAAAATATATCTCTACTAGCAACAAAATAATATTTAAATATAGAAAGGTATTAGCTTTAAAGGGAATGGTCGAACAGAAGCAGTTAAATCTCTGCACGAGATACACGTAGGTTAATTAGGGTATTAAGGAGGTCGTATTCAGTTCTGTGATTTACAGAGGGGATTTAAACCAGGGCTCACACACAAAGAATGGATCGATTGGGTAGGCCAGATTCTAAATCGATCTGCAGGCGGCAACGGTTACAATTGCTTACGTGCTCGTTGCAGGAAGGGAGCCAGTTGGGATACGATAATTGTGAGAGGAAAAGTCGGGTTACCTCTAACCCCAGATGTGGGAGCACTCGTAGAAGGCCTTCGGAGATTGGAATCCTCGTCAGATACTCGGCGATTCACTATGGCAGAGTTCACGGATGTCGATTTGGCCTTCGTTCTTGAATCGAAATCGTCGATGTCTCCGATAGCGGGGGGAAGCGAGCGTACTTCAGCTCGTTCGCCATGGTAACTGGGAAATCTATTAGTGCTTCTTACTAAATTGAGTCAAATAATTATATAGACGCCAGATTAGGTGCCTTTGGGGGCTTGGCGGCCGCCTCTACACACACGTGAGATTTTTGGTAAATGTCGGTGACTCCTTCGGGAAGGGGGGATTGTGATAACGTTGGCGTGCAATGTTGGACGAGCTTCGATCTTACTCGTATCACATCAGAAGAAAAATGGCATCAAGAGGCATCAATCATTGCTAAAATGCCTTCTGTTATGTCTGCAAACAGCTCGTTAAAACAAGAGCCAAAATTTTCTGTGCGACAGCACCGATGAAGATGTGTGAAGATTATAGAGCATACTTTTGCATGCCAGTTTGGGACCAAAACAAATTTTGCTTGTGAACACTGTAAGAAAATTTATAAGGTAAAATAATTTGTTGTAGAGAATATATATTAAATTTCCAAAGTATTAAATCAATTATGTTTTTTGTAAGCTAACAGAGTAATAAAGTATTAAAACAATTATGTTTTTTGTAAGCTAAGAGAGTAAACAAGAGCTATTAAGTTTCCCATTCGCAGGATTTGGCGTTAACCCAGTAACTACTCTAATAACTGCTACCTCTGCAAGGTAGACCCTTGCAAACGTCGAAGGGGCAAAAATGTATTTGCTATTTCTGATCTCGATCTTCCATCTTCTATTGCATCAGTACCATGCAGTACTGATATTCTTCTACCTACGTGTCCAGAAAAGTATAAGCCTCGCAAAGAAGAAATCAACAATTGCAAAGCATTAAATTTCAGTGAAAATATAGACTAGTGTCAGGGTTATGAGTGTTGAGCGAAATCTCTACTATCCAAACCAAAGAGAGGGAATTGCTGGATGAAAATGTGAAAGTGACAAGACAATGTAAACACCATAAACATTTCTAAAGTTACATTACTTATCAAGTTGGGCAATAATACTTTCAGTGATATATAAGTTCTGTTTGGAGCAATTTAATTTTCATGTAATGCAGATGATTGAAAGCTCTTTATTGAAAGTTCCTCAAGAAGCATTAATTCTGTACTTCACCATAGCTTGGAATTAGTATACATTCCATCCAATTGACGTTTAGTATATCTCATGAAGGTCTACAACAGGCGCAAGCTCTTGCTACAAGCTTTGAATTTTAAGGCCTATGGCAGGTAAGTGATTGGTGACTTCAAATTGATAGGAATTTTATGAGTAGTTCAGAGGTTTAACAAGTTTCCATGGCATATCTGTCTTTGGAACATTTGGGGCTAAGGATAACTAGAACATTACCACGAGAAACAGTTGCTACAAAGACTAAGTTCTCTTTTGCAGCAAATAAAGTCAAGCATAGGCAATGTATCGACTCTCAAATGCTTATGTTCTTTCTAGTGCATTTAAAACTAAAATTTGCTATTTTCAGTAAATATTTTATCATACAAGCCACAAAAGCAAAGTTTAAAACAAATAATGGCGATTTTCTATTGATTCGCAATAAAGGTAGTTCGAAATAACACATTAGCCAGGAATAAAAATTGCGTTACATGGTGATAATTAGTAGAAAACAACGATTTATGCTCTACAAGGGTTAAATACGGGTTCTTTGTATAGAAGAGCTTGGTTTTCCTTTTATTTTGCTAAAATAGATGATAACTAATTAATCTATTTGCCTATATTAACTAATCTCTAATTACTTATAATCAAGAGAGATAAAATTATTTTTGTTTCTTCTTCTATGCTTTACACCTTTTTGTTTTTATTTTGAATTACCATTTACACAGCATTTATTCTCGTTGGTTCTTCCTTTCATCTAGGCGCAATTTGGGGAATAGAAAAGGGGGAGTAAATGGTAGCCCCTCTCCGCTGTTCAAAATATTAAAGGAACGCTCGAATCAAAGACCGATAAATTTGAAATGCCTGAAAAAGATTGATTGCAAGAAGTAAACCGCCAAAGTCAGGCGATGAAGGAATTTTGATTAGCTTTTCAAATAAAAAGTTGGACGAAGAAGAGAAATGGACGCAGAGATGCCCGTCAGGGGAGGGGGGGGGGGTTGTATGTTCCCGAAAAGGTTAAATTAGAGTGTAAAACAGAGTAACGGGACTGAGAGTAGCATCGCAATGAATTTTATAGACTTCAAAGTATAGATTAAAAATTATGGTGAGTCTAAATTCTTTACACTCGACCGAAGACTTTAGTAATTGGGAGGAGAATTAAATTGCTTTCATTCCAACAGAAGCCATTTGATCTCCTCGGGATAAATGAGAAAACCAAATGCGGAAAAATTAGGGAAGTTTGTAGTAGGCAATCGTGAAAAGATGGAAGATGCAGATAATGTTAAAGTTCAACGTCTTCAAATTCTAATTCAGGATATTAAAAAATTTTATTGCATAAAATTACATCTATAGTTGTGGGAATTAGTTATGTCACACTTTACGCTAAATTTCTTCAGAGTGCGACTATTAAATATATTATTTTATGCGAGGCAGAATGCGTGGAATATATTTAGTTATAAATACACTAGGGAAGATATTTATCAATAAAATACATTAACATTAGTTATATTCGACCCATTTTCACTCAGTTTGATTTCAAAATAGGGTTGCCAAATTTCACACAATTGGGCATTTTCTAAACTTAGTTTGCTTAATATATTTATCCATATATTTAATTATTTTAATCGTCGATATTCCCCAAACTATTCGCATTAATGTATAGTTATCTATTTCTTTTATCACTAATAATAATCCTTCAACTTAGCGTGCGAGGATAAATATTATGATTATTTGGTAGCGGTAGTCGATCAAATCTATTCTTTGATTTATAAAACAGAAATAATTATATCGTTGTAACTTACTTTTTGGTTTATCTTCAATGTGATATAAATTATTATTATTTTTAAAAGTGACAGCAATGTTAACTCTACTAAATAGCTTTACACGTTGTCCGTACAGAAAGCGAAGTTTGAGAAAACTTAATACGAGGGGCGGTCAATAGGTTTGCAATTTGGATATAAGGAAACGAGGTATGAGGAAAATTGTTTTATTATTTTTTAATATAACTACCTTCAACTTCAATACACTTGCGCCAATGTCCCTGAGGCGTCGAATTTCCGATAACCAGAAATCTCCCGACTGCTGTTTAATCCACTCCTGGAAGGCGATCTAGACATCTTCATCTTCCCCAAACCGGCGTCCACGCAGTGCAGCCTTGAGCTGGCAGAATAAAAAGTAGTCGCTACGGGGCCAGATCTAGACTGTAGGGAGAATGGTTGAACTCCTCGAATCCACATTCGCGTATGGCAGCTTGTCCAACTCTGGCCTTGTGGACTTTGACGACGTTGAAGTCGATCATGGGGCGTGCAGTTTCTAGGGACCCAACGGGCAGAGACCTTGGTCATGGCCAAATTGTCGTGGATAATGTTGATAACACTTGCATGTGATATTACAAGTTCTCGCTCGATTTTTTCGACCTTCACCCGTCGATTTTTGAGGATGATCCTCTCCACACGCGCCACATTGTTCTCGTTGGTCACGTCTGACGGGCGTCCTGGACGGGAGTCATCTTCAAGGGACTCACGACCATGGCGGAACTTCCTATTCCAGCGAGAAATGGTTGCATTGGAAGGTGCGGTGTGGGTGTACACTGCAACCATGCCTTCATGGATCTCTTTTGCATTCTTGCCTTCCTTGGTCAATAATTTGATTACTGCGCGGTGCTCAACCTTCTCCATTGTTAAAGAAATTGTGACTGACGATCTGCGATCAGCTACTGCTTCTTAAATAGACGAGGCAGGAGCGTGCGGCTGCCGGTCCTGACTTGTCATAACTTGTCCTAACACCCCCACAAACAGCCATCTCCCTTCCTTTGTTTTGCCCTACCGATTCGCAAAACTTAATGACCGCCCCTTGTAGCCTCGAATCTTCAAAATAGAAGACTATTGTGATTAGTAACGTTCAAGGGTTAGCAACTCTTCCGAACCTACTTCAACTTTACGTCAAACTCGCGCAACCTGAGGATACTATATTAAAATCTTAACTCATGAGGGTTCTAACCTGTCTTTATTCCGTATTTCTTTAAAATTTAAACCGAAAATTAACGAGGGCATCTCACGAAAATGTGTGTAAAGATATAATTGGTAAGAAAGTAATCAAGTTAGTGAAAGAAATATGTGGAAGATATAAAGTTGTACAAATCCAATTTAAATTATTAAGGTCTGGAAGGCACAGAACTGCTGTCGTTGGAGGTAAGGAGAGCCTAGCACTATAGGAGTTGGGGCACGCAATTTTCTCTATTCTGTGGAGATCTCGAGGCCTTGAAGCGATGAACGATGATTATGATGTAATTTTAATTTGATTCGTCTGTTTATTAGAAAATCTGGTTGAATATTATTGGCAGCCATCCAGGACTCATAGAAAATGGGGTTCATAGAGATAAGAAAGGAACTATGAGTCTCGTCTTTGGCAAATATTATGGTTCTTAGTAGTCTATGTCAATGGTAGTAGGATTTGTGTGTGGTAGGAGACTATAAAAAGTTCTTTTATGATAACAAGCATTGTGATTGATCCGATTTGCTGTATAAACTTCCTGTTATCCTTTTTTTTACATTTGAATAATCATTGTCTTTGATTCATTCATCATTATTTCTCTTTCCTACTTCCTTCGCCTATTTCACCTTTTCTTTGTAATACTCACAATGTCCATAATTTTGAGTCATTCCAATATCTTTTGCTTTATTCAGCATTTCATTTTTTATCTTGTTTTTCATTCAAGCAATATATTCACAATTTTTTTATAAATATGTTCATAGAAATGGTATCCACTCTCGAAAGAATAAGCTTCAGCACCAAAAGTGAAAAAATACGCGGAAACAAACTAATGTTTTCATGCTACCTTGGTGTAAAATTGAACCACAAAATCTGAGAAAACGTCCATTATAAAGCGTCTATAAATAAAAGAACCTTAAGCAAGGCATGGTTGAAGTACCGTTGTCTTACTCCTCAGTATCAAGGCGACTAATTTTCTCGAGTTTGAACAATGTTGGAATATTTTCGTGAAGACAGTATGTTATTATTGTTATCTAGTATTCTCATTTACATGTCCATTATTTTTTAAGAGGTAGATTAGCCAACTTCCTCTTATCATCATCGTTTCTAGCATTTACCACCCATTGTTGAGAGAAGCCCTTTCTTAACTTTCTGAATTTTTTTCGGTTTTGTGCAATTCTGTACCAATTTTTGGCATATTTGGGAATATCATCCCTCCATCTTGTATTTGGTTTTCCTTTCGGTCGTCTTTTATCAAGTTTAGTGCAATCAATAATTCTTCTAGTGATTCTAATGTTTTGGAATTTTTCCACATGGCCTACCTTGCTCCATTTCAAGTTTCTTATAGCTTCCACTATATTCTGAAGTTTGTTTTGTCTACTTATCCAGAAGGCTGATTTTCTGTCACGCCAACTAATCCCTATCATATTTCTCCCATAAGCTATTGTGTTGTTTTAAGTTTTACTGTAAATTTTTGCGCAGTTTCAAGTTTTTGCTCTATAATTCATAATTTGAATTATGCATTGTTTGTATAATTTTCGCTTGTGATATAGGTAATCCCCATCAATCTTAATGCCACTGTTTGGCCATTGTATCTCTCTTGAAGATTTGCTTATAAGAGAAGGTAAATAATTTGGGAGAGGTAGCATTTCCGTGTCTTACACAATTCTTAAATTTAAAGATTTCTGAAGCCTTATGCAATCTAATGTAGGATCTGTAAATTTTGTATGTTCTATGACTGCTAGAGTTTCTATTAAATCAAATGTTTTGCGGTAGTCCAGAAATATAATTATACATGTATATTGTAATGTCAAGTTTTCTCAATGAGTGGTTAAGTGTATGTATGTGGTTAATCTTTGAGAAGTCTTTTCTGAGGACAGCTTGCTCTCTTGGTTGTTGGTAATTTAGCTGGTTTTACAATCTGTTAATAATGACTCATGTGAGACTCTAAATCTCGTTTATACATAGATGACATTTTTTTAATAAGTTTAGACTTTGTTCAAAATTAGCTTTAGCCTGAAATTAATAATATCAATAATATTAAGTACTTTTCCTGTTTTGGAAAGCAAACAATGTGCCTTTGGTACGCATGTTTTAACCTAATCTTAACAGTTGATCGTCATTGGTGGTACTATCCCGTTTTTACTAATGTACTAGTTGGAAAATACTCAGGTTAAAATTTTATGAACAATTTTTCTTTTTCAAAAAATAAAAGTAATTCGAGCTCATTTTTCTCTGGTTGTAGACTTCATGGAAAATTGACTACTTTTGATTCTTGTTTTGTCTACTTTTGATCTTCCACAAACTTCCAGAATATAGTCTTCCTAATTTAGATTCGTATCTAATTACCCTTTTAGCGAAGTTAAAGCCTCATTAACCAAAATCGGGGAAAATATTTCATGTTCAGCCGTTTAAATGTGAGATTCGGAGTCAAATCGTCAAACTTTGAATCTCTATGGAAAGAAAATTTGCTCCCATTTGAGCCAGGATGGAATAATACATTTTAAAATGCATAAATTATCTTAAAAATGAAATTTGGTTGTGGAAACCAACTTCAAGTTTCGTTTTATAAAATTATAAAAGTATGAGTCAAAGAGAGAGGAGCAAAAAAAGAGACAAGGCCAAAGATCAGTTGTTTAAAATAATGTGGAGTTAGAAAATACTTTATGGATTTCCGAAAACACTGATATAATCAAAGGTACGCAGAAGCTTTTAAGAAATTTGAGATGAAAAGTAGGATATTAGATGGCTAGAGTAAGACAAAATCATATGTAAGATTGAAATCTGGTCACATAGGACATTGTATGTTTCAAAAATAGTAAAACATTAGATGGCTGTAAAGTCTACAACAGCACAAGAGAGGGCACGTCGTCAATAGGACGAAGTCAATGACGTATTTTTGTTTGGAAGAAATGAATGATGGGTATAACAATGCTAGCTTGCAGCGCAGCAAAATGGCTAATTAAATAACACTAAAGTAGCTTGACCGATACTCTCATGTGGCATACACATATCTACATACACACATGAGGAATTCAAAGGAATAAATGTTGATTGATTTTCAAAAATTCTAAACGATACTCTATTTTCGAAAACAATAATGGGAATAGAGGAGGGGAAGGGCAATTTCTTCATATGTGAGCTGTTTATTCTTATAATCTTTTCATTTTGCCTATTCTTATCAAGTCTAATTTTCGCTCTTCTTGTATCTTTTAAAATATATATCCTCAAAATCCAAATAACCTTATTGCCACAATCATTTATGGTTCAAATTTGAAAGTTATTTCCTAGACCCTCGCTTTTCATTATTATAACTAGTATTATTATTTTAATTCTATCATTTTATTATTAATACTTTGACGTAATTGTTTCCTTGGTTTGAGTGATAATTTATATTGTGATTATAAAAATATTATTTAATCGAAAATATTAAATAGTGATATTTTTGGTTGTCTAATAAAATAAAAGAACAATACCTGAAGAGAATGAAGGCAAAGCCTTTTTTCTCTCCTTTACTTAAAGTGAAGAATGATTTCACATTCTTTGTAGATTGAAGGAAAAGTGGAATAAATATGAACATATGATTAATCATCGTTTAACTGTTTATCCCTTTAATAATTTCCGGCAAATATAAGGCCTAGCCTTCTTTTCATAAAACCATACCCAGGCCCAAAATAATTGTAAGTAATTTCTTCGTAAACGAAATGATAATGCCCGTTTACAATGTAAAATGTCTATTAATCAATGGAAGTTACTTCATTATCTGCATTTGCATCACAAGTTGATTCTAATACCATTAGACAGAGACTGAACAATTTATTTACCTATTCATGAAAATAAAGAAGCTTTATTATGCTCTTTCTTTCATGAATTAACACATAGAGAATATCTTTATGTGTGAAAGTATCTGCTTATTTGTAAACAAAGATGAAACAAGATTTTTACGCTTTCAGACTGGTCGCTCATCTTTTATTAACCATTGTAAGTTCAAATAAAGCGTGTGGCCTCATAGCCATTTTTTAAAATTATTTTTAAATTATATTCTAATCCTCCTTCATTCTATCAA
Organism: Ceratothoa steindachneri; assembly: GCA_963969495.1. Taxonomy (NCBI): domain Eukaryota; kingdom Metazoa; phylum Arthropoda; class Malacostraca; order Isopoda; family Cymothoidae; genus Ceratothoa; species Ceratothoa steindachneri. The sequence continues at coordinate 140,758,979 of OZ018330.1, read as the reverse complement.
GAAACAAAGCTTTTGACTTTTAATGAAAATCAGATCTATTTTGTGCTAGTTATGTACGAATAATTAAATTCAGTTAAAATAATAATAATAAATAATAATAATAATAATGGATTTTTTATGGCACCGTTCAAGACCTTGAAGCCTTTGCAGGGTGACAATTACTTGAATAGGAAAGGCCTGATAGAAGAGGCGAGTTTTTCAGAGCTCACTTGAAGGTGGCTTTCAGATGGCAGACCATTTTACCCATAAATTGCCTAACTTTTATTTTTTGACGTCTCTAACCAGCTGATCTAATAGCCTTGATGTAGTTTCTGAACCTCCGGACAAAAATTCTTTTGTTAAACTGAGCCAAATCATCAAGACCCAGGCTATGACACCGTTCAAGACCTTGAAGCCTTTTCAGGGTGCCCGTTCCTCGAATAGCAAAGGCTTGGTAGAAGAGGTGAGTTTTTCAGAGCTCACTTGAAAGTGGCTTTCACAAGGCAGAACATTTTACAGCTTAGGTCTAAATACAGAGAACGTACGATAACTCATTCAGCAGAGACAGGTGTGAGGAAAATTAAGCAGGAGGGCAGACTTACAGTTTGTGGAAAAGGATACTCAATGCCTATTTGAAAATGAAATTAAAGATTAAGGGTATCGAATGACTCTTGATACCCATAAATTGCCTAACTTTTATTTTTTGAGGTCTCTAACCAGCTGATCTAATGGCCTTGATGTAGGTTCTGAACATCCGGGCACAAAATCTTTTGTCAAACTGAGCCAACTCATCAGGAGTGCATGTGGTGTGTGAGGCAGTGCGTGTGTATATAGAGCATGACCTTAGTCAGACCCGCGAAGCGAAAAAATATAAACTTTTACCTTAAATCTTCCTTAATCCCACTAATACCTTCGAAATTGTTAAATGTCTCGTACAAAACATGGTTAGAAATACATTAATTGAGAATTCCTCAATTCAATAATTAAATTTACCGCCAACGAAACTCAATAGAGGATTAAAAACTAAACTTAATTTTTCGTTTTCCTAATTAGGTTTTTCAGGAAATTCTAGAGCGTTTATTTACTTTAAACCCGCATCGAATAAAACCTGTGTAGTCACAGTGTGTGTATGTGTTTGAGGTTGTGTTCACGCTCAACTTATGCTTATTTCACAAATTGCATAACGATCATTAAAACAGTCATGTTTAAATAATAGACACAGGCTATCAGATGATTATAAGAGTTTAACACTACCAGGTAATACATTTTGTTAGTTGTCTCTTTTTCTCCCCCAATTTCAGTCCTGTCTAGAGGGAGCACAAATGAAAAAGTACAAACTATGTAATCGGATAAATATGGAAGAAAATATTTGCTAGAAAAACTAATTAAGCAATATGTACATTGACGGCAAAAAGTTGAGCCTAATATATATATATATTATTTTTTACATTCGCCTTCAAAATTTACGTCATAGAAATAGTTATTCCAATATTTAAATTATTGAAACTTTATTCAAGAGTCGGCATTTACAAAATAATAAGATAAAAACAGTACATTTCTTCACTGAAACCAAAATCGCACTCTAATTCTGTTGCTACATGTATGCGATGAATTTCATCTCCTGGAGTTTTACTTTTCGATTAAAAGAGTAGTGGAATGAATGAAAGAAGTTGTGTAATTATTATCTATTTCGTAATGTTTTTTTAAATAAAAATATTTTAATTCTTTTCAATTCCAGAAATAGTTCGGTAATTTCGGTATGATAACACACCTTGTCTCGAGGCAATACATAACCAAGTTCTTGACTGAAAATGAAACAGAACCTTTGGGACCGTTGCACGGAATTCGCCAGATTATAACATAATTGAGAATTTCGGGGCGATTATAAGGTGATATTTTAACAAATTTGGTCTACAGCATCCCCACACTAATTCAAGTAGTCCTAAAAAGAAACAAACCTCTTGGTAAATAATGGGCTATAAATTTTTATCTATTTCACCTTCAAGTGAAAAATACAACAACAAAATTTAATTAAGAATTAATTTTATTAATATACTTATATGAAGAAATATAGTAGTCTCGAAACATTTAGCTATTGCTGTCTAGTAGCAAATCATCATAACACGAATTTGAATCATTAGGTTAGATACAGACACAATGGCGTTTTGGATCTCTTTTGTTATTCTATTATCCCTCTATTTTTTCTATTTTTTGTGCTCTTGCTGTAATTTTTATATCTACTAGACCAGCCGTTTCCAACTTGCGTGGACCCACACCCTTTTTCAACTATTACGCGTTCAATTACTTTCACATTTACATAATTTTAATCTCTAAAACTACATACGTCTGGTATTGCAAACGATTAGTTTATATAAACTATAAATTACAATATATCAGATAAAATTAAATCACAGTTGAAGTAAAATGTTTTACTCGAAGAAAAAGATTTTACAATAATTCCTAATTAGGAGATTATCTTATTGGCTCTCCAAATGTTAGGTGAAGTTAATAATTATGTTTTGGAAGTTTGTTTCATATCAGAGCTTAATATTCCAAGTTTCATTCGCTAATGTTGGGTACCTATTTTTTCATATTCCTTTAGTTCTCTATTCATTCAAAGTTTACAGTTGATATTTACAGTACTTCTGGCGATACTAGAAAATTTATTCTAGGAGGTTCATTAAATTTCTTCCTCTCTAGGACGAACCTTATGAAACCAAACCATGAAAAAACCGATATATTATTGGTTGGGGACTCTTGCAACTTTTCACTCTATTCAAAACTATTGGTGTCTCTGGTAGCCGCTCTCTGATATATGTGCACAATTTAATTAATTGCGATACAAAAGAAAAGTAATTACAATAGTATGCAAGCGTGAATCACTTGGATGTATAGTGGTATGGACAGCTTTACATTTGGCTTGATGGATCCTATTGCATATGGCAATAAACTGAGAGGCTTAGAAATTTCAGAATCAGCCTTACCAAAAGCAAGTTCGCTTATAATATTAGACTTTGCTGCGATGGTTATTTTGCTTTTTGTTTACCTTAAATTCATTTCTGCTTGTGATATTCTCATTAACTTCCTTCATTTAGGGGGCCATTCTGATTAAGAGAAATATATTCACAGTGAAGCTTGAAACATCAAGTGCAAAAGAAATATCACCTATTGAAATTTGAACTCAGAGCCGCAAGGTTACGAAATAAGGTAATGGTGAGCTCAATATTCTGAAGAAATTTCTAGTTTGTTTTATTATTTTAATTCGTGGTCTTCTGCTACATGAAACTTTGGCAGACATTTCTTTACCAGATACGAGACCACTGGCAAGTAAAAACAATATATTTCTGAAACGCACAAACAGTTTCGGGGACTTAATAAATAGAGAGTGTGGATAAATTAATGGAAACCCAATTATATTAGTATATACATTTTATTGCGAAATTGTCCCGAACATATCGTCACAAATGAGCGTATTCCGGGAAACAGCACAAGTAAACTTTTGTGAAATGCAGCTAAGCCATACATTTGGCACATTTTAGAGACCTTCGTGGACATCCATCCCTAGGAAACCTCAGAGACATTGCCGATCATCTCATAGCAAGGTATTTTCACGTTCTTTCACACTCCCTTTAGTCAGTGCAATGTTACCCATAATTCGAGACTCCTACTCCCACCCATCGAAAGGTGCATCATCGGTAAACTCCACATCTCTTTTGAATGCGGTTTTATGGGCTCTATAAAAAATAAAAAAAGAATGCGGTTTCTATTCTCTACCTTATTACAAATATCCTAAGGGGCTCTGTAGTAAAGACGTTTATGTAGTGGAAATCATTTTGCACCTCAAGTGGTGGCATAAGGTACCTCATATCGAAATTCGTAGACGAGCACAAATTTGCCTGCTTGAATCCATTTTCACGCTGGGTAAGACATACCATTGGGATCCCTGAGAACAGCCTTCGTCGTAGGGTCCGGTATGGAGAGCTTGTTATGGGCAGGCGACATGCTCGAGGGCTTCGTAAACGCTTCAACGACCATATCAGAATCTCGCTAAAGAAATGTGACATTGAGCCCGCCAACATAGAAACAATTGTTGCTGACTGCCCAGAGTGGCGTTAGACGTCGCGCACTGGTACTAAACTACTCATAACCCGCTACAACACCCTAGCGGAACAAAGAAGCCAGCAACGTCATGCACCAACACGTGAAGACGGCAACTTCCCTTTCAATATATGTCGTGGCGTATGCAAAGCCCGGATTGGATTCTTCAGCTACCATCGAGCCCACCAGATGCAGTGAACCTCTTCTACCTATTTTTTAACTTCAGCATGGTGCAAGGTTATCGTCGTCTGTAACTAACTACATTAAGCAAAGTCAAAGGAAATCCTTTCATTTTTTAAGACTAAAACCCCATAGCTAGAGCTCGATATGCCGTAGGCCACAGACTGAAAGTTTGCTGAGAAGCGCAAGATCCGAGCGTAAGAAGTGCCGACGCCGCTCGTCTTGTCTCCTAATAATTTAGTCTTGGTCTATTTTTTTTCCTATATCCATTCCTATTTACTAGGCCTAAAGGGCAAAAAATTTTTTTACCTGAATTCTTTTGATATACTTGAAAACAATCCTCAGAGTTCTTTTTTTACATATAAATTTTTTTATATGCGGGAAAATACAAAAAAAAAGCTATGCCTTAATTTTAATACATTTTCTGAAATTCACGATTTGCAATTAATTTTTATTCAAAATCCCAAAATATTTGATAACACTAGGTATTTTTTCTGAACTCAGAAAAAACTTTTTTAAAAGCTTTCAATATACGAAAGACCTCCCCATTTCCGTCTGTTTTTCGAACTCGAGATAAAATCTTAATACAGACAAAGACGTTGGATAGAATACATAATCAAGTTTTAGTTGACCAGAGTTAGAACACATGGAGGAATGGAAGCCATCTAAATATGGGAAATTTTACCTGGATCATTATGACTCACGCCGCTTATCAAAGTGTCGACCTCGTGAATGGTGCTCAATGCTCTCCAAACACTGCAGGACAAGTTAGGGGAAGACACTAGCAAGGAAATCCTGATTTAGCGAGAGAGATGGGTGTTAAGGTCACCACCATGAAGCTGTTCCTGATTGAAGACGTTCGCAAAAACTCTTACAAGAGGAGCAAAGGACAATTTCTGACAGCCAAGGCTAAGGAGAACCGCTTGACAAAGGCAAATAATACCTTGAACAAGCTGAATCATCCACTTGAAACAGAGATAGGCCGTAGTGTAAGAAGATTCTCCAAATTATTCTAAAGTTTTAGGGGATTAAAACAAAAATACACGTACTTATTACGAGAAAGCCTGATTTGACTCTTCAATAACAATATGAACAAGGCATTAGCATTAGTTTCTTCAGCTAAATTTTTACTTATATCTAATATATCACTTAACGCAATTAGATCTGATTTTACTAGACATCATCACCTCTGAAATAATTCAATGCAAGCAATGATTAATAATTATAATAATAAGAACCTTTGCAAATATATCAAGGAAATGTTTCAATTCTCAAATTTTACAAGCTAAAATATATTTTAAGCCCATTAAATCTTGTATGTCTGGTGTCTAATACTTTTCATTGTTACTCAACTGCGGATAAAATATGGAATACACCAATCCTAGAATTTCTTGCTGCTATTTTATTATTATTCCATGTGAGTGGAGGAAATTAAGTTTCATTTTGTTAAACGCTGTACTACTTTTCTGGGCAAATAATATTCTCGGAATACTCGTATGGAAGTGGCGTCATCTGGTGTTTACTTGCGAAGATATTTCCAAAACCCCAAAACTTGATAGCAAATTCACTCTTCTTCTATTTTTATTCAATTATTCAGGCATCTCTAGTTCATTGATCGAATAATGGCCTCCTTCTCTTTCAGAATAAGGGTTATAGTTTACTCATATGTTAAAGGCTCTGTTTAACTTGCCTCTTCAATTTCAGTTATCATCATTTCGATATGGTAATTTTATTGCCCAAGTGAATACACTATAGAGGCATTATTTACCTCGATCATAATAGTTTGTCTGTAAATGAATAACAATGATTTTCTTTTCTAAATTCCAAACGTTGCAATCCAGCTTGTTCAACGACAATTTTTTTTTTAGGAAGGGGATTTGAGAAAGCAGAAAAAAGGGATAAATGATTTGATCGAGTGTTTGCGTTGATGATCAGCTTTGAATTACTGGGGAGCTGCTATAAAGGTGCATACAACACTTATAACATTGTTTTACTATTGTTCCCCATCATTTAAAATGAGCGATTTAACCTATAAACGATTCCGAGGGGAAAATTACTAGAGACCACCAATACGTGGAAAAATATTAAAAAAGAAAGTAAATAAAAAAAGATTAGATATACACAAAAAACATTTTTCCAAATTATTCTAACATACACACATATTTGTACATACAATTATGAAGAGAATATTTATTAGAAATCCAATCAGATTAATTTAGGCAAAAGTTATACTATTTCCACAAAGTTATTCTTTATTTATTCAATGTGAATACATACTGTATTTTCTATTTCTATAGAACAAAACGCTCTAATCTATATTTTCATTAAAATATTCTTTAGAAAATCATATACAAATTGTTATGAGGAAAGAAATGTGCATTTAAAGAAAGAATGCCTCCAAAAGTCGACAACACCTACAAACTCGTTTGTGTTTACAAGTCAAAATTCGTGACGTATGTATAACAACATTTATTCACGTGTATTGCGGAGTAATACTGATGCTATTACTTATTTATCAAGGTGCCGAGACCAGTTAAGGTCAACAAATCCTTCTGAAAGTAGTTGATTTCAGTTGAATAGTCAAGGGAATGACAATGTCTGACATATATTTCTATGCATTGTAATAGGTCTAAATATGCGCTTTCAATCACAATAAAGCTCCAAAGAAGCTACCATGGCGTGCGATTTGCTGAAAAAAAGGTATTTTATGTGAATATGTGACAAAGAGTAAATAGCTTCGACTTTGTTTCCAGCACCACTCTCCTTGGATTAATGTCAGATTTCGATTGGCTGTGTTATCCTGTAGGTAGGTTTGCTGAAGGCACTATGTGTCATTGATCGTTGGAGGAAAAAGTTTCTGGGTTCTGACTTTCAAATGTTAGGAAAGAGTGGGGGTGTTAGAAACAGAGAGGTAGTGAGAATGGGATTTGAAGCCTAACTACTTACTGCCACGCGTATAGCCTAATGACGCTCCTGACTCTTTCGTCCAAACGCGCTGGAATTGGGCCCCTTCCATGACTTCAGAAATCCAACGCTATACCTACGTTCCTATTTTCCTAACTAAATTTTTATGCCAATTTTGAAAATGAGAGCTCCTGGTTTCTCTTCTGGTTTTATTTTTCCTTCGTCCCCTCAAAAGGAAAATGCCTGTTCATAGAATATTTCTTTTCCTGTTGGCGCCTTAATCATCTGGATTCCTTGACAATTTACCAATTTGTTAATATTATGTGAAGTTAAATGCATCAATTTTCATCTAAAGCTTCACCTCTTATCATAAAATTTCTAACTAGTTTTATCTATTTCTAACTACAGAGGACTACGAAGGATTATTTGGTTATCATATAGGTATTTACTAAATAAAAAACGACTGTAGGATTTCTGGTATATATGTATATGATCTACACGCAACATTATGTATAGAGCCATTCACAACATCCCTATCATTTTCCTCCCCTTCACAGCTCAACATGTCTACACTCTCTTCTATACTAAGACCTTTCCGAAGGAGTACTACATTTACAAAGAGGAGAATTTATATCTATATACCCTGACGTAAAAATATAGCCTCCCCTATGTGGATATATTCACATACATCTGACGCGGAACTACGAAAGGTAGTTCTATTGTTTTAAAAACATAATACTACCAAATAGCTCCCACTCATAACAAGTATAGGCACCTGGTGCCTTCTTACTTGCCAATGATTGGCATCCTGATCTCTATGTATATTTTATTATCCAATAATGTGATCTAATAACAGATGAGAGGCATGAATGTTGCAAATGGACCTTTGACTATTCACCAACTTAGTTTTCTTATTCTTATACATTAAATCACATCTCACTGATCTCTATATTTTTAGTCAAAGTTCGTTATTGTACTCGTAGTTTGCCATTTTTAACGATTTTCAGTTGATTTTTTCTTCCGATTTAGCCAACTATTCAGCTATTCATGGGCTATATTCATGTCCACGAATATCACCAGGAAAAGATGATATCTTGAAATAAACAAACCTAATAAACTAACTAAGAAACTTTGCCTTTCTCTTAATCATCTGGTTTCCTTCCACGAAAACTCCATTTAGAACAATAAACTGAACAAATTTGATAAAGAGAAAAAAGAATTCAGGAGAGCGTACAACTCTTTTCCGCGCATGTAATTCTAGATTTTTGTTTAAAATAAATTTGGAAGCAAATTCTAGTCTACAGTGTATGAAAATGTACCAGATGATTGCTACCTGCGCGATACACAGGCTAAATATAATGAAAGACAATGAATTAATTTATGCCCGATCTTAATCCTCGCCATCATGATATTGTTTTTGGAATACATAAATTATGAGTGAGCCATAAAAATTGTAACCATAAGTAAAAGCCATATTTTGTTAATATTTATTTATTTCATAAAATCTATATACATATTTTGTGAGACAGCGTCCCTCTACTGCTTAAGACATACATCTTGCATCAAAGTACAAAGGCATTCCCGTGTGAACAAACAAAAATTTCCGGCTGACCTTCCCCCTTTCTCTGTAGCTTCGACCTATCTCGCTAGAAAAGAAATAACTTAGTTTCTCTTTTCAGCCGAAAACGATCTCGCTGGGAACGGAATCTTGTCCAAATAGGAGACTTATCTGACTCACTAAATTTGGGTAAAAATAAAGCCACACACTTTTTTAACAGGTCTAATTGGCGCCTGTATTCTGAGACTCACTCCCCTCTTGATGGAAGCCATCTTAACAGTCCTCTACTACATAATTTATTTCCCACTGCATTCTAAGGTCGTAGCCATTCACTTGATTCTTCATTTGTGACGGAATCTAAACCCAAGCTACATCTCAATTCTCTGGCAAGATACTTGCACTTGCGGTTCTAGTAAATTTACCGAACATGAAGAGGATTTAATTAATTCTGCGCTTTCATAAACTGTAACATACATTGAACAGCATCAATTTACATATATCCATAGTGTTTTAACAGTGCATAAAGTGAAGCAATTATATTCAGTGGATTAAAAGCTATTTAATTTTCAGTATCAATTCTCACTGAAATGAAGCCCATCTTTGCTGTGTTACTAGAATATTTCGAAAATTTAATTAATATTTATTAGGCCTTTAACATGACTTCATAGAATGTCGAAAGCAGTTTTATAACAGTAATATTATGAACATTAAAGTAGAACAGTTAAACAGACGATATTAAACATGTGACTCTATTTCTTCGAATGATATTTTAAGTAACTTTGGGTAATAAATGGACCAAGTTCAGGGGACTAATTTGTATGCACTTTGGCACTGTGAGCATAAATATTAATTATGTTCTGTAATAAATCATAAACTTCAATCTCTTTCCTTGCAATATTTCAGAGTAAAAGAGTATATATTAACGTCCTTAAAATTTAGTGCCAGCAGGAGGCTTTGCAAAGCAAAAGTAAATGTTTTTTTTGACATATACATATTAGTGCTCGCAGTGCCAAGAGTGCATACAAATTAGTTCCCTGAACTTGGTCCATTTGGTACCTAGGCTAACTTAAAATAACATTCGAAAGAGTAGAGTCACATGTTTAATATCGACTGTTTATTTTTTTACTTTTATGTTCATAGTATTACTGATATAAAATTACTGCTTCTTCCCAGTCCATGAAGTCATGCTGTAGTCGTAATCCATACTAGTCTTTACTTATGATAAAGCATTTTTATTTTATTTAGAACGCTTAAAATTTACTATTTGTAATATGAAACTTTCTACTTTTGAAAGGTGTGCAAGATTTTGTAAAATTTCTTTTACTTTTAGAGTTACAATGTTTTCTTTTCAGTCCCATTTCCCTGGATCGCCTTAAAAAATGATGCTTATTATGACAATCGTAAAATCGATGATTACCTCTAATGAACATGATAAATAATGCCAATGGTCTTTTCAATATAAATCATGAGAAAAGTTATAATAATAATTTCCATCTTGATAGCGATGAGATGAATTTAACGGTTAAAATTGGTCCGAACAATCAAAATCCGATGAGAGAAAAGGGCGAAAGATGAAGAGACAAATATATATAAGAACAAAAGAAAGAGTAAAATCGGATAAAACAAAAAATACAACAACACATATGATTCACCGCAAAGAATTGTATTTAGGAGGGTATTTTTAAAATAGAAAACATATGCTTGAACCGGACAGACAGAGAAAAACAAACATGCAATGAGCGAAACCGACTGAGATCGAAATAAGGCACTCAGGAAGAAATAAACGAAATCCTTTTAAAAGAAATCAAAAGTCACCCGACGATAAAAGGTCCAATTTGTAATCAAAAAACCCTCCTCCAAGGAAGGGCAGGAAAGGAGACGTCCAAATGGACACAAACAACCTACTAAACGAAAAAGGGGCTACAGTCGGAAAATCTACGAGAGAAAATTAAATTCGAATGAAAAACGATTGCGTTGTATTTTGTGAACCGATATAATATTTATTGTATTTGCAAAGGCGATTTCTCCAGCTCAAATTGAATCTTCATTTTAAGGGTTTCAGCGTCTCACTATGAATAGAGGGTGACTAGTAAATTCTACTGTGATCAATTTTCAAATGGAATTTATAATAAAGGTAAATTATACTATTTAAGAAAGCAAAACCATGCTCATAAGAACAATGGTTCATTAAGGTCCTCTCATTATCCTATTGGATAAGATGTTAGTTTTCCTTGGTTGAAGTACCGAGTTTATTTCCAAGCTAGAACGGATAGAAACTTCAGCATGCGTAGAGTTCTTGCCATCAATTCGTGAACGCGCCGTTATGACCCAGTGGTGGTAGATATTTAACACACAGCCAAATACGTCCTAGCTGTTCTTCCCCTCCCCTCTACGCAGCATTATATGCACTGCCTTGCGGGTTTCATATCCAGATACCTCTGATGCAAAAGAGCTCCTCTTCCCACTCGGGTGAGGGAGGTTTTTACATGTTGGTTGGTTGGTGTTAAAAACACAAATTGCTGACCTCACTCCCCAACTCGCCAAAAAAGAGGACCGTTTCCTGGTGATCTAGGGGTTAGCAGTGATTACCATGCTTATCTTTATTATGTTCTCTTTATCAAGTCAAGGGCATCTGTGCTGGCGAAGAGACGGATGTTGTTCTCTACCTACGGTTCAGTAAAATTAACCTTGACAGATTTAAGTTAATTTTAATTCCTAGTGAAAAACTAGGCACTTACTCATATATTGATTTAAATATGATCCAATATATACTCTTAAAAATGAAAATGATTTTAAAACTTTGGAGGAAATACAGTGCATGATCTAATTTAACAGCACATAAAGGTCTTACCATATTTTCAGCCATATTTTGTTAGCAGAATTGCATCAATATGGTTCAGTGGTTTCGAAAATGGTTTAAGAGAAGATTTGGAGGATATGGTTGAGAAGGAGTCATTGTAGTTAAAGAAAATATGATGACCGACATGCTTGAATGTACGAAGGAGTAAACCTAAGTTTTAACCTAAGATATATATATTTTTTATTTTCAACGAAGTTAAACTAGTCATGCACATTTCATTAAAAAAAAATCCAAAAGTGATTTTGTAAAAAAAACCCAGAGTCGTGTATTATGGCAAGAGAAATTGTAGAGTGAAAGATTCGTAGAATGAGCAAACAGAGATTTATGGGAAAGTCACTCATATCTTCTTGTGAAACAGATTAAATAACCAAAATAAGATTTAATAAATTATCCATTTTATATCGCATTATGGTAGTAAGAGTTATCTAAAAGTAACACTGGTGTCTCTCATATTCCTTAATCAACACACAAAACTCATTCGTCACGGGATGCACAGAATTGGGTATAATCCACTCTACCCTGACTTGAATCGGGTAACTATACCTCGGGCATAGAGAGTTCAACGCTTGCTGTTTTATGGCAAAATACAGCACTACCATTATTCCTTTGATGGCCTCATACAACTAAGACAGCTCTTTCATGTCCACATGCATGCATGCGATTGTCTTCTTAATCCTTATGGAAAGTTAGTTACCCATTTAGAAGAATTAGCAGAAAATTGAAAGGAACTGGTATATAATCAATTAAATTAAATAATTAATAACCGATCAAAATTCATTTCGAGTGCGATTTTTATTCCATTTATTTTCTTCAAATGAAAGATTATTATAAGCCATCTTGTAATACCATCACACTATTAATCATTCTTATCATATTTCTTTTCATTCTCTCTCTATATTTTACAAATTATTATATATAATTCAATATATTATGTAACATAATTTCACTTTGTTCTTGTTCCTGGTTCAAAACTGATATTTCCGAATTGTTGGTAACTAAAGTTAATGGAAAAAGTCTATTTTCATCCCCAAATTTTGCTTTTGTATGTGGGGGACTCAATTTTTAAAGAGGTTCATTTGGAAAATAATGATAGGATATTATTCATAACTTAAATTAAAAATTAGAATATATAAAATGATGTATTAAAGCATAAGATGGGGTTTGGTTAATGACTAAACTAGCCTAGAGAGCAGTTATTAAACTTGCTTTAAATGAAGGGATGGATGAGAACAAGTGAAAACCGAGAAAAGATGCAGGGCATGACTAAAGTAACCGGGTAGTTTCAAGGCAAGTAATAGTTGTAATTTTTAACAGGGTTTATTTTTAAAAATTAACAATGAAAGAACATAAGTATAACAAAGAGTAATGATGAAAATAGAAACACAGAGTTGGAGTAAATGAATTATGAATGATTATAAATGGATTAATAATTTTACTAGTTAAAGAAATTATTCGTATATAAAAGGAATTAATATGAGTTGGTTTACATTAATATGAATAGTATAGTAATGTGGAATATTATTTGTTGTAGATTATAATTGGTAAATTATATGTTAAAGCCACTGAACGTTGCACAAATTATAACCCCAGGGGGAACTTGTCCAGCGGGTAGACACAACACAAGTATTTTAAATACCTACATAAAAACTGTACATAAAGCGAATCTTGGTTGTTATTTAATGCTCTTAAAATTTTTAGGAAGTAAACGATGAAAGACAGCCTAACAAAAGTTTTTAGGAGACGAAAAACCTAGGAATTTTCCCATATATGCTATAGAGCTTGTCAGAGAATAATTTTGATTAAATCTCTGTGCAGCACTTGAAAATGCATTGCTCCATAAAATAAAAAAAAATACTGAAAAGTGAAGCTGAAATTAAGTAATTTTTAATTGATGTCGGGCAACTGCGGCGGCCAGAAGTTAATGTTCGACTCCTACCATGATTGCATCGTCTTGGCCTTGCGGGCGGGGTACCATCCTGCTAAAAGACTTAGTCCGCCTTCTTCGTCATCTTTCTCACCCAGGGCAGGACTAACGTGGCCAAGATGTCACTCCCGCGAACCACTGGCCTACACTAAACCTTCAACAAATTTTGAAACTTTTCTTGCTAATTTTTGTAATTAATCCTATATGTAAGAATCCATGACTCCTGTGCATTTAAGGCTATGAATTCGTTTTTTTTCTGGCAGAAGGTTTTCAGTAACAGTAATTAATCGAGTAGGATTTTCCCTACCATAGACGATTATATCCATTGATAAATTATACGATTTATTATTTCATTGCTTATGGAGAGAATCGTAATTATTTTATTGTAAAGATGACAATGATGTTGTTTATTTACTCAGGTTTGACCATAATTTTGGAGAAGGGAACATTGAATTACAAGATTTTAATATTTCATCTTGCTAGTTATTTTGGCCAGTACCTTTGTTCTTTATCATGCTGAAAGCAGATAAATTTTTTTATCACACATTTTTAACTTTTCATAGTTTCCTATTTTCTTTATGCATAACTTTTTAAAGGCTCTCTCGTGGAAATACCTCTTTTTATGTTAGGTTCTGTTGTAGCTCCTAAACTTAATGCGAATCAAAAAAATCTATTAAAAGTTTGTGCTTCACGATCTTTGCCCTGATGGATTAATCCATCATGTATGACGGTTAGAAAAAGAGCCCCATCAGTCTCATGAAGCCAAAGTTTCAATTGCTAGGTATGAAGAGACATAGTTAAACAGTATATCCTCTCACTAACTAGCCTCCTAATGGTAGCCCAGAGGCATCCTTTGGCAACAAGAAAGAATTTGAACTTTTTGATCATTATCGAGCTTCCAGCTTAAACGACTCGACAGAGTTCGTCGGAAATCCTTTGTTTTGAAATCCCAGAAGTGTTTGGCTTGACTTTGCAGGATGGATATGAAAGCCATTCCTTCTCATACCTAGTATCCGGAACAAAAGATTTCTGAGGAACTGCGTCTTATGTTTAAAATGACTGAATAGTTAAATTACTCGCTTGGTATATCTTACTATAAAGCAACTTGTAACAGCTATTGAATTGTAAAAAAGGTGCAAAATATATTTGTTCATTTAATTTAAATATTTTATACTTTAACATGTTAGAAATTTCTTGTAAATTAAGGCTGGCTATCTCTGTCGGACTCCGAATAAAGATAAGGTAGGGTCAAAAGTTAGATTCTACTGCTCTTCAGTGTCTTTAACTTAGGTATGGTCGAATTTGATCACGAATTTGACATGTAGTGGAATATCTCATGGTATTGACTAACATTAGAATTGCAACCGAAGCAATCCTTTATACTTTACAATCTTCTTTATCCCGTATCAAGCCATCTTGAATTCAAAAGTTGGCTTTTATAGCTTAAAATGATGTCATCCATTATTTATGTTGAGTAGATATCGAGAGATTTGAAAGTGCAACTGAGGTTTTATTATTTTAACGTGACTCCCTCTCACAAAGGTGACACTTTATGATATTATCTCATATTATGCTCATACTATGTCTTCTTCTGTTCTATTTAATATCATTAGATTGAAGTGGCATCCATGGTGTGTCAGATATAAGAATTTGCAGTTCACTCCACTTCCCACCACGTTTCCTTGTAAGGAAGACACTACAAAAATATACAGTACTAAGTCACTAAAATTGCTTGAATTCTTAGATGCTTGATTGGTTATTTCTTGATGGCTTGTTTAATTGTCGAGTGTTGTTTACTTTTCTATAATTTAATACAACAAAATATAGTAGGCAACACTTAAAAAATGTGTAGTTTATGTAAGCCTTAAACTAAGAAGTAAACAGAAGATTATTTGAATACAAACCACGTGTTAAAGTTCGGTTCCTTCATGCGGCAGCTTTGAGGACAGTTACACACTTCATAAGAAAATAAATTGATTACCCAAACCTGTATGAGTAAACATTATTTAAATTTGTTCGTTTTTATAATTCATTTAATTTCTTCAAATACCTATAAAAAATTACCTTAGATTGTATTATAAGAGTTTGAAATTTAAAATATTCCAATTATTTCTAAACATTAGAAGTTAGCAAAGAGCGTGAAGAATAATAATAATAATAAAAATGTTTTATTTCTACTACCGATCAACAAACAAATATTTTTCTGGACTTACAACTGACAGGAAGAAAAGGATATGTTCAATTAGATTACAAATTATCTTCCTTTCGATTTAACATTGAAATTAATACGTGTTCTTCGTTAGCTGTGAATAATAAGCGAGTCTCCAGGTACATACCAATATTATGACAAAAATATTAATCAAGCTTTTGCTATAGTATATAACCACCGTTCTTTCAGTTCGTATAGTTAAGATACGTACTTTTTTAACATTTATAAATTAATGTTATATACTCTCGTCCCTAGCCTGAATAAAGCAGTATATGTAGCGCTATGCGGGATGTAATAATTAAATATTCAACGACTGACTCACTTTTGCGACTGAAATGCATAGGGAGGGACTAATAGTAGATGAGTTGGATAGTGTGAAACATTAGATATGCTTATTCCTTTAATTTCTATATCATATAGAAATAAAGAGGAAGTGGCGATCTGCTGGTTTCGTAAGCAAAACAGGGCCTCTATTAATTTGATTTTATTTGTCTATTCATATATGCATTACATAGGTGTTAAATGTCGTACTACTCGTAATTTGCGTTTACCCTCTACATATTTTTCCATGCAAGTTTATAATACATAAACTCATTTTCCATCCCAAAGTATAAGTTTTGTTGTTTTTTGTTTACTTTTGCGCTTCATAACTTGAATTTATTAGAAAAATTGCACTTTTCTATATCCTCAACACCTTTGTGGTTTTTTTCGTTCTTTAATTCGTTCTTTTTAAATCAAAATAGTTTTTTCTTCTCTGAGAGTTCTTTTCTTTTCTTAACATTTCAAGGTTTTATGCCCCCAGCAATAAAGTTTTTTATATAAAGAGCAATAACAACGAGGCCTTATCACGCAGAAAGTTAGAAATGCGAAAATACGGGATTTGTAAGCAAAGGACCGAAGCTAAACAAAGTGAAAATAGTCAAAGATCCCGCAGGTCCTCCTACAGCTATTGTGGCAAGCAGGGTGCACAAAGGGCATCCTCTCGGAAGGGCGTGACGTTCCTGCTGGTTTCAGTAGTAAATTCCACAATAATAGATAATATGAAGAACAAACTCCGGTACTTGCGGACTCATAGATGGCATCTGCCGTCGTTTGATTTAATTATCCCTTTATTTCCCCGTATTTAACTTGGCACAAGTCACAGTGCAATAATTTCTTTCTTTCGCTCCATGACTAAGCCATTCACCCATGGAAATTTTGTTATTGTTTTGATTATTAATTTATTTTAGCCTGAAATAGGCGCTTTGGTTTATTACGTTGACTGCGCCCTCGCTGGAGTCAGCTAGAACAGGTAAAAATTTAAAAACAAAACAATAATACGATAAGAGTTAGTGAGCTGTGCTACTGAAATATGCACTCATGCTTACTAAATATGACTAGCTCATCGTAATTTCTGATCCCAGTCTAAGTTGCATACAGAATTGAACATCACAGAAAAGTATCGATAAAGGCTATTTGGATTTGAATGTTTCTTAGAACAAACAATTTCTCGATTGATTCTCTCTTGTTTCTGTTAATGTCTTTATTCTCCTTCTGGGTGAATCTATCTCTCCTATTCCCTCAAGCTTTTAGTCTCTCTGTATGTACCTTAATCTTTATTTCTTATTTCCTTGTACAAATCTAGATATTGGCAACCAAAGAGAAGTAAGTGAAATCTCCACTCATAAAAAATAACAAAGGCATCTATCTCCGAGTCCCTGTTTTTGAAATAAATATCTAATTAAGGATAAGGAAATTAAAAAAAATCGAAGTTCCATTCTCATAGTAAATATTATAGGTCACCATATTCAAAATTCACAGAACTCTCTTGAATCTGATATTGTTATGCAATTAAAAATGAGAAGGATAGTTCATGAAAAAATAGATCGTCTATCTAAAACACACATCCTCAATCTATTACAAATCCTAAGAACCTACGATACAACAAGATTTTGTCCTCCAGCTCTACGTTAATTAAGGAAATTTTGTTTAATTTATCGTGCTTCTTACGACTTCTTACATGCGCAAAAGTCGCTGTAATTCCCCCTCTAAAAAGGCAGAGCAAAGGTTGCTGCAGGCTTAAAGAGTTTCCCCTCCCTTTTCTCTGTTTGTAAAAGAAGGATTTAGGAGAAAACCAAATGAGCATAGAAATGAAATCTAGTACTGATCATTAGTGATTGGGAAAGAAATTAAGAACAATAAATTTAGGAACTACATATGTTCTTTTCCCTTATAAAGAAAATACGAAGAAATAAATAACCAAGGACTGATAGAGTTGTGTTTTCATGAAGAAACCAAACGTAGGAGTTGTAACCAACAAAGAGCTTTTCACCTAGTGGACCATTATGTCAAGGGCAGACATCAAAGAAAAGGTTAGACTGATAACGAAAGAAAAGAAAAAAACAAATGGTATAACCCAGTATAAAAGGTACCCAGCGAATAAAATTGCAAGAGCATTTCATTCACTTAAAAGACAACGGATTCAGGGCATAAAATGAATCCTTTCTGAGAACATAACGAACGTAAATACACCAAGAAGACATCTGAATTAGAATATAATGAAATACAAAAATCCCAAAAGTCAAACAAGCAGGAATTGTAACTATTCTGACTAAGTATAAATTCTCGAAGTAGAAGTAAATGAGTAAAAAACGCCAAAACTTCGAAAAATTCAATAAGTAGGGCATAAAAATAAATAATCACCAATATTTGATTTTTATATTATTTACTTTTCTACATGTGGTTCATGGGAGATTATGGGTGAATTTTTCCCGATAAAATGCATATTTTCTCTTTCATATTGTCACACATTCTTTATGACCTACTTTAGTGATGCTCACACCATTACTTTCCGAGGGTTCTTCAATCAAATGTAATGTACCAAATCCCGAGAATAGCTCATTGTGTATTATTGATGGGAAATTATCCATCTTGATTTACACAACAAAGTCACTCTGCCATGGTTACGCCTGTTCTAAAGAGATATTTATATCGCTTGAAATATTTGAGCACAACATACGTAGAAAGAAGGACACTACACCAACTTGCCAAGCAAATATAAATAAATACATATGTTTATATAATATTTTTATATTAATTTAATCAGTATATTGATAAAAATATTCCTTTATTGACCGTCTAAATATGTATCATAGGTTCAATATTTGGGATTATAATCCAATTTTGCCTCAACCGTATAAAATTCGCCTTATTGGCTCATTTAATCCTTTAACCCTGGAACACAAACCATCAGTTAACTACACACCACTACTAACCAGGGGTATATCATACCTGATTTGAAAAAAAAAGAAATGTAAAGCTATAATGGAATATATTTACATGAAGGCACTTCAAACTTTGAACTTTGACTTAACATTAAAAAAAACTGAAAAATTTATTATTTCGTTATGAAAAACATGTACTGAAAATATTGCTAAAAATAGGAAAAATTTTCAAAATTAAAAAAAAAAATAATCAGATGGCTTCAATACTCTTCATACGGCCTCCTAGGTCCTGTGAGTAACTGCTGAAGGGGGTACTGGTCTCGAGCTGCTGCGGTTCTGAAGGGATGAAAGATGGAAAAAGGCCCTATTTTGAGTAACCCCTCAAAATACTTTTTTACAAAAAATAATTTTTTTGAACTGAAGTGACTGGAGCAATTGACTATGTATTTGTTATGTACATGTAAATAGAGTCTTCAGGTGCATTTCTACCTACCTTAGCCTCATACACAGTTGCCACAGGTGGTGTAGTAATGGTTGGGACACACACCGGAAGCGTGTTTTTTTTGTTTGCCTTCGAAGGACACACAACACAGCGCACCATGGTCTCCATCATGTATGCTGCAGGTGGTCCAGCATCTTGTGAATGTCCAGTGGGGGTGAGCAGGTCAAAGAAAGTGCATATGTGATTCTTGAGCTGCCTCGTCAGAGTTTGACTTGCGAGCCGATGCACTGCCCAGGGTTTGATCAGTTCCATAGCCAACACCTGCATAAATTGCTTCCTCGGAATGTGTGTGCTACCTGTCTTCTGCATATTTTTACTATGGATGATCTAGGAGTTGATGACCACAGCATTCAGCATGCCGAAGAACACGCAGAGTGGCCACCTTTTGGTCTTCCTGCCACATGAATATTGGCTACACATTTGGTCAAAAGTGTCCACTCCCACTTTCGTCCTGTTGTAGTCCTCAATGATGGTTGACTTCCCACTGCTGGCCAAGGACTTACCTCCATGCATTGAAGACAGAAGGAGGATAATTTTGGAAATGGAAAGGGAGTCAGACACATACGACACCAGTTTAATGTCCTTCGTAAATAGGAAGGCATTGGAATCTGGTGTCCGTGTGGTCTTGTCCTTCATCTCTCTTGGTATATCCGACTTGTTCGCCCTGACTGTCGCAATCAGCGTCATCCCACAATTGTTCAGCAGATCCTTAATGAGGGGCACAGAGGTGTGCCCCTCATCAGGGATCCTTGGTGAAGGAATGGCCAAGGTTTTGCTCGTCTCTCGGACGTGTCCCCTGCTTGCCAAGATAGGGGATCCCTTACAGCATGTACTTGCTCTTGACATCATTTTCCATGACCTTCTTGATGCCGTACTACGCTGGCTTATTTAATGTGAACATGAGAAAGGGACAGTTGCAAAGGAAGGTAAGCAAGTGCTCGTCAACAGTCAGAAATTCGTGTGGGCTATAGTGGGTACGAAAGGCCTCAATGAAAACATCACACACCTCCCTGATTTGGGCAAATTTGTCAGGTTCTCTTTGCTGTTCTTTGCTATAGGAGTCATCAAACCGTATACCGTTGAGGAGGAAAGTAAAGCGCCTCTCAGACATAACTTCCCTATAGAAATTGGCACCAGTCATCCTTAGTGGAGAGGGGGATGTCTCTCCTGTAGCCACTAAATATGACTACCCCGAACATGGTATGTATCTTCTCGCGTGTTGTGCAATGTACTGTGGCTTTCTGCTACTTGTACTATGCTGCATCAATGTCTATTTTCTGGTGGATCTACTGCACAATTTCGCTGATGAGTTCATCCGCAAAGAACAAAGAGAAACACTTCTCTGGGGTGTCGGCTTGGGAAGCTTGTTATGTGGGGCTTAGGCCGTAAACCTTGCAATATATTTCTTTCCGTAGTACGTCCTGACCCGATGCTGCATATGGCCTAGTGCTCCACAAAGTCTTTTTTAGTTTTAATGGTAGCTGTGATGAAGTTTATAACCAGCTCATCAGGATTGGTTGCAGGTGCACCGCGTCGTCGTCCACGGGGAGCAACAAAGCCAGCAACAAGGGCAGTAGCAGGTGAAGCAGCAGGGCCAGTAACAGAGGCAGTAGCAGGTGAAGAAGCAGATATAGTAACATAGGCAGTAGCAAGTGGAGCAGCAGGGCCTGCCACAGGCAAGGCAGAGGCAGAGCTACTACGCACTACTTTCCTTCTTCTCTTTTTTTGTTGGTCCATCATCCAAGTCACTATTGTCATTGCGGTCACTGTTAACCGGTTGTAGCACATATTCAGGATCAATGTCACTGCCATAAAAACATTTACATTCCACATTGTCAGCGTCTTCATCAGAACTGTGTAATAAAATATTGTCTATTTCACTATGTGCAATTGATTTCTTACGCAAAGCCACGTTCAATAAACCTGTAATCTGAAAGGGTAAAAAAATATTTGTAAGTAACACTGTTTACGCCGATCACTAAAATAGCACGTAAACACTAATTCCGGGCAGGTACCATCCGAAGTGCACAACACCTTGAATCACCAACCACGGGTATGACGTTCCCAAACGTAGGCCTACAGCACGGGGGAGTAGAGAGAGCGAGACGACGTAACCTTCCCCTACACTGTCAAGCGGGCAACTGCAGGTACTAAGAACGTGGGCACCCTTGCATCGGGGGAACCATACGCATTGACAATGACGTCGTGGCTTTGTGTCCCTCCTACCAATGATTAGCGTTCTAGGCTTAATTATTTCTGCTAATTATAGAATTCCTAGTTTTTTATCTTCCTCATTATTCCTGTTTTCTTTGGCAGCATAATGAGTGTATGCAAATGACAAGCAATATGATGTATTACTACCCCTGGATATTGATTTACTTTTGTTGTTTTCACATTTAAGAGTATATACAGACATGCACAAAAGTTTAATTTACATCATTCATTTTATGGTAAAATATATGATTGTCAACTTTTATTACTAATAATCCATTTTTTTTATAACCTTTAAAAATAATAGAACTTTAATATTCCGAAGAAGAACTTTATGACTTTCTAAAAGGGGGGTTTGTTAGTCATTCTAAAAGTTGCTGAATTTTCAGGGAAATTTTTCAACAAATGTGGATTCAAATAATAAACCCCAAATCTTCCATGGTATTATTATTTTGGTATAGCTCGTTAGCCACTGAACAATAATTTGGAGTTGTCTACCACTTTTAAGATGTTCGATAGGTATTGCAAGGAAATATTAATTTTGGAGGCTATAAATTCCAGCACAATTTTCCTATACAAATGATCTAGGTGTCAAATCATACAACTTAACATACAAAGCATACTATAAAAATGAATCTTGCAGCTTGATTTGTGCAATAATATCAGCAAACTCACGAAAAACACCTTACTAAAATCCTGACTTAAATTCATAAAAATTAGATTTTGTACATATTTAAAAATAAAGATACTAGTTATGCTTTTTTTTGCATAATATTCCGCACAGAAATGTACATATTGTAAAGAGATGTGTTCTCTTTCATAGCATGATATCGAATGTTTCCATTTTGACTACATGAAAACATGAGTAATTTTTTGTCGGATCTAGCTTCTAACTTCTAATTATTGCCTAATATTATCACCCTTTGCTTTGTTAATGTGACAGTAAATTGTGATATACATACATGCCTTTTACGGAATATTAACAGATGTAATTGGATTGACAAGATATGCTTACTAACTTGAAAGCTAGCTATCCTAGTGTATCTCTACATATCTCTATTGGAAATGAGCATGATTATGACCAATGTTCCTGTCTTTCATGTCATAAATGATCTATCCATTGGTTTGAATCAAGTAAGACTTAATGAGTGTAGTCGTGAAGAATACTCTTAAAAGGAACGCAGGTAACTATTTACTAGCAGAGCTTCCAACATCTGTTTAATATAATAAAATTGATCCAGCAAGAAAAATATAAACTTATACATTGAGTAATAATGAGTTAAAAAGGCAAAATAATCTGCAAAAAAAACAGCCATGAAGGTCTAAATTCAGATTGTTTTCTCTGTGAAATACGGGTAAAAAACCCAGTATCCGAACTGAGACAAGTCAAGAAAATGTATCTTAGTGATAGACCCATTAAATATGGTCAAAAGCTAAATGATTGAAAACTTCTGTACAACTGAGTGTGGAAGACGCGTTGGCTCATGAGATAAAGTACCACATTGCATGTTTTACTGACTTAAACATTGCTTGTTTGAGGAATACCTAAACTGGAAATTCAAGAGCAGGGAAGAGATATCATTCCTACTATCTAGAATGGTTTTGCCTTGACCTTATTGCAATCCCCTTAATACAGTGAAGCATTCTTCCATGGTATTGCAGCCCAGATATTCAAAATCACATGATTGACCACAAGTCTACCTTTGAAGCAAACTTCAATGTGGGTTTCATTGAAGAGGCCAGACTATCCAGTTTTCTTACATTTGTCGGTATATTTCAACATGGAGTTGATATCAAATAGCAGCTGAGGTTTTGTGCATGAGAGAGAAACCTTGCAACTGTCTAGCTGCTGTTATCCGAATAATATGCAAGGTAGAAGTGAAGGTCAACCCCTCTGACAGACTTGAAAATCTACGAAATTACATTATCCATTTACATGGGGATGTCTGTTTATGGAAAGATCAAGAAAAGGACATTGCTGCAACTGTATCATGAGCATATTATCATCAATGTGTACGATAGGGTGCTGGACCAATCAAGCAGAGTTAGCAGTTAGCAAATATATGGAAAATGGGTTACTCTGTGTCGTAGAATGGACTCTCGACGGTATACTATTCGTTGAGCGAACTATTCAATTATATTTAGAGTGCGTGGTTATCTGGTTGACCAATGTTATTTATCTTCCATATGCTTAAGAAGTGAAACTGAGCTCAAGGATAATAATATGGCTATCATTAATAAAATAGAGTTTTATTAATTAAACTATCAACAACACACAAAACGGAAAATGTTTACATAAACAGAGAATGGAAAGGGTCGTGGGAATATCTGGCTAATCCGAGGATTAAGATTTGTGAGAGATTTAAAAAGGTAAAACAAATAAAAATGAAAGGGATGGGATGGTTCGCTAAACCATTTAAAGCACAGGATAGGGTTGACAAAAAGGTTAAATACTCAAAGGTAATGTTCAGCTTACGTAATTAAAAGTTGTTGTGCAGAGGAAGGCGACGCGAAGGAATCTTCGGTCCGCTGGCGAGTTCCAGCCAAAGGGGGGGATTAAATGATCCTGACGTGACGTCTTGGGAATGAGAACCGTTTCTTGACGAACGGGCTCGAAGAACAATGGTTGTTCTACGTTGTTCTCTTCTGAACAACAGGGATGGTGAGAACCGTCTCTTGTCTACGGGATCAAAGAACAATGGCTGTCCTAACGTTGTTCTCTTTCTGAACAACAGGGGGGGAGGGTGAGAACAGATTCTTGTCAACGGGCTCAAAGAAAAATGACTGTTCTAATGTTATTCTCTTTCTGAACAACAGGGGGGGGGAGGGTGACAACCGTCTCTTGTCAACAGGCTCAAAGAACAATGGCTGTTCTAACGTTGTTCTCTTTCTGAACAACAGGGGAGGCCTTGGGGACTTGGCGCCTTGAAGGCTCAGACCTTGGCACTCAAGGGATATAGTCCTCTTCTGGACAAAATAGTGGATCTCGAGGTAGAGGGCCCTGGTACACAAGGTGAGACCGGATCGGCGGGATGTCTCGCGAGGATAATCTGGATCTCAATCTGCTCTTATCGGTAAAGTTTCCATATAAATAGTCGAGCCATCCCCTTGGCGTAGGGGACAATAGAGTGGGGGTTTCGAGGGAATGCCCAGCCACGCCTGAGAACAATACCTTATCTTTCCATAAGCCTAACTCAATCTGACGAGATCGGCGCATGGGGCGAAACGGGGGGGAGGATGAACCTCCTTGGTTAAATATTGCCCTAGGTGGGGCGATAACGCGCCCGGCTTCAAGGCGAAGATGCACGTGGGTAGCAACGTGTTTCTAAACAACATGTGATAGCGGTTGAAATTAAGCGGCCTCAAACCGTTCTATCACACTCTGTATATCATTTCTGAAAATAGTATTTTTTGCAGCAGAAGCTTTGAACAACATATACAATAGCCCCACCGGAACGACAACAACAATTTGTTTGGTAATTAACCCGCATCTTTGTTATTCAGCACCAAATCCACAGACAATAAAGGATAAAAGTGTGAGAAGCTAAAGTTTGGCCAGGAGAAAGTGAAGACAGTGCCTACCACGTAGACAGTATATGGAGTCAGACAACAGTTTTCCGGCCAGAAATAAAAGAAGACAGGGTAATTTGAACCAAAGAGTTAGTTGGTCCACCTCTTTATTCCAAGAAACTATAAACATTTTAAACCATGCTCTCCCCTAAAGAGTTCTGTTAAGTGGGGATGGATCGAGAAAAGTGACCTGGGGCAAATATTATGGAACCAGTTTTCACCTATAGGAGAGTTGTCAGCGGCTGAATAAGTAGGATGCAAGTCATTATTCCGTGAATTATGCAAATACTATAACTTTCATTTTACATGCTCAAAACTTTGCAGCTAGATGCGCCAGGGATAATAATTGATTCATAATAAACTTTTTGGTCCATTTATATTGTGTTATGCTCATTTTTTGATTATTTATTAGAAATGGCTCAAAAAGTACTGAAATATTTTGAGAGTTGTGAGCTTGACATTTACATAATAAACGAAATAGGTCGAGAAGGTATCGATGGTAAAATATAGTTCCTATAACGAAATGGTGTTGATCTGGAAAAATGGTAGCACGTTGAAAATTAAAGTGGATAATGAGATTTCTTAAATGAATATCACCAATCTAATAACTGGTGGGATTAATTATCTTTTAAAAACTTCAGAAATATCATTAATACTCAAATTACCCCATAATCACCAATACACTATTGTCTTCTAGGCTAATTATTTGCGAATGTGTGTTAGGAAAAGACGAACTAGATTGATGAAATTGAAATATATGTATGTCTGGCCTTTGAGACAGCAATTCTCTTTTTAATGACTCGAGATTTACTGAATAATGTATCTGGCTGTTGGTGGATGTAGTTTTATAAATTGCAAAAGCAAACGTTTTATAACAATAGGCTACACCTTTTAAGGATGGTCGAGAGTCTCTTATTATTTTAGCATCATTTGAAATAGTAGAAAATCAGACTAAGTTGAGTGCGCTTGCATTTTGAATCATGAAATATAATTTTATCCTGCAAGATGGACGTATGTGAATGTTTAAATAGCGATGAATTGGACAAGATAAGTCCCTTTTTTGGAAGATAGATGCAACACTAGACAAAATACGAAAGAATTGTACGAGGAAGGTGTAATAAAATAACTTCCATTCCCGAGTCATTCCTTTTATGTATATGACCGACACAAAGCATATGCAGAGTACACTAAAATGAGATTATATTTGTTAAGTAATCTTCAGAGTCAAATCCTTCAATGAACGCTTCACAAACAAAATGCTTTGGGTGGAGTAGTTTCCACTCTTCAAGTTGTTAAAGATAAGTCAGCAAAGTAATGAGAGGTCAGGTGAACCTTAATTGAAAAATACTGTGGTTACACATAAATTAAAGTGTTCATTAGATTACTCTTGTCTCTGTAATTTGAAAACATGCATAACCACAGCCACTCTCACTGGTAAACACGAGCAACATATTTTAGTCACTCAAATATTACTGCTATTTGTCTCAGGACCTCATTTCATAGCACCACCGTTACATCCTCTATGATATTTTAACTTCCTTTTACATTCAGTATGCTATTTATTTTCGTATTCAAATGATTTATAAAATATCTAAAGCAAGTGCCAATTAACCTTAAGATAATATAATTAATGCATTCAATAAATTACTCTTTTAAGTTTAGATAAATTGCTAAATCGTTTATGGTTTTTAGCTTTTAAAATATTAGCCGTAAATGCAAGAGGGATAAAAACTAATCAAACTGAAAATCATTCCATTCATAAATTAAATGGTTAAATCCGCCCTAAATACTCAGAGCTTAAATTCTAGCAGCCGCCTAAATAAACACTGCTTTAATGGATCTTTGATCAGCCAAAGTAAGGAGAGATAAACGGTCCTGGGTCAAAACATCGCACCATATAAAAGAATACAATTCAGAAATAATTACACAATGATACAATATTTAGAGTTTGAATAGCGATTCGATCAGATCGTGATGAACAAAGAACAAGTGTCTGCAAGATAAAATAATCAGTTTTCAGGGAGAAAGATGAATAAATGCCTCACGGTGTGGAAAGAGGCCACGAAGATTCGCTAGAAGAAAAGAGATGCATAACTCATTCCTTTCTAATTTAGGCAATCCCATGGGGCGAGAGTTTTTTAATTCAGAGAAAATGCACGAAATTAGTGGCGGGTATTAATTAGGTTGACCTTGAATTGTTTAATTCAGTAGGCATGTCGGTCATCTCTTTACCTGTATCCAGAGCAGAGTAGGCTAGAAGTGATTACGTGTAATTATTACGGGGAAGAGATATGACATCTGATGAGAGATCGTCCTTTCCTAAGAGAATGCTGATCTGATTACAGAACATTCCTGAAGTATGCCAGATAAACCTGATTTTCCACATTGCTTTCAGTATAGGTAGGTCAGATATGCGGCTCACCACAACACTAACCTTACCAAAAGTTGTAAAAGACATATTTTAGACGTTTTCAACCTTCAATGGCTTTTACGGCGTGAATGAGGAGTATGTGTCAAAAGGGATGGTAACCTTCTATGACGCCACTAACATATATATGGATCAATGGCCTTAAAATTCCAAACATCTTAATCCGATCGAGAACATGCTAGTAATCCTAAATTCCAGAGGGTTAATAAGCCAATGATAAAGGCTCATCCCTCAATATTTGCTCTCGAAGTTGATATTCTGCCAGAATGCAGAGCAGAAGGCATTAACTTTTATTGTTTTCGGAGGTAGGGATTTTAATAATCCCTACTTAATAATCTAAAGCAAAAGGAGATCAAGAGCCACAAAATAGCCTCTGGAAAAAAATTTCCACGTGACAGGTTTCCATGGAATCGAGTGGGGTGGTACTTATCTTTTTATAACGATTTCTTACTTCATTTTATTACAACCAACTGAAAGTAAACCTCAGACATATTTCTTTTCATCTTGGCTCTTACCATCTACGTATTTTCAGAATAATCTTTATTCTTTTAGGTACTAGCGAAAATACTTTGAAATACTGATTCATTTTTCTTTATTATCCACATTTGCAACTTCAAATTCATCCTTAGAAGGAAAGATATGAGTATATACCATATTTATATGCTACACTTTGGAACTATTAATAAATTTCTCTCCCATTTTTCTTTATAATGGTGAGGTGTTTCCAGAGTTATTTCCTCTCTTTCCCCACCATCCACCCTTATATTCACTTTCCCTACTAACATCTACTTCTTTCTATGGTTTTACAAATTTCTGGCTTTTTCCTCTTCTCTGCTTAATCATATTTAATTTCCTACAAAAATAACGCTCACTAACTTTATCACAATACACAATTTTTTTGATTTAAAGGCCATCGGCTGGATTTATTGATTTTTACCTAAGTTTTTTCAGGGTGCTTCGAACAAGTAATTATAATTATATCCATTAGCTACTCTTTGAAATATTTTGATATCGATAGCCTCTGCTGATCGTAGCAAAATCATGCTGCGTCACTTACCTTTAGCACCCTTCTATATAAGCAAATATTCATCTAAATTATTGCAGGAAGGAAGCAAATTCAGAAGAGTTGGAAGCGGTATTCGGATTCCCCTACTCCGATTAATATCTATATTAGCTACAAGAATAATTTATTTCCGCCACATTTGACGTTCTTTCCACTAAGTGTTTACGAACGTACTTTCAAGAAATTACTCTTTTAAAATTTACCTTTAGTTGTGACAATGACACGATTTGCTATTTATGGCTTTGCCATCTTATTTCATATTCGATTGATTTGTTTTCTTTATCCGCATTTTAACTTATGTTGTCTGTTTTCGCCAAGGTTTCTAATTTGGCGCACTAGAAAAGATAAATTAAGCAATTCTCACCTCATAAAATTTGCAGCCTTACCTTCAATTAAATCAGTCTCAAAACAAGTTTGATTTCCCGAATTCATAAACTTTGTTCCATTATTGGGCCTAATGTCCCGGTTATCCTGCTCGAGCCTTTGTTTGGACGCAGTTTAGACCTTTGGTCATCTCCACTTTTACTCTATCCCAAAGATATAAGCAAAGGTCTCTCATTATGGGCGTAATGCAACTTTCCAGATTGGGAACCGCCTTCTTATGGCAAACATCTCAGTCATCTTTAGTAAACTCTATACATGGGATAAAAGATGGCAATTTGGCATGTTCTTGTCCGATGTGTGGACTTGTTCCTTACGATTCTGAAGCCCGTGCTGCAACTGAAGACTTTAAGAAAACACAAGGCTTTATGTAAAATTCAATGAATAACATCATTATTCGTATGGTTCTATGTTTTTTTATTATTATTTCAACGTACTCCCCCCGTCTCTAGGTCCATCGATGAGTATGTTCCTACGTGAATTTTCTTCATAAGCATTTTGTATCATGATGATCATATAGACATTTTTAAATTCCACAAATATAACCAATACTCCCCACTCACCTTAAAAGATAAATTATTTACCCATTAATTCCACCCGAGGAAGATAAAGAAATGTTGAACGATATTGTATTAAAGAAAACATTAGTGATATTCCCTCTTGCTTAATTAATGATTGAAAAGGATATCGGGATAAATATGATTTGGCCGACTAGGGAAGGATAGGTTTTCTATCCTCACTTTAGTTACCAAAGTAAAATGCATTTATAGAACGCTATTGAAAGACGTGGGCACTAATAAACCGCCCGAAGAGGATTCATAATTCACCATTAACCAAAATATCATTATTATCTTATTTCCTACGAGCAAGATTGAGATGCATCTTTCTTTCCTCTGGAATTAGAGTGTAGCAAATACGAATTTAATTGCCATATTAATGTCAGTGATGAAGGTAGACGTACAAAAAGAAGTTCCATCTAAAAAATTATAAATTTTGAGGAAGTGAAAATACTCAGATAAAGTGTCTAATAGTCTATTTTTCTAGTAGGAAGGAGCGCTAATCTACCTAAACTTTCACCACATCTTCTAACAAAGTAGCTATCTATGACCTTGGAATTTACTAACCAATGACTGGAGATCCATGAAAGTTAACAGAAAAGTCGAATTTATTACAAAGGAATTATTATCATAAATCAAAAGATATAATTATATTTCTTATTCTTCGTAATTTTTTAAAAGTGTTTGAAACTGCAGAAAATTAAATTCACTTCTGATACTTACATCTGTGCGATACACGATCGAATGAGAAACAAATTGGAATTGTAAAATCGTTATCTTCGGTAAAAAATCAAATAGAAGTTAATTCAATAGACCATCAAAATACAATACGAAGCAATGCTGTAGTGCATACTAATATTTGGATAGAAAATAGCTAATACTTCTTTTTCATAAACTTTTTTTACTTATGCCATTGGCTTTGCTCAAATGTTGTTAGCATCACGTAAACAAATGGTTTGGAAATGTATGAATAATATATTTGTATGTAAAATATTATCTAATTAAGTCCCTTAGCCTATAATTATAAACTTTACAAAAATCATATCCTATCTATCAATTATTTTTTTACTAAGTTGAGCTTTTTTTAATTAATAAATTATTATGATAGGTGACAGATATATTTTATAGATTTTAAAATAATTTCCTAGTTTTAGTTTGACATGAAATTTGTGACGTTTGGAATATGTCGTAGGTCAGGTTATACTTCCTAACCTCCGCTTGCTTCCCTTGACTCGGAAGGGAACATGGCAAGCCCGCAGGACACTATACGATTGGCCTTGCCCTGAATATGCACTTTTAAGCGTGGGTTCGACTAAATCGAGTAAGAGTGACTATTTTCCTTGGCCGAATTAAATCAAATAACTAGGAGATTCTGGATATCAAACTGGATGAAACCAAAATATTCTTTACTACTGTACAAACAAAAATAAAATAATGGATACAACATGGAAATACAAAAGAACTAAATGGGCAAAAGGTTTACACACGTAAGCTCCAGGTAGGAGCCGTAAGCACGTAGACATAACGTACACGACCAAAAAGAGGGAAAGTACCATTGTTTTTCAACGGCACGGTTGGGTTTGCACTTAGGCGATTAGTACTCGGCCTGGTTAAAGTTATGAGGGATAATACAACCTGTCTTCTATCAACCAATGCTAGCCTTGCAAGGAGGGATTGAGGAAGTATTTTGCCCCGGAGAAGCTGGGTCGAATACAGTAGTATTGGAGTCTCCTCGTTCCTAGTTCTTATTTCTTCATATTTAATTTTCATCCCTTCTGGCTCTTGTGGTAAGGAAGGCCGAGAGAATGAATTCTTCTGTTTCGTGTCCTCTTTGGCAAAATACTAATCTTACCCAGGCCAACGCTTAACAATATATATGGAACCGCCGGAACTAGATTTACTTTATCTATAGAGCGGCACCCAGAGTGAATTTAGACCTTCACGCCATCTTGCGAAACCTCTCGTTGTTACAAATAGGCTCGCTATAGGGCGTCTTAGCAAAGATTATCTAAAAAAAAGCCGATCGCGGGATTTTCCGTCTATGTATTCCGTCTCTCTCTCTCTCTCTCTCTCTCTCTCTCTCTCTCTCTATCTCTCTCTCTCTCTCTCTCTATCTCTCATCTTTGACAGAATATAACAAACAAAGAGCTTTCTATAATAAATACAACTCTTCTTTTATTAATAAAATTTATTTACAAAAAAGGTTTAATTATATTTAGACATTTTAACTTTACTTTGATAGGAGCACTGAATAGGAAAATCACTTACTGAGTTTAATTATTCCTTATGACAATGAGCGCTCACACAAATCACATCTCTTCGATACACGATCGAATGAAGAATAATTTGGAATTTTAAACTAGTTAAGGTTTTCGTGAAAGATAAAATAGAAATGATTTCAATCGACCATCGAAATACAATACGAAGCCATTCTCTAGTGAATATTAATATTGGAATGGAAAAAATATTTGCTCATATGAAGATATATTTTAAGCTTTACATTGTGAGAAGCACTGAATATGGGTCTCAGGTGGCGAAATTAATTATTTTTCTTGGGCAACCAAGGAAAAGATCACTGCGCTAGATTTGGAAGTACTTCCTCTTCATTCACAATCCGTATCATCTGATTATCATTTATCTCGATCACTCCAACATCATTTCATTGGAAAAATGTATTACGATATGGAGGAGGAGAGCGATTTTAAAGCTTATATTACATCAAACGCAACCGATTTATTTAAGTCATAGATCCAATATTTATGTAAGCGTTGAGATACTAGTTACATTGTACTATAAATTATAACTGCTTTGCTGATTACAGTTATTATTTATTGCATAAAATATTATGTTCCTTTTTTAGTATCATCGAATCATTTTCCTGATGACCAATATTGTGTTCTATTTCTTGGGCCATATGATTTTAGGGAATAAGGTTTGAAGTTTCAAAGGCAGCGTTTGTCGCAGGGCATTAACTTCTATAATCTGATCACGATATTTTAAATAGTTATCAAATGCTCTATAATCTAAATATTAGTTATGCTGATAAACAAAAATTATTAAGAAATTAATCGTAAAATTAAGATCTAACAAGGAAAATCAATTAAATCTTATTAGCTAGAATGAGGGTGACAAAAGTTCGAATGTAAGATTACAAAGATTTCCTTATGGTATGAGGTTTCTTGCTTGAATTTTTGTGTGCTGCAATTTAATACAGTGAATTTGATGTGCATCAGCGTAATTTCTTTAAGAATCAATAAACCCAGTAATTATAATTTATAAGAAAAAAAGACAATTTTCTATATAATCGCTGTCAAAAGGGCAGAATACTTATGATCAAGAGACGCAAATGCTCCACCTTAATCTTTGTTACTTTGATTTGGAAGAAATGAAATGATGCTTGAAAATCTGAAGAAATCAATCTACCTCATTTTTAAAAACATGAAGAGGTAGAGAAGAAGAATGAGCTATACAAAGACAAAATAAGTAGTGCCATGGATCAAAGTATTAATTATTGTTCTAAATCGACTGTAAATACAAGTGTCAGAGGAGGAATTTCGGGCCTTCAGAGAACTCAACTATCAATACAGGTATGAGAAGAGGCCTTCTGATAACTATAATCAAAATGCGAGTGTCAAAAGTGGCTAAGGATGAGATAGGTAAGTAGTTTTAGTTTGAACTATTAGAATTTATGAGGAAAATTTGTCGTAAGCCTGGTGGATCAGGCAGCCGACTTTCTTGCCGCGCTGCCGAGTAAAATTCTTGGAGAAACTGAACAGCTTAGAGGGGAAGAAATACCTATGGGATGTTTCAATATATCTTGGAATAAGGAAAGGCATAGCCACTCACGTACGTCAACAACTCTCTTCACACACACACACAACATATAACTATTCTTTGTTACGCACCCTTTTCCTATCGCAATTCTCATGAGGCAGAAAGAGAGAACATTCCTTGTGTCACAAATGCCTGCTTGTGCGCTGGCGTGTGTATGACAAAGCATATGTTAATACCACTCTAGGTGCACTTTGCTAACCATGCCAGGACCAGCCCCTAATTTGTCCATGCTTTCCAGAAAATATTTTTTCCGGTTTTCTGCACATTTCTTTATTCGAACGTAAGACCTCATTTTCGATTGAAAAGCGAAAGGTGGCGAAACTAAGATTAAAGCAAAATGGACAAAGGTTTTTATAAAAAGACTTTGTAACGTTCGGTCGAACAGCAGAATGTAATGATATAAACCTTCCTCTTCTTTGTACTACCAGGAAAAAACGACTGATGACGAAAAAAGAAATAAAATTCAAATTAGTTTTGTATAATGGGATAGAACACAAGTTAAACATAAACAGAAAGATTTGCAGCGTTAGTCTCCATAGATATGTGATGAGTAATGATTTCCTAGCTTTTTTCTGATTTTTCGCCATTATATAGGTGTAGATACATAACTTGTGCACAGAAGCAATTATTATTTGTGCGTTTAATTAGAAAATTAATAGGATTTTCTCTTTCAAACTTATGTCACATTTAAAATTTCTTTAAGGATTAATAAAATAGAGATGTTAATATCAAAAAATACTCCAAGTATCATATAAAACATACATACAAATTATGCTATTTTTTCTGCAACCACAGTCCACAAGTGACTCCCAAGGCACTTCCTTGGACAGAACTCTCTTCTCACTTAACCTATCTACCAAAACAACCAAGTGAAGTCAAGGGTCATTATTGTCTTACCACCTTACATTAACCATACGAATTACCCTAAAGAAAGCCATGTTTTCACCAACCTTACACACTTAGATTAACTACAACAAAGTTGAGTGGGACATTTTCAACAATTATACTATGTAGACAAAACTTCAAGACTTCTTAATTTCGTAGTTAAACGTCCTAAACCAGGTGTACACATACATTGCCAACATTCTCTCCGAAGAAAACCAGAAACAGAATTCGGGGAAAAACGTAACACAATATAATCCAAACTTCTCCCCATAAAATAAACACGAAGCCAAAATACTATCGTAAATTAAAAACAACACAAAACAAATATACATTGATCAAATAATAATAAAAGGGACACATTAAACAACAAAACAGACATCCAAAAATTGGTTGGAGACTATTAAAAGACTCGAAAACTCAACTCAAAGAGTGATGAACAAGACACACACAAGCGATTACTAGAACTAAAACCGTACTAATTTCACCCGACAAGCAAATACCATCATACAAATCTAATGCAAAATCAGTGACTAAACATCTAATGAACACATACTGAACCACAATCAAAATCCTTTACTCACTTACAATTGTCTACGACGTGACAAGAAAATTTACCACAGAACTGTTATATCAAGTCATACGGCAAGCGAAATCTCCCTCAGTTCTCTAGATGACAACATATGAAACAGTCACCTAACAAAAATCTACGCTCAAGAGGCATCGCCGTCTTCACGCAAAACTTCAGCCGCTCTATCTCTTATAACCTTATCTAAATGTCTGGATTTTACTAAAAACCTATCCATCCTCTAGAAAAAGAAGCCACTCATTGACCTTGCCTTATACTTATATAATCTGTCAATCTTCTCCAAAACCATTGAATGTCTACTAACAATAAAAAAAATCCACACATCTCAATAGATGTTTCTCAGAACGTATTCTGCTCATTGTACTGAGTAGTTACTGTACTTTCCAAAACCACTCATCTCATACAAGAAAGCTTCAGCAAACACAACATCCCACTCAGAGGAATAATGTTAACATTTGACATAAAATAATCCTTCCACACGATAGAGGACACTATAAGCAGACAAATAAAAAATGTCGTGCCACTTTTCTCGCAGGCAGACAAGCCCAGGTAATAAAACAATGGCAATCGCTCACGAACAAAACACATACATACTGAGTCTTCCAGTGATGGTAC
The DNA here is from genome assembly GCA_963969495.1 of Ceratothoa steindachneri. Classification (NCBI taxonomy): domain Eukaryota; kingdom Metazoa; phylum Arthropoda; class Malacostraca; order Isopoda; family Cymothoidae; genus Ceratothoa; species Ceratothoa steindachneri. Next base: position 140,723,432 of record OZ018330.1, on the reverse strand, counting down.
TCTCCTTTAACCGGCTCTGACTTTTCCTTCACGGATCGCCCATCAGATTCGTAACATAATTCTCTACAGCTATGAAGATAATCACCTTTCTTGCAAAACACCACAAAAACACTCAAACCTCTCATTATCCACAACTCTATAGCATGAAAGTCAAACGCTGGTTGCAACAGAACCAAAGGACCTTCTCATCATCATTCTCTTATGTTACCCTATTTACATCCTAAAAAAGGAAATACAACATATACGTCACTCAAATTATTTTTGTTTATAATTTATGGAAAAACAAACGAAACACATCAAACCAAGGTAGCCATCGAATAAACACACTCCATTAACTCACAGGCACAAAATTCGGGAATTTCAAAGAATCTATCACCCACTCATACCAGAAATATATCCTTCCCTCAAATGCCCATGAATCTACAGCCTGAACACCAAATGAGGCACCCCCTACTTTAGCATAGTACTTAAGGCCCAAAAATAGCACTGCGCCTCATGATACTTTGCAATCTCAGCATACCGATTAAGTATTTACAACATGAAACAAAGGTTGTGGCACTAAAACACCATCTTTATCTCCGGGGAACTCCATTTCTTTAGAGTACAAGAAACCCAAGCAACACATGCTACTACATGTGAGACACACCATTCTCCACTTATCATGAAGAAAACTTTAAGGATATCCCTTCACCCCGAAACCAGTTCTCCATCACTAACAAAACTAGTGAAGTAAAAGGCCTAAGTTAAGATGAATTTATTATCTAAGCCACCAATACAATCATGAATGATGAAACTATACAAACAAATTTCATCGCCTTGAGGACACATAAGCCCAAATTCTACCTAAGTTTCTATGTATATCCCAACGTCAACTTAGTGATAATCAAATAACTTCCTTTTAAAAATGAGCCAATATGGCTACTAAAACTATTTAAAGTACCCTGTTTATGAAGTTAACACTGTACAACAAATTTCAGTATCAAGAAACGAAACATAGATATCAAGTACATATTTTTATGAAGTTGAGTGTGCTGAATTCGAATTTGATAGCCAAAATTTCCCATCACGTAACACTTTCTTGTAAATTTCCGATTTAATAATTATGCAATTAATACCGATTTCCACGATACAATAAATATATTTCACTCCCAAGGTCAGACCCATTAGTCACCTGAGGGCCTTCAGAGGTCCTCGATTCAGTGCTACGTAATCACCCGAGGGCCTTTTGTGGCCTTTCACTTTTAGACTCGTATTCACCCTAGTTATTATGATAATTCATTTTTCTCTTTTTTATAATTCTTACGTTACTGAGTAATCATCTAATTAAAATACATAAATAGCTTAGGGCAGATCTTCTTTGTTTGTAAACCGAGATTTATGAATGACAGTAACTTGACTCCGTTCTAGGCCTCACCACAGCACGACCGCGAAAAGAGGCTGTTTTATTATTCCCAACTGTGTAAATAGGCCGTTTTTTTATGACTCTTCCTTTTTGGGGGGTTAAATACACTTATATTTTTCATTTTTCATCCAATTAAAACGAGGAAATGCATTAAGTTAATATGTTATTGAAAGCACACAAACTAGCAAGCCTATTTTGTCTGGAAAATACAGTTTTATAGATGAAAAATAGGCCCTGAGCAAAGTTTTCATAAGATTTAAGATACAAAATAGTCTCTCATGAATGGCAGCACTGTAATCTATAATTAGAAATAGGCTTTAAGCCTTAACTGATTGAAAAAGCATAAAATAACCTTGAGTGTCGATGAAAATTTGTGGAAGAGACTGAGAATTATCAATCATGATTATAAATAGGTAAAAGGTTATTAATAATTTTTTAATTATATCAATAGAATAATTCTTTCTAATTAAAATGATATATTATCTGAATTATAAAAAAGGATTTAAATATTTTATTTTAATTATTTTCGATAACGCGCACATTTGTAATTTTGCAGAGGGCGAGTTCGAGAAAAAAAGCTGGGTGACTAATGGGTTAAATGTATCCTTTGTAATAAATTCATGAATATTCAGTGGATTCTGAGAAGTATGACCAAGTTTGGACAGCCTAGTTTGGACTTTTTCAGCGGCTGGTCATTCTTAGTCGAATCTAACTCATTTTCTGTTAAGCCACAATACAGAAAACGGAGAAGGGAGGATAGTTTAAAAGGGAAAATGTGTCTTTTGTAATTAATTCATGAATATACAGTGGATTCCGGGAAGTGTGACCGAGTTTAGACAGCCTAATTTGGTCTGTTTTATCAGCTGGTCATTCTTAGCGAAATCTAACCCATTTTCTCTGAAGACACAATGCAGAAATCGGAGAAGGGAGACTACTTTAAAAGCTAAAAAATCTAGTCAATGCCTGCATATATATATATATATATATATATATATATATATATATATATATATATATATATATATATATATATATATATATATATATGTATGTTGCCTGGCCTGAAATAATATACGTCAGTCACGGGCAGCCTTTTCACCTTTTCAGAGTGAGTGAGAAACGAAATTCCCAGAGTGACCATATATATATATATATACAAGGTGTCCCGAGAAAAAAGTTAACCGTAATTTAAATTTGTATAACTCAAAACCTATTTAAAATTTTTGAGTCATGCAAAACAAAACAAATTTAACAACTATTTATCTGTCGATTCTGGTAATTTCATTAAATTCCCTATTCTGATGTTGATACACTAATGGGTTTAGTGGTGGCGATCAAAATTATGTTTGCGCAAAGAAGTAAAATAATGAAACTTCGAAGTTTAAAATCAACAAATATATTTAAATCCATTTTTAGCAAAAACACCTCTTCATATGTGTAATACAAATTCGTTTTTTAATTTTCTAAGCACCGTTTCCTTCCAGATGTCCTCTATTTCCTCACGAGCACAGTTGCGCCTTTGATAGCATTGATTGAACAACTTTTAGGATTAACTTGTGATTTTCCTTAAGTCTATTGACTCCACGTGTGATACTATCTCCGTACTGCTTGATGCTTTGTGGTGGAGTAGAATACACTTTATTCTTTAGATATCGCCATAAGAAATAATCGCACGGTGTTAAGTCAGGGGATCTTGGGGGCCATTCAATTGCATGATTTAGCGCGCCAATGCGGTTGTCAAACGTTTCTCTTAGCTATGTTCTTACAGCAAGCTTCCCATGAGCTGCTGCGCCATCCTGAATCCACCAAATTCTATTGAATTAATTGACATAAATCTGGTTGAGTTCCCAGAAGATCGTTTCGTTGATCATGCTGGGGTGGGCAGCACCATTCAAGTTATTCTCGTAAAACAATGTGCCGACCAGATAGCCATTCCCACATATTCCGATCCACAGAGACACTTTCTGCTGACAAATACGTGCGTCAAAGTTGAATGCTGGGGGCTGGGGGCGGGGAGGGGGACAGCGGTGCATATTGCCGAATATTATGGCTAATTACCTTTCCATTCATGAAAAAGGCTGCCTCGTGACCAATCACAATGTTTCCAAGAAACGAGCAGGTTTATGGAGAACCCATTCGACAAATTGTCTACGACGACGAAAATCAGTTTGAAGAAGCTGGTTCTTGCTTGCATCTTATAGGGATGCCATTTTAAGTCATGTTTAATAATGCGGTTAAATGATAACTTTAACAATTAAAACCCATTCTTTATGAGTCATACATGTTTATTTTGAAGAAGCGTTATCTGAACATTTTCGATATTTTTTGTTGTTCTTATGGTTCTCATACGACTCGAACGACCTTTATTTAAATTTAAGCATGTTCCTTCATGTTGGTGTTTGCAAACATTTTTCCAAATTATGGGCTTGCTTGGTGGGTGCCTACCTGGAAAACGTTGATCAAATGGATCTTGTACTTGTTTAATACTGCCAGTCTTAATAAAGTTTGTGACTACAAATACGCGTTGATATTTTGTTAACTGCATGATTAAAAAGGTTCTACGAAAGTAAACTTTTACCGAGAAACGCTTTGATTTGCTTAATAAGCAATAATGACAAGACCATACTACAGCGTGGCTAAAAAAAACACTCTAAAATGGCCTAGGCTTTGCTTGAAAGAATCGCACATGACCTAGGCTACCTAGGCTCCCTACGCTTCTCTTGAAAGTGCACGGTGGCCTACTAGCCCTCCTAGGCTTCGTTTCATTATTTTACTTCCTTGCGCAAACATATTTTTGATAGCCTTCACTAAACCAATTAGTGTATCAACATCAGAATAGGGAATTTAATGAAATTTCCAGAATTGACAGATAAATAGTTGTTAAATAAAACACTCTTTGCAAGACCCCAAAATCTCCAATAGGGTTTGAGTTATGTATTAATACAGAACGGTTAACTTTTTTCTGGGACACCCGGTATATATATATATATATATATATATATATATATATATATATATATATATATATATATATATATATATATATATATATATATATATATATATATATATATATATATATATATATATACACTAGAATACATTATACAAGGATTTTATTAAAAAAACATACAAATCAGTGAGACGGCTGGTGCTGCTTGCCATGAAGAAGTCATAAACACTCTTTGTTTACAATTGCCTCCTCCACAACTTTTGTCTCTATGAAACTTTTCGTATCTGTGAGGGAAGTGCATTTTTGTCTCATTTTTACTAATTTTCATTCCAGACGTAAGACTCATTTCTCTCTCCATCTACGAGTCTACTAAGACACATGCTGTTTGGTAGAATTATTATTATTATTATTTTTGAGGGGGGGGGGAGCTGCGGTTTCGCGGGCAGGATTGTAATATTAATGCCAAGCAAGGTGACGGGCCAAACGCTAGGCCTTCGCCGTTCGGACGTTGCCCGCCCTGGTATGCATATATACATACTATTATGCACTGCATGCATCACCCAGTTTTTCCATACTAACCATTATTTCTAAGGTATGGAGAACCCTTAACTTTGATATGGGTTCGGAAAAATGCTCCCTTGCTAATATGTACTCTATTTTCTTTGCCTTTTGTTAATTTGTAAAGTCTTGAGATTTTTTGTTTAATCTTGTAATTTTTTTAAGGTAAATCTTCAGATGAACTTAAATTCTCAGTGGCAGCCCTAAATGTGACTCGTCATAATATTCGGAATGCGGCATATGGTAAAGCAGCATGAATTATGATTTCTGTATGGTCTTAGTTGGCGGCTGGTCATATAATCTAAACATTATATTTAAGCGAAGTAAATTTTACGCAATAAAATATGTATGAATCGGGACCTTCTGAATTGCTCTTAATTGACAACCGGTCATACTATTCAATAGTCATAATATGCGGAATCTATTGTATAGTGAAACATCATGTTTGTAGCATTATAATATGATGTATTCACTTACATTTTAGCCTTTACTTCTTTTTTTTTAAGACGTCTCAGGTTTTTCACGCTTCAGGTCCTAGCAGATGTCAGCAAGAATAGCAAGGCTACATTTTCCCTTATACCTGTTTTTCATTGACTATATTTTGATAGAACCTCTCTACATGTTCATCAGTAACACCTTCTGCATACTCTGGGAAGAAGGACAGATGAGAATGAAGAAAGTGTATCTTCAGGAACATATTGCATCTGAGATCTTGGTAGCACATGATTAGGCTTTCTGGTATACGCTCTCGCTGGGCCCCTAGGTGCTTTCCCAGAACTTCTTTGCATGTATATTTGAATGCATACCAGGCCGCTAGCTCAGTTTAACCCAATTCATTATCGCCTCGAAGTCCTCATCAGCTATATGTTGACGAATCTGAGGGCCTACGAATATGCCTTCTTTAATCTTGGCATCACTTATTTTAGTGAAGATCGCTTTTAGGTACTGGAAACATGGCTTGTTATGTTGCAGTGCTTTGGTAACTTGCTTCATAAGGCTTAGTTTTATATGCAGTGGTGAAAAGATGAATTTCTCCTTCGTAACCAGTGTCTCATGAATTATATTATGGCATCCAAGTGTTATAGTTTCCCAAGTTGACAATTCTGAGCGTAGATAATGGTATGATCTGGCCCCACTGTCCCACTTGCAAAGAAAGCACATAAACTTGGTGTATCTAGTTTGCAGCCAATTATGTAGGGCTACTACTTTAAAGTCACACAAATTAGCCATTCATGCTCCCTCTAACATATGCGGTTTAGAATAAAAGCAAGTTTCTCATATGTCTCTCTTAAAGTGACTGAGTGAGCAATTGGAACAGATGGCATCATGATCTTAATGTGAAACAAAAGTACTTTTATGTTGTAAATGGATTTATTTATGAATAACCTAACCTCCACTCATTTGGTTCATATGTGCCCCATATGGCGTATCTTGCGATTCTGCATCGTCTGAGGTGAACGTGACATTGCTTGGTACATAGTTCAGAGTTCGGCTGTGGTTCAGGAATATCACTTGAATGTCGAACTGAGCAAATTTAAGACTGAAGATTTGTATATATGATAGATTTATTGTCTTTTCTGTTGCGACCTGTCGCGAAATAAATAAAATGAGACTAAAAATGGATGTAACTGGCTGTGATCACTTGCAGTAATAGTGTAAATACAACATAGTATGTATTTTGATTTTTTTAATTGATAGATCTCTGTAAATTATATTAAAGACCAGGAAAGAAAACATATTGAATACCCACCTTTTAATATCTGTTAAGCAAAAGGAGCAATCCGTTGAATGGTCCTTTGGCCCCCTCCAGACTATTACTACGCCAAACATGAGGCCAGGCCCTTTGCCTTTCAACCAGGCAGAAAGGAAACTTAAACACCTGATACAACATATTTGAGGTGCCCAGCGTTTGTTCACATCTCACAACTCTCTTGCATTGTATTAGTGTAAATGATCTACATATATAACAGAAACTGCCTGCGGAATTTTTTTAAAGGAAAAACACCGTTGTATGTGAAAAATAATATGAATAGTAACAGCAACAAATATTAAATAAAAAGTAAAAATAGGAAGCATTTAGAGTAAGTTAAAAAATTATTAAGCGTTACGTAAGATTGAAAACAGATTTGGACCCATATAACTCTAAATATGTTGAGTATACTTTCTCTACTTGCATAGGTTAGGTTGACCTTAGGAACACTCCATTAAAATTATATCAAAATCCGTTTATAACTTTTAGATTTGTCATTTTCGGCCCAATCTTGTTTGCATTCAATCTCTACGGAACCATCAGTGTATTTAACCTAAGTAAGATGGTAATTTAGTAGAAACTGGAGAGTCGCAGAGAGAGACGGATGTTTTTATTCGTGATTTACTCACCCTAGAAAAGGTAATTCTCATTTTCGTTTTTTTTCATTGTTGTACAGTGTAATTTATCATTCTACCTAAATATATAAGTTTCTCATATATTAGATGTCTATAATGCATAATAGATGAATTTCTTTTGTCATAAATTGCGAATTTAGGGGAAACACTTTATTCTCTCAACTTTAATGAATACTAACATAATACTGAAAGCTATATTTCAGGATTTGATGAGTAAATATCATCAATTCCAATTTTCTCCTTGAACTTTAGGCCCATGATACAATTAGGTAAAGCTGAGTTTAAAGTCAAAAGGATTTTAGCCGTTAATAGAAAAAAAGCGGAATGAGTAAAATATACGGTTTAATTGGTTGTACCATTATCTATGTGCATTTCTAGGCATGTTAAAATAAGGCGGAAAACTATAAATGTAAACTTATAACTTTATGACGCTATTTGTTAATTGTAAATAATGGGATAGGGTGGATTAATATTTAGTTCCTTCACCAGTCCGCTTAAAGAATACTACTAATTAATAGTAATAACTAGTGGCTTTAAATGCACCTATCCATTCAGAGTATTTATGAGTTACGAGATTATCTTTTGGAATCTTTCTGTTGTTTACTTATATAGCCATTTATTGTTTCTCTTAATAATGTCTACGTTGTTTGTTTGCACTATTTTCTTTTACATTACAATTATGTAAAATTCTGGGCAAGTGAAATTGATTGAAATTTGCAGCTGGTCGTGCGTGCATTTATTACTCTAAATAAAGAATATAAAGCTTATAACTAATTGTGGGGAAAGAAAGTGTCGCTATAAAAAGAATAACAAACTTAAAGTTACGGCAGGATGAATAAAGAAATGAAGAAATCAATCTTTTACCAAAGCAAAGGCAATCTGTAATTGCGGTATTTACATAGTTAGCAACAAATTCGATTCTTTCCTGCAACACTCAATCATAATATTTCCCTGGAGACTTCATGACAACATAATTCTCTCATTTTTTCGTTAAATTAAATGCGGCCTTTTACAGTGTCACTTTTTTTGAAGAAAGAATCGGACGTTCCATTGAAGTGCCGCATTGATTATTATAATTAAAATATAATGAATGATTGATTTAGTGATAGGAAACAAAATATAATAGTATCATACTGGAAAGAAAAAAGAAATAATGGAAAAATTAGCGATATTATTATTTAGAATGAAGAATGAATCTTGGGTAGGATGACAATAATACCGAATATTTGATTTAGAAATGACTAGAAAGGAACGAAATCGAGAGAAAGATTTAGATTGCAAAGCGTATTATCCTCTCCCTGATTTATCAATACCGGAACCAGCAGGGAGGTACCGTGTGTAGCCTGTTACATCTGGTACATAGAGGAGCAGCATATCCTCCGGGCCAAGTGTAAATAGGAAATGTCCGCTCTTTGGGTTTATTTGAACGCCCTGGAGAAGGTGGTGCGATTCATACTTGCCGCTCTCAGTACTCCTTTTTTTACGACTATGCTCATCACTGGGTTGATTTTAAATATTTGCAGAGGCACGGAGAAGCTCGTGCCTTCCCTTCTTTTCTCTTTCATTACCATTTTGTTCTACGTGTAGCTGCTCAATTTCTTTCCTGACCGCAAGCAGGTAGATTGTGTAGATCAGGGCAAAACAACCTGCTACAACTAAAACCTGCTGGACAAACACGAGCTCATGTTTCCAGTGTGCCACAGGAAGATAGTCTATACAGACTTGGAAAGCCGGAAATCCTTTCGGTCTCAGCGCCTACATAAAAGGACTCAACCACAGAAGCAACTACCACTCTGGGTCCAGTTCTGGGCAAGCTGGTGAATTCCCATGGTTTATTTATAGACTCTTTTCAGTACTAGTGTCCCTTTTTATAATCTTTTCATTGGCCTATATGCCTACTGCCTTGCCTTAAGATAGTTCTCGGCTTTCTTTAAACTATATATTGGGCGTGATTACCCGAATCATTATGAAGCCTGTCACCAAGCCGGATCCACCCTTTCGAGTTGCTTTCCACTTCATCAGTAAGATTGGTTATGGTGTTCCCAAGGAATGGCAGATAAGGCGAATACTGCTCGTTTTATTGTTATCGGCCGGGGCAGAAAAAATTCCCCAATAGGCCGAACTCATGTGGAGGAGAAATTAGGGCCGTTGCGTGAAGGAGCGGTAAAATTTTACATAAGGTGAATAAGGGAATACATTTAAATTAAAAAAACTTGCCAAACCAAGGTGTAAAGATAGGGAAAGAAGGCTACGACACGTTTCTGACTGAGGGAGTGGCTCCCATCTCACCACTCATCATTGTTAAATGAGTTTTGTGGACACGTACCTACTGCGCACTCTCCTATTGTATAAAGGCTTTGTGAACCTATGACCAAAGGATAGGGGACGGGTATGAATATGCGCAATTTAGACTCTGGTACGATGTTTATGTTCGTCTACTTGCCTTGAATACTTTCCTTCAGAGAAGTTTCACTGCAGCTACACATGAATATAGGAGGTATACTTCTATTTCTGAGTACATTCCACTGTAAGCCGACTTTATCTATGAGAACTTCTTGGAAGAAAAGTTAGAGATAGATTTTTTGAATGGTGATTAGTTTGCACATCATTGTTCATATGACGAAGTTACTTACTTATCTTGATATTTATCCCTGTGATCTACAGATGTGCATCTTATTTTTGGTGGGAGTGTTCGTTTAAATTCTAAGTCGTGACCATTTTCCCATTTAACTATCATTTCCTGGGCCAGAGGCACCGAAATACAACCTTGGTGTTGTCTGGAGAGGGAGTGGCAGTCTTTATTTCAGGATTTGACTCGTTTTTTTGTCAGACTAAAGGAGTTTAGGTCAGTAGAGGAGTTCGTTGAGTGCTTCTCAGGCATTCAATGACGTACTTTTTGTTCAAAAAGCCTGAGCCTATCTCCTATCTGTCCTTCTTACTAAACCTATCTCAGTCAATGTAAGCCTTACGCTCCTGCAATACCCATTATTATTTTGTTTCTGTTCGTCTTTTGTACTGTATAGGTAATCGCGGTTTATTGATGATTGTTCTTAGATTATTTAATATGCTGCCTGTCATAAATTCCTCTCTATTCTATGGAGTCTTCCACCAAATCTTGAAAAGTCACTTCTATTCTAAGGCCTTTTTCTGTGGAATCACTTTTCTTTAAATTGCGCTATATAAAGATGATTATTACTATCAATATTATAAAAATTGAATTGATAGAACGTAAGGCGATTTTACAAAAAACAATAATTAACGCACTGAGAAGCGGAAGAGAACGCAGCTTTCCTAAATATTTCTCGATTCCAAATTTTAGCAACTCTAATTTTGGTCTAGATTAATTTCATATATTCAAATTATTTCCAATTCATTTAATAATTTTTATACCCAAATTTCTTTTTATTTTGGCCATAGAACTCTGAAATTTGCACCATAATTTAAAAACAATTTTATTAAACTCTTGACTGAAAAAGAAATAACGCAAATATCTAAATTTCCCGGAAAAGCCCATAACTAAAAGCCATCTAACTTTTTACACTAAAATTTAATGAAATTTCCTGCGAAATGGATGCGGGTCTCTGCTTTCATTAAGAGGGCAGAAGTATCGCCTATCAAGTATATTTAGAAGCCTCTTCGTAAAGAAGTCATATTAACTATATATTAAAATATTACCATATAGTAAAATGAAGATGGCATAAAAATATTACAGCTTTAGATAAAATGTTAGAGTTAATTTGTTGTGTGTACCTGTTTGGTGTATATGTGCCAACTACATTACAGAATTTCTGTTCTATTCGTCCAAGGACAGCAATATTATTTTTTTTTGCTTAGAGAGTAATAAACTACATGAATCTCCTTAATAATTATAACTCTCTATTCTAATTAAGAACGAACGTTCTTCTAACCTTTTCCTATAGCTGTGGGAAGTTGTCAACGTTTTCTTCTCCACTTTTTGCATTTAGATTCTTATTTTATTCTCTCTTTTTTAATATCTTCTTACATTTCGCGGCTCTTCTTATGCGCAAAATATGATCTGGATATAATATATTTATTTCTCTACTTTGGTTAATTTATTTTACTTTTACATTTTTCCGGTTACTCCTCTTATGTATTTCATCGAGTCTATCTCTAAAGATATCATAATATGTGTCCAAACCCCTTTAAAATGTTTATTTTTAAAAAATGAACCAAAAGATGCATTACTTGGCAATTTCTTAGATGGGAATGGTAAAGAAGATGGAGTTAATGAGAATTAAAAATTGTGGAAGATACATAGCACGCATACCCCCAAAGGTATACATATTTGGAAATAGAGAAACGGAAAGGGACAGAAGCCTCCTGAATGTAGACGGCTTCCGCTTTATTGCGTGTTTACTTTACTTGCAGTGTATTAGACACAAGATCGTACTTCACGCATGTCAAATTGTTATGGCCGCTTAGTGAATGTTATACAGCAAAAGAGTCAGTAATTTAGAGTCTTAGTACCGGGACACTATTAATAATGTACCTCTTATCTTAGCTACAAGATCGGGTAGCTAACGACTGCCAGACCAAAGAAAGAAAAAATAAATTATATACCAACACAATCATATTTGTACAAAGTACAGAGGAGCTGCAGTGTATGAGCTTGAACGCCCTTTGATTAGTGAAGTTGCTTGATGGGGGATTGAACGTTTAATTATAGAAACACAATCCAATTATGTATCATATCATTTACTATTGGTAATGTGGGGTAGGAATTTGTGATTGCTCAATTCAAATGGCTAAAGCTCGAGTGAATGGAGAAGTTGGAGGATGACGGTGAAACTGGACTTGGCGTGGAGAGAGTGTAGCAACCAGTGGGAAGTTGATCAAAATACGATCTATCCCTCATATCTCTTCTCAGAGGCATAAAATAGCTCGCGTGGCGTGAAGTTGCCAAGTCTCGTCACCATTGGGTCATTAGCGGTCGCAGGCTGCGCCAGTAACTTATCTGGATCTAATTTCTCCCATTTACAACCCTTAAAAGGCTCCTTGAATGCCCAGTTCAAGAAATTTGGATGGTGTTGAAATGTTGAATATGATTTACCTCACAATCATCTGCAGAAAGAACATGATGATCTATGTAGATGGAGATTTAACCATATTATCACCAGCCACATTAACACAGCAAAAATATTTGGTGGAAGGTTCTGGAGTGTTAATGGAGCGTCATATTGCTTTTCCTCAAAAATATTATTCTGTGAGGTTATCTATCCTACTATGAGACTGTCGTAGAATGGCCAACCTACATATACGTCACATCTACCCGAGATGCAGGGAAGCTCAAGGTCAAACTAGTGACCTTGACTCAATTCTTGTCACGACAGGAATGGGGGATATAAGTGGGGGTAGTTGCGGACCAATTTCCATAAATGAGTGCGAGGGCCATTAGTAAATTAATGAAGGTTGCGGGCTATGAGGCTTAAGAAAAAGTAAGAACAAAAATAAACTTTAATATTTACAGAGTATACACAATAAATAGTTTAAAATAGAATAATGACAATGGATACTCGATATTTACCATAATCGATCTAACAAAGTTACTCGGAGCGAACTATACGGGATGACTGGCAAGGAAGCCACAGATGATTCGTCCCAGCCTAGCTCGTGTTCGAGGCGTTAAAAGATGAAACGGGGATCAGATAGTTATTTGAGGTACTATAATCACGGGAGTGTAACCTCTAGTAGTAAGACTAATTGTAGGGAGTTTTCGTGCCAATCAAAATGTACCGAAACCAAAGATGGGCTAATTGACTGAGGCTCAATTCCTTCTTTAGAATTTTAGACTTCGGGCTCGTAGGAAAATGGAGCTCGATCAAGAATGACGTGTTTCGTCGTAAAAGGCAAGCCTATACTGTCGATGCCGAATTTGGACCAAAAATATAGGGACCAGCCTGACCTGTTACGGCAACCTCTCCTTGGACCAATACGGCGCTTGAGGGATGCAAAGTACTCACGCCGCGGGGATTTCTTGATAACGCACCGGGAATCGCCAGAGGCGCACGTTTAAGATTCCAATCCTTCGTTCATCGCAGAAAGCAATTTTATATTCCTACTGTGCCCACGGTCCTTGCTCACGTTGACAGCGACTATTTAGTTGGATGACTTACTTTTTTGGAAAGCAAGTTAATTACTTTGAAGGGCTTTCAACCACTACTAATATACGAGAGTGACCATAAGTCACCCGGCAGTAAATCAAAACCATTTAATTCCAAAATTTATTTTTTGTTTAACAACTGAATAAATTTTATAAAAGCAGCTAAATACGAAAAACAATAAAAATTGTTCAGACTGAACTCTACCTTGAGCGTTTATCCATTCTTCACTGATTTTTTGTAAATTAGTAAAGGACTTTTAACCTAATTATAAAAGAAAAACCGGCAATCCAATGGCAGTATGAATCCCAACTATGATAGCTAAATATCTGAATAATCAGCTGATGGCGAAACTATTATCACCGCTAATTTTTGCTCGGATGTTTTGATAGAACTAAGAAAACTAAAACCGATGTAAAACTCATTGCTCTCATTGGCCTGTTGGAGAGCAAACTATACCTGAATTTACTTCCACAATGTTTGATTAATTTATATAATTTAGGATGTAACTTCAGTAATTCAGGTTTCTTTTGAAAATAAATTTGAACCTCGTTTTGAAAAACTTTGGGGAAAGGAGGAGTACAGAAACATCCTAGTTTTTAATAATAAAAACATACATGTAATTGTAGAAGTATTCTCATTGTAGTATTTGTGTGTTTAAAATACAAACAATATAAACATTGTTTCTAATAATCTAATCGAGTGCTTGTTCTGAGTTGTGCGATCCATCCTTCGCATCGTTAAAGATCGAATGAGAATATTGGAAAGCACGAAGGTATCCGGGCTCGGTACTTGTATTGTAAATGGAAATCGTGGAACTCATTCGTGATATTGTTAATATATTTTTTGCTAATGTGAAAAATTATCATAAATGGATTTATACACAAAGAAAAATAAGACGAAATTTACCCCCAAATATCTAAATTAAACCGAGGGAGAATGAATTTAAAAATAAAAACAAGCTCAACAGATTTAAATGGCGTGCTTTCAATTATTTCAATAATCTAAAAAAATAAATTACGAAAGGAATTATCAATTAACAAACATATCATCCGATTTTACGACCTTCAAAGCTGTTAAAAACTAGGAGGGCTAACAGCTTTTAAGGGCGCATTATAAATATTTATTATTATTATTATTGAAATGTAAAATCGTTACCATTAGACTGACCCACCACTGAAATAGTAACGTATATATTCGCGACTAAAAAAATGAGTCATGAGTGAAAGAGTTCAGGAAGACTTTATCTAAGTGATGTTTGTTCTCTACCCATCTGGTATCATCCTGACCTTCCAGCTGGCTAACGAGGTCAGAGGTAAAAAACCATTCAGGGAACAAGATTGATGCTTTTATCTACATCTTTACCACTATTCTACCTACAGTTCAATGAATTCTTCTTAACAAAGGTATTTAATTTATTGCAATTTTTTATATGCGATGGATCTTTAAAAACTTTCCCTTTAAAGATTAAAATAAACCCTCCCGTCTCTTTTTTCACTATTTCTGTTCTTTATTTTATTCTCTTAATTTCATTGTGTCCCTCTCACGGTTGATAACCACTGAGTGAAAATCGATGTCATCTTTTCTCTTCTTTTTTAATGACAACTAATACTAAAATCCGTAAGGGTCACATTAATTTCACTTTCATATGTAATAGCGTGACTAGGGAGTGGACTAATGGGGACTTCTCGTTTTCAAATGTGTGTATTCGGCATTTTATTAGAATCGTGCGCGGCAGTGCTGAATAAAACCACAACCTACACACCAAACAGAAGAGAATAAAACCCTAGCTCACTGGACCAAACAGAAGAGAATAAAACCCAAGCCCACTGGACCAAACATAAGAGATTAATGGAATCCCTTTCTGTTTCCTTTTAAACAGAATAAAATTTCTTTTGTCCAAAGATATTTCGAAGCATTCGGTCTATTATTTGGCTAAAAAGGCATTGCAATACTCTGATAGAATTTTACGAAGGCTTAGTAAATAGTAGGTTTCTGAAATCAAAAAACATTTCTTCTCTAAACCAGAGGCTCGATTTTCGAATGAAATGCACTAGTTGTTGCCTATTACGTTTAATGTCGAGTTGCAACATAACGTCCTCTGGAAATTCTTAGTAATGCTTACTATCTGCAAGCAAGCTTATAATAAAATAGTATTTAATTTTCCCATAAGCTGCTATATTTACGGTAGGATATTAAACAATATTCAGCGCAAAAAATCGATGTAGTTGTGTGCGATAATATCAGAAACTAGTCGCCGTTGGCAATAATATAGGAAGAAAGACTATTTTACAATAAAAGACAAAACAAATCATTGAAAAATCTCACAAATCTCCTCCTCTCCTATAAAACACGGTTTTTCCATTTATTATGGCTACCAAACTAGAAGAGCCAACCGCTCTTGAATAAGTATTTTCCTTCCTAGAATTGGTTTTCGTCTGAAGATTTATGTTTAATTACAACCATGACCATGCGAGTTTACCGATTTTAACAGACAAAAGTAAGGAAAAGAATGAGTGTTTAAGAGCGCTACTTAAGTGTTTATTCATAACAACGGTTTTACTATTTCTGAAGAGATTAAAAGACATTCTACAAATACGTAGCACCAGATTTGCCTCTAAATGTGAAAATAAAACGAAGTAGAGAGACAGGGCTGAATGTGATGAGGGCCATGACACGGCCGAACGCTGCTGCAACCTTCCCCGTTCTTCGCCTCTACTACCTGCAGGCAGTGCGCTCCCTAGTGGACTACAGTGCACCTGTCCTTGTAGCGTTACCCCAGCAGCAGCAACAGCGCCTGTATGTGATGCAAAACACTGCCATGAGAACCATGTTGCGGGCACCGAGGTGGTGCAGTGTCTGTTTCATGCAGAGCGAGGCCAGCCTGGTGTCCCACACTGCCAGGGTGGATTGCATTATGGTCTGTCAGGTGACCAGAGTGCTCCAGCACGACGTGGAGGGTGTTGCACAGAGGAGTCTCCGAATAGCCCTGGCGCAGGGCATCGAGTGCCTGCGTAACAAAAGGTGGCTCGTAAACGTCAGCCAAGCAACCAACACCATCAACCAGGCAGTGAACTGGCTGTGGCGCGACCCTGAAACCCCAAACCCCGCCTGCGTTCCACCCCCACTATGGAAGCCCCCCGCCGCCGAATTCACCGCCACACAGCTGCCCGCCAGCAAAGCAAACTGCATCCCCAGCAGCTGCGCCAGCACGCCCTCAGGGCCATGTCTAAGGTCACGGAGCCAGGCAGAGCAGTCTACTTGACCGACGGCTCCGTCGACCGCCAGAGAAGGAGCTCCGGCGCAGGCCTTCGTCACGAGCGGCTTGACGCAGGTGTGGAGGACATCAGACCACTGCTCCACCCTCCAGTCGGAGCTGGTAGCAATCCTGCATGCCCTCCTGCACGCTCTGCTCTGCCGGGAGGCTACTGTAGTGATACACACGGACTCTTGGTCGGGACTGCAGGCGCTGAAGCACGCCCACGCCCATGCCAACACGAGGGAAAACATCTACCCCACAACCAACATCCTGTGCACCCTGCAGGACCTGGCAGCTCAAGGCAGGCGTGTCCGGCTCCACTGGATTCCCAGCCACGTTGGCGTGCGCGGCAACGATGCTGCAGAGGAGGCTGCCAAGCAAGCCGCCCACGGCCCCACCATCACCTGGACCGTGCGCCCCAGCCTGCAGCAGCTCAAGGTGCAGGTCAAACGCAGGGCGGCCCACAACGCCCACCAGAAACACCAAGAATGGGAAGCAACTAAGAGGCAAGCGGCGTGGTATGCTGCAGCCACACCCTATCGCCCACTCAACTCATCTATCCAGCAGCCCAGAGTGAACGGCATACTGCTACAACGTGTGAGGCTGGGCTACTCCACCCGGGAAGAGCTGCACGCCGACTTCATAGTAGGGAGGGGCGAATACTGCGGCGGCTGCTCTCGGCGCCCACTGGTGCACTAACTCCTCTCCTGCCCAGCCAACACCCGCCTCAGGCCAGAGTGAGCGCCAGCCCCTCCCCCTGTAAGAGGGGCCCTACTAAGGGCGCGAGAGGCAAGAGCCGCCCAGGTGGTCCGCCACACCCCAACAAACGAGCTGCTGGAGGTGCTGAGAACAGCACCCTTTCCGCGCTGATCGCCGCCCGCGCTTAGCCGGGCGACGGGTGGCGAGGACCGCCGCCACCCACTTGCAGCAGATAAGAAACGCGTGGGACGCTCCGTCGCGTCTTACTGCACACCAATACTTGCGGGCTCCCCGCTTTGTGTAATGTGTACGCTTACATTATGTGTATTTATATATTATTATATCATATTATTATTGTATTTGTATTAGATTATGTATAAATGTACGCTATTGCCCAATAAACCTATACAAACAAATGGCTGAAAATTGCTTGTAGAGGTAAAAAAATGTGTATATTTTAATTCTGATATTCTTTAAGCTTAGATGTATCAACGCTTGCGTTACTAGGCAACCAATTAAACATTAAGCAACAAACCTGTAGTACTCTATATTTAATTGTTATTTTGTAAAAAATAGATAGGAAAATATAGTTCTGGACGTAACTCGCTTCGATCTTCTTAAATGCTTTGTTTCTCAATTTAAGGATATAAAAAGATAGTTTGATGTGTCAGAATACGATAGTAAACAATTTTTTATTTAAACTAGTTTCAACTGCAAAATATGTAGATGCATTGCACTTAATTTATCGATATACAAGTAAACACAGTAAGAAAAACGACTGGATATATATGCACAAGAATTAATAAGATATAAGAAGAGGGCAAAACATATGCATACTTGCAGATAGGTAAAGTTTATTAGGTTGTAACCCTTTATAATTATATTTACCTGTCAACATAAATCGAGCGGCAACAAAAATAACCTCTATTAACGTATAGCCTGCTCTAGGTCACTGAGATAGAAGAAAATAAAATAGGTTGAGGAAACTAGAGATAAATAATCATGAGGAGTAAGATCACTTGTAGAGCAGGATATTGACTGAATACAGGTTATAAAGTTCTTGCTAGCGGGCACTTATAAACTAGTGCCAAGAGGTAAGAATACAAATGTGTGTATCCAATGTGGGAGAAATGTACCTACGTAATTGAGGGTGTATCCCGTACAGTAGATAAAATACTGGAACCAATTGGCTGCTTTCTTTGAGTTAAAGTCGAAGTGATATACTGAGATGTCTGGTCAACAGTTTAGATGTCACCAACATCATATTGATCTGACTCTAATTCGATATTCGTTAAATAGCACATTTCTTCTTGCTTCAATTTAGTTGGCTAGGAAGACGACTGATCCAAGCAATGTAAAGATAGTGATTACTTCAGTTCTTCAATTCGTCGCTGTTTAGTTTGGCAGAATGAGAACGTGTAAATAATCTTCAGATATTTTTTCTTTGTTCTTCTTTGAGATAATGCTAATAATAATCTTTAGACAATCTCACACACCATATACTTTTGGGGCAAAATATATTTTTACCGTTAAAGCTTACAAATAGTGCTAGGTGATTAATTAAAATCAAAGAAAACTAAACAAATTGATGGAATTCTTTGGCATGGAAATATTTTTCAAACAATCCCTGTAAGTCATTCGATATCAATTATTATAATAGTTATATTTTTTATGTTGTTTTTTATCATAATCATTTTTTTTACTATGTTTGCATTACTTATAAATGACTAATTTGCCTATAATAACTTGAAATTAAAGTGTATTTAGTTTTGTCATATATAACTTAATACTTATATAGAAAATATCTTTCTTTTATTAATCCATTTAAAGAATAAAATCAAAATGTATTCTATTCACAAATACATTAGTTAATCTTTAAAAATACAGACTAATCTGGATAAATGCGTAATAATATTAAGTCTTTTTCGACATTATTAAATCTTCACTGTTATCAGCCTATTCTTTCGAAAATGAACGGTTACCATTACTTTATTATTTTCATATCTATATTTACTTTACAATAATATATTCGAGGCTGCCAAGCGAGCCGCCCACGGCCCCATCATCACCTGGACCGTGCGTCCCAGCCTGCAGCAGCTCAAGGTGCAAGTTAAACGCAGGGCCGCCCACAACGCCCACCAGCAGCACCAAGAATGGGAAGCAAGAGGCAAGCAGCGTGGTATGCTGCAGCCACAGCCTATCGCCCACTGAACCCATCCTTCCAGCAGCCCAGAGTGAACGGCATACTGCTACAACGTGTGAGGCTGGGCTACTCCACCCGGGAAGAGCTGCACGCCGACTTCATAGTAGGGAGGTGCGAATACTGCGGCGGCTGCTCTCGGCGCCCACTGGTGCACTAACTCCTCTCCTGCCCAGCCAACACCCGCCTCAGGCCAGAGTGAGCGCCAGCCCCTGCCCCTGTAAGAGGCGCCCTACTGAGGGCGCGAGAGGCAAGAGCCGCCCAGGTGGTCCGCCACACCCCAACAAACGAGCTGCTGGAGGTGCTGAGAACAGCACCCCCTCCGCGCTGATTTCCGCCCGCGCCCAGCCGGGCGACAGGTGATGAAGACCGACGCCACCCACTTGCAGCAGACAAGAAACGCGTGGGACGCTCCACCACGTCTTACTGCACGCCAACACTGACGGGCTGCCCGCTTTGTGTAATGTGTGCACTTATACATGTATTTATATTATTGTATCATATTATTACTGTATTTGTCTTTTTTGTCGTTTTTTTTTGTTGTTTGTTTGTTTTGTTTTTATTTTATTATTATTTGTATTATGATTATGTATAAATGTACTCTATTGCACAATAAACCTATAAAATCAATCAATAATATATTTGAGCTGGTTGGATGTTAGCTTCTCAAGGAACTATTGCTCTTTGAGAAATTCATCTTGAAGTATACACCACTTTATTTTTCTGGATCTATTGCTCCTTTCTGCAGATCGTCTAGTAGGTAGAGATGGCTAACTAAGAGCTAGGATGTTGCATGTTGCACGAGCTCACTAACTTGTATGAGCTAGCAAATCGACCCATAATAAACGTTTAGTTACGATAAATTCTGTTCAATTGTTGGACTATTTATATTCGCGATATATGTTTACTTAAGAGTATATGAACCCAATTTTGATAATTCTATGCAAAAATATAAATTTCAAAGTACTCAGAGAGTCTGACGTCCTTTTTTGCTACACTTTTAATACTCCAACGTACGTTCACACGTAGGATTAGATCTTAGAATCAACAAATCTTATTTTTGTCTAGAGTGTTTAGTCTGTATGAACCACACAAGCATCTAGCCTTATCCTGGCAAAGACGATTTGACCCCTTTTCCCTCTAATATATAATCTAATCCAGCCGTGCACTATTGGTTAGACTTCATGACAAAAGTTTGGCAAATAACTTTCTCGAACTAGAAGTAAATTCCGCTTTAATTATTGAGCAAGTTAACCTTTCGTTATTGTAGTCTTACGCGTCTTCACTCCATATGAACACCACCATTGCTGAGATGTGGAAGCCTGTCAAAAGGATTCAGGGGCATTTTCCTCAGGATACCCTTCCCGTTCTCAAGGAAAGCTGGACCTTCTCGAGATTTGTATTCGGAAGGAGAATACGTCGCGACCGCTTTCTCTCCATGTTCTAGTTGAGATACTACCCTGTCACTATCACATTCACTTCTCCTGTTTACTGAATGCCGAATGATTTCAACTTCTAAAGCAAGGAACTCTTTAATCGCCATTTTATTCGAGCGAATTTTTATCTTGTTTTCTTATAATGATACTGCTTACGGACCAGACGACATCCTGTGCACCATGACCTGACACTAAGTTGAGCACACTATGGCTTCCATAAATTCAAGTCCATCTCATTTGTTAAGGTTCCAGCTAAGGAGTTCAAATTCCGACGATATTCTTTGCTGGGAGCTAAAAGTTATTTCTTATTCCATTCCACGCATGTGCATGGGCAGCTCTTTCCGAGCAGATAGGGAAGCTGGACGATGCCTCGTTGTTGAGTTTCCTCAGCGTCACTATTTTCTGCAACCATTAATGGGGTCATATGGGTATTTCCCAAAGATTTTCTCACCAAGCTCTACGTTGAGAATTTTCAGATTTTTTTGGCTCGTTTCGAATACTTCTCTGTATCGTTGACGCAAAAGGCTAAGTAGCGCATCTGTGTTTATATCAAAACACATGGTTTCGATTTTTATTTTTCAAGAGAAAGGTAGTACAATTGTACGTGGGTCGTGTGCATTATGCTTGGCCAACTTTCTTTCGGCCAGCCGGATGTGACTGACTGTCACTAATTCATTGGTTTTGAATTCGACAACCTTTCAGCAGGTAGAATGACATTTGTTCCCTAGTAGGGTCTTATGTACCCACCCACTGGATATTCTCTTTCCTGTTTAACTAATCATCTAGGCTGCTGATAAAGATACCATATTGGTTTAAGACACTTTTTTTGGTCACAACTTCAATATTGGTGCACTTCAACTCTTTTGCTTCCGAGAATCAATTGCAGACGGTATATTATATCCACGATGCTGAATCCTTACCTGTGATTGGTCTTCTGCACGTCTCCTATAGATATAATTTTTATTGATGCAAGGGAGGTACGAGAAAAATTTCTCAGTTCACAGTACATGATATGCTTACACGCGTGGGCTCTCCGGCCTATCCACTCGCCATCTACTCTTATTTTTCTTTTGCTAAACTTGCATATGACTATAACAATAAATAAGGCTAATTAGGCTCAACTGTTTTGAATTTGCTCTTCGAGAACTCCTACGAGAGTTTGGTTAAATTCTCATGGAGGGGGGAGGGGGAGGGTGATACTGATCGTTTCACCTAATATATTATGGAACCCTAGAGGATAACAACTTTGTTGGCACGCCTCAACTGTTAAAGCTTCTTCAATACGAGCAGTATTGAAGAAATCTTGGCGCATATATTTTATTTGAATAGAGACAGGTCTACCGGAAAATATTGCTCCATATCTAACGGGGATTTGCTGTTTGAAATCAGAGGCGCTGCCTCTGATTTCCTGGGCGACTTTGTGGAATTATATTATAGTGTCTCAAAAACAGGCCAAGAACCCTTAAGGCATTCTAATTTCTGAATCTCTTCGTACATAGTTATTCATTACGCCATGGCTGCTGCTAATATACAGTACATGAGATTGTCCCAGGTGAGTTACAAGGAGTTAAAAGGAAAAAAAGTACCTTAGTAGACCTTACGATCCATCCTAGGAGGATACCTTTGGCGTAACAGATGAGCAGGCGCATTCCTCAAAAGGGTCAATTGACGCCTTCGAAGAACACTCGCACAATGGGTTAAGTGCCTAAACGGCGATTTTTCAAGAGTTTGTCTAGTCTTGACTTGAACTGCTGAACAAAATTGCTGTTGACAACTTCCACTGGAAGTGAGTTCCAAGTACCACAGATGCTCTATGGGAAAAATTTCCCACATATATCACGGTGGTAACGCTTCAGTTCAAGTTTTTAGCCGTGATTTCTGGTTCTGGCCTCGCTAAGCTGGAAAATATCCCTGTAATCTACACTGTCGAAGCCTCAAAGTATTTTAACCACTTTGATAAGCTGACCCCCCAGTCTTTGGGTCTCGAACGAGAAAAAACCTAATTTCTGTAACCTAGCTTCGTAGCTCTTGGTTCAGATAGAAGAAATCAGTTTGGTTGCCCTGGCTTTCACACGTTCTAATCTTGCGATATCCTTTTAAAACGAACGACTACGAAAATGTGAGGAAGATTCGAGGTGCGCTTAGACAAGTGAATTGTAAAAACAGAGTACTATCTCCTTGTTCCGATATCCAAACTGTCGCTTTATGTAGCCTAACATATTTTGGGCTTTCTTTTCCGCCTCAATACACTGCTTCCAGAACTTGAGTTCACTAGTGATAGTTACAACCAAGTCTTTCTCAATATCAGCTCATTCAAGAGTAATGCCCTTAAGGATATACAGTGATTGGGGGTTTCAGGGGCCGATATGCACATCACTTTGCATTTGTTCAAGTTAAGAGGCATTTTCCAATCTTTCAAAGATCTTCTTGAAGACAGGCAGGCAGTATTTCCGTCCTTTGCTTGGTACCATCGGCAAATTTAGAAATCTTCGCAACCATTTCACCATCTATTTCGTTAACATAAATGATGAACAGTAGTGGTCTTAGGACAGAACTTTGAGGAACACCGCTAGTAACGGGCACACACTCAGAAGCCTTCCCATTCAACACCACCCGTTTCTGTCTGCCACTAAGCCAGTTCTCTATGCAACCTGCTACATTTCTGTCTATGCCCAGCGCATGAACTTTCCTGAGAAAGCCGCGGTGTGGTACCTTATAAAATGCTTTTGGAAAGTCTAAGTAGGTAACATCCACCGCCTTATCCCGATCTTGCTCACTAAAAACAAAGTGGAAGAATTCCATAAGATTCGTCAGGCATGACCGTTGCCTTCAAAATCCGTGCTGGGAACTCCTCAATAGCATGTTTCACTCTAAATATGACGTTATTATGTCCAACATGATGCTTTCCATGAGTTTATCAACTATCGAATTAACACTAATAGGTCGGTAGTTCAATGGTTGGCTAGAGTCTCCTTTCTTGAAGATAGGAGTCACCTCTGCCTCTCACCAGTTTCAAGGAACGCATCCAGTCCGAATTGACATGTTAAAGATTTTGCCTTGATGTCCTGACACTTCATCACGCACTTCTTTGAACACTTTAAGTAGAAACCCGTCCAGGCCAGGCGACTTATTCGTCTTTAGGTCAGTGATCTTTTTCTACTTCGGCTTGTGTTCAGTCTATTTCCTCCAGCTTCTCACCAAGTAAAAGTCCGTAGGCTAGGGGATGAGATCACACTCTTCAGTGAACACTGAAGAGAACTAGTCGTTCCTTAAGTTGGCATTTTATTCATACGAGTGATTTAATGCTTCCTCTTTATTCACTAAAGGGCCAATCGTGCGACGGATTGTTTACCGGTGTTTAATAAACAAAGAACTCCTTGGGATTTACCTTGCAAAGTCATGCCTACTCGTAGCTGCTCGGCACGCTTTGCCGCCCTTATGCTGGACTTCACTCTCCTAGCAAGCCTACGGTACTCATCGAAGTCACCAGAAATCTTTGACTGTCGGTCAACAGTTCTCTTCACCCTCATCAGTTGAATAATTTCTCGATTAAACCACCTTGGTTGAACAGAAGAACGTGATTGAAGGCTCATTAACGTAGTTCTGGAACTATTCCACAAATCTTTAACATTCTCACACCCTTCTAGCCTCACATCAGCCACCCCAGCACGAAGACCTGCAAAGTCTGCTCTTCTTAAATCAAGTTTCCTCGATTCAGGAGTCGCAGAGGCTACCTTTGGGACCTTGACTACAAATTTAACTAGTCGGTGGTCACTGCCACCGAGCTCCTTGTTATAGAGGGCCCTTTGCCGATGTCATCCTCAAAGGTGAAATCCAAGTCGAGATTATTATTGCCTCTCGTCGGCTCTCTCACCCATTGAGTCAGAAACTCGTTGTGCGCGAGCTCCAGGGGCAGTGCGTTCTCGCTACCCTCAACTTGGGTGTTGAAGTCTCCCATGACGATACGCATTCTGTCTTCACAAGTTCACCCAACAGCCGGTACAGATCCCTGTCATTCGTAAAGAGTTAAGCAAGCGTCTATAAAGCAGATGGGTTCTTTATCTGGCAGGACCTATCTCTGTCTACACCTAGTATCTCATGGACGGATACAATGTTGCAGTTCGTCATTTTGAATGTGTCCTTAACATACAACATCACAGCGTCTACCTCTCTGTTTTGCCTATCTTTTAGGAAGAATTGGTAACCAGGAAACGTGAATTCACCGTAAAAATCGCGGTTTGAGGTTTTCAAGACACTTGTTCCTTATTTACCTTGCATTAAACAAAAGAACTTTCAGGGAGTCCCCGAATGTAGGACTCCCTGCGCTCTTCCGTTTACCGTATTAATCGTCTCTCTATTCCCTATTGCTGGCGTGGTGGCACCCTTTCTAGCGACCTAGGAGAAGGTCGTTGCTGGAGTGACACGGGCGTACTGGCGCACGTCCGCCTTTAATCTGGGCCGCACACTCTTTTGGTTCCGCTCCACGACATGCTGGATTATGTTACAAAGTACAGCCTTTTCTTTAAGGTAAAGATACACTCCATGCCTTTGGTAGAGATCGTTCCTACCATAAAAGGTGTGGTAAGGGTCTACAAAAAGCCCCCCTTCACCGTACACAAGTTTGCCAGGCGTCGGTTCAAGGAGATGAGCGGTGGTGAAACCTAACAGAATTGATAAAGCTAGCATGGAGATGCTACGGGATGCATCAAGCAAGTAGTAGATAATTTTGACAACTCTTCGTCTGGATCCTACTAAAGCTACCTTACTGGCATGGATTACCCTGCCAGGCTTAAAGTTCTCCAGCTTAGCTCTCCCACCGTCGGTAAGGTGGTTCTCGGTTTTTGGCTATTTAGGAGCTGCTAAGAATAAGCGCGCTGATAAGTGGATGAGGTTGTCTTCAGATAGAGCAATAGGACTGGCGTGCTGCACGCCTTCATTCTGACTACATGACAGTGATCAGGTTATTCCTAATCAATGTCATTAACTAGTATGGTCTTAAAAATACAAACAAATTAACTTATAATATTGGAAGAAGAACAAAATGAGGTAAAAGAAAAGCATGAAAAGACAGAACGATTTAAGAGAAGGAGAGCCCTAATGGTAAAATATGGATAGCTAACAAAATCATGCTATTTCTAGGAGGAGGACGGAGCGGACATGTATATCTCTAGGCCCCAAACGAATTGTTGGGAGAAATAGTTTTGAAAAGAAATCGGAGTGATAAAGCAATTGGAAAATTAACAAGGAATTGAAAATTTGTAAAATATTCCAAATTAATTTAGCAGAAAATGACAGCGGACAAAGGTTTGGGCGCTCATTCCTGTGTAACCACCAAAGTGTTGAAGAAATATGTGAGCAGAGTAGTGTGAATATGAGCCTCTTAAAAAATATTCGCTTTAAATTTTGAGGAACAAATAGAAGCAACGTCTACCAATTCCCTTTTAAGTCCAAATAAGATTTATTTGTGAGTCAGCACAAGCATGATATCTTTTTTTCCACCATGTTGCAGACTCATAGGGATTACAAATTGTAATCCGTAGAATAAACTACCGATCAGTGCTGTACACATACTTAAACACACACATATTCTCCCCACACTAATATTTGTAAATTATCTCCGTACAAATGTGAACCACTGTTGCTATCGTAATCTTATACCTTATTTTTGACATGAAAGGACAATCGCTTTTTCCTACAAAATGCTCGTCCCCTTGAAACAGGCGCGGATGTAGGGCGGGCTAGGGGTTGAAGCAACCAAAATTTCAGACTGATTAATGTTTATATTTCTTTTATAAGCCATACTTTTTTATTCTGCTCTTCAGAAAGTTATATAATAAATGCTTATAATCTCCCTCATTAGGCTATCTCCATTTCTTTGAATCTGTTACCCTTTCCGTCTTCTCAGTTTGACCTTACTACCTGCTTCTTGTAATTCTTAATGTGAATCTTTACCTTCCCCCTTCCGTCATCCTCATTGGTGAGTTTTTGTTTTTAAGGCGGTCTTTCATACTTTTCTTTCGTATATATACTTCTAATATAATATTATTTCTTGGAGTTATCCTTGATAAGGAACTTAATAAAGTTCGAAAGTACTTGGAAACACCTCTTCATTTTTTCCTGCGGGACATTGCATTCATTTGCTACCCTCACGTGATACTTTGTGAGTTTTTCATTTATATATATATATATATGTATATATATATATATATAATAAGTATATTAAACCATTGCGATCGAATGTATCTTATATGATACTTGTCTAAAATACAGGTAAATCTCAAAAATAATCATTAAATTCAGTATTATACAATAAATCACAATTCATAACTTTCTGATGTGTGGAAAAATTCGACCTGAGAGAGAGTTAGCGCTCACTCCTAATTGATTTACTGTTATTTATTACCGATGCTGCGCAGGATAACCATTATTAAAGAACAATGCTCTTTTTTCCGACTACTCAGAAGGAGGATTTCAGGCTAGTCCCCACAAATATTTATGCTAGATAAACTACTGCATTCAAAGGGGTGGTGGGAGGGTAGGTAAAAAAGATTATTCCACTTACTGGTTCATATGGCCTGAACTAATCTATTTTAGCGATGTTCTTCCCACGCATCTTTAATTCACCTAAGTCTATCACTTTCATTTTCGAACCACTTTTTCAAAAATTTAATTCTGATAGGTCATCACACTTAGTTAGTTCTATTGGCGGAAAAGGGGTGGAAGTAATCCAAGGAAGAAAGCAAGGTGAATACGTGCAAGAACCACGTCTCAGGGATACGTAAGACAAACCAAATCATAAAATCAAGGCACAATCGAATGCACCAAAATCTCCTAAGAATAAATTATAGAACAAACAAAGCTACCCAAAATTTAAACCCTTTTCAATAATAATTAATATTAATGCTAATAATAGTTTTAAAATATAATTATATTTTGCTCTTCAAGGCTAACTGTCCTCACAATTTATAGCTACTAAAAAAAAAAAAGGCCTGGTAGAAATTTGGATCTTCAAGATACCCGTGAAGAGGCCAAGAGGAAGGGGAGTTAGAGCATAGTAGCTGGCAGATCATTCATTCCACACATTAGCGGCAAAAATCTAAAAAGCATGATCGCCGAGGGGGAACAAACGACTACGCAATATAGTCAATAGCATTGTATAGAGCTTTACCATATGGTTCTTAGGATAATAAATGATAATAAATGCACTTTCGACCTTACTCTGAACTTAGAATCAAGAGATTAGAGTAATTTACTTTAGTTCTGCACAGATTACTTGTAAATGACTTGGGGGAAAAACCTTTTCGGGTTTTTTATTTATTCGAAGAGAAATATTTAAGAAAAATGTCTAAACTCTTCCTATTGTGATTTTTAATGATTAATTATTATAATGGGATTCTTTCTTATTAAAAACAATGCTTATTTTTTTAGGACCAAAACTTTGCTACATACTCTTAAAGAGAAGACTTCTCAATTGTAATTGGTATTTATTATTTAAAGTTTTCGCATTTTCATATTTCATACAATTCCGAAACTTAATTGGTGTTTAAAAATGCAAATTTTTACACTACGTCCAATTGTTTTTTATTATTAAATATTCGATGGTATATTATTTACAATTTAAATGTGATCATTGTCGAATTTTGGGGATATATGAAATTTGCTCTCTCTCCATTACTTAAATGTACGAAATACACTCAACTTTAGGAAACTCTCCTGAGTTTCCAAACTTAACCACTTTGTTATGTGCTTAAATCAGTCAATGTATGCATTTACAATTTAAGATAATACTCAAACCTCTAATCAAAATGTGCTAAACATGTGTTTAAATTCCACAGCCAATTTTCCTTTCATGGCGATTGGACCTTGTGTTGTAGCATCTTTGTGTTATATGTTGACTGTTTACTTAAAGTGTTCACCCCTTTTCAAATACAGTTCACTACATGTTAGTCAAATCAATATACCATTTAAGGAACATATCTTCGGCTCTTCGAGTGGAAACGCAGGTTACAATTTCAATAAAGCTAAGCTACATCGACTGTGTTTAGTCGTCGATTAGATTTACGATTCAGACGACTTCACGGCGGCTAAGATAAACTGAGATTGCCGTTGGTTACGACCCCCCTTCATACCGTATGCTCCCACCTAGAAAAAAAAAGCTTCAAAACGAATGATGATCGGTTGTCATAACTTCCAAATTATTATTTTTTTTAAGCAAAAGAGTTCTATTCTTATCAATTAAACAACTATTTTATACTTAATCCTAACGTCACTTAGATGGAAATATTACTATTTATTTGAAAGTTATATCAACTAAATTACCAATTTTACGGAATTTTGAATGATTTAACTGCCTCTTATATCACTTCATGTTTTATATCTCTCGTCACCCTATGTCATCCAATTCCGAGAATCTTAACATTCAAAATCACAAACAATGATCGGGTCTCAAAAGATGCGATGGTGTTATTTTTAATCTGACACATGAACCCAATCTGCACCAACTACAAAAAATCGAGAATTCCATTTGTCCCTGTAGAAAACCTCACAAGTACTATTCTTGTTAGGTTACATACTGTCTAAGCTCTCGGTGATGCTATAGATATTTCTGTTTGATAATTTGCATGGAATTTCGACTGAGTTAGTAATCTTAAGATTGCAAGGAGAGAAATGGATCGTATATAGATATGTATGTATAGATTCTTGAAAAAAATATAGATATACAGCAGGGTAACACAAGTATTTGCACACATAAATTTTACTATTTCGTCCTTTCGTCTGGTCATAACGCAAACACGAAACTCCGTAAACATATATTACACAGAATACAGATAAGAAAGATAGATTTACTTTTTGTATAACAACAATTGCTAGTAAACAAAATTTAGTATCTGACAAAATTATTCAACCAATAATAATTTCCGTCATTTAATATATAGTGACATAACCTTTGTTTGAAATAACAGGAAAGAGACTATTCTCTTAGGCTGATATTCGTTTTTCCCAATCATTTTTTGATATTTTGTTCAATTCTTCTACGCAAATCTCCTTCAAAGAGGCAAAGTTATGTGGGTTTCTCTTTCGGAGTGAAGCCTTCAGTATTCGCCACATATAATCAAATAGGATTGAGGCCTAGCGATTGTATTAGCAATGAAACGAACATTTTTTTTTTCTTCAACTATTATTAAATACATTGGGCTGCATGTTTATGTACGTAGTTATTCTGAAATATCCAGTGATGTCGGACGTAGAATTTTTTCGCACTTCGTAGCTTCTTTGCTTACAGTGTCTTTCGATACGTGGTACCCTTAAAAGTTTACCAATGGTGGGGAGTGCTCTTCTGCCATGTGCAGTAGAACAGACCGATACGATATAAATGCCTCCTCCGTATTTCACTGCGATGAGCATCATTTTGACCGAAATCTTCTATTTTCGTATCATCTGACCATTACGATTGTATCAAATATCCCATCCCTTTTCAAGATCTTCTCTGGACAAAATTTAGACGGTTTTTTACTTGCTCTCTTTTAAAAAGTGAAGACTTGTGCAAAGTGAAAGAAAGCAGATCATTACGCTGGAGCTCCCTGAAAATCGTTCTTTCACTCACTTTACTCCCTGAGAATTAAAGAACGCTTTGCATATATTTAATAGTAACCATTGGATTACACTATAGCTTTCGAAGCATGTGACGTCGAGACCGATCGTTAACTTTGTGAGAAGCACCGGCTATTGGCAAGTTGGTGATTTCATACTCGTGATGCTTTCGAATTATAGAACCTACAGTTGTATAAGTCACTTCAATACGCTCATACATAGTTCTATAGTACATATAATTCATCATAATGAAGGTTCATTATTTGCTGTTGAATAGCTTGAGGAACTTCCTTGACCTTCGGCATTGCGCATATCAATCGTTCTTTTACTATGGATTCTTACCAATGAATGACAGTGCTAATATTCGGAAGTTGAGATAAACTTCCTTTCTAGATATTTTCTAATCTTTGATCTCATCCTTATCATTGAACTTATAAGATTATTTTTGTTTAATAACAATATTCTCGCATGCTAATAAAGTGGTAGAAAACTTTGGTCCCCTGCAAAATTTGTTAATTAGCAATTGTTGTTATATTAAAGAAAATCTGTCTTATGTGTATTTCTTCTATTAAATATATGTTAGTTTTATAAGAAGAAAAAAGCGCGAAATATTTCCGAAATATTGAAAATTTAAGTGTGCAAATACTTGTCTCACCTCAATGTACATTTAAACATTCGTATATTTATGTAGAGATGGGAACTACTATAAGTGAACTAGGATTACTTCGATCATTTGGGAATGTTGTCTTGTATACAAAATGGTTTTATTGAATTATATTTTTTTGTTAAGGGATACTTAATTTCCAGAAATTCTATCAATATTTCAAAGAACGGAGGCGAATTAAAACCAAACTTCTCTCGTTTTTACACAGAAATCTTGCAGTTAAATATCTATTTTATAGCTAAGAGGGCGAAATGACTTTAAATGACGCGAATTAAGACCAAAGTTTCCTCGTATTACCTAGAAATATAGCAGTGAAATAGGGAATTTCTAGTTTAAAGGCAACAGGACGAAAATCGAATCTTTTCGAAATTTAAAATTAAATGAAATATCTGCTTTGTGCCATGTAGCCATGTCATCATCCGCAAAACATTGCACTAAACGTTTCAGGTTGTCTCGTCTTCCATAACACAATATCACAATAAATCGATACAATTTGTTTCATAACCATCTCATGCGAAGAGAGGAAAGATCGAAAGTTCGATTCAATGAATAAACACACGGGTATCAGATAGGAGAAGAAAGGAAAAGTTATAAAATGAAAATCCCTCGAAAAGCATAGTGAAAGGAAGAGATTGTCATTTAATAACATAATGCAGCATTACTAACAAGAGCTGAGGATATCTTTCGAAAATTATATTATATTACGTAGGTTATAGGAAGATATATTCGTCTCGAGAAATAGCTATAAACTAAACAAACACGGTTCAAATCCTGAATAAAGGAGGGTATCGAGTTCCTCTCAGGGAGGGTATCGAGTTCCTCTCAGCCTCGTTAAAGTAAGAAAAATGCCAAAGTATTATGACACCTCGAAATAGAGATTTAAAGTTACAGGGTGTCGCACAAACAATAAATATAAGAATATGCAAATCGGTTAAAGATTTTCATCCATACGTTTGTTTCTTTGAATTTAAAATGTATTACCTACGAGGGCCTATTACGGAGAGAGATGTTTTAAATAAATTGGTAAAGCAAATCAAAATTGAAAAATATGGAAGGTATATAGCAACCGTTCTTTCTGCGGGTGTTTAGGTCGAGAAGGCACACAATCTCACATATGTCAGCCGAAGCAAGCAGCCGATGAGACCAAAGTGATCCATAAAAAGATATCAGGAAGTTGGTTGAGTGGGAATAAAATAGAGTATGAATGTATCAAGTCTAAGGCAGGCAAAAGGACGGGGAAGACCTCAAAGATTGATGTCGTTCAGGCAGACCGCAGGTTATGAAAGATTTAGCTCTCTAAAAGGCATTAGAATGTGCTTTGAAGCTCAAAATGACAGTGCTTGTGAAGAAAAGGAGCATCTCGGTAGCCAGGTGGGCAACGTGTGCAAGGCCTTCAAAAAACAAGGTGGCAAGAGTTCGAGGTGTGTGAAAAGGCCTCTGCTTACCGACTGTATGCGAGAACAACGACTTAAAGTAACAATCTGAATCGAATTGTTATTTTTTAATGAAAAGAATTCACGGTCAATCCTGTCCTAAAAAATTCGAACGAGTGTGAGATAAGATAGGGGAAGGACGTCTTCAAGGTCCGCTTAGTGTCCGCGACCAAGAACCCGCCTCCGTAATGTTGCTCGGCCAAATGGCTTAAAAGAGCAAGTAGATGCCGCCAATGTGGTCCACTGCTAGTGACAGGCTCTCCATGGCTGATTTCAGGGCCAACTTGGCCACAAAAGTCTTCCCCTGAGAGAGAAATATCACGAAGAAGGCGACTGAGTCTTTCAGCAGCCCAGTATTCTGGCCAACAACGTCCTAAACCAGCAATTTTAGCTGAGGTCAAAGATGACCTACTGGTGGAGGGTCATTTGTTCGCTGCAGTCGCCAGACCTTAATGCCATCAAGTACAAAATATGGGTGCATG
The DNA here is from genome assembly GCA_963969495.1 of Ceratothoa steindachneri. NCBI lineage: Eukaryota > Metazoa > Arthropoda > Malacostraca > Isopoda > Cymothoidae > Ceratothoa > Ceratothoa steindachneri. Next base: position 140,690,251 of record OZ018330.1, on the reverse strand, counting down.
TCCAGGTCAAGGCCTTCAAGGTTTGCTAATGTCGAAGAGCGGAACTCCTCCATCAAAGGCGTGTGGGCCAGCATGGGTAGGATTCCTTCTGAAACGTGTGCGCAACTTTCAGTTCTTTTCAGAAGTGCTTGCTCGTCATCGAGGACCGCCTCATTGATTAATTTAACAAAATAAATACATATTTATATTGTAAAACAATTAAAACGTTTCTAAGTTCATCAAAACTTTCATGTGTCCTTTGGTGAGGCGTCGTAACAAGTGTAACAGTACTTTTGCATTACCCGTAATATATATATATATATATATATATATATATATATATATATATATATATATATATATATATATATATATATATATTAGGTTGAGGAATAAGTTCTTGTGTTTTTTTTAATGTTGTGTTGATTTAAGTTTTGGTGACGTGATTTGTGCACATATTAAGAAACAACAATAAATAATGAGCGTAAAATTTGCAAAGGTTAGGCTAGGTCTCTTAACAGCGTAGACTCTTATGCTTTTGCTTAGAATACGTCTTGAAGTTGAATAATAGGTCATTGCGGTTCATTTAAATGTTGAAATAATTTAATTTTTGTTCTTTACCCTCAAAATGGAATGTCAAGTTGAAAGAAAGGCGCATTTTCGACACTTGTTGTTATTCATTTTTAATGGAGACGTGAACAATGCAAACGCAGCCAAAGCTCGTCGCGATATTTGTGTTGTGTAAGGAGAAAATGCTTTATCAGAAAGAACAGCTCAATGGTGGTTTTCACGTTTCAAAAACGGTCATTTCAATCTTAATGACAAAGAACGTTCTGGTCGCCCCATTAAGTTGGATAAGGATCGATTGAACGTCAATCGACTAGAGAATTGGCTGTGCAGTTGGCGTGTGATTAGAAAACTGTAGTGAATCACCTTTATTCGATGGGGAAAGTTCAAAAACTGAGTGTATGAGTTCAGCACGCTTTAAGCGTAAGCAACAAACTTTAATGCTCCACGATTGCCGCAGGTTAGCTTGCTCGTCACAAGGATACTCGTGGATATAAGGACAGATTTCTTCCCGCATCATCACTGGCGACGAAAAGTGGTGTGTTTATGTTAACATGAACCATCGAAAACAATGCCTTAACCCCAATAAAAAACCACTTCCGCGATTAAAGCAAGGACTTCATCCACGAAAGACGATGCTGTGTGAGAAGTGAGATTGTGAAAGCATCATTCCTTATGAGCTCCTTGCGAACAACGAGATTGTCAATCCAGAAGTCTACGTTTAACAAATGCATCGACTTGCCGAAGCTATTCGTGAGAAGCGACTTCACGGCGTTATGGAGTCCTTCTGCAACACGACAATGCTCGTCCTCACAATGCCAATATGATAAAAGACGGCATCTTAACGCTTAATAAGGAAATCCTGTCACATTCTCCATATTCGGCAGACTTGGCTCCATCGGATTTCCATCTGATCCGAAGGGTCTCCAACAATTTGCGCGGCGTTTCGTTCAATAGTGATGTGGAATTAAGAACCTGGTTAGACGAATTCTTCAGGTCGAAGTTCAGAGTTTTTTATTGCAGAAGCATTGAAAAACTAGTTGAGCGTTGGGAAGAAGTCGTAAATAACAACAAAGAATACATTATTGATTAAAATGCATATTGTTAATGGTAAAAATTGTTAATGGTGATGAATAAATTTAATAAAACCGCAAGAACTTATTCCTCAACCCAATATATATATATATATATATATATATAAATGAAAATACGCTTACAAAGTGCACGTGAGGTAAAGTTATGCAGATACACTCACAAAGGAAAAGTTCAAAACGATTCCGACGGATTTTGTCTTTATTTTTAAAGATCTTTTCAAGGAATGACAAGCAAGAGGCAGGACATACATTGCCTTAAATAGTGGAAGGGGGGCGGAATAGACTACCTACCTCTGAATCCTGATTAGGGGGTCAAAAATCCTCAACCAACTATATTTGAGATTTTATATATGTGGTGACAATGGGGTCTAGCATGAACAAACCAGGGCTAATTTGGAAATTTGTCAAGGTTTTAATGGAGATACATTCTAATATATTTCTTGAAATATAATTACTGCATTTTATAATTGGTTTGGCACCGTTCCAGTTACTACTATGGTTAAGATTGTACATATATAAAAATAGCGCAGATTGTTCACTGTGATTACTCACATTGGCTTGGTGTTGCTTAACCTGGACTTCTATTTCTTTCCGAGTTTGTCCATAATAACATTTTGACAGTCGTTGCAGCTTATCTAATAAACAAAGACACGTCAAGGGGAGGGGATGAACCTTTGGCCAGGCTGAGATAAATTGTAGTCTCGTACTTAAAAAATGATATTTATGTGCATAGGCCTAAGTAAACTAGGTAAACTATGTGTAATTGTTTGTCCCCGTACTCGCGAACCTATACATGGAATTCTTCGAATCTAGAATATTTTCACAATATTTGCAAATTTGAAATATTAGATGTTTTCTAGTGCAGTATTTGAAAAAATGCTCACTTGGTTACTGAAAGGGCTGAATTATGTATGGGAACGATTGCTAGGGGCGCGAAAGAGCAACCAATGAGGATATGATGGGAAGAAATCCCACAAGGTATGAAATTAGGCTCTCTAAGGTCACGTTAGAGAGTTGGCCGAAGTGTTGGAAACGTTCGGAAGATGACTGATTAAGAATTATATTTTTTCTAATTTTAATACTGTAAATACTGTAAATGTAAGTCTTACGAACATTTGCATGTATGAATAAAGATGGTATTTTATAAAGAAATAAGTGCCTGATAAGCAAAAACAAGGATATTTTTGCTGAGGTTGTGGCAAAATTTGTGCTCTTGACGTTACACAAATTCATGATATTAAAACGAGTTTCATTCGTTTTAATGTTTTTATGTTAAGAGAATCAGCTTTTTTAAGTGGAAAGTAAACATTTTTAATATGAAATCCAGGTATTTTATTTTTAAAGTAAACATTTTAAATTTGAAATTCATTTTATTAATATGAAAGTCAGTTTTTTAAATTTGAAATTCAATTTTTTTAATATGAAAGTCAACTTTTTTAATTTGAAGTTTATCCTTTTTAATATAAAAATCAACCTGTTAAATTTTAAGTTCATTTTTTGTAATTTGAGCGTGAAAAGGTGTAGATGTCCAGGTTAAGCAACATTAAGCCAATGTACGTAAACACAGTGAGCAATCTGAGCTTTTTTCACATATGTACAATCTTAACCATGCCATTAACTGAAACAGTTACTAACTAGTCATAAAATACAGTAACTATATATAGAGAAATATATTAAAATGTATCTCCATTAAAACATCACTCAATTTCAACATTAGCCCTGGTTTGTTCATGCTAAACCCCGTTATCACTACATACATAAAATCTCAAATAAAGTTGTTTCGGGAATTTGTACCCCTTAATTAAGGTTCAGAGGTGGGTAGTTTCAATCCCTCCCTTTCCCTATTTAACGCAATGTATGTCCTGTTTCCTTTCATTCCTTGAAAAGAAATTTAAGAATAAAGAAGAAAAGGCTTGGAATCGTTTTGAACTTTTCCTTTGTGGATATATCTGCATATATATATATATATATATATATATATATATATATATAATTAGGTATAAGGTCATGTTTTTATCCATATACTAGTATAAAGTCGACAGCTGTGGCAATGTTATTAATTTTAACTTGTATTTTCTTAATATTTCTTACAAGTTTTTTAACGGGGTCTTCGAAGTGAGAAAAATAATCCGCGAATATATCAGCCAAAAATAATGTATTTTAAATTATAAAAACATCCACATGTTTATGGCTAGGAAATGGTTTAATCAAAGTAGCCGCTCTGTGCTTCTACCAAAGCTTCAAGTAGGCTTTGGTAGAGCAATATTTGAGCAAACATAAATACAAAATTAGGAGGGAATAATGCAGCAGCGCTTTCTTTGTCCATTTATTGGAAAACAGTCAGCCGAACAATTGGAATTCGGATAAATTTATATACAAATCTAATGAATTTATTCAAAGAAATATTGGTGAATACTCATTCATTAATTCCTCGCCCTAATTTTAATATATCCCCTGGTCTCTTTAAACTAGACCTTGTTATTCAAAGACTTATTTATAACGAAATTTTCAATTTTAAATCTTAGCTCTTTGAATTATTAATTTAGTTATGTCTCTCTTGTTTATTTTTATGTATTCATAATCTGGTACGTATGTACTTAGTTTAGTGACATAAATGTCTACATTCTTCACACACAGGTTGCAATTTTCCGGAAGTAGACCTTATCTATTTGGTTTTATACTTCACATCCATCTTTGATATTATTTTTCTACTTTCGGTCCTTTTGTTGTACATGGGCGTGGCATTGCTCTTCTGTTTCACATAAATATAAGACCTTTGTAAGCTTTTCTTTATTCCTTGATAATGAACTGAACAAGTGAAAAAGTTCTTGTAATCCGCCTTTCACTTTCCTGTAGGATTTTTGGCATATTTATATATATATATATATATATATATATATATATATATATATATATATATATATATATATATATTCAATTTTCATGATTAACAAATTTGTCTCTCGAAAGGTTTGATGAAAGGGGGTCACCAGTAAAAATGTTTGAGATTACCTGGATTATAGCATTCTACTCCTCCCAATATACCTTTAGATCTCACATATTCAAATTATATTTAGTGAGATCATAATTATCTCAGCAGATAATAATGTTTTTCCCAATAAAGACACTATAAATAGGCAAGCTCTTAAACGAACATTGAAGGAAGAATCGACCTGCAGCAGATGAAAGAAGAAGTGTTATAACAAAGAAAGTAAATTTCAAAACGGATCTCTTCCCTGAAGCTAAAAACGAAGAGGAACTCCTTTCTTATATGTAGCCTTTATAACAAATTTTTTTTTCCTACAAATGAGGTTGATCTTTTGTATTTATAATTGGGATGACCTCTTGTCTGAGACGAAATATTAAACAAAAGGGCCCCCAGAATCTTGATTATTTTGCAGTTAAGAAATATGTATACAGGCTTAGGAAATACTGCATGATAGGTTGCGTTACACGCAAAAGGCTTCAACTTGTAAGTAAGCCATAGGAAAACTTAGACTAGGGCTTGTCAACCTTGTTAGTTCATCGCCTACTTTCACGATTCTTTTAAAATAAGAAGTTTTTCTCCCATGTAGTGGTACACTACTATATACCATACACTATTATATTATGTGGAAGCAGACTTAATCATCTACTGCAACGCGAACCATTCAAGGACTTTTCGCAGGGATTAACGACCGACTAGGAGGTGAAAATTGAGGCGTGGGGCTTCAAATCATTAAAAATTAGACAGGGGGCAGAAATGGTTGGCGAGATTTACTTGAATAGGCCGAGAGTATCGTTCAAGGTTAGTTAAAGATAAATTAACAAAAATATAATTTTATTTACAAACGTCAAAAAATAAGAATTAAACAAATGGCTAATGGGAATTATTTAAATTGAAATAGTCTATAGATAATTATTAGGAGGAGGAAATTTCAAATAGAATTAATTGATTAGCGTTACTAGGCTCAGGACAAAAGGGAGAAATTGACAATAATAATAATGGAGGGCGCTTTAGTCTTACGGGCCGGTAACTTTGTGGAAGGTCCTTCTTGCGATGAGGAAAGTGGGGCAGAGTCCTAATGAGTCAAGTGAGGCACGATACGAGCCAACCTTCCGATGAAGATAGCCAATCTTCAAAATGACGTTCGACGGGAAATGTGGGAATTCTCGTAATTCCACTGAAAGATGAAACTTCTTTTCCTCAAAGTAATCAATGGAGATTTTCTCCAGTTCGATTAAACGGAGGGAGACTGTTGAGCAAATTTAAAGGCTTGCTGATCAGCAAAGCTACCAATTCACTAGGGTAGAATCACGGTGGAGGAAGTCTGCTGTCTAATGAACGCTCACGTGCCTTCAACGAGACGATGAGGACGGCCTTGAGGTGCGTTCTGGACTCTTCGATCTCCAGTCAAAACTGAGTATTTGTATGGTGATTCTGAAGGGAAAGGGTGAATTTGGAGAAAGGAGTCACAAACTCAGAGGTGGAGTCGATTTATCATTTAACAATAAGGCGCAAAACACAGCGGGCCTTTCTCGCCTCGTCGCGGGTGGGGGGTCGGGGGCTTGGGACGATTTTGATGGAATGGGGGATATTTCCCCAATGCGCTCAAGAGTCGAAACTTCTTGAATGTTCTTGAACAGGAAATTACGTTGTCCATGGTGGGATACAATCGCATGTGGTCTCCAATAAAGTGTGGGTTAGAGAGTGTTCCTTTTCACCCATCCATTCCATACGATGGAACTTTTCTAAGAGAGAGGGAAGAACAAGGGATATCCCAAACTTGGATAGGAGGACTTATTATTAAGATGTCAGTCTGATAAAATAAAACGAAGGACCTCCCCTGTATTCCACGTGCTCACAAAAACGCTATGATATTGATCTGAGCCAAAAAAATAATTCTAAATGGGTCGTCACAAAGCATTACGTTTAAATTAACGAACCAAGTTAGAACTTTGTCTAAAAGGGTAATGGAACAACAAAGAAAATAAACAACACTTTATTAAATAATTTACTACAGGGACCATAGATATATGTACAGAGTTGAAAAAAACATATATACATGATCAGATTACGGGTTTACAGGCGATCTATAAATTAGTGTATTAGGCGACATTGTCGGCCAATGGAATCCGACTAAGATTATTAGCTATACAATTCTCGGTACCGCGTATATACCAAACTTTAAATTGATATTGTTGGAGTAACAAAAGCCATCGTATTATACGTCCGTTCTTTCTCTTAGAATTTTGGAGATGCAACAAAGGGCGATGTTCAGTTTAGACAATAAATTCTTTCCCTATTAAATACATGGTAAATTTGGTAAAACTCTATACTATAGCTAAAGTTTCCCGTTCTATTACTGTTCACGGGGCAGTTACTTTCGGCTCGGGTTATCCACCGGATGGCTTTCACCTTTGTCCGAGTGTTGGAGCAGCACGCATCTAATTCCTTCATCACACATCCGTCTTGATGCCGAAGGGTTTAGAGGGATTAGGGAGCCTCAAAATGTGGGCGGCATAAGAAAAACATTACCAGTAAATTATCTACGAGTGATTCGATAAAGATCATATACGAATTATTCTTGTGAATACAAATGGTAATATTTTTTCTTTAGCCCCATAGTTTGAATAGAAAGGATTTATTTTTTCACAAAAATAGAACTAGCTAATTAAACAATCAGCACTTTTTAAACGAGACGAAAGAGTAACAGAGAATACAAGTGAAATGACGCTGGCTACTCGTAAATTTTAGCAAAGAGACAAAAGTTGTCTAAGGTCTCAACAATAAACGAATGCCACTCATGGTAGCGAAAAAAACTCATTAATGTGGGTCGTGGCTATGAAGAATTAAATATATATAGATATGATTGCTTTGTGGCTTGGGTACGATTTTGTTTTAAATGAGAAAAGTGGCTACCACCCAACTAACTTTATAAATCGCTCGCAGGTGGGCGCTACTGCCCACGTGTGTAAGCCCTGATTTAGACAGTGGTATATGGTAAGCACAAATTTTTCCTCACTCCGTGGTCCAGCTCTCCAGATTGGATAACGAAATGCATATAAAGTTCAGAATTGCAATCACTGGTGAGCCTAAAGGCAGCAGGGGCATGTACCCGTTGGAGGTGAAAGTACACTGATGGTCTTATATGTCTTTGAGAGAAACCAGAGATGATGGAACTAATCGTGTTCCCGATCCGGATCAGGGATATGTGTATATGAGTGTCCCTATAATGGACGCCAGTACTTTAGCGTCAGTATTCCAGGACAGAAGAGAGAATGGATAAATTTTACTGTGTAGGCGAGAATCAAAACTAGGAGCAGTGTTTTGATTATCTTTGTGGATATTGATGATTGTGTAGCTGGTACCAACAAAGGGCTAAATATCAGCATATCCACCCAATGGGTGACCATACCTTGACGCTCCTGGAAATTTTGTGTCCAAACTCGCTAGGAATCATTCCTCTCACTCAACATCAGAAAACCAACGTAGCATTTAGTAGGCTAGCGCGAGATTTCTAACATGGTTTTGATTACTTGTTAATAAAGAGTTTGATTATGAGAAAGTTGATAGAGGGGTAAACTCATAAAATGCAATCGGTGAAGTTGTAAGAGGGAAATATATTTAATAAAAAAAAAAATATAAATTTCTCTGAATCGATTTGTTATATTAGCCTCTTATGAGTTTTACTTGTTTCCTTTCGTTTCTAACACATTGAATGCTTTCATTTAAGCATTTCCCTACAATAAAGTCTAAATCCAATTTCTCTCACCCAAAATATGTCTCTCATTTTACTATTTTTGCTATGTTCTCTTTCTGTCACACAGTTTCATTGTCCAAAACTTCATAATGCGATAATTTTAGGTCTTACAAAACTTTCTAAATCTTTGGCGAAAATCAACTTCTTTAAGGGTTAAATGGCTACTATTTGGTTTCGACCATTCAAGATGGTACTATTCTATATTTATTTTCTCCACTTAAATTCTGTTGTGGATGTCGGATCTGACAATGTACTATGGTGCGGAAATCCAACATTGCGGAAGAGTAGAAGCGGATTAGGGCACGTCTCTTTTGCCGTTCAGAGTAAAGTTAATGCTGAGACAATGGTGGGAAGCGATACAATAAATCCCCTGAAGCTCTTAAAGCCTGACGACAATGTGGATATCAAAGGATATTTCCGGGGCAGAGGCTCAGAAGATTTGTCTCGTCGACGACTACGCAAAACTGTCGATCTAATAGAGATATTGGTTGTCTTGTGGGAATAATTCATTTGTTGTGAAGGGGCGTTTGTGTTTTCTTATGAACATGCTTCACTGATCAAACCATTTCTTTTTTGATTTTCCTTTCTTATTAGAAAGGGAGTTGTTTGTGTATTTGAGTAAGTTGTGTTCGCAATTGTGCACGCAACAAATAAGTTGAAACGAGAGAAATCTTTATATTTTGGGAACTTTGTCTTTGTCATTAGATCTTTATTATTTTTCCCTTTCTTTGTATTTGTTCCTTGACTTCTTTGCCTTTCTTAGACTTATATTACTTCTTCAATGTGTGCAGAAATCTTGTAATTCTGTCTTAATTAATTTTAATACATATTGATTATACTTTAGTTTTCCTATCATTATAGAAAGCACTGAAGTTACGTCTGCCAGAAACGTTTTTTGAAAAGAGAAAACGAGATAAAAAAAACGAAGTAAATTTAATGAGAGTAAAAATTTGAATATTATTAGTGTAGCCAAATCTTTACCTACAGCGAAAGAGATTTATGGGTCATGCAAATCACTTTTTGTCTTCATCTTCTGTCTAAAACCAGTCGCTGTCTCAATGTATTTAGCTCAAACAAATGTTCCCAAAGGTAATTGAGGTTACTGAGTTCAAATATGATATAAGTTAACCGCCAAGTGGCGCCACCTAGTGGTTATTAGTGCTAAATCGGCCATTTTTGCCGCAGGTCCACTAGATGGGCTCTCTCTAGTTTAAAATTTATGTAAAGTATTTTGCTAAATTAAAAGATATTTAAGGGAACTATCGTAATTTTGAGAGTTATTTTAAGCTTTAACACTTGAATGGCCAAGGTGTCGAAATCGACACCTTGCAATTTTTTATCTCTTTTTTTTTAGCCCTAACCAATGCATATAACTCATTATGATTCTATGACAATTAGTATTTTCTTCTGATGTTATTGAAACGCAAATTTTTGATTTTTCAATTTTTATAATTTATTAGAAATATGCGAGTTTACCTCGAAAGGCGAATGTGTCAAAAACGACACCAATTATATTTGGCAAATACAAAATGAGATCATATTTGCCCTAATTTGTATTTCAGTGAATATTACATAATGTGATACGATAAGATGTCGGTGGAGCATTTTTAACATTTCGTAGTATGGTGCAATAAGTTATGGGCGGGGCATTCTTATTTTTCTAGAAATTTCCATGGAGATTTCCATTCAAATATGTAGTGCTTTTGATATTTATGAATTATCGTTAGTAACTTGTTCATGACCGTACAAATCTGTGCTGTGGTACAACCTGATAGCCTAAACCTTTTGCCATAAGATATTTTTATATATCTACCTAGATTACGTTTTCAGGTGCAGATAAATGTATTCCAATGGATAAATCAATCGACATCCTGTGGGATTCTGGTGACGATATAAGTAGTGATAGTGAAGATGAAGACAATTCAACTAATCATACTAACAGTCAATTTAAATCAATTGAATCCTCAGACTCTTGCTCAGAAGACGAATAAGAGGCATCAGCTCTCCAAAGCCTTACATTGGATAGAAGCAAAGATATTGTTACACGATATGGAGTAACATGGAGAGCTCTCACGAAAGCAAGGCCTGGCAGATCAAGAAACGCATCAGTATTCAAAGTTAATCCAGGTGTCACACTAGCCTTGATAAATGATGTTTGAAAATCTCCATACATGGCATAAAAATCATTTATTGATGAGACAATGCTAAGAAAAATTCTCCAATGTACTATTGCAGAATCAAAAGAGTGCAATCTTGATAACTTTCTCACTTTTGAAAAATTGGAAGCATTTTTTGCATTGAAATATGCTCTAGGAATATATGGTAAAGGCCACGGTGCAGATTTTCTTTAGAGCAAACTTTATGGTCCTAATATCTTTAGAGAAATGATGTCTCGAAGACATTATAAAGAGATCACAAAACATCTGCGCTTTGATATAAAAGGTACTAGATCAGAACGTATAAATAATGATAAATTTACCTATATAAGAAACATTTTTGAGGCATTTGTTCAAAATTGCAGAAGAAATTATACTTCAGAGTTTAGCCTTAACCGATCAAAAATCGTTGTCCTTTATTGTATACATGCCAAACAAGGCAGATAAATTTGGCATCAAATTTTGGATCTCAACTAAAGTGGATTTAAAATACAATATAATACCATATCTCGGTGCACAAGAAAAAGAACTAAGAAATGGACTACCTCTTTGGGAAAGTGTTGTGCTGAAGATCACAGACAGAATAAAAAGAAATGGCTATACTGTAGTGTAACAACAGACAACTTCTTTACAACATTTGAACCTCCAAGAAAACGTTAATATCAAGGGACTTCCATAATCGGTACAGTTCGTTCAAACAGCAAGCATCTGTCCAAAGAAATGATTGCCTATGAAAAGGGAGTACGTTACAATAGCAAATTTTTCTTTTCAGAAGAAAGTGGATGTATGTTTGTGAATTATCAGTGCAAAGATAATAAGTCTGTATGTTTGCTTTCCACAATTCATTCAGCTCCAACAGTTTCAGAAGATGCTAAAAAGAAGCCAAATGTGATAAAGTTTTATAACAAGAATAACGTCGGCGTCGATGGTGTTGACCAAATGGTACAAAAATATAGTATACATTGTGCAACAAGGCGCTGGCCAGTAAAATAAGTGGGGAAAAATATATTCTTGAACTCATCAAGAATCTTCGTTCTGCATATGTTTCGAAAAGAAAAAAGTCATCCTCACATGTAGAAAATGAAGCTGAAGATCACACCCCAGACCCCCAAGATAGAAGAAAGTGCTACAGTCAAAAGTGTAATAATGCAACTGTCACTACATGTAAAATGTGCGAAAAACCGACCTGCGGGAAGTGTTCAGAAAAAGAAACACGAATAATCATCGCCATATGTAAAAAGTGCAATCTGAAATAAATAGTATTTTCTCACTTTAAAAATAAATTTTCATTCATATTTCTGACTTTTAATTTTTGAGAAAATAATAATATTAGGTATTCAGGGAGGATTCAGCAGGTATTAGCTTTTAGATATTTTTTATTCACCAATTCGCAAAAGTGATATATAATATACAAAGCTCCTCAAAACAATATTCCTGGCTACGCCATTGATATTATTATAGGACTAAGAACCCATAATATATCTCTTTTAGATCAGATATTCAACCCTAAAATTTTGAAAATATACTTTGAAAAAATAAAAATTATTGGTTGTTTCGAAATCGACACCTTGGCTGTTTTATATATATATATATATATATATATATATATATATATATATATATATATATATATATATATATATATATATACACTCTATGTTGGCCACTCTAGTGTTAAATTGTTCGAACCTTTTATCAATAATGAAAGGAAGTGGGATTAATTCTTCCTTATCACAATACACTCAAGGGAGTATCTAGAGTCACCAATGATGAGAATGTCCTCCCTTATCTTTCTCATTATTGCACTATCTGATTATCATTTAAAAAATTATGATTTGAAAAAATTCCATTCAAAAGCAGATGATATTTGAAAGCAGGATTTTACTGACAAGTTAAGAGGTCGGATATTATTAAGGTAATACTTCAGTTTTATTTTTAATTCTATAGAGCCCATCTGGCAACTGCTCTCTTGTGCATAAGTCGCCGAAAAACACGACAGCGTAGAACTAGGCTACTTTAAAATAAAAATATGAAAACTTAACAATGATATAAATTGGAAAAACTTAACAATTAGGAAGCAATCTCCGGCAGCGGGGGGAGGTCCCCCTCACCCCGTTGCAGGAGAGTGCAACCTACAAAGAAAACGATAGCAAAAAAACCCCTTAAATAAAGGGGAGAAGCCCGACCTCCCCCCAAAAGTCAACAAGTCCACAAGTTAATGTGCACGAATCTGTCCCGAGTACAAGGGACAGGCGGTAGCGACCCCGCCCATTCCGGTACCGGGGCAGGTATCTTGCGCGAAGATCACCTAGACTAGGACATTCGACAAGAATGTGCCAAACAGTCTTAGGGACGAAGCAGTCGTTGCAATAGAGCGCGGGCGAGCGCTCCATCAAATAGCGATGCGTCACACGAGTGTGTCTGATTGGGAGACGACAGAAAGCAACCTGAAGCCGCTGCGGCATTGGGGGATAGGTCCATGGGAACAGTGGCGGTGCAATGGCACGCAACTTTAAGTTCCCTTCGACCGTCTCCCATCTTCTTTGCCAAGCAGTCCGAAGAGCTGCCCGTATTCCTGCCATGTAGTCGGTGCGAGAAAGAGCGAAACGCTCGTCCGGTCGCAGAGTCCTCGCGGACTCTTTGGCGCCCTCATCGGCGCGCTCATTCCCCGCAATTCCTACATGTCCAGGAACCCAGCAGAATATAATCTCGACATCTGCTCGGCTCGCCAAAACCGTGGCGTCACGGATTTCGCGAAACAGGGGATGCGGAGATTCCAATGCCCCGAGAGCACTCAGGGCGCTTTGTGAGTCGCTAAAGATCACAATCCGGTCTCCGAACCGGGCACGTCGCGTAATCTTCCGTACCGAGTGGTGTATTGCCACCAGCTTGGCCGTGAAGACAGACGCAGCGCCTAGTAGAGCACCGCTGACTTCAAACAGAGGGGATACGGCGTGGAAGCCGACCCCCTCTTGGGACTTGGAGCCATCCGTATACACTGGCACGGTTCCAGCGTGACACAACGTGTGCTCAAAAAAGGTCGAACGCAATGCTGCCGGCGCAGTACAAGCTTTGGGAGCAGAGGCGTGGCGACAAATAGCCAAATGTGGTACCCTCCAGGGTGGCGTCCTTGGCAGAACCAGGGGCGCCACCGGCCTGAGAGCTATATCTAGCTCTCGAAGGAGTTTCCTGGCCCTAAACTCTAAGGGCTTAGGGTATGACTGGCGTCTCTCGGCGGCATAGGCACCATAGAGATCAGCTGCGGATGCAGTAAGAGCTGTTGGCGACTGAGGGAGGCGCCAAGCTCGCGCGTACAGGCGAGTAATGCACTGCACGCGGCGCAGAGCGAGTGGCATATCCCCAGCATCGACCAACAGGCTCTCAATGGGGGGAGTGCGGAAGGCACCGGTCGCAAGGCGAAGGCCAGTGTGGTTGATCGAATCCACCTTCCGCAATAAACGCTCGGCTGTGGATGCATAAAACTCGCATCCATAGTCGAGCTACGAACGAACAAAGGATTGATAAAAAAGTAGAGCAGTAGCCCTATCAGCGCCTTAGGCGCTGAACGTCACGGAACGGAGAATGTCCATGGCGCGGTTACAAGAGACCCTAAGGTTGCGAATATGAGCCTCCCAGGTGAGGCGTCGGTCGAATACAAGACCAAGGAAACGGTGCGACTCAACCACATCCAGGCGCACCCCATTAAGAAACAAATCTGGGTCGGGGTGAAGCCGTGGATGGCGGCAGAAGTGCACCACCTTAGTCTTGGTCAAAGAAAAACGAAACCTGTGCGCTTCGGCATAGCGAGAGACGCCGTTCAATGCTTGTTGGAGTCGACGATCAAGAGTTGGCATCTGGGCCGCGCCAAAAGAGATAGAAAGTTAGTCCACGTAGAACGTAGAGAGAACATCTTCCGGCAGCACCGAGGTGATGTCGTTGATGCTCTGGGCAAAGAGTGTGACAGTGAGGACACTTTCCTGCAGGACACCCTGTTCCTGCTCCTTTGGGCCGGAGAGAGCTTCCCCCCACCCCTACGCGGAATCGACGATCTCGCAAAAATTCAGATATAGACATTGGGAGGCGTCCCCTCGCCCCCATCGTGTGGAGAGTCTCCATGATACCGTATCGTCATGTGGTATCATAGGCCTTCTCCAGATAGAAAAACACCGTAGTGCTGTCTACGAAGGAAAGCCTCGCAGACGGCACTTTCCAGTCGGAGCAAAGCATCCGACGTGGAGTGGAACTTGTGGAAGCCGCACTTTGCGGAAGACAGATGGCCTCCGCTATCCAGGAAATAGGCTAATCTAACATTTACCAATTTCTCCATCAACTTGCACACGCAAGAGGTTAGAGAGATTGCACGGAAACCGGTCGGAGTAGAGTGATCTCTCCCCGGCTTGCGAAAGGCGAGCACAGTAGCGATTCGCCAGGAGTCTGGGAGAAGACCTTCCACCCAGATCCTGTTGAACAAATCTAACAGAAAGGCCATGCCTCGCTCACCCAGGTGTCTAAGCATGGCGTACGGGACATCGTCCCGACCATGGGCGGTGTCCGCGCACGAAGCGAGAGCGAAACGCAACTTACTCACAGTAAACTTGTCGTTGAAGGGTTCTCCGCCTCTGGAGGTAAAGTCCAGCCGATGGCCTTCTGCGACATCACGACGTGCATCAAATGCTGGCAGAGCAGCATCACGGCTAGAGAATGCGAAAAATGCGGTCGCTGAGGATTCCGTCACGGACGCGGGGTCCGAGATTGCGTTCCTATTCTCATGGAGAACAGGAGGAGGGGCCTGCGAGAACTTGCCCCGAATCCTTTTGACTCGCTTCCACACCTCAGCTAAAGGGGTCTTCCCGTTAAGTAAAGACACGTATGCCCTCCAAGAAGACCGGCAGGCGTGCTTCGAAATATACCGGAGCCTAGCCTTAGCCCGACGAAATTCAGCGACAGTGAAATCGTTCGGGCGTCGCTTATAGCGCATGTAGGCATAACGCTTCTGTTTGAGGGCCATCTCACACTCGGCAGACCACCATGGGAGTGGTCGACGTGAAAAACGGCCAGACGTCCTAGGAATAGTAGTCAGGCCCACGGCGATGAGGTTGCCAGAGAACAACTCAATGGCCCCATCTACAGCCTAAAATCCTCGACTGAGATAGAGAATTCAGTCATTTCCTGAAATGCAGGCCACCGCGCCCGCGCCAAGCACCACCGAGGTGGTCTCTCAGTTTGCAGTTGCGCTGAAAATGATATTTGAATGGGAAAGTGATCACTACCATGGAGGTTATCGACCACCCCCCAATCAAAATCAGGCTGTGGATCATAAGAGCATGGTCTCCTTCAAAAAGATAGCTAACGGGGAACGGGACGAGACGAGCCTCCGCAGCTCCTCCCAGTTGGCCCGTAAAAAAAGAAAAAGAAGTGGTTCTCGGACAGTGATGCGTAAACTCATCCACGTTTAGGACACCCATCTCAAGCTCTTCGATCAGATCGGCAAGGACTTGTCCCCTGGGATTTATAGAGTAATCCTCCCAGAGAGGATGCCTGCCGTTCAGATCTCCAAGCAAGAGATAGGGCCTCGGCAACCGTGCCACGACGCGGCTAGAGTCCCCCGCGTCAAAGTCAGCTGACGGTAGAATGTACGCAGAAATGATAGTATACTTCCTATCCAGGTGCAGCTGCACAGCGACTGCCTGAAAGGAGGTATCTAAAGAAAAAAGGAAGAACGAAGACATCACGCCGGGTGTAACCGCGCATCCCCCAGCCCGGCCATCCCGCGGTGGTGGGGTCGCAAGACCATTATACCCTGGTAGGGCAGGCCGGGGGCACGCGCCTAGCATGGTCTCCTTCAAAAAGATAGCTAACGGGGAACGGGACGAGACGAGCCTCCGCAGCTCCTCCCAGTTGGCCCGTAGTCCACGGCAATTCCATTGAAGGAATATGCCCTCCAAGCCTAGCTTGGAGGAGACGCAGGGGGCCCTCCTCGAACAGAAGACCCTCACGGGAATGGCCGTACGCTTACCGTGGGCAGAACCCCGGATGCTATTGGCCGGAAAAAGCGCTGAAGGCGCTGTCGCCTTTGAGGACTTATTGGGGGAGGTTTGGCTCGCCATGCGAGTCTTTTCCTCCCTCCGCGTCAAAACTTAGGCTTGGGAGGCAAAGGGCCCTCTTTTCGAGGAACCACTGTCTCCGAGCCACTCGCTTCACCTTTGGGCGTGGGCGAAGGAGCCGAAGCTCCTTTGTTGCTGTCCTTCTTTCGGGGGACAGCTTTAGGAATCCCCGAAGATGGCCTGGCGACCATCTTCCGGAGTGTTGCCTCCTGTGAGTCTAACGACTGTGTGGAGGTGCGTGGCCGTTTCGCCTTACGGAAAACGGTCACACTAGGGGAAGAGGGGGGGAGCCCTGGTTTTAGCCGGGGCTGGGTATTAATCCTTTTTGCCGCCAGCTTTACCAGAGGAGCGCCCAGGTTGGGTAGAGCCCGAAGAAGGGCTCCGACTGGACGCGGAAACAACCGTGCTCGTTGGCCTGGATGGGCCAGGAGCAAAGGGTGCCTTTCTATCTATTGAGGCATATGACGTCAAAGGCAGAGCAAGGCCTGCCAGGACCAAGTCCTTAGCCTCGCGGAATGAGAGTCGATCCTGGGCCTGAACGGTCAGGATTTCATTCTAATTGAGATATGCACCACATTGCTTCGAAGAAGCGGGGTGCGGCTCTCCGCAATTGACACACTTTGCCACACATGATTTGGACTTATCGTGTGCGACCTTACCGTCGGCAGAACCCCGGATGCTATTGGCCGGAAAAAGCGCTGAAGGCGCTGTCGCCTTTGAGGACTTATTGGGGGAGGTTTGGCTCGCCATGCGAGTCTTTTCCTCCCTCCGCGTCAAAACTTAGGCGAGCGTTGGGGCTTGGGAGGCAAAGGGCCCTCTTTTCGAGGAACCACTGTCTCCGAGCCACTCGCTTCACCTTTGGGCGTGGGCGAAGGAGCCGAAGCTCCTTTGTTGCTGTCCTCCTTTCGGGGGACAGCTTTAGGAATCCCCGAAGATGGCCTAGCGACCATCTTCCGGAGTGTTGCCTCCTGTGAGTCTAACGACTGTGTGGAGGTGCGTGGCCGTTTCGCCTTACGGAAAACGGTCACACTAGGGGAAGAGGGGGGAGCCCTGGTTTTAGCCGGGGCTGAGTATTAATCCTTTTTGCCGCCAGCTTTACCATAGGAGCGCCCAGGTTGGGTAGAGCCCGCAGAAGGGCTCCGACTGGACGCGGAAACAACCGTGCTCGTTGGCCTGGATGGGCCAGGAGCAAAGGGTGCCTTTCTATCTATTGAGGCATATGACGTCAAAGGCAGAGCAAGGCCTGCCAGGACCAAGTCCTTAGCCTCGCGGAATGAGAGTCGATCCTGGGCCTGAACGGTCAGGATTTCATTCTAATGGAGATATGCACCACATTGCTTCGAAGAAGCGGGGTGCGGCTCTCCGCAATTAACACACTTTGCCACACACGATTTGGACTTATCTTGTGCGACCTTAGAGCAATTTATACAGACTTCGGGTGACCTAGAATTTGAACGTCTACATGAGCGATTCATATGGCCGAAGCGGTTAGAGTAATAGCACCACCGTGGCAGTGACACGGATGCCTTCACGCGGTAGCGGTACCTCCCGGCACGCACCGACTCAGGGAGCTTGTCACAGTCGAACGTAAAGAAGAGTGTAGGGGTGGGTCTCGAGGCCCCTCCCTGTTTTCTCATCACACGTTCGACCTTGACCTTCCCATGGTCAGCTAGATCTAGGGTGATGTCCTCAATGGAATAGTCAACGAGTTCCCTCGCATAAACTACTCCTTTTACCAACTTCATGGTGGAGTGCGGCGTCACACTCACCGGGGTGCCATGAAGTGTCCAAGGAGCACTTATCTTGGCCACCTCGGCGGGATTCGCCGCATTTGCCTAGAAGGCTCCCCTCCGAGAAACGGGTCACCTTCGGCTCTCTTCTAATTGCACTAGCTAATCCTCTCCTCTGATGGATCATGTTGCCCTTGGACAACATGGTACCATCAGTGGAGCGAATAACGAGAAAGCGTTTGAAGCCAGCGGGCTCGAAAACGCCAGGTAACCTCTCAATCATGGGCCCGGATGTAATCGAGGCTTCGCCCTGTGCACTTTTGTTCTTAGTCAGGGGCTCAACAACCGGGGGGGCAGTGGGGCTGGTTTTGCCGATCTTGGCTTTGTCGCTTGCCAAAGTGGCAGCAGACCCATTCATCCCCATAGCCCCCGCGGATGGAGAGGAGCCCCGAGTCTCTTTTGTCTTTTTAGTCTTCTTTTTTCTTTTTTGGAGAGAAGGGCGGGAAATGAATTCGCTTCTCACCTCCGCCGGAAGGAGCCCCCAAGCCAGATGGACCGGCCTCAGCCAGGTGATTCTCCGAAATGGAGAAGGACCTGGTAGTCGTAGGGGCACCGGTCGGAGGAGATACCTCCCCTCTTTGTACTGCTTCGGAAACCACAGCCGTTTGAGGAGGACACTGCATAGGGGCGGATTCGGGTTCGGTGCTTGGCCCGGAGCCCGGATTCCCCCCCCCCATGGAAGGCCCTACCGTCTGAGGCTGGGTTTCCTCAAGGACCATGTCTATCTCACCGGGGGCCTCCAGTGGGCCATCCCTCCCCAAGACATCGCAGGTCCCGTTGGCAGTATCGTCACGAGTCTTGACCCCGGCAAGGTTCGATATTCTTGTTAGTAGGTCTTTTGAGGGAAGCGACCGAAGGGGCCTGGCTTCCCTCTCCCCCCCCTAAGGGAGTTTGTCCTACCAAGCCACTTCGATGTGGAGCGGCTGGCTAAGGGCTGCCTGCTGGCTTTCTTGGCAGCCTCCTTGGAAATAACAGAGGGGACTGCCGCTGGTAAGAGGAAGGTGCCCGAAAGCACCTCCAGAGAAGGGGGTAGGGGCGGGGCCCCTTTACCCATAGGCGTAGGAGAAGGGTAAGCCTCCTCTCCGGTTAAAGAAATATGGAGGGTCCCCTGCGCAAGCACAGGGAGAGGAACCTCCATTTTTTTGCTGGAGCTGCCCGAAGGCGGCTCCGTCGCTGTTTCAAGGGAAGTTGGGGGTTGGGTTTTTTTTTTCATACATAGGCATGGTGACCCTCTTTTTTATACGGGACGCAATAGCTCATCACCTCTTGCAGTTGCCCACACTGCAATAGGTGCTTACAGGCCTGGCAGAGCCAGGCGCCGCCATTTCAGACCATTCCTCCCACCTGGTGACCTGGCAGTCAAACGGCATGGCGGCTCCACCTTAGACACGGCTTAAAAATGGATAGAATGTGAAGAGGAGAGGAAAAGGGATGTGAGGAAGGTATGGGTGGGGATGAAGCAGGTTGTTAAAAAAAACCCATCCCGAACCGGAGCTCAGGGGTTAGGGAACATTGTCCCCTCCTCCCTCAGCCCCGATCCGGGACGGTTGGCTTGAGAAGAAGGTCAACATTTACCCTGTGAAATTAGAGGCTGAACAGAGAAAGTTGTGGGAGAGGTTGTGTGAAAAGAGAGGAAACAAGTGTTTTGAAGGAATGAAAAGAGGTTAAGCTGGGGCCGGACGGGGTGCTGAGTCCCGTCAGCACGGCGGCCAGGATGGCAAATCGCCGCGCCCCTTACGGGGGGTAATACTTCAGTTTAGGGGCGCACAATAGGGGGCGCTGTTTCTGGGCTACAATTTTGGGCTACAATCTAGGCCTTATGACATCAAACGGTAGCTTCAAAGGGGGTCAATCACGGCGTTGTATTTGTTTTGTTACTTTGATTTTTCATTGCTTCTTTATTATTTAATAAATGCCTGCACTTCTACTTAATTATATTATTTAGTAATGTATTGATTTTTATATAATTACTAATGTATTAAACTTTGTATGTTTCGTTTAACTATTTTTGTGAAACTAAACCATTAATTTCACACACTGGCAACCCTATTTCAAACATTGGCAACCCTGTAACCAAGCAGTTACGAGTAAAAGAGTGCGATACCTGTGAATACGGTTTGTTCGACTTCAATACGACTTGTGTTAATTCCTCGGTCAATTTAATAGATATTCCTATAGATCATGATCTGATTTAAAAGAAGAACGGCTCAATTATAATAGTGAAAGGTGGAGATAGGGTAAACCTGAACATCTGCGTCACGCGTTCGCCTTCGCTGTCCCCCGGTCCTGGCCGCATAATATTTCGTCCATGTTCCAATATGTTTAGCTTTTTTTGACTAATTTCGAGTTACGGCTCGTGAAAGAAATCGCCCTGCGATGACCCTAGTGGTATATAATCGTAATTGTTTATAGAATAATGTTCCCACATTTGTGTTTTTTTTAACAAATCGTTTCTGTGCGTCCTAACGAAACATAAAAGCAACTTAGACCCGATAGATTTCGGCTGAAATTTTGAATTTTTGGTGACAATAGCCTTAATTAGGCAGCGCTATCGTCTTTGTTATTTTGATAAATTTGCTATCGGCCCTTCACGTTTATCGAAATAATAAAGACGATAGGATCGCCTATTTTCCGCTATTTTCGCCAAAAAATTAACATTTTAGTTACTTTCGAAATGAGAGGCTTCGTCTTTTGACGTCTAACGTCATAAGGCTTAAATTCTAGCCCAAATTTGTAGCCCAGAAACAGCGCCCCCTATCGTGTGCCCCTAAACTGAAGTAGCACCCTTATTAATAATAATAGAAACTAAGTTTTGGTTTAAAGTTTATATTAAATACAATCTATACTTTCTTCTCCGAAGAAAACCTAAAATATTTTCGTATTATGTAAAATTAGGCACCTCCTGAGACTAGTATAGAGGACTACCGTCAAATAAAGATAAACACTCGCTTAAAGATAAATCATATTTTCCTCTTGAAAGAGCTATGTTAATTAGATACATAATTTCCTAACCCTCTAGTTAGTCCTAGTGTGAGAGAATTTAGTCTGCTAAGCTGCACTTCATCTCAGGAGAATCTAATGTACGGGAGTTTAAGTGAGTAGAAAAAGAACACAAATCCCATTACGAAAACTTCTTATATACAAATGTGAAACAGGGTAAATTAATAAAGGTGAATACAAAAAAAGTATAAAATTAAGATATCCCTACGTATCAGCACCTCGTTAACTGTCGGGTCAAGACCACATAGGTCCACTTTTTATTCCCCTTCTAGTTCCCACTTTACTATCTCCTTTCCCTACTTTTCTTGTCTCACATAAACCTCCTCTTCCCTCATCCATTTGTCACGGAACCGGTGAGTGAACGTAAGCGTACCCGGGAGAGAAAGGGTGGCGCAGGTAAGGGAGATATGTGGACGCCATTATTTTAATAACTTCCACACTTTTCTTTTATTTCTCTTAATAATCGATTCAATAGTAGCCGTAACCAATTTAGATCAATAGGTTAGTGTTTGAATTAGTAAGATAGCTGACTATATTGGCGCTCAATATCAAGGGATGATGCATTCTTTTACAGGATCTATTTAAGTTTTGTTCAAGGGAGGGAGAAGAAGTGAATTTTAGAGGTGAAGGATTGGTGAAAAGAAGAGAGGATATGGGAACGAAATTAATTTAGTTTAATTTTCTAGTGTCTAGGTGTCATTATAAGTCATAAATTTTAGTCCCTAATCTTAAATGCCTGGACACTGTGTTAATCTGCAGAAATGCCAGAGTTTGGCTTTCGCACAGGTTACACAAAAGTGTGGAGGTGGCAACACTTTTGTTCTTGAGAGTTCAATTTAATTTACGGAATTCATTTTTGTCTTTCCGTTTCAATATAATAAATGAATAGCACTTTTTTGTGAATATATTTTTGTCTCATTCATTTTTGTCTATTCATTTAAATATCTCATATTTACCACGTATACCATGCACGAGTATATTTGCATTTCTCTTATTCTATTCGTTTTAAATTCAAATGTTTGATTTTCTAATGTGTAACTTTATGTTTATGCTTGCATCTTTCTGTTGATCTATCTTTGGGTCGTGTCTTTGTAAATGTGCTTGTTTGTTTGTGTGTGTTTTTATTTATGTAAATCTTTGTCTGCAGTTATGTCAATATGTCATATCTGTTTGCTTGCTTGAGGTTAGGTGAACCTCTTTCTTTTTATGCATGTATGTATGCAATGATATGATAAGTGATGATGAGCTTTGGTCCAAATTTGACCGAAGCAAATGACTCAAGCAAATAGAGCTTTGAAGTAGGATAAATAAACACAACAGTTCATTAACTCAAACAATTCTGACTAAAAGGAATATAATGGTAACCAAAATTCCTAAAATATTTTTTTTGATTACATATTTTAATGCTTTAATTCTTCCCATTGTCCAACATTAACACAAAAAGATTATTAAAATAAGGCATTTAAGCTACTCTTTTTCCGATTAATTACTTCTAATATGGGATTGCTTCATATTTCGTTAGTTCCAAGGAAACCGACAGGGGGAACATAAATTTTTAAATTGTTTATTTATTCCCTTATACCTACACAAGACATCCCACAATACTTAATATTTTCTTTGTTCCATTTGTAAAAGAGTTATGTATCTCAAATGGGTATGTATCTATCTAAATATTTCTGTTTCTTGCCTGGTATTCTATACAATTACTTCTTCCTTATACATATGTTAATTAAGTCGTGGTAGTTTGGGGGACATTTTAAAACCACCTTATATTTCATATTTATCTTCATCTGTGTTTTCAAAGACCTCTGTAAAGAGGACTCTAGAAGAATTAACCATAACACTCTGTTGAAATAAAAGGATATTTTCTTCAATACTCTTAAATTACACTATGCCTGACGCCCAAGAATAATTTTGATTCTTTTTGTTAAATACTCCTTAAGAATCTTTTACAAATTTTCTCCGATCAGTAAGCTGAAGGATGATAAGGAGCCAAAAGTTATGGGTCTGCAAATGCATTAGTTTATTCTAGACTATACACTAAAGAGGGAATGTTCTACTACTTATTATACGAATATCAATAAAACTATTTGCTTAAGGGTTACTGTAGTTACATGTACATAATTTCTTAGAAAAGGGAAGGCTTTCTGCTGATCACAGCTTAAGGCGGAATCCGAAAGTGAGTGAAGAATCCTGATAGTTTTAATATTTATAAGAAAGCGCAGGTCTTAAAGTTTATCAAATATAAAACTTCAAGAATATAAGATAAACCGAGCAGTAACTTTCATCTAGTTTGATGTTAGACAAGTCAAGCCTTTGATAAATTTCCACATTGTAACTAATTTAAAAGCCCGAAGATCAAAGTATCCGCAAAAACTTGCGGACATTGGTAGAATACTGGCATATTAGAAGAAAGCAGCAGTACTTAAGGGGATTAAATCTGGATCGAATGCAATACCTAGAGGAATTTCACATGTATTTGTACTAGGAAAACTTCTATATTTAATATATATTAATGATATAGGAAATGAACTTTTATGTATGCATATTCTTCGGAATTCGCTGTTAATATAAATTGAGAAAAAAGGTGTTACAGCTCCTGATTGGAAGATATATTCCCAGCAGTGACAAAACTGTTAAGTGGTCAATTGAATGACAGATAAAATCAAGAAACAAATGTATATCAACTCTTGAATATTCTTGCGTAATTTCGATGCTGAAAACATTTCTGACGCTCCATTAACGAGTGTTGGAATGAAAATAGGAAATAAATTATTAGGTTTTAAGTTAAAAAAGCTTTTCTATTCGATCAAATGAATCGTTCTCCTACTCTCCTAGCTCATTGCGAGGACTCCCTTGGAATTGACGGTGAAACTCCAATGTCCTTATCCTCCAAAATATGAAGAAAGTTTGAAGAGGCTGGATTTGCTCTCTAGATATTTTGATTGAGGCGGACAGGTACAGGTTTATAATATATTAAGTGTTTTTGACAAAGTTAAACATGATTGATTCGTTAAGCTTATAACTCCAGTGTGAGAAGAAATGATTGAGTTAAGTTACAAGTAAGTAATTGTGCAACTAAGTATTTTTCACTTACAGAGTTTTTAATCTTCTGAATCACTTGTTTGTGTTTTAATTTATAAAGCATAAAAAAAAACACTCAAGCGGGTAAGCTTAAATATTCTCCATAAATATTAACATGACTAAAAAGGCAAATGTATTCAGTGAGGAGAGAAAAATAAAAAATAAAAAATTACATAACTGAGGAGAATATAAAATGTAGCAGCCATCACCAACCCTAAATGTTCTTGGGCCGGAAAACTTCCTCATTTGTATCCTCAGCGAAAGTTTTTAGAATGAGTAAATAATGAAAATATCATCATGAGGTGGGCGTTTTCAATCATAATATTCATATAGTGAATATTGTGAATCCATATTAGGACCAATATTATTAGTAATCATAAATCTGAACAAACCAAGAGGGCGAGGTATACATACTTTATATGGGCTAGCATTTAATAGGACTGGTGCTAGGTCTACGCTATTTGCATTATTTTTTATTACTATACTAATTTATTAAACCAAAATACCTTGTCTCGTAAATATAAAATAAATAAAACAAAGGAGAAATATATTCTATTCCAAATAATCACAGAGACTCTATCCATGAAAACGTCCTCGTAACTTCCATTGGTCTCTTACTTTACCTCTATTTTGTATTCATCTCACCACCGCCTCTCAAGAAACTCCTCATTTTAATGGATGCCTTTGAGTAGTAAATTAATGAACTTATTGCTTTCAAAGAGGAGAAATAGAAATAGTCTTTTGGGAATGATTCAGGAGACTGATAGCTTAAAAAAATTCAATGTCATCGAGAAAAGGATTTAATCTAGTTTTCTACGTTCTTCTATTTAGATTATCTTCTTTATCATCGTATATTTTCATCTAACGCAGTAAATGAAAGGGAAATGGTAAAAAAGAGAGAAAAGAACAGTGAAGTAAAAATAAAAGGACGAAGTAGAGAAAAAAGGAAGAACTTGAAGACGAGGAGCTCGACCTAAGGATGAGCTCTTAAATTAACAAAGCCGCAATAGCTTTTCAAGAACTCATATAAGATGTCTAAAGCCTCCAGACCTAAGA
This sequence comes from Ceratothoa steindachneri, assembly GCA_963969495.1. Classification (NCBI taxonomy): domain Eukaryota; kingdom Metazoa; phylum Arthropoda; class Malacostraca; order Isopoda; family Cymothoidae; genus Ceratothoa; species Ceratothoa steindachneri. The sequence continues at coordinate 140,664,678 of OZ018330.1, read as the reverse complement.
GCAAAGAAATATAAAATAGAAAATTAATATAAATATATTTGTCATATGAGGTTGCAACCTTAGCTAGGTAACTAATTTATAAACATTCTCACTCAGTCCAATATAGCTAATAAAAATACCAAGAACCATAAATGACAATAAACAATGGCTAGCGCATTAACCTCACAAAATAATGAATTTGCAATATTTTACAAATAAGGGAACTATTCTTCCACATATACGTCTAAGGCTATTGCTAAAATCTTGGAAGGTTGTGTTACTCCGAAACCACAAAATACACAATATTTTTCTATTATTCTGAGCTGTGGGTCACAAAAAAAGACAGCTACAAATCTATTACGATAAATTATTAGATTTAAGTTTAAATGAGTTAAATTTATCTTTAAGTGCAAAAATTGAGCCTCGATCACATGGCTCAAAATCAAAAAGTCTAGTAATGTGCCAACTCGACGCGTAGTTGTGCATCACTGCAGAATAATTAGGTGGTTGTGCTCTCCAGCTACAACTATATATATATATATATATATGTACAAAAAATAATCACAAACCGCACGGACCTTTTAAAGCGTGACATTTCCAAGAAAAGAAAACAACCAGCAGCACTAGTGCTTTCGTTGTTAAGACATCTTTACCTCTATACTTGCCCCTGAAGATCTTTTTAACAACGGAAGCGCTTGGGCTGCCGGTTGTTTTCTTTCCTTGGAAATTTTACGCATATATATATATATATATATATATATATATATATATATATATATATATATATATAAATGAACGATATATATAGTTGGCAATTTACTCAAAATGTCCACGCTCTTCCTCTAAGACCTTTTCAAGGGTGGACCTGAATTTGTATGCCCTGATTAGGGAGTCTTTGTCAATGAATGGCATTACCTCAAGAATGGCACCCCTCTGATATCCTTAATTGTTGTGAGGAGCTTTGCTGACATCTTTCTCAACAACGCACAACCTAGTAAGTAAAGTCTTAATAAAAAAGAAAGTTCTTCAAGGCAGATTTGATGAAACCGAGAGAGGAGTATAAGACGTATACCAGCAGCAAGATTATTGCTACCTTCCTCGTATGAGTAAAAATAGAGCAATACTGATAAGAATTATAGCACAGAAAACTACAAGGTACATGGAAAGAAGTTGCAAAGGTAGAGAGTAGGAATCTCAAGAGACAGTGTAGGCTCAAAGAGGAAACATGATAAAGGGCTGCAGTGCTCTTTACGATATTGTTGTTTCAACAGAGGTCCTTAAAGGCTATGCAGAATCAGATAGGAAACCGCTGATGTTCACGGAGCTGGGCGGTCGAATACCCAAAACGCCCCCTGTTTAAGAACATGAACTGCTAAATTTAAAAAAAGTTGAAGTGGTTGAATATTGGAACATGGGATCTATCAAGAAATGAGTAATCGTATTCAAGGTGGGGAGATTTAAAGAGTCACTAGCGATATCAACCCAATTGTAGTCGAAATTATTAGCAGGTACGGCTAAAACATTAGCGAGTTAAAAATTTTTAAATAGATGGGTATCAAAAGTGAAACCCATATTTAAGGGTGTCTAAAAGGAGATCTGAGAGTTAGCAAGATTAAAAAAGCTTGATTTTTACACTAAGGCAATGTGTTTTTACAGAATTACCTCAATTTTATTATGATTTAGTTTGCTAAAGCTGTTAGAGAGCCATTCAGTAATGATGATGTCCCTTAAGGAGAAATGAAGTGATTTTCTTAAGTCAACGCATAAGAATGGCAAAGCCAAATAGACAAAGACGAAGTAAAACTTCAATCTGACCCTCCGCTAGTGTTGATTTATCACTCTCAATATTAACAAGCTAATTGCGATATGATAGGAACTAGAAAAACCATTTAAATGTGGTTTAAGTGATTTCGACAGTATCAAATGCTGCAAAGATACCAATAACTACTAGAATAAAAGAATGCCCTGCATTAGCCGCTCAACGAAGACGTCCAGTTACTTTGCTCGTCCTTGAAGCCAGAGAGGAAGACATCATCAAAGTAGGAATAATGAAATAGAATCAGGAATCTGGCCTGATACTGCCATTTCAAGAGTTAAACAATAAAACTTGATAGATTTAGAGATAGTTTGTTTTGTCACTTATATCCAAGTATAATGAAATACTTTTTCATAATTGCTGCTGGGAAGACTTGAGTAAGAAAAGTTCTTGAGCCACAGAAACTAATCTTTTGATAGACTACATATATAAAATATATGAGTTATATCCCTTTCAGTTAAATAGGTTTATATGGATATATACACTTAACACAAATGACTAGTAATTCCAGGCATAATAACAAAACAAAGCAGTGCTTGAAAATATGGAACACTAATTGGACCCCGTCTTTCTGCCATTTTCATGGGTAAAAGTTCGAGAGAAGTCGTGGAATAATAAATATTACTTTATGCCGCACTTTTATTGGTAACAAATAAATTCCTTTATTCTAAAGCAGTCATCTGCGTATTTCTTGGTCCCCGTCAACAGTATTAACCGCGATCTTCAATTTAGAGTTAACAAATGCAAAGCGTTTCTTTCATTTCTGGACATTAATACCCCCCCCCCCCCGCCTCCTTTCATCCAAAGTGTTTGAAACTCAAGTTTTTGCAAGCCGGTTCATTTGCTAGTGCTTGAACTTGTCTAGAATACTCGATTTATATACTCTATTCTAAGCTTACTTTTACCCGCCCACAATATGTGTTCTTTCACCATTTCTCTATGAAGCCGAATATTTATGTATGCAATTTATTCATTGATTCCAGTAGCTATTAAGAATAGACGATAAATATGGAAATTCCTTATGCTCCTAAAGGCGGCTTATTAAAATGTTTAAAAAGGTTTTAATTTAAGACATATATTAAAATAATTGGTAATTCTAGAGATTAACAACTCACACGTTTTTAAAATGCACAAAGCAATATTTTCCAAGTTATTTGTACTTTAAAGTAAATTTTACATCTCCTAAAGCTATTATTTGCTGTTGTTAGCACATCATAAGTCTCGGAGTAAGAGAGATATATTGCACCGATTATGTACATAGATATTAGCAAAAATGATGCTAATTTAACTCAAAAGTAGAAAGTTAGGGGATATAGGTTATTTAAGTACGTTTCGTTTTAATCTGCAGATTTAGCAAAAGTGATAAATATGATATTTGGTTACCTCATGAGAATTGTCAGCGATAATTAATGACAAAAATTCTACAACGACGCCGATAATATAACTATAGTGTAGAAATGTAGAAGTAGTAGATTATTTTAACAGGTTTAATTCTTGTAATTCTACAGATTAAACACTAATATTCACATCAGAAAGCAATCACCATTGTATCACAGAGATAAGCAACTTTATAATAAAAAATAATAGTATGCTCTACAAGTTTGCTAGAATAGGCATCTTGTTGGGGTCCCACATGCACCTAACAAAATTTATTAAAAATAAAATAAAAGAACTCACAAAAAGCCTTAAATAAAAAAGCTAACTAAACCAAGTATTATTTTTCAATTCAAGACAATCATTGTTAATCTGCAGAATTACTAAATATATTTTAATAACAATTTTTAGCCCAATATTTTTAAATTTAAGAACACAGGCTTATCCAAGTCAAGTTGATCTAAATCTGAGACTTCAGTTTCCCCAGATAAAAACAAGGCAAGTACGATGCACCCTTCGATTGTTTTTATATTCTTAATAGTCACATAACAATATTTCCTTACGCATTTATGAATCTCTGTTCATATAGTCTTTTTTTCTCCGATTTCTGTTTTACCCCGCAATCCGTTAGTGCTGCTACAATGTTTACCCAACCCAACCCATAGCTTCATTCTTTATCATCTCATTGCTTCTACTTGTTATACGTAGTAATAATTATATTCTATCACGAATATTTTATAACTTAACTCGGTTTATTTTCGTCCATTTTATATTATGCAAAAAATATTCAATGTATAATATTGACAACTGAAAAACATCTTAAAGTTCATTTTAAGGAAATGTGTTCTCTCTAAGTAAAAAAAATAACATAAAATGTAAAGAAAATCACTCATCATTAGAGATAATAAACTCACGGTTGAAGCTACGTGTACATAATCCTCATCAAACAGGCTTTTAACTTGTTTTAAGTTTCTATACCGTCATTGAAAATATTTTCCCGCATTTAAAGAACATACATATATAGGCATACACTTTAGAAAATTAGGTAATCTATGAACACAGGTAACTGAAGAAATAGTAACGAATTATAATTTGCATATCGCTTCTTTCTACAATCTTAAGTGTTCGAACCACCAAAGAACACGTAGGTCTTGTTTTCTTTAAAAGAAAATTATTATTTTTTGTGAAATAAGAGGATCTTTTATGTGCGGATACCCAATTTGTCAAAGGATAACAGTATTTCCCAAGGAAACGGAAACTACAGCTTAATATAGCATTTTATACAATACCTTAAATCGACATAAATAAATACATACGTATATATCAAATATAAAAAACTATATACCATATACAGGAATTATATTAATTTCAGGTAAAAATACAAGTAAAAATACAAGTATTACGTGACAAATAAGTGATGTTCTAACAAAACAAATACACATTTCTTACGATTCATTTCCTAGTCAGAAGCAGCACGTATAAGGTCCCGATGAATTATAATTTTCAATAATTCATTTGTCGATTTCGTCTACTGGTTAAATGATAATTTGTTATCTGTATTAATTTTACAATATATTTTCATTTATTTTATGAAGTGGTGAGCTACAATTTATCGGATCCAAACCAATGGTTGCAAACTGCTTCATTCTGGATTAAATGTGGATAGGAATAATGTGATCTGTACGACGTTATTACATTCTCAGAGTATGTAAATGGGACTTTAAGCGTGATATGAAAGCCATTCTGTGCAAAAAAGGTAATTTCATACATAAAAAAATGTAATTTATAAATATCCAAATTTAAAGGTTCGTGGCTCGAGTTTTCAGTAATATTTAATAAAGAAAATAATAGTTGAATTAAAAATATCTTTTTATTTCGTTACCTCCATTATGGTGTTTTTTTGGGCCATTTTTAGTTGCCGGTGACTCTACATCTCACTATATCGGTCGGTCCCCATTTTGATTTTTTTTTTTGTATAACATTGTAACTATTCGGCCGATTCTAACGAAATTTAAAACCCTTTTGTTGTTTTACATTCTCATTCGAATGATATAATTACTAAAGTCATCCCAATCTTAGCCCAGGAATTATTTTCTTTTGGCAATAGCATCATAAATATTCGGCGATTATAACGAACTTTGAAACCCTAATATTATTAGGGATTCTCTTTAAATTATATAATTGCCAAAGTCCTCCCAGGTTAGCCAGGAAATTATTTTGTTTTGCCTATAACATCGTAACTATTGGGCCGATTTGAAAGAAATTTGAAACGCTTATGTTTCTTTAAATTATCCTACGAATGTTATAAGTATCAAGGTCCTCTCTAGGTTAGTCTTGGAATTATTGCAAGTTTTGTAGGTCGTAAGATCATAAATCAGAATAAGTGAAAGCACGCGACTTTATGGTCAGTAGACCTTGCTTATGCATATTTTTTCTACTTAGAGGTGAGTTGGGGGGAGCAAAACGGTTTTTCAACTGCCAAGATTTGGTTTACTTGTGTTTGGTTTGTTTTTTGTCCACTTGGCTCAAACGATCATAACCATCTCTAAGTTTTCACTTAGGATATGATAAAATTTGCTATGACCCTTTAACTAAAACCGAAGAGCACTTTGTGTGGTTCGCCCTTGTTACTTTAACCAGAAAATAAAATTTTTGTTCCTCTTCCTTGACGTAAGCTTAATGGAGATAAATGAAACGGAAGAAAAATACATTTATACACTGAAAGGGTGGCAAAAGCAAAGAACAAATATGCAACGATGACTACCGCATTATTGATGTTTCTTTCCCTTTCAATTTTAAGTCTTGAACAAGAAAAGTCTAATCTCTGCCCATAACAAGTGATGCCTTACAGCTGATATTTATTCCAAATATACCTTGTTCCTCGAAACGTAAAAGAAGCATACAACTTAGGTGCGACTTTTGGCATCTTTCGAAATTCTTCAAATATGAATTGAATGTGGATGAAAAGATATGGAAATTTAGACAGTAAATGACTCATAAAACGAATATAAACTTGTATAAATGAATGATAATGCAAGGAAGCTTACAATGTTTCTAAAACAACGATGTCAAGAGAGCATTCTTACATACATGCTTACCAGAAAAGTTCACGATTCGCATATTTTAACAAATTAACATATTTATGTATATTCCACAATGAAACTTCGAAATATGAGCCAAAATTGGTTGCCAAGTATTTGTTCTTAAATAATAAACAAAGTTCAAATCCATTTTTATAAAAAAACACAACAAATAAAACAAAATGGTCGATAGAAACCTTCCCATTCACTCTTAAGCAGAGAGTCGGATAATCATATTCACGCATCGGCTTTATAACTATTTTTCTTTTTTATTATTCTCACTTTTGCAATGGGAATACATTATTCCTTCCATTCTTTTTGAGGTGAAGTAAGAAATAGCTAAGCTTGATGAGGGGCGTTAAATCTATTTAAGAATTTTACACACGAAGCAAACAATAATTTTTTATCAGGCAAGACTCTCCCGAAGGGAGAATGAATCATATTCCAATAGTCTAGTCAATTGAGTCTGGGAAATAATCTTTCTCTCTTGAGATTATCTTTTTTCACAAGCTTACGCATTTCAAATTTTCTTGTCGAGAATATAATCCACTCTAGAGAAAAATGCTGAAATATTGCCTCCTACCCATTCAGGACTTAGCATATGTGGACAGTCATAATTAGTGCTAGGTTATGCACGTCAACTAAGCCCTAGTGTATGCAATTTTTAAATAATACTGTCGCGGTTTATTCACACAACTGTGTTTGCATACATTTGATTCCCTGCGTATCATCACGCGTCGATTAAGGTTTTTATACCTCTTTTTAGAAATCCCCGAAGTAGTATTATTGAATCTAAGAATGGAACGTATATCGATTTATGAAAACATTTGAATTCTTTTCGGTAGGACGAAGGAACTAAAGCAATTGAATTAAAGGAAAATGAAGGTGTTTTAAAGGAATAATAGAACTACTTTAATAGACTTTGTTACTCTGTGGGAACTGAAAGTCAAGCAATCATTACCTTCGTGCAGAAATAAAAGTTGGAAAGGGGGACTAACAAATTGTACTTTGATATTTTCGCAGAACAAGATATCACAAGATCGTTCAGTGTCAATGATTAACATAAATAAATGGGGGATATCTCCGCAATTCTTTCAAAACCTATTGCTTAAATGGTGACAAAATACAGAAATAATACCTAGAAATTCTTATGTAAATAGACTCTTTTACTTTCAGATTTTTCAGCCTTTATATGCTAAAACGTAATCTAAAGATTAATTTCCTGAATAACTTGCTTAAGGCATGATCAAAGATCACTTTTGAACTTATAGACGTATCTATATTTGTTTAACATGTCACCAACTACGAGTTCAAACGCATAAAAAACTGCCTTTACTTAGACAATCATCTTCTCCTTTTTATTTGTTTCTGGCGTATTAACATTAGTTTGCGATATTTTCCATAAGCCTGACAGCATCAAATCATAATTTTCTTCAGTCGCAACAGACGTCTCTGAAATATTTCTCTAAACCGCCTATTTTCGGGTTGTATCCAGTAACGAGTGTACAAACAACCTAAACCAGTGGAAAAACAAAATTTGAGTGCTGAATATTTCTAAAATTATATTTAAAACTATTTCGTATATTCATATCCACTTATAATTAGGCAATATTTTTTCCCGAGAAGTCATTAATCATCTCTATAACAACCTTTCCACATTTATCAGATTTATTGCCTGTTGAAATTTCATTAGGGTTCAATGTGCAAATAAAACAGGCTATAAATAATAACCATGATTTCTGATGTTGAAACTACAAACAAAGGAAATATGTAGAGCTTGAAATAGAATAATAAATTAAAGTGGATTTTATTGAGAGAAAATGAAATCAAAGATTTTCTTTCTTAACATATACAACCAGGACCTCAAAATTCAGACGCCTAACAATTTTTATATTATTTGGGGATATCTAAGAATATTTTAGTATAGGTTTGCATGCAGTTCTCTAATATATTTGAAAATCAAAATAAAAGTACAAGACTCCTTATAACTTTTTCGAAATCTTTAAAATGGAGACGCCATTGTAACGTATGAAATAATGAGATTAGTATGCTCTATGTTACACTCAAAATGTCATCATATAACACACCCTATATGTTGATTAATATGATAGTCCATGCGGACAGGATCTGAGTATGATATGCTATTGGTGAAAACACGGAACTATAACTTTCATGAAAGAAATTTGATACGCACCCAAACGAGAAGGGTCTCAGCTGTCGAAAAATCACCATAAGATTGGGCGTATCACATGCCGTGGTCTAATAAGTGTTGAATAATATATGAGAAAGTGTAAACGTCCAGGATTGGCCTGGTTCTGGAAGAACTAGCGTTACTACGCTATGTGATGACAGGTCTGCGTCCCATGAGCTTTTACTATCGTGAAAAAAACGCAGTGAAGTTGCATAATGAATAGCCAGATGGAAGCCAGTTTAATTCATCGTTCAGAAGAGTCCATCGCAAACTGATTAAACAAAGTATGAAGCGATGTAAAACCTGCCAAAATCCGCGAATAGACCTTAAGTAGAAGTGAGGTCGACTAGATAGAGAACGTTCTCACCGCAACAGGAACATTTGTCAGTCAAAACGTGTCTTATTTATCGAGAGGTTCACGTACAAGAGGAGTGGTACAAGAAAGGAAGCATGGTGGCTTCTTTGTAGTAAGATGGGGTTGTATAAAATGTTCAGAAGTTGGTTATCTTCCTATTCGTTGTGGCACCTTGTATTAAGAGAAGTACCAGGTTTTCCTTAGAGATTACAGGCGGTTAACCCGAAATCTTCAGAAATAATAGAAATGAGATTTTTCAGAAGGAAAATATCCTCATGTCACAATCCTGCGTCCCTCATACAGTTGTTCTGGTAAAGCAATATTACAGTAGTGGACAGGCCATCTGACTTTTCTGATATAAATAAAGTTGAAAACCTCTTGCAGGACTTGAAATGGGCCTTAATGCGTCAATATTCTGCCTCGCCCTACAATCAGCAAACGAAAGCAATCATCGCCGAGGAGTGAGCCAGCCTCACACTCCTTAAGTGTTGCATCCTCGTGCAGAGAATGCTTTGGAGAATAAATGTTCTCATCACTCTTAAGTGACTCTTCACGCTACTAAGATTCCTCTATCAGTTTTGTGTTGCTATGCTTTTCACGGAGCTTCATCTGCTTATCTCATATATGTTGCTGATATTACAGGTTATGGCAAATTTTGAATTTTGCGAATTATTGTTAATTTTGAGGGGGCATATATAGTTTATTGATATATATTCCTTCCTGTTTCACTAGTATGTTCATATTGATATGCAGGTAAAAACCTTTTCAAGCCTGACTATCTAATTTTCTAAAGAGTTCGAAGTGTCCAAAAACTTTGGCCGCTGTTCAATATTCATGAGTTTATTTAGAATTTGTTCGTGATTTAGATGGTTGCTGGTTCAAAAAGTGCACTTGTATGTTATTCCTAGAACACTATAATTATTTAAGCCTGATCGATAAATATTCTTTATATCTTTTCCTATATCAATAGCAAAAAACTTTTTTTATTCCTTTGCAAATAATATTTGTCTTAAAGGGTGTTAACACGTTTTTTTGTCGTCACGAGCTTACCCCTTTTTTTCGTCGCAGAATTTGACCGAACGAAGATTCACATTTAATGGATAGATGGATTTTCTTAGCACTCAGGGAGCAGACTTCAATTTGGGCGTATTTATAACACTTTCTGCACAGAGTATACATAATCCGTTCACAAGCAGTCATGCCAATATCATCAGCTGAAGAAATACTGAGCATTGTTGAAAGATCTACCACATAGAAATGCTATTAAGGAGCACGCCCAAACTATCATCCAATAAAATCTTTGCGCATACTATCTCTTGTGGAAGTTTGAATAAAATTGTATAAATTTAATTGTTTTTGGTTTTCGCCCTGAAATATACTCTTATAGCCTCTGACTGCATTTTCGAGGGCCCCCTTCATGGTCGAGAATTTATCTCTCTATAATTATATAGCGAGTAAGCTTTTGGTTAACTCCGGTTAGGTTAAGCTAGGTTAGTTTTTCAAGATTGAAAATTATTAATGACATAATGTCCTACAATTTTTGTTCCTGGCCAGTGTTATTTTTCAACTACTTTAATTGTAAAACAATAAAAAAAAATAGACATTATTTGTTTTAAACTTTGCTTTTGTGTATTGTATGATAAAATATTCATTAAAAATAGGGAAACTTTTGTTTTTCATCCATCTCAGGGCGAAAAACCAAATCAATTACATTTCTACAATTTTATTCAAAGTTCCACAAGAAATATATAAAAAAGACATAAAAAACATAGAAGTAAAATATTTTCTTCAATTTCTGGGTTATAATGTTAATCACTTTCCCGTACAATCTGCACCTAAGTAGTCTCGTCATGCTTCATTGAATAATCTTTGGTGTCTATGTATGGGAGCTTGAAGCGCTCCCATGCTCCTTTGAGTATATTCTCATATTTTCCTTGAACTTGTCTCAGATTGGCATCAAAGATGTGCACCTTCATGGATACCATACAGTCCATATTGCCATAGCTTTTCACTAGGTTCTCAACCATTTGCACATCAATGTAACCCTTGGTAAAGCTCCAAAATCCCTGAAGCACTAAATGAAAGTTTTGCAGACTTGGTTTTCCTTTTTACTGAGCTTTTAAGGTATTTTTAACACTAATATATTCCTGAATTGTGGTCAACAAGACACGAGCATTGACCTTTGTCTCAAACAGTTAAGAAAAGAAATAAGTAAGGTACCTGAAAGCTGCACACTCATTGTTAAGAGCTCAAATAAACTGCTTCATGAGACCTAGTATTAATTTCAATGGAGGGAACAAACACTTTTGAGGGTGTATCAATTGCTCATGCTTGACATTTTATCTTATAACAGAGAACTCAATCCTTTTGGTCATTGCTTTTTTTTCTAATGTGCTCTGGTATCCCCTTTGTATATCTGTGGTAGAGACAGAGGTGACAGAGAAACTTGGTAAAATCTCCCTGCATACCAATCAAAAATGTTATCATTTTGAAGTCACCAATCACTTCTCAGCCATATGCCCGTAAATTCAAAGCGTATATCAGAAGCTTGGTAGTTTTATAGTCCCCCTTGCAATATACAAAATGAGCCAAGGAGGGGGGATGGATACATATTCGAATTATGGGGCAATACAGCTTTAATTTCCCTTGAAGAGCTGTAAATGACGAACTTCTACTCATCTGGTTTACATGTAATTCCAATTTCATCAAACATACAAACTATATAATTGCATTATCATAGACAGTTTGATAATTAAAGATACTTGGGACATTCTTATGACGTTTCATTGGCTTGGCACTTATTCAGAAAGATCAGCACTGTGGGGCGCTGGTGCATAGATGATGCAAAACTGGATTAGGAAATAGCAAGTACATTTTTGCCATTTTGACGTTTGGAAGGGTCCACTATGCAAAAGTTGCAGTTGCTTGAGTGGTCATTGGTTTCACGCCAAATCCTGGGAATGGCAAACTTCATGACTGTTCTTTCGCTCTTTTATCATCTTGAAAAGAAAAAAATATAATTTATTATTCTTTAGATAACAAACATAACAGCTTAAATAATTGTGAAGAATAATAAATTAGTCTTTAAAAAAACAATTTTATTAGCCTAAAATCTTTTTGTAGTGTTCAAAAGCAAAATTAAGTGGACAGGCTTTGACTTGGTCCTCATCTGCCATGGCAATTATGCTTTGTAAGTTTCACACATTCTCATACAATGAACGTTTTCTTTAGTTATGATGAAGTGTCCGCAGATATAACAGAATACATCTAGAGAAGGATGCAAACTCGTGATACTTTTTTTTCTTCCGATGTGTTCACTATGGTAGTTACAGTTGAATTGATGGTAGATTTGTAAATATTCCAGATGGTTCTTTAAGTATCCAGGTGTCTGTTCTGGCAAGTTGTAAAACATTCATGAAATTTCATAAAATTTGACTCGATTCTAGAAATTACCCATTAAATTTAGAAAGATTTGGAAAGTTTTCTCAATGCAAATATTATTCTCCAACATTATTTTGCTTTTTATATGATAAGATTTACAATTTAAAGATCATGCTTCGAAAAAAAATTAAAGTCTACATTCTTTTATATATTTGGATTATTTTCCGAAATTAATTGTTCTCTATCATCATTTTCCTAATTCTCAAATTTATACATCCAGTTCTTTACCTACAAAAGAAAAGTTTTGGAAACAAAATACACTTTTTTCATTTATTTAGTTACTAAAAACTAGTAAATTTATTTTAACCCAGGAAAGAGAATAAAGTGAAATTTTGTTAGTGTTTTTATTTATCTAGTTATTCCGGAATAAACCTAATAAAAATTATGTGACACTTTCTTATCCCCATCGTCAAGTTTAACTCTCTTGAGAAGGTCGAATTTCTAACACAGAAAGAGTATTAAGTAGCTTCTTTGCAAAATTCCCCTCATTCCATAACATAATATTTTATAGATTGCAAAGGATTAGCTTAAGGTTCCAAACGTGTATACATATTTGATTGATTACTCTCTAATTTAATAAAATAATTGATTATTCGTTTATTTTGATTGTCTTGTTTTAATGGTTTTCGTTAAAGTTAAAAATAGTTTATTTAGCTTAAGTCCAAAGTGATATCAACATTTTAATAGTATTTCTAGTGCTTAGTACATCTTAAACTTTTATGGCCCTTTGGAAAAACAAAGATGAAACTAATTTCTTTGTTGTCATTATGAAGATATTTAATATGTATACGATTTTGGTGGTATTGGTTTAGGTTAATATTTTGCTGTTTTCATTATGGAATTTATTTTACTCAATTAGGAGTTTAGAGAATAAGATCATTTTACTAATTCACATCTACGTGAGAGCAACATGTATTCTTTTCTCATTTTGTCAAATGGATATTAGAGAGTATAAAGCTTAAAGCGAAAAGGATATTTTCAACTTAAGAAACAATGTAGGAAACAATAAAATTGATTGTGATATCATTTGTCTTCGTCTTTGATTATTATTTTTAATAATATTTAGTTTTCCTCTTCTCCCTCTTAATACTATTATTACATAGAGGGTATTCTACTAAGGATAATAATAATATATTTTTTTTAGGTTATATAAGGTAAAAAAGCAGAATGTGTGAAAACTATGATGAATGTTACACTTATCATATTTAACCTAAATTTTATTTATATATTTCTTATTAGGTTTCAAAAAAATATAAAACTTAATTATCTTAGTTCATCTAACCTCTCGTATGATAAATCAAGCAAATCCTACCTAATATAGAATGGTAGGTCTGAATGTAATAAGTCCTGAACTATGCCTTGCCGGCTCAAATTGATCAAAATAATTTCCCATGAGAGCGATTCTCCCAATTTTCCGCCTAATTTTTCATTCATCTAAAGGAAGTTTGTGATTAGTAATAATTAAAAAATTGAATGCGTACGTGTTTTTAATCAGCCTGTGTAATTCTCATTAAAAGCGCTTTTTGTTTTCTAAACACGTTTAATTTCATTTAACTAATACGTAATAAATTGGCTATTAATATTTTCTGAGTTCCGAATATTTTCAATCTGGCAGATAGGCAATCGGCTCATCGATAAACTGTTTCATTTAGCTTAAATCAAGGTTTGACGTTAAATTCGCGCATTAAACGATCTATAGGAGCATATGAATCCGATTTTGATCTCCCTTTATCAGAATAGTGGATATATGCCTCCTTTAGAAAGGATAAATACTGCAGTTCTAAACAAAATGTGCGACATGATAAGCAACCAAACAACTAAACTCTCTAAATATCTGAAATAGATGAGGAAAATGACTTTGGAAATCATAAAAATAGGAAACCTATTTAAGAAAATAGTTATTTTTACCTTCGGTCTACGCGTCGGGTTTTTTTCAAGAGGAGTAAAGTTCAATTTTCAAAAGGAGTAAAGTTCAATTGTACCGATTTAAAGCCATGAAATGACTAATATGACCATGGGGTCTAGGGTTATTCACCCTGGAGGTTTCAAATCCGCCATTGGATTTGGCGCTGAGTGGCGCCATCTAGTGGCAGAAGCCTTATTTAGCCATTCAAAGGCTCTTGTAAGTGATTTGAACCATAAGAAACCATGAAGACAATAACCATTTATCATCTTATCACAAAACGCCGCAGGTCATTGGAGGGACTTTTTCTCTTCTCCCACTTACTTTTTTACGGCTGGTATATAAGGTAAAACCATTTACTTATTTTGTTATTATTCTTGGATTTATGATAAAAACCAGTTTGTTCAGAAACCTGTTTCCTAAATAAAAATTATATTTGTAAAAAGGTTTCCTGAAAACTCCATCTTTCATCTCATTTTAAGCTCGCTATTGACTGAAAAATATTTATACCACTTACATATTAAAACAAAGGTTATTGCCATAAAAGACTTCATTACTCACAGTGGAGTGCAATTTCTTTATAGTATATATTTTATCTAGGCATAAAAGCATTACAAAAGCAGTTTTTCTCTGTGGCGAAGCGGCAGGTCTTGCCGTCGCTTTTTTTTTTCTAAAGGAGTAAAGTTCAATTGTACCTATTTAGAGCCCTGAAATGACTCATATGACCATGGAACATAGGGTTATTCACCCTGAAGATTTAAAATTGGGCATCGTATTTGACGCTGGGTGGTGCCATCTAGTGGCAGAAGCTTCATATAGTCATTTCGCCATTCAAAGGGACCTGTAAGTGATTTGAACCATGGGAAACCATCGATGCAATAACCATTTATCATCTTATCACAAAACGCCACAGGTCATTGGAGGAACTTTCCCTCTTGTTATTGATTCAAGAGAGCGGTTTGTTAAAGGATATGTGGGATTAAAAGGTGAACAAGTAAAGACTAAAATCACGTGAAAGTGAAAAAAAACTTTAATAGCAAAACACTTGTTATTTAATTGTGCCAATCTTCTCTTTGGAAATGTTAGACGAGGCCCCATGAGCGGATAATAAAGTCCATATAAAGTCATGCCATAGTAACTATAATAGGAGGATGATTTGTTCTAATTATGGACGCAGCGATAACACAAAATCTCGCAAGTACGAACTTAAACAACTTTGGGGATTGATGCTGATGGAGAGTAATGACAGTGTAAATATAAAAAATCTTCAGAAAGAACAAAATTGGTATTATAAGTTCGTGTTCTCAGGTTCCTATGCTATTTTTTACAAATTTACATGTGATTTTGAAGCATTAAGGTGAGTTCACTTCCATCTGTACTTTCATCATCCTTAATGCTTTCTTATCAAAGATTGTACGCTGATTTTTCCTTCTTTCTATCTTATCTTTTTCCATTAATCCATTTTGGCCCGATTTATGCCAGTTTTGTTTTCCCGTTGATAAATCACCCTACTATCCAGAATTTTATCTCCCAAAACAGGAAATTTGAAAAATGCAAATTTAGTAGGAAGACCCCAAAAGCAAACGAAAGGTCTGAACTCTATATATATCTTTAGCATTTTTTCAAAACAGTAAAAAGAGTACAAGTCTTGTTTAAGTAAAAGATTTCAGTAAAAATTAATTGAAGTTACGAAACAAATTTCTCTTCCTTAACATTCGCATACACCTCCTACATAGACATCAACCAGATACATTTCATCTCACGGTTATGTAGCTTAAACCCTCAGCCATGAACTCTTGTATTACGGCGATAACGAATTGCGGTATATATGATAAGTTTAATTAATCAATTATTCTCATGAGAAGGCTAAGGTCATGTAGTGGAAACACCATTTCCGATTATAGCTAAGTTACCCCATATTAAGGGCGGCAATTGGCTATGTGATTTGCCGATTCAGTTAGACTTCACGGGTTGTCCATTTCTGTAGATAGCCATGGTTTGGGTCCTACATTTTACTCTGCGTCTTGACTGCGAAATAAAATTCATCAAAAGTAGGAAATATGAATAGTAAAACTAGTACTTATATTTTTTATCCTCTTGTTGCGTGTTGTGGAACATAATTTTTAACATATTAAGGAAGACTTACAGAGCGCAGGTTCTTATTTATGCCTCGGTGACCAATCCTACCCAATAATGCAAATGCAGAGAAAATTAAAATTTTTCAAAAGGCCCCCTAAAGAATGTGTAAAGGGTAGATGGTACGAGTGGTTAAAAAAAATGTACTTGGGGTGCTCTGAATTACCCTAAGCATCCCCCTGTAGCAGCAGGCTAGATAAATATCATTTAAGTGGCATATGACTAAGGAATTAAAATACACACATATTTACATATATAATATATATAAGCAAAATTAGAGAGCAAAGCGTCATTTAGAATAAATTAATAGCACAAAATGGAAAGAAATTAATTATATTTTTTTTTGTTTGAAAGAGCAAAAAAACGAGGAGAAGAGAAAGATAGAGAGAAAGGAAGAAGGAAAGATCATTAAACCTAAGAAATAAATAGTAAAAGAGATACGACAATTTCATCGATGATGCCTTGCGCATATTAATATACCTATGCATATGCAGGCCGGAGAAACGAAGCAAACAGCTGCACAGCCAAAGACAAATTACTCACATTGGTATGGATCTACATAACATCGTTAGAAGAAAATTAAAAGTTTCTTGCAAATCTCCTACGTGCGTCAAGAGAAAATTTAAATTGGGTGCAATCTATCTTTGATAGTTAGAGCTTATATCATTATGGTCAGTAATGATCGAGGACGTAAAATTGTGCAAATAAATGACGAAACAAATTATCAAGAAGGTTCAAGACGTGACTTGTTAGAGGTGATGGAAGGAATGGAAACACTCTGCTAGCTCAAAGGACTTCGAGGAAAGTTCAGAGAATATTGTTCCTTACAAAGCTAGTCTTGTTTCAGTGATGTGGAGACATAGTGATGATTTAAGGAGTTGGGTCAAAATGTGCTATTATACATAACACAAAATTCAAGTGATAACCACCAAAAGCGGTTAGGAGGTTAAGATATGCCACATAATAGTTAGGATATGAACGATATATGGAAGGATGAAACTTATTTAGGAGAAAAAAAAGAGGGACAGAGTCAGATTCTGGAAAAGATTTATATGAACCTTTACAAACTATTATTTTACTTGAACCTTTTGATATAGATGTAGTTACTCGTATCTTTAGTTATATGGATAACATTCCCTCTATTTTTAAAAAATGCCATTATTAATAACTTTTGTTCTAACACAATATGCTCCATCCGCGTTTTGGAAACCTTTTCATAGAAATATTAAAGTTTCAAAAGTGCAATTGATGTTCATCCAACGTGTTCGAATTCTTATATATAATATTATTCCAATCACTTTCAGATTATTCAAAGAAGTGATTTTTCTTCTATGTCACTGCTTGATTCGGGGAATCTTTGCATGAAGATTTGGACAAAAAATTGATTAAATTATATTATACAATACATTTTGCAAAATATTATAAATACTTTGCCGAAAGGTATTTAATGATTATAGTAAACCTAGACAAAACTTAGTAACCCCAAATTTATTAATCCTACTCTTTACTCAGTCATTTGTACATCTTTCTTACCTTCTTAGGGAATTTTATACCAATGTTTTTTTTAAAATAACGATTTAATTTTACACAGTCTCCATCTATAATCTCCCCCTCCTCCCAAATAAAAACGAGAGTTATAGACTTCTTGTAAATTCTTTTCTCGCCTACACAAAAAAAAGAGTTATAAAATTTAATTTATTAAAAAATGTACAAAGAGATACAACTCGCCTATGCATAGATATAATAAGTACTAAAATTACAGCTAGTCATATTTTCGACCATATTTGCGTATGACATTCACCAATTCTGAACGTGTTAAAGTTTGGGGGGAAAATTTTTAGGAAAGTTTTGTCTAGAATTCTCCAAACATGTTTTATGGACTTTATTTTTGAGAAATAACTGGGTGAAAGAAATCATTTGATGCCACTTCTTCCTCTCGTTCTTTTGTCCTTTTTGCAGTAGGACAGGAAGCTACTTTGTTTTACCTTTGATTGTACACATCAATCGTGTTAAGGTTTGGCAAAGATTCATTAGTCAGAAATAGGTTATTCTGTGAAAAAATTCCGAAATGGCTGTGGCTCATTTCTTCATGCTACTCATTCCACTTCTTGAGAATGGTCAGAATTATAAGTGGATTTCATTTGGTTACACGTTCAGAATATCTAAGAGAGTGCAAGTAATTTACTGCAGTTCTTGTTCTGATTTGAACTTTTTTGCACTTCAGAAAATTTTAAACAGGGGAACTTAGAGCAGTACAAAGCACATTTCGTAAAACCCTGGAGAACCAGGTCCTGCTTGAGGTGATGTCTTACCTATTGTCTTTAAATTTAATTAGAATTCTATAAACGGAACAAATAGGCATTCCATGACTATTAGAAATTTGTCTTTAGGAGTGTCCACTCTAATTGTTACAATAATCTGTTTGTTTTTTTTAGCTCAAATTGCCTTAAATATATGCCTTATATGGTGCAGGTAAAAAAGGTTCAACCATTAGCCAATTATCTAACGCCCTTGACTACTAAAGATACTAGAGACTTATAGGCCCAGCAAATCTCCTAAGATTTTTCTCATTTGCAACAGCGGTTAGACTCCTGATGCTTACATAAGTTGCATAAAATAATTTATACCTAAAGAGGAAATATACGTCAAACAGGAACATTTCAAGAACAAGGCTCTGCATCCTTCATGAAGGGCTGAAAAAATTTGCCTTCCGACTCATGAACCCTTCAACCCTTTGATTCGCCAACACCCCTCGGAGGCAGTCTTTTCTGATATTAAGCTCTGGGCTTTACATCAACCAAAGAGGCTGTGGTTAACGTGATTGCTATCTTTGCTCCAAGATCAAATGCGAGGAATTAGGCATGCGTGTTTTCCCCAATTTATTTGGAAACCTATTTCATAATAACAAACTTTTTCAAGTTTATGATACAAAGATTCATCTTCCGATAAAAATAGTGTCAACCAATCCACCCATGTTCAGCAGATAAGCCCAAGTCTTAGAATTCAGGGAAGCATATGATTAATATTGTCTATTACTCCTCACATTTCCATGAATGATTATATATCCATTTTATATGTATGTATGAATATTTATAACATGACATTTATTATGCTATATCTAAAGCTCTCTGCTCTTTACTTTATTGTTTTTGTTTACTTTTTCTCTAAATTAATTTGATAGTTTTTACGAAGGCTTTATAGGCTGTAACCTTTCTGCCATTTCTGTTATGTAGAGATATGCTTCATCGTCAATGACGATCCCTAAACTCATTAAAATCAAAGAAATTATAGTAGAAATAACTCGAAGCAGATTCAAGTCAGACTTTAATTATGCTGCGCATGAGGAAGATATAATAGCAGGGTTAAAGCACGGCTTGATTGCTATTTGCTCAGATTCTTGCATTAACTTATTGCACGACCAATAAAAAATAACATCAGGTATAGAAAAGGTCAGGGAACAATGAGGGAACAGTAAAGTTCAAGAAATTAGAAGAACCATAAAATAGAAAACAACATAAGATACATAAATAAAATTAAGATCTTTTCACTAAACGTAAACGGCTTGGAAGTTACAAAGAATGCCTATAATAACAACATAAGAGTCATATCTAAACGTTAATTTAATATCTGAACAGGAACTGAATGAGAAAACCAACAAGATCAAGGTAAATAACCACAATGAAATAATGGCTAGTTACACTAGAGAAACGTATAATGCTGTGGCTATTGCCATCCGGAAAAGGAATTAAGTCAAAATACTAAACAACGTGGAAGAATGTTATTTCGCTATAAAGTTCCGTAAAACTATCGACAATCTGCTCATAGTCGTGGGTTACAAGTCAGCAAGGTGTCAGTACTTGGCCACGCCTAACTTCATGTCCATATTCAGGAGGAACAACTTCACCATTCAAAGCGGCGATCTAAACTCTCGTTTTAAGGTCGCTGGCTGTACTACAACGACAATGGTGTGCAAAATTTCCTTAGTTTACTCATTAACCGTAATTTAGTGCAAAGATATATATATCATCCTCACAAACTCCACAATTACAGGATAACTGTTGAAAGCATTATTAAGCCTTTTTAATGTATGCTTATATGTGGGGTAGTTCCAAGATACACTGAACAAAGCTAAAATGATTTTCCTACTAGGACCTGAGAAATCCCCCCTAACAAGAGATTGCTACTTACAGACTTATTTCACTCTTGCTATTTATTGTTAAATTACTTGTAAAGCTACTTAACAACAGGGCGTAAAACTACCTGGACCCTGCACTAGCTCTAATTATGGAAAGCATCACAACCTAAGAAAGTAAAAAGAGATAATGTTTATGTCGTTCCTCGAGACGTGGTGTTAGCCTGTCTCAAGGTGTGGACGCTTGGCCTAAAAAATAAAATAAGCAAATTCGAAAGGCAGACAAATATCACCCAAACATTTGTGACTCCCGACAAGAACGCCATGAAACAGGTGTACCCTGGTGGCCTGTTTGAATGCAATTATTCATGTGAGATATACCGGCGAACTCCTTCCCCCTACTCACTATTACTCTCCGATATGTTCAATTAACAGATAAAATTTCACAGGTAATTACCATTGATTAACCAAAACGAGAGAAATTGCAAATAAAACAGGTGGGGGAATTTACAATTTAAATAGTTATGGAAAGAGAAATCAAATCCCCACCAATGCGAACAAATTCAGATTCATGCCAGTATGGCGAGGAAAAACAACATATGTACACCAGAGTGCATGAAGAATATTTTCCTTACTCACGAAAAGGCCAGGTATTCTGCCTCATCAAGTACATATAGAGACCAACTTTATGAGAAAGTCCCTCGAGACAGAATCACCCTACACTCCTTATATCAAGTCAAACATTGTTACTAAAGAAAAAAAAATTACTTATAACCTTAGTGCGGCCAATTCTTCTCCACACCGCCATCCCCTATATCTTACCATCAAAACATGACAAAAATGGAAAAAGTAATACATAAGCACGCCATCCAATTAAACTGCAATATCTTACTATGGTACCACGTCCCGTAAAGTTTCTTACATGAGATTCCCAATATTGAACATAAAATGTAATGTGCACGAGTGAGCAAAAGGAATATTGAGAAAGATTTACGCTTTTCTCGCAGAAGAAACACAATAAAGTATCAAACCATCGCTATCGACGTGAATATGAAAGCAGCCAAATACGTGCCCGACAAAGTATTAAGGCAATATACATATGTACAAGTAAAATAAATCCCGGGAAGATGTAAAAGAAATGAAAAATTACTCTTCTCGATAATTAAATTTTTATCAACCATGTAAATAACTTCACAATTAAGACAAAAATGTATATAAACATACGCCTATATATATGCAAGAAATGTAAAACTGTTAAACAAAAAAGCCAAAGTGCACAATAAAATAAAGATCAGAAGTGGACAATTAAAACAAAAGATGGAAAATGGACAAAAGAAACGAGAACAAAATATGATGTAAAATTAAAGGAAACAACAACGAAAAAATGAAAGAAGATAAATATAAAATTAAAACCAAACAAAAGAGGAAATATAAAGACAGAAATAAAAACATAAAAGGCTTTAATGGTCAATAACGATAATAAAAACCCTCCAAATTTTTGGAACAAGTCAGCAATCTCAAGATGTACCGGCACACCAATTCTCTCTCTAAACACCTTCTCCCACTTTTCTTCCTATAATCTTTCCTACTATCCTACAAACATTTTCTATCTTTAATGACCCTTTATCCTTGGCGATACCTCTGACACAGAATTAACACTCAAACAATTATGGAAATATCATTTTAACATCCTTCCACTTATTCCATCAACGCCCTTTTATACAGAGTCTACTAAGTTAAAACTTCGTCTATTTTATTCGTATTATATTTATGTATTGTGTTTAATTATGTAAGCTGTTACCCATTATCATTGTTTTTGCATTTGATGTTATTGATACAGCTTCATAACGAATTAATCCGTTCTACTTTGATTGTTAAGGGAAAAAATGTTTCCTTTTCGACTAATCTAATTTGTGAACAGAGTTCACGAAAGGATTTAGTTGGTAAACGGAGGGCAAATGCAGTTACATGTTTTTTTAAAGCCCCTGAGCTCTCCCATCTGTCATATTTGCTGTGTGGGTGACCTGGGCTTCTCAAAGTGTACTTTTAAAGACGTGGTGTAAGCTGCCAGGCACTTGATGCTCCTCTAAAAATGTGGATGACTTAAGGAAAAAGTTGAAGTTTTAACTCTTTCGTGATGAATCTTCTTAAAAAGATGCAGATGCTTTAAAAGGGCTAACTGCCATGAATAGCGAGCGACTTTCAAATTCATTATAATTCTTATAAAAGGATCAAAGGATTCTAATTATTTTGCGCAGATATAATTTGTAAGATTTCTAAGCAACAACTTCGAAAAGTTTAAATTGGATACGCAAGGTTCCGCTCATAGAGTAGCTAATGGAAACTCTCGCCCATAGTTAATTTGATCATTTTAATATTAGTCGTAGTATGAATTGGTTACATCATTATAATTACAAAGCGAATAGGCAATTTCAAAATGCCAATATTTCGGAGAAGACGCTGGAAACATAGATGGAACTTCAATTAATGTTTTGCACTTTTCTTTAATTGACAAAAAAGTCTGCCAGAAAAAAAGGAATATATTCAAAAATTCCCATCAATCTGAGCTCAATCTAAATTGTCATTTTTCAATACCTAAGGAAAACTAGATTTTTGGGGGTCATTTTGATTTCTATTTATGTTTGAAGATGGAATTACTACTGTTAATACTTATAAAATTACGAGGAATTGCTTGTTATAGAAAAAGATCCTCGCTTAAATGTGATAGCAAATATTAGCGTTAGAGAGGGACGAAAACCTGACCTAAAATAAATTTGCTGCTATAAAAGCTATACGTTTGAACGACATAAAATAGAGTCTAAAACGAAAAAACTATCATATTATACAAATAGGAACAATGAAGAAGTTCTAAATTAGAGAATAAAAAAACATTTACGAAGTATTGTAAATATAAAGAAAACGACTAGAGTTTAGGACTTTTTTTTTAATAAGGAAACCTTACCTTGCCTGGCAGTTTATTCAGCATATTCTAAATATAGATTAAAGGAAGCTAATATAAAACAGAACCAATTACTAGCTAAATGAAATCCTTGGAAAGAGTTGGGATGTAAGTCTCTCATGGTCTGGAGAGGTCCAGCATAAAAAGTCATTTAATATCAAAAAGTGGTTTGTAAATCCCTGTCAGCAAGAGTGAAATATTTCGAGACAATGCGGAACAGTGTAGTTCACCGAACTACAAAATTAGAACAAATAATCTCGCAGGAATAAAAAAATCAAATATTTAAGGTAGGACGTAACGAAATCTTAGACCACCGTATCGGAATTCGTGCAATCAAGATGTAAAAGGTTCCAACGAAATGTTCAAAGGAAGCAAAAACAAGACTTGCAGAGATACCTAAACTGATCTATAATTAAATGATGACTATTGTAAATGAAGCACAGGCTTTACCGTTGAAGAGTTAAATAGCCTGCAAAGTTCAGATAGGGGGCAAAAGTTACAGCGAAAAATGCCTACGAGATACAGCTAAAACCACCTAGCTTATGTAATGCGTGAGTTTTAAATGATGCAAGAGTGTTGGGGGAGAATGAGAAATAAATTTAGGTGTCATAAATATATAAATTAAAATGAAAGAAGTAGGCGTTGCATTCGAAGAATAAATAGTAGAAAATCGGTACGAAAGAGAAAGAGAACAACTGCTCAGCTTTTAGTAACAATATATTGGACTTTGGCTGGCTCAGATTCTTTTCAATGTGAGCAGTATTATATTCAAAGAGTGTTTAAGTAGGAGTGAAATATCTTACTAGATAGAACTAGCACATTGACGAAGGTCTTAGGAACACAGTATATTCCAGAATAAATGGAAAAGAATCATGACAAATTGGGAGGAGTAATAAAAATAATAGCATGGGATAGCACAATGGAAGATTAATTATAACGAAACAGAATAGTGTCCGTGAATTGCATTTATTGTCGAGCTAGGTACGCAATTGTGAACTGTTTGGGCGGATTTGAGAAGTCTGTTTACAATATACTTAAATGTCGCATTTCCAAGCCAAGTAAGGAGCAAGTTTTTATCCGCAAAACGGAGTGTTTCCGAGGAGCATCATAATGAGATGCCAGTGCTTATGAGCAGAAATCAGATGCTATCTTACAGATCGAGATAAAAAGAGAGGACCGACTATCAATAAAGATATTGAAGTCTGCTCTGCAGCAATAATGGGGGTATATCCCTTTTCTACTTATCTCACGAATACTTATGTATTCTTTTCTAACTCTATTTTTCGGACTATTTGGTAAGCGAACCTGATTAAGGGGGTAAGTGAATGTCTAGAAAGCTTTGCTTAACAAAAGGTGCTTTTGCTATAGTCTTTCCCTTAAAACAATAGTGAAGTTTGGTTAGAAGATCTTTTCTTTTAATTAAACTGCAATATACGTAGATGTGGAATGTGATTACAGAGTAATTCTCATCTTCCACTACTTATAATCACAGAATTGTGAATATGAACAAAAAATATTATAAATAAGGCACCTTCCCCTTGTTACAGTGCTCCATTTTGGTGTTAATCGAAGGGAGTAAACCCTCATTGAGTTTAATAGTCACACAATAGTGGTTTAATTTCCTCTTTTATTTACTCAAATGTATATGTATCGAGGGTTAAAAGAAACCATTCAGTTACGAAAGCTCTCATTAAAATAAATATTTTGTTATCTTTGGTCTCGTTTTTTTCATATCTTTAAATTGTGTGTCCAATGTTATTTTCTCCTTTGAACCACTCTTTGCTGCATAGAGCTTTATTTTTAGTTTTTTTTTAACTATAATGAAATTTTAGTTATTTTCTGTAATGTCAGCCAGGATTATATTTTTTTTATACCTAATACCCTTCCCTATTTCTTAGTCCATCAGATTGAATTTAATAAGTTTGTGCCAAATGTTTCAGGAGATACTACTTATTTAACATCAACATCTTTAGCAGATATTAAACGAAATGCTGGAGATAGTAGCGTTGAGGGAAAGGAAGGAAGAAAAAGAATGAAAACAATATATAATCGATGAGATATGTCCATGAAAAGTGACATCTAAAAGGGTACTTGGCAAAGAGTTGAATCCTTAACTCATTTTACCTACAGTATTTGCTGCTCTTGTGGTTTGAGTCAGTGATAAACATGTTTGATCTATATAGCCATAATATGTACTGTTAAAACAGAAAACCAACAAAACTTTCATTACTTATGTAAATGAAATATCTGTTATCATGTATTTTTCAGTTAATTTATCATTATTTTTCAATTAAAGACAACTATCCTCTTCAAAGAGAACGCAACAGGGCTTCCGACTTTTAAGTGAGACAAATTCATTTTAATAATTATTTGCTTGTTCTATTTTCAGTGTGGAGTAGTGATAGAAAATTCAGATTAAAGCGAAAATATTTTTCCCTGAAAGTTTGAATATTAAACGCTTTTCTTCGCGTACTTTCTCGTAATACAAGACAAAAAGCCATATACACGCGAAGAGATATGTCATCCAACCTCGAGGGCGCTCCGATAGGAGAGTTCAGGCACTGATATTAATTAAAAAAAAAAATGTTATAAATTTACCGCAAAGGCTTTAATGGAAAATCGAAGGCCGGATATAAGGCTAAAAGGGTCGAGTTTCACTGGGTCTTCGATTTTATTCCGAACGTTCCATTGTGATCAAGTTACGGTCCGATTCGCCTCGAGCTTTCGTCTTTAATAGAAAAAATATGAGGCATTTTTATCCATGATGCAAAGGTATCATTTATTTATTAAACAATGAAAACATAAAGAGATTGGAGCATCGATGCAAGAAGTTTTTTCAAAGAAACCTGTAAAGAAGGGTAGAAAGTAAAAATGTGTGAAAGAAACTTAATTCAATTAGACTAAAGTGAAGCTTGAATAGACTCTAGGGTAGTAAAAGACGTGCAACTCTCCTAAATCTGGATTTAAGAGAAGTTCTCTTAGGAACATAGAGATGATGAAGTGGAGTACAAGGAATTCGTCTTTTTACGCTTTTTTTGTTCAATAAAGAATTAAATGATACATTTTCGTCAGGAATAAAAATGCCTCATATTTTTACTATTTCTCTTCGGAAACGCATTTCACTCCTTCTGGTTTGTTTATTTAGTCACCTTTTCATTCATATCTCTTGCTCTCTCTCTTTAATTTTCTCCAGTCTTTTAGTGTTGTTTATTCAATAATCTTTTTAATCCTTATCTTAAGCTCTAGCTCTATATCTCACTCTTTAACTTTACACCACTATTCCTGATCTGCTCATTCAGTTACTCTTTGCATTCTTTGCAGTACTCTCTTCAATATTTCGCCACTATATCTGATTCGTCCGTTGAGTTACCTTTTTTCAATCATCTTCCTAGTTATCTTCACTCTCCTCCGTTTGTTCATTCGTCTCTCTAGCTCTCTATTTAATTTTACTCTAACCTTAAGTTCATCATACGACCAATGGCCAAAGAGCAACAAAGACTAAATAATTTGGCTTAAAAGATAATAAGCCTATCGTCTCTCCGGCAAGAGTTCCATTTATTTTCCCTCACTTTTTATCGTTTAATCACTTCTTGTCGGATATTTTCATACGAAGTAGCAATTCCTAACCCCAATATTCTCATCAAATTTAAAGCAAAATACCAACGAGGGTGTATCATGCCTAAAGTGTGTGAGGACAGATTTGTAAAGAAAGCTTTTTTAACTTGAGATAATGATGTGTGGAAGATATGTAGACGCAGGTCCTCCTTCAGGCAATGGGCAGGGAAGTTAAACTGCGGTGTTAGGCGATTAGGCCACACCATTCTCCATATGTCAGCTGCCGGAAAGTTCCACACGTTTGTGGCTTCTAACTCTGAAGTTGATGGAGTACAATCAACAGTTTGAGCAAAGGTTAATTTAATTTTGGAATGAGGGCTAAAAATAAATGTATTAACGAGTTTTGGTTAAGCTCAGTTTAAAATTAAATTGTTTAATCATAATAATTTCTAAGACTAATTATGAAGAGCGGCAGCAATTATACTCAATTATTATTCGATATTTATTAATCTCCTGTTTCTAGACCTATATTTGCAGCTGCTAGTGTATGCATCGAGAATGAATATTTGCGCATTCATGTTATTTTTAATACTTAGACAAGACACGCGGAGATACATAGATGTAGATCTGGGGCCCAAAGTATTCGGACACCTAGAACTTTTCTTGTTCTTCGTCTATGTCTATGAATATGCTGGATTAGGTTTGCTTGCATAAGTCCAAGTATGTGGAAAGCAAAATAGAGGAACAATCTTCCTTTTAATTTTTTGTAATATTCAAAATAACAATTTTATTTAAATGTATGAAATTCTGGTATTAGTATGCGCTATGTTACAGGCAAAATGTTTTCATTTAACATAATATTTATAATTAATATCACATACTTTGTCGATAGGATTTGAGAATGATATGATAATAGCAAAATCTTAATTTTACCGTAAAGATAAGACGTATTATACGCACCCTGTAAGATGAACGTCTCAGCTGTCGAAAAAATTGCCCGTTGAGGCCAGCTGGCGATACCCAAGTGTTGCAGAAATGTTGAAGAGGATTCGAGAAAGTAAAAGTATCTAAGACAGATCTTGTTCCGAGAGAGGCAAGGTGATTTTCTAACGTGATGACAGGATTCTGTGTCGCATTAGCCTTCAAGATCGTGATAATACCAAAGCACAGTTGCAACATGATCGGACAGAAAGCCGCCAGGTAAGACATTCATCAGAACAGTCTATAAAAGTCATGTAAAGCCCGCAGAAATCACTGGTCAAATCTCAGCCGAAGCGACTTACACTGCTTTTGGTACATTTCACAGAAACAACAGTACCATGCGTCAGTGGGGACGTGTCTTATGTTCCTACAATTCCACTTTCTAGTTTTTCTCGACCACGTGCAAAGTTAGCGTCCGAAAGAGGCCAGGGAAGCAGTGAAATTGATATTAAATGGGGCCAAGAGTAAAGTATGTTGGCTTACCTTTATTGGCATCGGGCTTCATGTTAAGTTCTATTGTAGGCCGTATCCACGTTTGTGATGGAGTGACAAGCTACCCGAATTAATTATGTAAATACTGACCTAAACCCAATACATCTCCATTAATCCCCGAAATGTGATTTTACAGCAGGAAATTGCTCCGTGTATCAATTTTGCTTCCACCATACACTGGTTGTGGCAAAGTAATAGCACGTTCATTGACTGGCCACCTCAGTTCTAAAATATAAATCCAATGGAAAACATCTGGCAGTATTTGATTGAGACCGTAATACGTCTTCAACTAGCCTCCATTGAACACTTGAAGGCAGTCTTCAGTGATGATTGAGCCAGCATCACACCCCTCAGGTGTCGCAATTTCATGGAGAGCTTGCTTCGAAGAACAAATGAGGCGCCCAGAGGCAAAAAGGCATCCACGCCATATGTATGTTTTTGTGGTACAGCCGTTTAAAGTTTTGCAACTTTGATTTTAGGGTCAAAGCACAGGAATTGGTGCAGTATATTTATATTATACAGCAAAATGATCTTAATGAAATTTGCAATATATTGAAAAAAATCCATAAATGTAAACCCACTCGATCACAAAAAAGTGAACATTACAAAAATAAGTGCACTTTATAAGTCTACATTATAATAAATATTTGCAGGCACAATAATAGCATATTAATAGTGTGAGACGGTATTAAAAGGAAAATAGTAAATAACCGTATATTGCACTCCATTTAGTATTTTTAAATAATTAATTATTTATTTTTTTCCACTTTTCGTTGTAAAACTAGTTATTACTGCATTACATGCTGTTTTTTTTACTATTTTACTGTTAATAAATTTAATATTCCAACTCACCAACATCTTGAGAGATGTAGAGCTTGCATAACTTGAGAAGATGGGTGGGGTTTATGCGGCAAGGTCATCGGGGTCGTTTTCAAGGAAACCGCTGTCCAATTCCTTGTGACCATGCCCCTTCCCCGCACCTGTTGCCTGAGCTTGTGCCTGATCCTCCTTAGCAATCAGAGTTGTGAGGAATGTTTGATATTCCGGTAGTACCTAGTTATGTTGCACCTTCAAGTCAGCAAGTTTTTCTTTTCTTGAAAAGCACTGGCCCCACATTCATCTTAAGGGAAGGTGGTATAGCTGCTAAGTTTAAGTGCCCTCTATCCTGTTTTTTCTCCAAGGGAACTGTAAAACTAACCAGCCCTCCATACAAACCTTGGACCTTAAACCAACCCTTCAATGTGCTCGAGTAAGACAAGATTCGTGATTCAATGAACTTAGCACCCTTTAACTTGGCCCAGATCACCTTACTGTTCAAAACACCATAGTTGTTAAACTTGTTCCTGTTAATAAGTACGACATAGAAGGGCTTGAAACGGTTGGCCTGTTCAAGAAGTTTAACATACTCTGGTGTGGTGTACATATCTATGAGTCTTATTTTCTTTTCAATAACACAGAAATCCCGGTCATATTGAAGGTACAAATATGCCGGAATCATAAAGTAGTGCGTTATTTCAGACAAGCGTCCCGAGTGAATGTGCTTTAAACATGAATGATCTACATTCTTGTTCTTATTTTGCCCGGGACAGTTGTCTGAGAAAATTACTAGTTCTGTTATGTTTGGGCCAAGAAAATAGTTAATATAATGGTCTAGACAGGATGAAATTTTACAAGTCTCCATACTTTCTCACACTTGTTCAACACATACATTGTGCCTTGTTTCTCCGTCATACTATGTACTCCAAAGTTATAGGTCTGCATTTTTCATTTATAGTATTTTAGTTCTAACGAAAGCTTTGGGGTAGGCAATGTTTGCTGAAGCTCCATCCATATTACTGCTTCGTGTGGCTTATTCTCCTTTGCGATTTCTTTCAATATTTTTAGACCAATACCTGCCGTGGTCTTGTGCACTCATAACTGAACCTTTAAAGCCCTAATATGTGCCTCTTCAGTAACAGGTACAAGGGAATTAATTTCACATTCAGTTTGTCACATGTATTGCACGAGTCACTCTTGGGGGATTCGAACTAAATGTTCAACTCCGTATTGAAAATGTGTTCATATTGCCAAAGCTTCAGTAATCTTTCTTGGCCCTTATTCTAATCAACCAACCATTTTTTTATACATACTGTACAAAATCCGTTTGTTTAAATCTAGAAGAAGGTATTTCCGAATTGGACTCTTTGCCCTGCCTTAATTACTTGATACAGTACGTAGGCTCCGAATTTGTTCCCTAATGAGGTATTTTTTCTCTTTACTCGTTTTATTTTTAGGGACACATATACCTCTGCGGTATGGCTGTACAAGGACAGAACTTGACACGTTGTCTAAGCATTACGTAACCGCTTTAAAGTAATACCGTACATGTTAATGAAGGCTGTACGGCACACGGTAATGTCTCGGTTGTTGTGACGAACAATGAATTTCAAGGTGTGTAAGACTATACTTGGCCTGCTCTACATTCTGGATCTTTTCACATCACATAACGTGACGCGACAGGATATGTAAACGGATTCTCTATCATGTTCTCCCAAGCCCCAATAGCTCTTAAAAATCACTTTCACATTTTCACGTCCAACCAAATGGTAACATTTACGAGGACACTTGCATGGACTTCCAACAGAGCAAGCGATCATTTCTTTTCCACCTTCAGTAGTGTTATGGCGGCTCTTGAAGTTCGTCCCTAATTATGGGGGAACTTTGAAGGTAATCGTAAGCACAACCCAAGAGCCTTGGAAGGTAGCCGCTGGTTGCCAGTAATGGCGATGGATTATTGAGTTATCGCGTAATCTTTTGGCAAGGACTCCGGTTGATACATATGCTCCAGGTGGTTTGTGTTGCCATTCCTCATTTTCAACAAGAGTGATTTTTTGATTGATATGGGGTGCCCTAAGCCGAGGGGCTGTCTTTTTCTAGCGACGGGGTCAAATATCCCGGAGGATGGGGAAAGACCACATCAGGGTAGAACATCGGTATTTCGGGAGTTATGTAATCGCGAGGAATTGCGATTAACGAGGAGAATGCACAAACGGTTATTTTCCCGATTAATAAGATATTTAACAAGGGAGATGGAGAAACGTCAGGATATTGAAGTCACCAAAGCAAAAATAGAAGTGTTATTGTACTAGATCTTATTGAACTTCACAAAAGTTCTTTAATTAAGATTTTAGTTCTAAGTTATGACATAATTTAAGTTCGAGGTCAAGTGCGAGCAAAGTCTAAAGGAGGCCGGACGAATAGAGCCTTTAAGAGTCACACCTTAATGTCTGCGTTATGTACACGACTATATACAAAGATGAATTACGCAAATTCGAGAGAAGGATTGAACGATCTATAACGCGATATCTTCCTATATAAAATTAATAGTACTCCTCTTTGTTCTGGTTTCACACAGTTATATATTTAATTTAAACCACACACTAGAGGTTCCTCGTCCAACTAAGCCACACCTCCCTCTTATGTACTGGCCTGTCGATTGGTCGGTATTAACATAACTCGACTCTTGATTGGCTACTGCCGAACATATTGATAATGGAAACACTCTGACTATTGGATAAAATTCTCTGTGGGCGGTGGCATGTTGCCATGGAGACAGCTTCCTAATCTCCCTTCTATTTACTTAATCATGATAACTATCCAGTTTATTTTGGATTCTGTTTTGATTATAATTTTTGCCTAAGATTGCCTCAACCAACTCTAACAGAGATAATTGTGGTCCGTTTACTACCACGTGACATTCTCGCAAACGGCGAGAACAAAAGAATTCAGGAAACTTAAAAAATGGACTAAAAGTTAGCAAAGACTATGATATTGACAGCAAAGGGAAGAAAGATTATTAAAAATAAAATTAACACCCCTCAAGTTTTATTTAAATAACAGTGAGAACAAAATATATGAATAATAAAAAATAAATAACGACAAAAACAAACTAAATGTGAATAATAAAAACACAAATGAAATGGTTATTTAACCAGAAACAAAAATAATAACTGTAACTAAAACAAGAATGAAAAATACCATCATCTCAAAAGTAAAGAAAACTGCAATGTACGAGGAAAGTTAAGAGCTTAGTAAAGCAATAAGTAGCAACCTTTATTGCCATACTAACCCTATACTATCACTTTGTATATTGCAGTCGACTTTACTATTGTAAGATAGACTCGATCCCCATTGAGTGAAACGATCCCGTGTACTGCGACGGTAAAAGTAAAGGTTAAAGTACCTATTTAATTCAGTGCCTTTTATGGCTGTTAAATTTGTCTATTGGATACATTCACTTGCTTGAGGAGGATAAATAGCGTCTCCAAGGTGCGCTCGATGTAGTGCAAAGGTCGCTAATCATTGCTATAATAAGCGTATATAATCTCAACCAGAATCTCAACTCACCAAATAGAGCGATTAGCCAGATGTCAGGGCGCCTGCGCAAATCTAAAGCTTTCTTCCAATTTTCGCCGATACTTATCCACTCTCATCGTACTTACCTGCAGACTCTTATACTTACATCACCACATTTATCGAATATAGAAATCAAATATTCATTCCCATTTCGCTCTGATGACCTGCTTGAAGTCCATGGGGTTGCTGAAGTATCACTTTTTTGTCTGCCAGGTTAAATAGATGATTTAGTAGCACCTTTCAAAAGAAATTGACATACTACCTTTTGAATCAATGACCAACGACACGGGAACTTATTTATTCACCGCCTCTAACTTAACCATTGCATCTATTTTACTTGTTGACATATTTAAGGATTTTTTTATCTGTACCGGTGAATATATATACAATTATATAAAATATTAAATGGCTAAAATATTTCCTATGAATAAATCTTATTTTAGATGATAAAGTAAAACAAGTATTAATTAATTTAATTGTTTTATTTTCTATTTTTAGATTAAAAAAAAACTAAGCAAAGTTATATTCTTGCATCAGCACTTTTATTTTAACCTTAATATCCTATGAACATTTAGCACAACTTTTCTCTTAATATCTTTCTAGTGAACTAGTGTAAATACAATTTAAAGTGATGCTCCGCCCCCGAAAATTTCTTTAAAATTTGAATTTTAGCGTACCCCACGTTTGATCTCTCTATATTACCTAAGATCTCTAAATATTTACTCTATATGTGCAGTGATAATCTCAAACTCTCATTACTAGTGCTCGAAGAAATCATATTCCTATAAAAGTTAAGGGATATCCAATAAAATTTTATTTAAAAGGATTGGTAGAAGGAATGAAGGTAATTAGAACTGGCAAAATCGCCAGATTTTAACTGAAACATTAAATGCGTCGCCTACTATAGTAATAGTTACCCTGCAGAAGTTTGGATCATCCAGCAAATTGCGAGAAAATATATTGCAATTCATGTCTTGACGATCAAGACGAAACTTGATCGAAGGATCTTGCGTGTACTGCAACTATTCTATTTCCACGATGCTTCCCTAACATTCCATTTAAATCAAATTTCACGTTGGATGCTTTTAATATATATATATATATATATATATATATATATATATATATATATATATATATATATATATATATATATATATATATATTACTGATCAAATTGAGAGAACGATTTTCCTTGTTTAAAATGTTTTAAAAATATGATGAGTGGGTATGTAAATGAAATTTCCATGGTAAATAAAGTCATGCATTGAATAAATTGTTTGAAAATTTCATGATACAATTGTATATTATATCAAATAAACTAACAAAATAAAATATTGACAGGTGTAAAATAAGAGAACGATCATTTACAAAATTGCTTAGCGAGCAAATACACCAGAATTAATGCAATATTTGACAATGATGAAACTTACAACATATAATATTAGGTTATGAATCTTTTGTTTTCTATTACTTCGGCGTAATGACGAACACATAACTTCACCAGGTTCTGCCAAAATTCTGGTGTTATTCCGTTGCATTCTTGTTACCCCCCACCTTTAGTTGACAAACTAATCAATAATTTTCTTACCAAAATTTACTCTCTATCCTTTCTCTCATATAATGTTCCCAAAAATGAAATTTTTTTCGTTTTACCAGAAATGGGACCTTACAATAAATTATTCACTAGAAAATGCAACAAATTACTTAAAAAATATTTCTTTCATACCAACTTCAAAATCACTTTTGTTAACCTACTTTCCATAGGAAGTTTTTTCTCGTCAAAAGACAAACTTCCTCTAGAAATGAGCAGCCGTGTTGTTTATGCTTTTACTTGTCCTTGTTGTTTGCAAGGAACCTATATTGGTAGTACGGTTCGCTCATTGAAAGAGAGGTTTTGTTCTCACATGGGAATAAGCCATCGCACTGGAAAAATATTGTGTAAGAAGGAAGCTTCTGTAATTATAAATCATAGTATACAATGCAAGACAGAATGTTCCATAGAGAACTTCAAAATAATTGGTCATAATAACAATGAATATAGTCTAAGAATTTTGGAATCCCTACTAATACGTACAAAATCTCCTACACTCAACATAGATAATACCGCTGTTCCTCTTCTTATTTCTTAATTTTAATTACCTCATTCAACAACCAACCAACCTTCTCTTATTTAACAACCAACCCATCAAATTCCTATCCTTCTTTAAGCCACATCCTTTATAATTTCTTCACTTTGTGAATTCTCCTGAACTTCATCGGTAAGCAATAGTATACTGTAATTTTTTACTTTTGTGTTTTTGCTTTTTTTTTCGTGTCAATAGTGATTACATTAGATTAATAATTTGATTCTCTTTCTTTTCAAATTCCTGAATTATTGGTAAGCAATATTATACTGTAATTATTAACTTTTGTTTTTTGTGAGTTTTTTTTTCGTTTCAATAGTGTTATATTAGATTGATAATTTGATTCTCTTGACTTCTTAATTCCTGAGTTATTTTCTAATTTTTGATTTACCTACATAGTCATAACCTAATTATTTTTAATATTTTTAATATTCTTTAACTGTATTAGATTAATTTATGTTTTAGAACCTGAAGATGGGTGATACGCCCGAAACGTTGTTCCATAAATAAATCACATGTACCTCAGCCTCCTATGTGTCCTTACCTTCACCGTGAAATTGAAGATTAGACTGGTCAGCAGCAACTCATATGACTATATATATATATATACATATATATATATATATATATATATATATATATATATATATATATATATATATATATATATATTCGTATATTTAGGCAGAAAATTCTCTTCCTGACATATTTTATTGAAGGCGACTGCGAATTCAGCATTAATAATGTTCTTTTCGTGTCTCTCGATTTCTCTAATATTTCGCTTTTGTTCGTTGGTTAACCCGTGTATAAGCTCGCTAAAATTCATTACTAAACCACTGATGAACGAGGGCAGTAAAATAATTCACTGGATAAAACGAAACTTTTATTGGCCTAACGCGTTTCGATACAGTCCTGTAACATTATCAAAGGAAGATATAAATAATATAAGGAAATAAAAACATGGGTATATATATCGGGTTTTGAAGGTTTACAATTATATGAACATATTTATAGGGAATGTATATTCTTAAAAACAAAATATTAAGACGGCTTAAAGAGCCTAGTTTAAAATGGACACAAGATTAAGATAGGCAGGGATTATTACTTGGCGCACGAGGACGCGAGGAAGGCAGGGTGAACTGTATGTTTGTTTGTGTATTTAATTTGGGCTGCTTTTATTTTATATAGAGAGCTTCTATTGTGAGCAATTGTTGGCGATTTGGAGCATATGCAGGAATTTCAGTGTTATCTTCGAGTGTCTTCCGGTCCAATTGTCTTCCATGTTTTTTAAATGTGTGTTTTGGGTGCATCGTTGTTTAAATGGTAGAACATTCTTCGTTTATATTTGTTTCTGTTAGTCCGATATATATATATATATATATATATATGTATATATATATATATATATATATATATATATATATATATATATATATATATATATATATATATAAGCTTGGTAACCCATAGGAAATAGGGAAAGATGTGATACATAAGCAATTACAATTTCTTCTTTTATAAACCAAATTAAGGATAATACATAGGTTAAGAAAAAATATAAAAAAGAGGTGAGAAACTAAAAAATAATATATCAACTCTTTTACGAATTAATAAAAGTGAAAAAATAGGTGCAGTTTGATCCAATACCATCGAGCGCTTTTCGTTTATCAGGCTTCGACGTTGACCACCTATTTATCATTTTACTTTTTTTATTGGATAAAATTTTATCTATTATTTTATTCCTTTTGTCTCCCTTACTTCTTTCTTAATTTATGAATGATCATTGTATGATCTTATAAAAAGGAAAAATCACTTGTGTATCATCTTCCTTCATTTATTATTGGTTATCTAGCATATATATATATATATATATATTATATATTTATTTATTTATTTAAGTTATTTGGGCTCGTGTTTATTTATCTTTTTGGCCAATGAAGGCCTGAAATTTTGCAGAAGTGCATTTCACTAAGGAAAGGTAGGTTTTCCAGGCTACACTACATTGTTTTGCCCTTGGGGCGAAAAGTATGTTATCAGTCATGATGAGTTACTTAAATTATTGATAGGGTAACGACAGTATCATCGTTCCTCTATTAGTTTTTTAAAATATCATATCGATCTAAACAGTAAAAACATTCCGGATAATGGAAAGTGATTAGGTTCAAATCCTTAATTAAATAATGATTTGAATTTATTTCAACATATTATGGAACGAAACTAGTGTACTATTATAATAAAAACTATCATTTAAACGAACCTCTTCTTCTCAATAATTAAAGTTCTTTACCGTAATACGTTAGGTTATTTTATTTCTTTCAACAGTGTGACAGTGGATAGACGCTCTGTTATTATAGTAATGATTTAGTTTGGTATATATTAAAAAAAATGACACCATTTTTCACGATTACTTTTATTTATACCCTCCAAGTAAATCTTTTTCCATGAAAACGGGCCGCTAAATGAATGAGAGCACGAAGAGAAGCCGAAAGAGAAGAAATACGAAATCAAATTTTGAAAACAAGTTTAAAGTCCGATAGCTTAAATATAGAGACTTTATTCCATCGTAAAGCTATACATCGAGCTTAAATCCGAGATCATTTATGGCTTCTAGAGAGAACATAGCTATTTCTCCCGCTACTCTACATATATCGGGGCTTAAAGAAATACTCATTTTTAAAATCTAAATATTCAACCGTGCAACACCGGGTAAATCAGCTAGCTTACCCAAAACTTTGACACACCTTAATTTACTACATAGCTATTACTATTTTATTCCAGCATTAAACTACTGCCACTGTCTATAGCAGTAGTTTTCAACGTTTGTGCACTCGCGATCCTTTATCCAAGGGCTTGAAACCCACGCGATTTCCTAGTATTAGCAGCCCTTATTTACATATTATTTTCTGTGAAGGAGAGGGAAAGAAACATCTAATAGGATATTTATTTAACAATCCTGTACTTATTTATTAGCAAACTAAATCACAACATTGGACCAAATTTAATTCACAAGAGAATACAATTATTCTTTTAATAATATCAACATAGGTTTCTTTTGCTATCCAACCCATCTAGTCGGATGCCTAATGTTGCATTTGAGCAGCAAGCCTCGAGATTTGTGGCCGAGCGTTTGCTAGAGTCAGTCTCATGTCATCTCCAAAATCCAATCTCTTGATATTCTTCGTTTTTATATCGACAAGAGTTCAAAATCCTGCCTCACACAAGTAAGTAGAAGCAAATGGAACGATGACACGTAGGGTTATCATTCCAGACTTTGGAGTATGACTGATACATAGCGCACCAGAACTGAGTCACTGATTTCATCTTGAATAGATCACAGGCTCTTCTCTTCTTCAGCTGGATCTCATCTGAAATGCTGAATACATCAATTGCAGTGAAAAATGTGTTCCTTCCAGGGCATCCTGTTCCTCTGATAGCTCAGGAAAGTATCGCTCGAGTTTCCTTTTCTAGAGACTGAAGATGTTACGTAATCGCATCCTTGAGGAACTGATCCAGTTGGACTTGAGACTCCTCCATCACTTAACAAAGTTTTTCAAACATACGGATGTTTCCAAGATTGATTTCAGACCTCAGTTCTGCAGTTTGGACACAAACGGCATGCGATTCACTTGTTGACGCGAGCGCACGAGCACACGCACACACACACGGCACGCACTCCAGCACTACGTTTAAATGAACACACATGCTTAAGCACAGCTAAACAGACACTCAAGCATACACTCGCATACTTGCTGGTAGAAAAACATACATACACTTGCAGAAACACATATTTATTCGTACAGCACATCCACTTACAGGCACGCATACAGGCACAATGTCATCTAATGACATTGAACCACTGTAACACACGTTTTTTTTGCACTGAAACTAATACAAAAAATATGTAAGAGCATAAAAATGCAATTGATTAGTTGAATATAATAACCTAAGTCGCTTCTAACAAGGCTACGCGACCCCTGAAAATACTTCGCAAACCTCAAAGCGTCTCGACCTACCGGTTCGGGACTCCTGGTCTAAATGTTACGAATATTATTCCGAATTTGCACGAACTCAATAAGACACCAATACACTAAAAACATTATATTGGACAAGCCCTAATATGTATATTGTACCATTAAACTAGTTATGAATGAGTGACAATGTATATAAATGAATTTTTATAATTACATCAACACAAGTGAAAGTGTAAAATCAAATGACGATTTCATGCACTTTCCTTTGGATTTAATGATAATATTCATGTATGCGAGCATAATTCTTGGACGCTTTATAGAATAAGGAAAATGGTCTAAAAAAACATATTCACATACCTCTGCAGAACAGGTACTCCCATCAATGGAGTAACGAATAGTTACATTATCGTTAGTTAGTTCAACTAAGAAAATACGACCAAGAAACCTAACTTTTCAATGAGGACCGGTTATTGGTGCCTTCGGACAGATCAATAATTCTCATTCTGATAATAATATTCATTTAATAAGGTGGTTGGGAAATGTCGTTCACTATGCGAGAGCTAAATGGATATTGTGGAGAAATGGCTACATTAAGCCTCCTGGAGGAGTATAGGTACATTCAAGCCCCCCTCCCTTCATGAGGAGAAGCGTGGGAAAGGTAGCTTGCGAAAATGCTTACCATGTGTGATCTCCTCGCCGCTGTGGGCAGTTGGAGCTAACATATGTTTGAAGGCGACCACCTAAGGTCCTTAAACGACGCTCTAACGATCGCATGACCTACGAGACCCATAAACCCGTGGTTAGGAAAAAAAAACGGTGCGAGTCAGAAGGCACGCCAAGTAGCGGTGCGGTTGCGAGCCTATAATTTGCGAGCTGACTTGGGCACCCCAGTGCCACCTCAGGAATTCTCGCTCTCCCCAGATGCTAACTCACCATTCGCTCCCCCCCCTCCCTTTTGCATCTGTGGCCTGGTCACTTCCCCCTTTAGATGGGGCGGCAATCCGCCTATATATAAGCCCCGCAAAGAAAGAGAAGAGGATTATCTACAGTCGATACGCCAGAGTAGGATTAGGTCGTGAAGATCGATCCATCGGCTAGACAAGAAGATTATTAGAAGTCGATTCGCCAGAAGAAAGATTAGTTCGTAAAGATCGATCCTTCAGCCATACAAGACTATTTCCGTGAGAAACGATAGGATCAGATTGAGAAAATCGATCCCCCCCCTTTCAGGGCCGTATTAACCTAATTAGTCAAGTTTTATATCGGTGCCATACCGAAGAAGCCTTTTCCGTCTGCAAAGAAGCCCGACTGAAGAAAATCAAAGCCGCTCACACTCGAGTGAATCTCACATCTCAAGCACCGAAAGAGTGAGAGTAGAAGAACCCTGCCCCAACGAGCTCCCGTTCTTTAATTACGTTGAAGAATCATCACCCGGCACAGGTGACAAGCAATCCCTCCTCGAAAATTCAAGCAGCGACGAAGCAACACTTCAAAGCGAGAGATAAGTCCCCCAGCGACATCCGGCAATCCCTAATACCTACCTGTAAGTTAACAATAACATTTATATCTCTATTACGATAGTAGAAGTTTAGTACGTCCCACGTTTTAAAGGAGAGTAGAAACCATTATTCTTGAACCTAGGTCATATGTGTTTGTAGATGACAGTACATCAATTTAATGTTTTAGGCTAAACAAATAGGGTCGTAATAAAAATACTAATTGGCAATTGGTTTGTTTATCGGAAGCCTACTTGTTTATATTTTTGTCATTTGAGGCCAAATATAGAAATGTTTTTACTGTTGGTTTGTAATATTTAATTTAAAATACATGTTTATTTTTGGTAGATTCTGGTGTTTCCTCTTATCCTTATGTGTTTAAAAATAGCTCTTCCTTAAGGACTAAACCACAAAAATAGCACTCTTAGAACAAAGCCTACTTCATCATAGAAGTAACTCACGCCCCTCAAAGCATACCGCGACTAAAAGGGTGTCAAAGCGTAGAGTGATCAAAGCCAAGGGTCATTATACGACATATTATAAAAGTGGTGTCAGGTCTAGAGGTTTTATATTAGAAAGAACCAGGTAGTGTCTATTTAAGGAAGAGCTAACACATAAAAGGAACACCAGGAATAATAGGATATTTGACGAGTGGGAAATTGGTAAAGTTAGAGGTGGATACCATCTAAAGCTAATTGTTAGGCCAAGTGGTAAGTTTCGGTGGTGGAATAGGTCAGGCTTGAGTAAAAACAAGGTAGATGACTGACATAAGCGCGATGGCATTGTTTGACCTTCATCGGAAGCAAGGTCAAAGCCTCGGACTGGAAGGAACCGATCTGAGTTCGTTTATTCAGGAGAAAGAGAGAAACGAAAGAGAAGAAAGAAGAGAAAAGATGAAAATGGAAGCAGAAAAGACGAAAATGGAAGCTGATGAAAGAGAGAAGATAAGGGCCCACGAAAGAGCTCTTAGTAAAGACCAGTTAGAGGTGCAGTCAGTGTCATCTAAAACAGGAGTGTCACCAGCGGCCAGCATGAAACTCCCGGAGTACAAGGACGAAGAAGATTTATGCTCATATCTCTCCCATTTTGAGAAAATATTTGAAGTCAATAATTGGGACCTAGAAGAAGATGGGGTCGCCAGACTGTTACCGCTACTCAATCGTAGGATGAGAGAGATATTCGTATCTTTACCCTCAGAAGCGACTGTGGACTATTCCACTCTCAAAGCCGAACTTCTCTCAGCTACAAACCTTAACCCAGAAGAATATAGGATGAAGTTCAGGCAGTCTCGTATAAGACCTGGACAAACATACAAACATTTTGGCTTTGAGCTTCGTCGAAGCCTACAGTTTTGGATGGAGTCAGAAGGGGAGAGAACGAAGTCGCTGCGGTCGTCGACTTCATGCTTAGAGATCAGTTACTAAGTACACTACCCCAGGAAATCCGTGCATTCGTTAAGGACCGAAAAGCTTCTACCTTCAACGAGTGCCTGGACGAGGCTGACCTCCACGCGGTAAATCATCGGTTATATCCTAGGGAGTACAAGAAAGAGAAGGCTCCCTGCCCAAAGAAAAATGGGCCGCCACCCAGGCATTTACAGAAGAAGCCCTTTAAGTTCGCAGCAGCAAAAGGAACTTATAAACCAAATTTTGGAGGAGAAAAAAATCAAAAAGAAGTTAGGATTCCACAAGGATCATACCCTAATACCGGCACGTATCCCAGGAAGCCCGTCACTTGTTATACCTGCGGGATAATAGGTCACCTGAGTTTCCAGTGCCCACAGAACTCCCGACTGAGGGAGACCTCGAGACAACAGGTGCAAAACCTGACTGCCGCTATCCCAGCAGGACAAGCTGATTCGTCCTACGTCCCCGCGCCAACATCCGAAGGGCCCCAGCAACAGGTAAACTTTCTATTCAACAAAAGTTCGCCAGGCGGCCTACAATTTGAAGAGGGCACTGTTAATGGGTGCCGAGTATCCACTTTAGTCAGAGACACCGGATGCACGTGCATAGTGGTATCCGACAAGTTGCTGCCCCCAGTAAACCCTGCCCATAAGAAATTCGCAATCGTCCACGACTTTTTAGGACGCGACAATCGATTCCCCGTCGTGAGATGTCACATACAATGCAGATATTTCACCGGTTGGACGGACGTGGTAGTAGCCCCGATTAAGTTTTGCGCATTACTAATCAGACAAAACCCCCTAATTCCCCAGCAAGAAGTGGCCCAACAAGTAGTCACCGGGCACAAGAAGCCCAGAGGAAAGAGCAACCTGCTAAGTTGACCCCGAGGATTACCCTCGAAGACAATGGGTTCAAATTGACTTCCTTCGCCAGTGCTCAGAAGGAATGCCCCACTCTTAAACCTCTATGGGAGAAAGCTATTAAAGGTGAAATTCTCCAAGTGAAAGGAAAGAAGCCTATCCAGTATATCGTAGAAGACTCACTTCTCTACCGTACTATCAGCGAGGAGGATAAGGAGAACAAGAAAGCACTGTGTGTACCTCAAGAATACACGCAAAGAATTTTGAATACCGCGCATGATGGAATATTAGCCGGACACTTTGGGCACAACAAAACGGCGTAGCAGATATTCCGACACTTTTATTGGCCCCAGGCCGCCAGGGAAATTGTGGCCTATTGCCGATCATGCGACGTGTGTCAGAAGGATCCCTCCAGAGGACGGGTACCTCCCGCTCCCTTACAAAAGGTGCCCGTTATAACCGAACCATTCTTTCGAGTGGCAATTGATTTGGTGGGACCAATTCACCCCCCTTCAAGTGGAGGACACTCCTACATCCTCACCCTAGTGGATTGTGCCACCCGGTTCCCAGATGCCGTGGCCCTACGGAAGATTGACACTATTTCCTGCGCGGAAGCATTAATTTCAATTTTTGCACGAGTAGGCCTGCCTAAAGAAATTCTATCTGATAGAGGGCGCCAATTCATCTCAGAATTGATGGAGTATTTTAACAAACTTCTGTTAGTCAAGCCAATTTTTACGAGTCCATTTCATCCAGCCGCTAACGGAATCTGCGAGAAATTAAACGGGACTCTCAAAAATATATTGAAGAAGTTGTGTCAAAACAACCCAACACAGTGGCACAGATACCTGCCTGCTGCCCTTTTCGCCTGCGGAGAAATACCTCATCGGACGTTGGGATTCTCGCCCTTTGAGCTATTATACGGGAGAAATGTGTGAGGTCCTATGAGTATTCTTAAGGAATTATTTTCCAACGCGAAGCTCGAGCAAGAAATCAAATCGTCTTACGCCTACGTGATGGATATGCGCGAGCGCCTAGAATACTGCTCCGGCTTAGCTCGAGAGAACGCCGAGAAAAATTTAGCCAAATACCGGGACTATTTCGATATGAAAGCAAAGGCTCGATAATTAAAGGCAGGAGATGAAGTCTTATTATTACTCCCGACCGAAAATAATAAGTTATGGGCCCAAGGGAAGGGACCGTTTGAAGTAATCGAGGCACGGGGTCCAGTCGATTACTTGATAGATACCCCAACAGGGCGAAGAACCTATCACATAAACATGCTAAAAAAATATCACCGCCGCGCGTGCATAAAGA
This sequence comes from Ceratothoa steindachneri, assembly GCA_963969495.1. Classification (NCBI taxonomy): domain Eukaryota; kingdom Metazoa; phylum Arthropoda; class Malacostraca; order Isopoda; family Cymothoidae; genus Ceratothoa; species Ceratothoa steindachneri. Next base: position 140,620,713 of record OZ018330.1, on the reverse strand, counting down.
ATATTACCCTTCTAGACGAAGAAGAACCGATGGATGCCGTTTACCCGGGTACGCCCCTGCAAGTCATACACACCGTGTGTGTGGAACAAGACGAGGAATACGAACTTCCCTCGCTCTCACCTACCCCGGAAGACCCTCGGGTGGATTTAAAGATAAATCCCCACTTAGAAATTCAACAAAAAGCGGAAATGTTGAACTTGCTCATGGAATTCCCAGAAGTCATTTCTGAAAACCCTGGATGTGCCAAGGATTTTTTTATGAAATAAAACTAAAAACTAATTCAGTGGTTCGGAGCAAACCATATCCTTTACCAATCCACCTACGAGAATCCTTCAATAAGGAAGTCCGGAATTTACTAAAATTGGGAATTTTAGAGCCATCGGAGTCCGATTATTGCTCCCCCATAGTAATGGTTAAAAAACCTGATCAATCATTTCGGATGTGCGTGGACTTCCAAAAATTGAATTCAGTGACCGTTTTCGACGCCGAGCCCATCCCACTAATAGATCAAAATCTCCATTTATTTGAAGACGATAAATTCATCACCGAATTGGATTTATGTAAAGCGTACTATCAAATACCTCTCGCTAAGGAGTCCAAAAAACTGACGGCTTTTGCGACCGAGAGAGGTCTGTTACAGTTTACCAGGCTACCCTTCGGACTACTTACAGCCGGTAGCAATTATAATAGGATGATGAGGCGAATTATCGCTGGATAAGCGACGTGTCGTTTTACTTCCACAACATGTACGTAGCTACCCGTACATGGGAGTCACACTTACACGCCCTACGCTCATTGCTGGAGAAATTGAAGGAGCAAGGTCTAACAGCCGGGCCGACCAAGTGTTATTTTGCCTACGAATCCATTGACTACCTGGGATTCAAAATAGGACAAAAACACTTGACTACTCAGCAAGAAAAAGTGGACGCCATAGTCAAGATGCCCCGGCCGAAAACAAAGAAACAACTCCGATCGTTTATGGGAGCGGCCTCGTTCTATAGGCGTTTTGTACCACACTTCGCTTCCATTGCGACCCCACTGAATGATTTGTTCAAAAAGACAGCGTCAGACCCTGTCACGTGGAACCCCCATGCAATAACTCCGTTGGAGATTCTAAAAGGAAAACTCGTAACTGCGCCCATTCTTCGCTTACCAAATCCCAACAAGATCTTTGGTCTGCGCACGGACGCTAGTCGGGACGGGTTAGGCGGAGTATTGCTTCAATACGAAGATGACGAAACAGCCTATCCCATAGCTTATGTCAGTAGGAAACTGTTGAGTAGAGAAAAAGCCTACGCTACTATCGAAATCGAAGCTTTGGCCATAATATGGTCCATAGGTAAATTCAAATATTATCTAATAGGGCGCGAGTTCAAGTTGGAATGCGACCATAAACCGTTGTCATACTTAGGTAAAAATAAGTGTAAGAATGGAAGACTCCTGAGATGGAGTTTACTCTTGATGGAGTACCAGTACTTCATTCACTACATAAAAGGGTCCAACAATTGTATGGCCGACTCGTTAAGTCGGAACCCTGTCGACGATTAAGGAGCAGCCCAACTATTGTATTATAGCAAAGTTAAGTGTAAATCAGTAGAATTGTAAGTAAGTAGAGGCGAGTAAACCCCGAGTGGTAGGTAAGAAAATCCTAAGTTGGCACAGTAATATAGGAATTAATGTAAGGTCAGGTGAAATGTTATCGAGGCATTCCCGAGTGAACTAGAATTTATTGTATAATATAATGTTCCGTAAGTTACCCATGTATATTATTGTAAGCGTCGGATTGGAACCCCCCCCCCTCCCGTTATTTTCTTAAGAATGGAGGTAGATGTGGAGAAATGGCTACATTAAGCCTCCTGGAGGAGTATAGGTACATTCAAGCCCCCCTCCCTTCATGAGGAGAAGCGTGGGAAAGGTAGCTTGCGAAAATGCTTACCATGTGTGACCTCCTCGCCGCTGTGGGCAGTTGGAGCTAACATATGTTTGAAGGCGACCACCTAAGGTCCTTAAACGACGCTCTAACGATCGCATGACCTACGAGACCCATAAACCCGTGGTTAGGAAAAAAAAACGGTGTGAGTCAGAAGGCACGCCAAGTAGCGGTGCGGTTGCGAGCCTATAATTTGCGAGCTGACTTGGGCACCCCAGTGCCACCTCAGGAATTCTCGCTCTCCCCAGATGCTAACTCACCATTCGCTCCCCCCCCCTTTTACATCTGTGGCCTGGTCACTTCCCCCTTTAGATGGGGCGGCAATCCGCCTATATATAAGCCCTGCAAAGAAAGAGAAGAGGATTATCTGAAGTCGATGCGCCAGAGTAGGATTAGGTCGTGAAGATCTATCCATCGGCTAGACAAGAAGATTATTAGAAGTCGATTCGCCAGAAGAAAGATTAGTTCATAAAGATCGATCCTTCAGCCATACAAGACTATTTCCGTGAGAAACGATAGGATCAGATTGAGAAAATCGATCCCCCTCCTTTCAGGGCCGTATTAACCTAATTAGTCAAGTTTTATATCGGTGCCATACCGAAGAAGCCTTTTCCGTCTGCAAAGAAGCCCGACTGAAGAAAAGCAAAGCCGCTCACACTCGAGTGAATCTCACATCTCAAGCACCGAAAGAGTGAGAGTAGAAGAACCCTGCCCCAACGAGCTCATGTTCTTTAATTACGTTGAAGAATCATCACCCGGCACAGGCGACAAGCAATCCCTCATCGAAAATTCAAGCAGCGACGAAGCAACACTTCAAAGCGAGAGATAAGTCCTCCAGCGACATCCGGCAATCCCTAATACCTACCTGTAAGTTAACAATAACATTTATATCTCTATTACGATAGTAGAAGTTTAGTACGTCCCACGTTTTGAAGGAGATTAGAAACCATTATTCTTGAACCTAGGTCATATGTGTTTGTAGATGACAGTACATCAATTTAATGTTTTAGGCTAAACAAATAGGGTCGTGATAAAAATACTAATTGGCAATTGGTTTGTTTATCGGAAGCCTACTTGTTTATATTTTTGTCATTTGAGGCCAAATATAGAAATGTTTTTACTGTTGGTTTGTAATATTTAATTTTAAATACATGTTTATTTTTGGTAGATTCTGGTGTTTCCTCTTATCCTCATGTGTTTACAAATAGCTCTTCCTTAAGGACTAAACCACAAAAATAGCACTCTTAGAACAAAGCCTACTTCATCATAGAAGTAACTCACGCCCCTTAAAGCATACCGCGACTAAAAGGGTGTCAAAGCGTAGAGTGATCAAAGCCAAGGGTCATTATACGACAGATATATATGCAACATTAGGAGGAAGAGCATTTCTCCATTCGGCAAGGGATAACTTGGATGTCCCTCATAGAACTTTATTAAATATCTTAATGATTCTTAAACTAATCAGTCTCCCTATTCGATCTGATGAATTATTTCTATAACATTTTTCAGCCGCTCCGTGTGTTTCATATTCAAGTATATCAACATCTCCATCCATGTTTGAAGTCTTAAACTACATATTAAAACCAATAGTTATCATAATATATATATATATATATATATATATATATATATATATATTTTTATATATATATATATATATATATATATATATATATATATATATATTTATATATATATATATATATATATATATATATATATATATATATATATATATATATATATATATGAGAACATCACAAAGTAGCGCTTAATTAGAGCAATAATTGCTAAAAAGCACACAGGAAAATAAAAAGTAGATTCCAAGTACTTTCAAACTTTCTTCAATTCACTCTCATGGAATAAAGAATTACTTTACAAAGGTGATATATATAGTAGACAATAAAAAGATGCTCCGCCCATGTAGAGCGAAAGGAAACAAGTAACAAAAATTTTATCAGAAACAGTATTACATACTGGATAAGAATGGTAAAGATATAAGGATAATGCCCTATCCAGAAGTTCTAAGTGTGACAAAAGAATGTGTGAAATGTAGACATATAGGTGACACAACTATGAGTACATACAAATGCAATTATAAATACATTTAAATAAACAAAATAATTATGAGTACTTTAATAAATCAAAGGGCTACGATTAAAAGTGGACAATTTAGGTACAAATAAGCTTTTTAATGACAGGGGCCAGTTTAAAGAGACCGGGGAATATATTGAAATTAGGCGAGGAATTAATGAATGAGCATTCATCAATATTTCTTTGAACAAAATCATCAGATTTATAGATAAATTTAGCCGAATTCCAATTGATAGGGTCACTGTTTTAAGATAAATGGACAAAGAAAGCACTATTAATTTCACTTTTACTGCTGGTTTTTCTACCCGACATTTTCATTTGGAACTGGAGTAAAGTAGAAGGAAGCAGAAACCGAGTTTTTGACTTAATAATTATCTTAAAATTACCCTGCAGGAATTAATTCTGGAAAATGAAGTTAAAGTTAGATTGAATTTCCCAAATTGAAATGAGTATGTGCACTAACTTACTTCACTTTTCTTTTTGTAAAAAATTTGGACAATTGGTCCTAATGGTTATTAGCATCCAGCCCAATTAAAAAGTGTAATAACAGTTTTACGACACAAATCCCATCCAAGCATCGGCTATTTCTGCAATATCAATTTTATGCAATTACTGTCGACTGACTTTAACGAATTTTCGTCCACAGGGCGCTCTTACAATAAATATTCAATGACATTTCACGATTGCAAACTTTGGAGCTCATCTTGGCTAAATTGGAGTTTAGTTTGCTGTAGTAAATTTTATACATACGGAATGGCAGACATCACTAGGATACAATTTGCAAATTTAAACTAAACTTATCCCAATCAAAACTTCACCAATACATACATTTCTTAGTAGAAATGGAAATTTTAAAAGGAAAGAAATGCTAGAAGTGCAAAGAACTTATCCAAAAGATTAGATGCAAACGGCTAAATTTTCTTAGCATGAAGTTCAGAAAAGGAGTGGTTGTTCAAATGGGTATATGAAAATCGAAAAATGTATTTTTTTTGTAATGAATAGTGTACTGGGCAGGTATTTTATTGAGCAAGTTGAAGTGAAAAATGATATTATTCTGAAGAGGAATGTGTACATTACAAAATATAGAGGGCTAACCTCAAAGCAAAGTGTGATGATAAAGTTTAAAATATTCCTGTAAAATTGATAGTATGGCACTGCATCATTCACAGTAAAATACTGTTGAGCTGTAAGTTACTGCAAACTGCGTGGTTTCCTGGGTCCTTTTGGTGCAAAAATTTAATGTTTACCCTTTCTCGTGGACACCCTAAAAAGGTTAATATTTAAATTTTGGCAAAGTTTCTTTATGTCATATTTTAAAATATAACAATTTATATTCGACATCAAATTATTTTATCACACTTTCTTTTTTTCTTAATTTCGTCTCACGAGCTGATAAGTCTGAGATAAACTCACTATCTGGGAAAATGAAGTCATTTTTTGTTACAAATCCAAAGGGAGTTTACGGAGTGATAAAATTAGATTGGAGTTATTCCCTTGCACTGATTGAGTTGACGTATTTCCAAGATATTTAATATTTTATGTAAATTGTGAAAAAAATCAGATAGTATAAAGTGACGAAAACTTTAGTGATACTCGTAGTTATACTTCCTCTCAGGTAAAGAGATATAGAATTGCTTAACGTAGTAAATACTCATCTCAATGTGATATCAATGAAAATATTAGGGTCCAAACAGGGTATTCTATTCCAAAGTCAATAGACTTACAATAAACTGCTGTGAAGGAGGCCTTTATAACCCTAAAGCATCATGATAAATATTAACACAATATCATTATTGTTATTATTATTTTTTAAAATTATTGTATTATATGATCTAACTATTTTATCAAATTTAAATAATATCAGTGTTTCAATTAAAAAGCGCGACCATTAAACAAAGGTATGTTTACAATTTATATCCTTATTTTGCATTATGTAACGAAAAGGATATATCCTGAGGAAGTGGTTAATAAGAAAAAAATGACACCGTAAATCCTTGATAACCACGAATCCTTTCTGTGTGATTTGTTTTATATCGTAGTAAAGAGATATTAGAATGAGGCGTGTGCGAGCCACATGTCTACCGAAATTGAAGTTGTGAGTTTTTCCACTACATATGTCTTTATAAGTTTCTTTTAACAATATTATAGGAGAAAAAAGGTTATATTTTTAGTGCAGCATTAGGGTGGGAGGAAATGTATAAAAAAATAGAAGTGTGTTTCTGAATTTACTATAAATCGATTGTTAGGGCCTAAGGATTGTGGTTTCCTGCTAATGCCAAGTTGTGTAAAAATAAGAAATCTTGCTAGCTTACTAGAAGCGGCTTAGTTTACGTGCCTGTTGTGTTAGGGCTAGAAAATAGTGGCACGGATTGTCCCCCTTCTCTCAGAATGACGATTATCAAAAGTGTACATAAATGTCGTTAGTTTGTGATCGTAATGGCTCATATATCAGATATACATACACAATTTGTATAATAATTAAATCCCCCAAAATTTAAGAATCTAGGCCAAACCATGATTCATAAGGTGGTTTCTAAATCTCGAAAGGTGAAATGGGTTTATATTCAACATGAATACGAATATTTTAATTTATCATCTAACCAGTCAAATAAAACCTTTCTGACAAATTAACGAGGAAAAACGTTGATTTCCATTAAATATTTTTATAACTTTCTAGTCTTGTTTTGGAAGCTTTGGTGTCAAAAGGAAAAATTCATCCGGGAAACCTTTCTCCACAAAAGGAGTACCTGGTCCTGGTGGCCTCCAGTTGACCAGCGAATATCTGTGTGCAAATACGTTAATTTATAGAGAGCTGAGTCAATCCAAGAGAGGCCTACAAGGATTTGAGGGAGAAAAGCTGCATGGTTAAATTAAAAAGTATATTGATTCATTGAGTAAAGGTTTAGAATAATTAGAGTATTCCGGTCGCTTTGACTTCCGGGTATTGCAAAGTCCTGTTAGAGTCATTACGAAGCTCACAAAGAAGGACTCAATGATAGTTTTGATTCAGTTAGACACGCCTTGTTGTTTAAACACATAAATATGTGTTTAAATTGTAATATTAATCAATGAGGGCGCCCGCCACGGCGAACAAGTGGTCCAGACAAGAACTGAAGGGCCCACAGTGGTTGCGGAGGAAGTTCTTCCTCATGCAAGCCACACCAAGTTGATGGAGTATTTAAGCCCGCCGCCGTTGCTGAAAGCGGACCTTTCATGTCTACACATTAATATGCGCCCACACGCTGTATTTGAGGCGATGGAGAGAGTGTGAGTACAGTGGCCAACCTTCCTTCGACTAGAAATCCATGCTCGACCCCAACCACTCCTGTATGGACTTGGCTGTGTGGGCCAGGCCACTCTATTGCTAAAATATCCAGTCGGCCTTAGTCGTGATCTTTCTCTCCAGGGGCTGGAACTTTGTGGCCAAGGTGTACCTGTATTCAGCTGCGTCGACCCTGTAATCGGCTGAAAAACACACTGGTGGCATTTTTTTTCCATTGAAAGCCACGATGCCGAGCATCATGGCAGAGGCTTGATGTTTGGTCGTGCAGATATCCTGGAACTGGGAGACATACTGGTAAAGCTCACCACGAGGTCGTTCTGCTTGTTGTTGACTCGATGAATAGTAAAGGTTTCCATAAAAAAAAATGAAAATTCGATTGCCATGACTCTTCAAGGCGTTGAGAAGGCGCCGCTAGTGTTGTTCTCGCATACAGTAGGTGAAAAGAGACCTTTCCTTGTACCCCAAACTCTTGACGCCATCCTCCTTGGCGGTTCTAGTCAGCAGGACGAGGAGATGTTTTGTTTTTCTCCTTATGAGCGAGGTTATTTTGAGATTCGGAAAACTTTCGAAGGCTTGATAACTTGAGGTCTGTCTGAACAAGGTGAATCTTTGAGGCCCTGCCCATTATTGAGCCTATCTGCCACTCTGTGGTCGGTTATCTGGCAAACGTTGAGCCACTTAGAGATGTCGATCTTGTTGCTGGCGTGCAGAAGAGCAGATATCTCCATTATTCTGACTTACATCTCGGCAGTCATACGCACGATGGAAGTGACGTTTTAATGCCACGTGCTGGAAAAGTAGAACTCTACGTTTGTTTGACAGAAACCTTTTCTATAACACACCTAAAACATTTTGAAAGATAAACAAGATCTGCTGATCAAAAGATTGCGAGCACACACTTATCTAATTTATGACCTTACGACCTAAAAACTTTCAATAATTCACAGGGTAATCTTAGGAGAACCTTAACAATTATCTCGTTCGAAAGAGAATGTGAAACAGCATAAGGGTTTTAAATTTCGTTAGAATCGGCAGAATAGTTATGATGTTATTGTCAAAAGAAAATAATTCCCAGGCTTACCTTTGGAAACCTTGTAATTATATTATTCGAAATAGAATGTAAGACGACATAAGGTTTTTAAATTTCCTTAGAATCGGCCGAATAGTTATAATATTTTTGCCGAAACAAAATAATTCCTGGGATAACATTGGGACGACTTTGTAAATTATATCATTCAAAAAGGAATGTAAAACAACATAAGGGTTTTCAAATTTTGTTAGAATTGGCCGAAGACTTATGAGGTTATTGCTAAAACAAAATAGTTATAGGGCTAACCTTGGGAGGACACTGTTAATTGGATCATTTGAAAGAGAATTAAAAAGAACAAAACGGTTTCAAATTTCGATAGAGTCGGCTGAATGGTTAGGATTTTATTGTCAAACTTGGAAAGACTTTGGCAATTATATAATTCCAAAGAGAATGTTAAACAACATAAGGGTTTCAAATTTTGTTAGAATCGGCCAAATAGTTATAATGTTTTGGCCAAAACTAAATAATTCCAGGGTCAAACTTGGGAGGACTTTGTCAATTATATCAATCTAAGATGAATGTAAAACAACATAAGTGTTTCAGATTTTGTTAGAATGTGCCGAAAAGTTAGGTTGTTATTGACAAAACAAAATAATTCCCGGGCTAATCTTGAGAGGACTTTGCCAATTAAATCATTCGAAAAAGAATGTAAAACAACATAGGGTTTAAAATTTCGTTAGAATCGGCCGAATAGTTATGATGTTATAACCAAAAGAAGACAATTCCCAGGATAATCTTCGGAGGACTTTAGAAGTTTTATTATTTTAAAGAGAATACAAAACAACATTAGAGTTTCAAATTACCTTAGAATCAGCAGAATAGTTGTGATGTTTTGCGCAAACAAACTATTTCCCGGGATAACCTTGTGAGGACATTGACAATTATATCTTTCGAAGAAGAATGGAAAACAGCATAATGATTTAAAATTTCGTTAGAGTCGGCTGATTAGTTACTATTTTATTGTCAAAATATTATATTCACGGACTAACCTTGGGTGGATTTGGCAATTATATAATTCGATAAAGAATGTAAAAAAAATCATAAGGGTTTCAACTTTGTTAGAATCGGCCAAATAGTTATGATCTTATTTGCAAAACAAAATAATTGTCAGGTTGATCTTGGGAGGACTTTGCTAATTATATCAATCGGAAGAAAATGAAAAACAACGTAAGGGTTTCAAATTTCATTATAATTGGCCGAATAGTTACAATGGTATTACAAAAAAACAAAAAAAAGAAAAACGGGGAGCCACCGAAATAGTGAGATTTACAGTCTCCCGCGACTAAACTCGCACGTGAAAAAAAAGTGAAACCGAACTTTTTCAGAAAGCGTTATGTCTGAAAATAAGGAAATATTGGAGAAGGAAGATTGATATAAATTTAGTAGTGATTATTGTCACCAACTGTTTTTAGTTTATTTTTATTGTTATATAAACAATCAATGAGTGCATTTGACTAGAGGCTGTCATTAGATTTTGGTTGTCTTTGTTATAGTCTGTTTATGCATCGTTGAAGTGTTTTTGGTCGCTGTGCTGATTTTGAAGTGATGCGCTGTTATTGAATTATCGTGTGGGTAATTATTTGTCTCTATATTCAAGTATTGTGGTAGCAGAATATCGTAAGTGAGTAAATTATAAAGTATTATAAATGAGATGAAAGTACCCAGGGAAATACAATTTTAGTCACGGGCGACTCTACATCTCACTATGTCGATCGGTTGGTCGTGCTCCGTTTTGGTTATATTTTTTGCAATAACATCATAACTATTTAGACGGTTTCAACGAAATCTGAAACCTTTATGTTGTTTTGCACTCTCCTTTGAATGATGTAATTGCCAAAGTCCTCTCAAGTTAGCCGGGGAATTATTTGGCAATAGCATAACTATTCGGCCGATTCTAACGAAATTTGAAGCCCTTATGTTGTTTTTACCTTCTCTTTCGAATCATATAATTGCCAAGGTCCTCCAAAGGTTAATCCTGGAATTATTGAAAGTTTCGAATGTCGTAAGGTCATTAATCAGAATAAATGAGAGCACGCAACTTTTGGTCAGCAGACTTTGTTTAGTATTAATATACGTGATTTTTGTTTTATCCATAACTTGTCCATGTCGGTCGACGATAATGTTTGTTTGCCATTTTTTCATTTGTTAGTAACGTTTCCAATCATTACTTTTGCACAAGAATATGTTTAGGTTCTGTGTATAAAACTTAGTTTATGTCAATTATGGCAAGAATTGTGCGTGAGAGCGAGAAATATACGCTGAAAGCATTTAGAAATTGATGCGTTAGGATGATAAGGAGAGTTTTGGTGCAGTGATCTTTTTTCCAATCGATTTTGTATTTGTGGAAATGGCATATCTAGACCTATCTATTTGTCGGAGTTTTTCAAGAATTTTGGTTAAAGGGATCGTTAATAAGATGTCACGTTATGAGTTTGGATGAGTCCGTGTATTTTCCTGGTTGAGTATTAGTATGATGAGTGGTGTTTTTCAAATTAAGTGAATAGCATTGTTGAGCCAGGTGTTACAAAAGTTTGGGATCCATGACAGTGCTTTTTCTACCTGTTTTATATGAATATTATATATACTTTCACGACTTGTGGGTTTGGGGTTTTAAGATATTTGATGGCTAAATTAACGTTTTCTGCCGTCAATGTTTTTGCTTAAGCTTTAGCTATGCCGTTACTTTTGTCGATATAGATTTACTTGTTTTTTCTGTGTGTATGTAGAAGCTATATTTATACTTTTCTTCGTGAAGACATTTTGTTGCCACTAATCTGTTGAGTTTTTTGTACGGGCGAAGGTTGATTGTGATTCAGGTTTACATTAGAGATCACCAGAGTTAGGTTGAGTTGGTGGTTTTGTTGTTTATTGAGTTCAGGTAATAGTTCAGTTTTCCACTTTTCATTCCGATAATAAATAAAGGATGTGAATGTTGAGAAGTTGGATTTTTTTGTTTAGGTGTTCTGTGTTATTTTTTGTTTCTTCTAAATTTTGTAAAGTCTGAGATTTCATTAGAAAAGTATTGGATTTATGTTTTCTAATATATCGAAAGTAATGATTGATTTAACGAATCGTGTGAAATATTTATCAACATAGGTGGCTGTGTTTGCTCACTGCATGTATTAAATAATTTGTTATAATTTACTGATATCCTTTGTCAGAGAGTCTCAGGTGTAGTATGGATTAGCATAATGCGTCTGACATCTGACAGATATCCTGCCTTCTTGAACTGTTAAAAATACGGGGTAAGATAATGGTAAATTAGAAAAGCATAGGGTAAGCTATGAAAAAATAGTGTATTTGTGTTGATAGTTTACCATTGTTCCACGATTTACTCTTTAGTAATAGTTAAATGTTTCTATAAATAGACTTTTTCCAGTTCACCCTTAAATCAAGGTTCGAGATGTTTTCATTAGTGGGTTAAAATGGAAATATTTCTTTGAAAAAACAGAAAAATACAATTACGACTACATACATAATCGAAATGTAATGTATCTGTGATTGAGAACTTTGAAAATTGTTGAAAACAGTATTCGAATATTACCAGTATCAGGTAACTCTTCCAAGAGTATTGCCAGGTCTCATTTTTTAGAGAAAAGTCCATCCGTTAATTATACATATATAATTACACTTTTGCGAAAAGAAAGAGATAAAAATTATAAAATCATAATTAAGTAACATCAACACCTTAGGCATGAGATGATTATTTCGAAAAAAATACATACAGCACCGATAAGGGCATCTTCCAGCCACCTTACAATGAAGATCAAGATAATTTAAAGTTTCCGCGCCACCCGCCTCCACGTGTGTGTTTTCTTTGCTTTGCCCTCAAAGCTGAGCCAGGCTCTCGGGCTATACATTTTTCAGCAAACATCCCCACACCAAGACTGCTGTTAAGTCTAAGTCGAGCATGACTGGTTTTCTTCCTATCAGACTAGCAGTAGCTCTAACCAAAGGTATGAAACCTTTTCCACCCGTTCTCACAAGATTATTATTCTAGTAGCCGTTACTTAATATTGGTATGTGTGTATGTTTGCGTGTGTGTGTATATGTGAATCAACATAAACATTTTTACACAACGCTTTCCTTTTTGTTGAGTACATTTCTACAGTATTGTGGTCTTTTACCTTGAGTCACACAATCACTGCTACAGATAATCTACTAATGCATTCATTTTTAGAGTTATAAACAGTTGTGCATCACGTTTTATTGAGGAAAAATATATTGCACGAATGTTAATGCAATTTCTTCTGTTTATGCTTAATTTGTATTTAAGAGATTGGATTGGTTTTTGCTGTACGACTAATCCCGTCACTCTTCAGAGAGGAGGAAAAAATGATTTTAGTTGATAGATTTTAGTTGATAGCATTGAGTTATGTTTCACATTTAGTCCTTTTGTCTTTATTATGCAATTTTAAACTAAAAAAAAAGAAAAATGGGAGGATTTTTCACTTCTCATGGTATTTTTCTTCTGGTTCCCATCATCTGCTCTAGGTAATGCAAATTTCCTTCAAAGTCTTTATTTTTCAGCCAGTTTTTAATTATTTTATAAATACATTAAGCAACTTTATAACTTATCCTTATAATTATTTTCTAGTCTTTAGTCTGTCCATTACACTGTGAATATATATATATATATATATATATATATATATATATATATATATATATATATATATATATATATAAATATATATATATATATATATATATATTTATATATATATATATATATATATATATATATATATATATATATATATATATATATATATATATATATATATATATTTATGCATTTATTAATTCACTATAATCTACATCCCCTGAATATCAAGGCACCTTCTTCAGTGTTGGTTATGGATGAGGGGGGGGGGGTTTCAACTATATATTAATTGGGAACCAATTCTTATAAGAAAAACGATAAAATTCACCCCAGCTTTTGACGATGTTGAAAAAAATATCTTTTCAACCTAGGCTAAATATTCCAAGCCTCATAGCATCGTGAGGCATAAAGCTTGCAATTGCCTAGGTTAGGTTAGGTTAGGCTAGGCTAAGCTAAGCTAGGTTAGGTTAGAGTAGGCTTCTGTGCTAAACTACAGAAATGTAATAATGTTCAATATAAATTTGGATTATATGAACTACTGCTTTACCTTTACCTATTTCTTTATAATCTTTTTTTTTATTTAATTGAAGATTTTATGTAATAATTAATATTTCCTAGATGACAATCAAGAATTTACTTTTATTTTTTTAAAGGGTTTTTTTGTTTGATTTATTTTCCATAACATTGTAAAACATTTATTTTTCTTGAAACAAATACGTGTAATTCGATTTTTCTTTGTATTTAGTCATTATGAATATTGTAATAAATCTGGTTTAAAATTTGTATATATTGGTTGTTTCCTTTTACTTGGCAATGGTATTTTATCCTGTTAATATACCTTTATGCTGGAAAAACTAAATGACTTAAAAAAGGTAAATGGAATGGGTAAATATGGGCAAAATATAGTCTGATTTACCCATTATTTGAAAAGGGTAAGCCGCAATCTTATTTACCTTTAAAAGGCTAAGCTATTTAGGACACTAAGTTTACCCTTTTTTTATCCTTATCTTACCCATTTTTTCTTAGTGTCTGCCCAGAATTATCGCGAATGCATTGATCTGGGGTTAAATCTTTTCCACTAATTTTCACTTGGAGAATCTTCATCACATTTCTTTAGAGATCTATCCTCAAGAGCATTCTAGTAAAGATTCCGTCACTTGACACCAGTTGAGCCATCCCAAATTGCCTGGTGATTATTTTACATCTGCCCATATGATCGATCTCTGACCATCGATTGGGCCTTTCCTCAACACCCTTTGAACCCTTTATTCGAGCAGCTTTTAATATTTCATTAACATCCTTTGAAAACTTTCACTTGATCCTCCGTTAAACCCTGGATTCGATTAAGCACCTGTTGATTCTTGG